>CM026402.1:57634709-57799709 GCA_014843695.1 Archivesica marissinica
TCGCATTATGTGCCCAGATCAGACGCCACATTCGCATTATGTGCCCAGATCAGACGCCACATTCGCATTATGTGCCCAGATCAGACGCCACATTCGCATTATGTGCCCAGATCAGACGCCACATTCGCATTATGTGCCCAGATCAGACGCCACATTCGCATTATGTGCCCAGATCAGACGCCACATTCGCATTCTGTGCCCAGATCAGACGCCACATTCGCATTCTGTGCCGTCTGATCTGGCCCTGCTGTTTGCTATTCAGATAATGGAGCTAAAACACTTGCCTGTATAGCAAAAAACATAGATCCTGATCAGACACAGCGCTATGCCGTGGCTGATCTGGATCTATGGTGTTTGCAAATGTGATTTTATTTACTCAGCATGCAAAGGCAATGATGCAATATACATTGCAGAATCATACATATGTTATGCCATAGAACAATATAATCTCTCAGTCTCATCATTACAAGTATATCAAATCCACTGCAATCCTGTAACCCTTATCAACTACCCATCTAAGCAGTGCATACAAACATATTAGCATTTACAAACCTACACAATCATGTTCTGTTTTCAAGTCTAAATACTATATAGATACAGATTCCTTAGCAATAAAATGTAACAGTTGGGAAACACAATTCCATCAAAATACTGTCTGGTATGAGATAGTAGATTTTGTATTTGGATTTAAAAAAATTAGATTTTGTATTTGGATTCAATTTTTTTTAGATTTTGTATTTGGGTTCAATTGTTTTTAGATTTTGTATTTGGATTAAATTTTCTTAAAAGTTCTAAGTTAAAAGTTCTTGTTCTAACATTGAAATTAAGCTATATGTGAGTGTAACTTTTTTATGCCAATGATTTTAAACCTGCTAAAAGTGATGTATGCTCATTAACTTCACTGCTATTATCATTTGCTACGAAGAAATTGGGGTACGAAGAAAGTACGAGAAAAATACTAACCTAGTCAAAATAAGATAGTAACGTATGTTTTTCAACAATGTTCAAGTAAATTACATTATTAAAAATGGTCAAAAGAAGAGATACTATACACTATACAACTTGAGTAATATTGGTTTTGTGACAAATGCACTTGTACAATAGCAACTTATTTGGAAATTGTGACAGAATTAACACGAAAACCCAGGACATTGCTGTGCCTGATGAAACTAATAAGGACATTGCTGTGTCTAATGAAACAAATAAGGACATTGCTGTGTCTAATGAAACACGAAAACCCAGGACATTGCTGTGTCTAATGAAACAAATAAGGACATTGCTGTGTCTAATGAAACAAATAAGGACATTGCTGTGTCTGATGAAACACGAAAACCCAGGACATTGCTGTGCCTGATGAAACACGAAAACCCAGGACATTGCTGTGCCTGATGAAACATGAAAACCCAGGACATTGCTGTGCCTGATGAAACATGAAAACCCAGGACATTGCTGTGCCTGATGAAACAAACAAGGACATTGTTGTGCCTGATGAAACACGAAAACCCAGGACATTGCTGTGCCTGATGAAACAAACAAGGACATTGCTGTGCCTGATGAAACATGAAAACCCAGGACAGTGCTGTGCCTGATGAAATACGAAAACCCAGACATTGCTGTGTCTGATGAAACATGAAAACCCAGGACATTGCTGTGCCTGATAAAACATGAAAACCCAGGACATTGCTGTGCCTGATGAAACATGAAAACCCAGACATTGCTGTGCCTGATGAAACATGAAAACCCAGGACATTGCTGTGCCTGATGAAACATGAAAACCCAGGACAGTGCTGTGCCTGATGAAATACGAAAACCCAGACATTGCTGTGTCTGATGAAACATGAAAACCCAGGACATTGCTGTGCCTGATGAAACATGAAAACCCAGACATTGCTGTGCCTGATGAAACATGAAAACCCAGGACATTGCTGTGCCTGATGAAACATGAAAACCCAGGACATTGCTGTGTCTGATGAAACAAACAAGGACATTGCTGTGCCTGATGAAACATGAAAACCCAGGACATTGCTGTGTCTGATGAAACAAACAAGGACATTGCTGTGCCTGATGAAACAAACAAGGACATTGCTGTACCTGATGAAACATGAAAATCCAGGACATTGCTGTGTCTGATGAAACAAACAAGGACAGTGCTGTGCCTGATGAAATACGAAAACCCAGGACATTGCTGTGCCTTATGAAACATGAAAACCCAGACATTGCTGTGCCTGATGAAACATGAAAACCCAGACATTGCTGTGTCTGATGAAACAGAACATCATTAACATTTAGTTGCTAACCACCAGTGCTTCACCTGTCCTGCCTGTATGTATTTATGTACAACATCAAACACTGTTTTAGCTTGACACATGTTAAGTTCTGTGTTTGTAGGATTTTTTTGGGTCCTAATAAAATTAAACATATACAAACAATGACCCCATCAACAATGAGAAGGGACATAATTATAACTGATTAAGATAAATGTTGTGGTTTGCACAATAAAACCATATTTTCCCTTATTAATCTATTCAACACCAAGTAACTGACATGGACTGGTGCACTATATTTTTAGACCAATAAATTATTAAGAAAATTACATTTGGACAAGTTAATTTATCAAAATGGGTAATTTTGTCTAAAAATAGTAATATTACTGGCAAAAAGTGCAGATCCTGATGAGACGGCTCATGGCGAGCTGACTCATCTGGATCTACACTTTTTGTAAGCCTATTTAGAGGCCTGTGGTGTTGAAAGGGTTAAACCATCTACTTTTTAACCTTTACTGTGCTGGAAACAAGTATATTCATTTTTACAAACAGTATAGAGCCAGATCAGACGGAACAGAATGTGCATAGATGGAACAGAATGTGCATAGAACGTGTCGTCTGCTCAGATTATGCTAGTTGCTATTCAGATAGTGGAGCCAAACCACTTGGCAGAATAGCAAACAACATAGATCCTGATCAGACGTTAATCTGAAAAATAAACTCAAACACATCTTGCATCAAAAAGGGCTTTACCACGAAATTTAAGTTTTTTTTTAATCTTAGGGCGGATGTTATTTCAAGGTCAGTAGATTCATATTCATGCACCAATTATTTTCCCAGTTGTGGCTGTCATTGCCCATTCCCTTATAATAATAATAAGACTGGAATCGACTTACCACAAGTTCGTGTAACTTGGACTCCCAAGCTGAAGAATAATACATCCCCGTGCTTGCCGGTCGGTCCATCCCATTACGTCGACTATGATCCCTATGATTACCCGCCATAATTTCAGTAGTTTTTAATTCATCCAAAATTGCACAACAATTAATCTACACGGTATTATTACACTTATAAAATATACACGTAAACGATAAACAATAAAATGTTATCAAGAAAATGTTCATATTTTAAATTTCTAATTATGTCAATGTTTTATATTTCCACTACTTTATTATTTATGTTCACTTTCTGCATTATTATTATTATTTAATTTCATTCTCATATATCCCTCGATGATTATGAATCAAATCAAATATTCCTCTTGTTCCCAAACCTACAGTCTGAAGGTATGGGTATCATACGTTATTAAATGCAACATATCCATTTATCCGAACACAACAAGTTATGCTAAATTTCCTTTTCCATTACTCTCGCCAAAAACATCACATCTTTTCCGCGACAGCTAATCTTCCTTAACACAATCATCAAAATTGCATCATTGTTTCCAAATCGAATCAGAGATATATATATATTTATATATTTCCATCAAACCAAGCCTAACCATATCCAATATGATTCTCACTTTTCTGGACAACAAAAAACTGCACCAATTTATTTATTGTATGTTGTATATATATATATATATATATAAATGCTTTCTCCAGATCAATGGAAACACAGAGGTTCTGGAAAAGCCATATTTTCATTCTGATAGAGTAAACTTACTCTAAGGTTGGGAGAGGAGAGTATTTTATATCATCATATGGTCGACAACTGCAATATAGATCTAACTGCCTATGGCAGCTACTAGGGACTGATACAGAGTGTGTTTATCAACAATAAGATCATAGAGAACATACAGTTTGTACAAGTGAAACTTGGACTGAAATTTCCAGTAAATACAGTGCGCGCTTGGTAACTAACATCAATTCATATTGAATTGTTTATAAAAAATGAATTGTTATAATAAAATAATTACAATATACCTAAAAACATTTCAAAAGACTGAACTAAAGATCTAAAAGATGAGATGACAGGCACAAAAGCAATTCATATAAAAATATTTTTAGAAATCAAAAATGAATTCTAAACTTTCAGAAATTAAAAAAGTAAGGTGTCATTAAATTATCCAAGAAATAACACCTAAATTCACACTTGTTTTGCCAGAATTATCAAAATCCACATTGAAAATGGCACACTATGTGCGTTCAATGATTTCTCATATCTAACATTTTTCAATAGTTAGCAATATATCATTACTACATGATCACCGATTCAGAATCAACAACCGCATTTTATCATCTTTTTATACCGAAATCAAGCAGAAAAACAGTTTCATTCGGTCAATTTCATCATTATTTCATGACTAACCTACAGAAACAGTATGACCATTAACATTTTAATCGACTTCACTTGCGCTCCAGTGATCAGCAATTTTCTCGATGTTCATAGAAAGGTATGATGTTGAAAAGAAAGTTGAATAAGATATAACGAGTGCTTTAATCATTTTTCGATTAGTTGTACGTATTTGTAATTCTAGGCTACTTGAAGCAGTACCTCCCTCAAACTCAATCTCAACTACTAACAATACCGCATTTAACTTGAGTAAATAATACCCGTTTTAGGGAAATGAGTCACAAGAATACTTCAATATGCTGAGTAAGTAATATTTTGTGTTTTTGTCCAATATGCTGAGTAAGTAATATTTTGTGTTTTTGTCACCACTTTCCTCCAAAGAGACATGGCTACTGTATCTCCATATACACTTTCCTCCAAAGAGACATGGCTACTGTATCTCCATATACACTTTCCTCCAAAGAGACATGGCTACTGTATCTCCATATACACTTTCCTCCAAAGAGACATGGCTACTGTATCTCCATATACACTTTCCTCCAAAGAGACATGGCTACTGTATCTCCATATACACTTTCCTCCAAAGAGACATGGCTACTGTATCTCCATATACACTTTCCTCCAAAGAGACATGGCTACTGTATCTCCATATACACTTTCCTCCAAAGAGACATGGCCACTGTATCTCCATATACACTTTCCTCCAAAGAGACATGGCTACTGTATCTCCATATACACTTTCCTCCAAAGAGACATGGCCACTGTATCTCCATATACACTTTCCTCCAAAGAGACATGGCCACTGTATCTCCATATACACTTTCCTCCAAAGAGACATGGCTACTGTATCTCCATATACAAACGACAGCCATTTACATCCTACCATTAAGGAATGAATCGCGGGTTAATAGTTTCCATCGGGGTATGAACTACATTGGGCGTGGTTAAAGATGGCCTGGGTTCCAGATTTTTCCTTAATTTACTTCTGACGAAATGACAGACAGCCTGGGGAAGCTTGATTTCCGAACGTAGCACCACCTACATTACACCAGTGTTTTCTAGGGTGTTGATTGAAGTACGACAACTCTTATCTGCAAGATACTATCGCTAAAAATATAAATGGAATTTTTTCGGAAATCACCAAACAGGCACGGTCGAACAGGCACGGTTATACAAGATACGATCGCTAAATATATAAATGGAATTTTTTCGGAAATCACCAAACAGGCACGGTCGAACAGGCACAGTTATACACAATCATTTTCAAAAATACACGAATGCTCCCATAGCCTCATTTACATTGCATAATTGTGTCAACATATAATTTCACGTTATATCAACGAGAGGGCGGATTTTAATTATTACGTTTATGTGGTATGGTAACGAATCGATTCGGCGTAATTGAAGGGTGACTTAAATCTCGTTTCGTTGACCCGTAAATCATGGCGGTCAATTATACAGTTTTATCGACATTGCAGTGCATCGCTTTCGATTCACGTACGTCATTAATTAAGTCACGTGCTAATAGGCCTATTAATAGGAATAATGATAATTAATAATCACATCAAGTTTCCCCAGGCGTTGATATTATCAGAAACTCAATACGGCCCAATTAATGGTCTCGGTGTTAAAAATATATCTGTATCCAGGCTAGGTTATATATAGAGTGTGGAGGCTGAAGGCATCAAAGCTAACTATAAACACATAAGCAGTCACCATCTCTACCCCCATCTCCATAGAGATTACTGGTCAACATCTCTACCCCACCTCCATAGAGATTACTGGTCACCATATCTACCCCACCTCCATAGAGATTACTGGTCACCATATCTACCCCACCTCCATAGAGATTACTGGTCAACATCTCTATCCCACCTCCATAGAGATTACTGGTCAACATCTCTACTCCACCTCCATAGAGATTACTGGTCACCATATCTACCCCACCTCCATAGAGATTACTGGTCAACATCTCTATCCCACCTCCATAGAGATTACTGGTCAACATATCTACCCCACCTCCATAGAGATTACTGGTCAACATCTCTACCCCACCTCCATAGAGATTACTGGTCAACATCTCTACCCCACCTCCATAGAGATTACTGGTCAACAACTCTACCCCACCTCCATAGAGATTACTGGTCAACATCTCTACCCCACCTCCATAGAGATTACTGGTCAACATCTCTACCCCACCTCCATAGAGATTACTGGTCAACATCTCTACCCCACCTCCATAGAGATTACTGGGAATGTCTATGTGTTATATCCACTTTATTATTCATATACAGTCAAACCTAAACCTGTCTTAAACAGCCAGCCTAGGAAATCACAGAGTGTCTGTTTAGCACAGGGGGCAACTTAATAGAGGTTAAATGTATAACAAAGTAACAGAGGGGGCAACTTAATAGAGGTTAAATGTATAACAAAGTAACAGAGGGGGCAACTTAATAGAGGTTAAATGTATAACAAAGTAACAGAGGGGGCAACTTAATAGAGGTTAAATGTATAACAAAGTAACAGACAAGTTACAACAATCTGGGTGAGACGAGCCGTCTCATCAAGATCTGTACTTTTTGCCAGTAATAATTATTACTATAAGATAAAATTACCCATTTTGATAAATGAACTGGTCCAAAGGTAATTTTCTGGCAGGTTTGACTGTAGAAATAACCTTTTTTTGATTCTGGGTTAATGTATTGACACATATAAAGCATCAATAACATGACATTAATAATTCAGAAAGCAATGTTTTCTCCACCAGTATGTACATCAAACCTGTCAGTTAGCTTCACATTCCACCAAGTGTCATCATGCATACCGTAAATATATACATCTAAAGCAACACCACATCCATTAACCCTTTCAACACCACAGACCTCTAAATTGGCTTACAAAAAAGTGTAGATCCAGATGAGCCGGCTAGTGACGAGCCGTCTCATCAGGATATGCACTTTTTGCCAGTAATATTACTATTTTTAGAAATAAAATTACCCATTTTGATAAATGAACTGATCCAAATGTAATTTTGTTATTAATTTATTGGTCTAAAAATGTCATGGACCAGTCCATGTCAGTTACTTGGTGTTGAATGGGTTAAAACAACACCACATCCATGAAAAAAGCAAATTTCTACAAAAGGTCATTTCCTATTACAGTGGAATCTTTCAAAACCAGAATGCCTCTAAAGCGGAAATCCCTCTAAACTGGACAATCTTCCCGGTCCCGATATTTTTCTTACTTTATTCAATGTAAAAATACCTCTATAAACCGAAACCCCTCTTTTCCACTCAACCGGACAAGTTTTCGGAACCATGTGTGCACATTTCTATTTCAAACTACCCATGAAAACTGAATGTCCGGCGGCGAAAATCCTGATCCAAACAACCATTATATTTAACACCTTGCGTGTTTTGATCAATCAATTACACAGAATTGGTCGGCATATTGTTTACTTCAATGTATGCCTGACATGCGGTGTTGTTGTGAGAAGTATACAGGCGTGACGATCACTGGACATTATTTAATATTGTTCTTTGTAAGGAATCGGAGGTTTGTTTTTTAATGTTGGAGGAATTAGTTTTAATGCAACCTAATTAAATGTGAATGAGATTTCACAAAAGGCAAAATATCATTATTTAATGTATGACCTTGACTATTCTTACGGATCAAATATGAGACTGACGAGTAATTGTTTACTTTTGAGCTAATTTTATTTTCTTCCATATTTTCTTTCATATTTGTAATTAATTTAGTTCTTTAGTGTAACTGTCAAAATCTAAGCATGTCTCACGTCTCCTAAGCATCATAGTGTTGAACTGTCCCTTGAGGACATCGTAGTGTTGTGTTGAACTGTCCCTTGAGGACATCGTAGTGTTGAACTGTCCCTTGAGGACATCATAGGGTTGAACTGTCCCTTGAGGACATCGTAGTGTTGAACTGTCCCTTGAGGACATCGTAGTGTTGTGTTGAACTGTCCCTTGAGGACATCGTAGGGTTGAACTGTCCCTTGAGGACATCGTAGTGTTGAACTGTACCTTGAGGACATTGTAGTGTTGTGTTGAACTGTCCCTTGAGGACATCGTAGTGTTGAACTGTCCCTTGAGGACATCGTAGTGTTGAACTGTACCTTGAGGACATCGTAGTGTTGTGTTGAACTGTCCCTTGAGGACATCGTAGTGTTGTGTTGAACTGTCCCTTGAGGACATTGTCGTGTTGAACTGTCCCTTGAGGACAAATTGAAATGGATCAGAGTCACTCACTCCTTTCCCCCGCAAATAAAACCCTCTCTAAACCGAAAACTCTCCAAACCGAACTTCTCTGGTCTGAATGCTGTTCGGTATAGAGGGATTTCACTGTATATGGTATTTCAACTACCGTATTTAGCTATGTATAGTGCGCTATCGTGTATAATGCGCACCCACGATTTGACACGAAAATCGGGGAAAAACTGAGTTCCGATGTATACTGCGCACGTGATAAAACGCAATTTTCCAAGTCAAAATTTAACATTTCTCAAGAATCGCTAAAAATTGTGCTCCGTGATTTTTACAACTTATATTAATCACTCGAGATACCTCATCGAGTAACGGTAACGCACTCAGGCATGATTTCATGAAAATTACATGCATATCGTTCTCAAACATCTCAACACGTTCTCAAACATGTCAGCAGATGCTCAAACTTCTCAACACGTGTAGCCTACCTAATTAACTGGGACCCATTGTGAAAGGTTTGTCGAAATTAATTATCGCTACAAACAATTGAAATACTGCAGCCAAAAAAGTTTTTTTTAATGCAATGCATTGTACTTTGTACGGCGAAGTACGCGAAAAGTACGGGAAATATTACATACGATAAAACCATGTGATGTTATCAAATCGCCATTTTTTTATGCATTTACTAATTTCAATTAAATTCTTCAAAGTTTGCCAAAATAAACGAAATATATGCTAATTTTGTGGTCTTATTCATTTGATTTATTTATATAGACTATCGGCAACTGGTTTTAATAGCTAGTTTATAACGTTTGTCGAATGTAACAACTTATAGAATGACTGTGGGCCGTTCGGGTCGAATTTCAGTTTTTTCCACGAAATTTTGGTCCGGAAAAAAATGTCCTGATGTCTGTACTGGTGTATAATGCGCTGTAGATAAAATGGATGAGGATTTCAGTAAGAAATGTGCGCACTATACATAGCTAAATACGGTAATAAACAATCATCATAATACTATGTTGACATAACAAAATAATGAAAATAGGGCCAACATGTATGGGTACAGATTTATCGTTATAACTCACATTTGTGCTTATGCATATTTATTTTTAGACTAATCTCATTTAAATTATCTCAAAAACGACAGCATCAGTCAATTAGTATAGACTCCAATAATAAATAAACACTAATTAAAAAGCGAGACTTTTATACAATTTTATGAAATCACAATTTCAATCACAAAATCACAAGCCGTTATCATTTAAAATGCTGAATAAATTGTAAGGAATGTGCAAATTCAGATCAGCTGCAGCGGCGCAACGCAGAGTCTGACCAGGATCTATGTTGTTTGCTATTCAGCAAGTGTTTTAGCTCCACTATCCGAATAGCAAACAGAATAAAACCTGGCACATTCTATGCATGTTCTGTGTCGTCTGATCTGGCTCTATGCTGTTTGCAAAAATGAATATCAGGGATCATTCTAGAGGGCGATGTGGGCGAACTTGTTGCCCTAGGGACCCTGACTTCACCCTCTGGGCCCCACTTCTCCCTAAAAAAATAATAATATTTTTTTATTATATTTTTTGGTTTTTATGATTTTCAAACAAAATTTTGTCTACACTGGCCCATTATTATAACCACTCCTATTCAAATGTTGTATTTAATGGTTGTACTGTGTGCATTTTAACCCTATTTTGCAGAAGTATATTAAAGAACACCATTTAAGGAAGCGATCACGTGCTTTCTCACTTCTCCCAAAAATTCTGACCTAGAATGAACCCTGAATATACTCATTTCCAGCACAGTACAGGTTAATCATTGCTCAACCCCGATCAGTTGAGCTAACAAGAAGGATAATTTTATTAACTCTAACCTGCCAATCACGACTAAAGTCGCTTTTGCAAACAGCATAGAGCCAGATCAGAAGGCACAGAATGTACCGTCAGATCAGGCTCTATGCTGTTGCTATTCGGATAGTGGAGCTAAATCACTTGTCTGAATAGCAAACAACATAGATCCTGATCAGACGCGGCGCTATGCCGCGGCTGATATGGATCTATGTTATTTGCACGTTCTATCCAATTTAATCAACAGGTTAAGGTAAGTTGTTGGCACTAACCCAGAGACTAACCCTAACCCACTTTACCATTACGTCCTCATAATGTTCACCGGCCACTTTGATACACTACATTTACTTAATAGCCATTAAAAGCATAGTCCGCTCGGTAGATGAGAACGAATGGTGACAAGGGCAATCTAGTAAGTAACCAATCCACACAATGTTATGAATTATTAACTCGGACTGTCCACAACACACGATTCACTGCATCAATCACGATCAAATCAATTATGAGGATTGAATCTATTTTCGGAATGAACCGGCTCGAATAATGTCGGTGACACGTGGTAGAAAGAACATGTAATCAACCGTGAAATTGTCCGTCGATACATACTGGTACGCATAGTGAGATCATAAACCATATGACAAGGACCATTGTCATGATGTACAATGTATCAGGGTTTCCGCTGTCGGTCGCCAGTGGCGCCAAAAATCAAATACTGGCGCTAAATTATGTTAATTGGCGAAAATATTTGGCGCAATTTTTTCCCCCGCAAATGTTTTGTTAAATATGGCTTCAAATATTTATGTGTGAACTGCATGTATAGGGGGGGGGGGGCTCTTAGTTGGCTCGGAATTTTTCAAATTGGCTCCAGTTTTTTTCTCTCTCAATTGATGACAGAAATTCAGAGAGAGGAAATGCTGTAACATGGTTACGTGCACGACTCCCTACTGTACAGTGTTGTGTATCATGCGCCACATTCTGCAATATGGGATGCGAGGCACGGCACTATTATCATGTGCCCAGGTTATAAAGCTATTCTGCAATCACAAACTCAGTCTTGCAAACAAAACTCAGAATCTACCAATCAAATTTCGAGTTTCCAACGAAGCTCGAGATTAGAGAAAACCTTTATAACCGTGGAGCACATGTGCCGAGCTTCAGAACTCTAAGGTTTATCGGTGAATAACTTGTAGTCGGCCTCTTTTATAGCAGATGAAATAATATTACTATATAAAGTGATCATACGAGTAACCGGACATATCATGACCGTACCGGTTTCGCACAACTAAGGTTTGTCGGTGAATAACTTGTAGTCAGCCTCTTTCATAGCAGATCAAATAATATTACTATATAAAGTGATATGTCTTACATTTAATGCGCTTGGCTAATATAAGATTGCACAACATATTTTAAAATAAAACTACAATTTCAATCACATGTGTTGGCAAAAACCGCACATGTTTTTCGATCCAGCAATCAAATTTTCATGTAACAGAAATGTTTCTTCCGGCATTTTAACAGGACTGGCACGTCACCCGTTACAAAAACAAACAAATATTTCTTTCTATACCTCTGTGGAAGTGGATGTTATGGTACACATGAATGAGATTAATGAAAGCATCGACATTATTTTACATATTTTCGAAATGTGAATATTTATCTGTTTTCTGCTCATTTTCCTGTTTGGCAGTTCTAGCGTGTACCATATAAACCAAGCACCTATAACTGACAGCGATGATGTCATTCACAAACAAGTTCGAAAACCAGGCAATTAACGATATTTGTTCTGCAGAATATTAACACAAGTGTTTGTGATAGCGCGGTGGATGCGCGTTCGCTTCAGGTGCAAAAGGTTCGGAGTCCAAGCCCCGCTGGAGCCGTTACGATTGTGCCCTTAGGCAAGGCATTTAAATTCCACGTTGCCTCTTCTCTCTCCCTCGTGGCGATGGGGAAAAAAATCCACCAAGGATGAGGTCTCGAGAGTGATTAATATAAGTTGTAAGAACTTATTTCTCAATCAAGCTAATATAAATGTTTGTGTTTTAGTTTATGTTTGTGTAACCATTTAAAAAGTTTAACCGTTAACCCGTTCCCTCATAGAAGCACCTCTTGATGGCATTACCAATACAACATACATTAACAATGTAGTAGCCAAACCAATGTTCAAAATAAAGGCCAGAATCTCATGTAGTCCCAGTAATTTCTATGTAGGTGGGCGACTACTTATACACTGCATGATAGCTAAATGGCTGTCGTTTGTATGGAGATATAATACTATATTAACCTAAATCTCTATGAAGGAAAGGGTTAAAAAGTTTAACCTTCAGCACGCTGTAGGTGAAATGAGCAGATAACAAATGTGTTCTATTCTTCTTATTTTTCCTGGAAAGTAGACCTTCACATTTCATTGAAATCGTCCCTCGATACAACATGCTAAAGGCTTACAAATCGCTGCAAACATTTCCATTTGCATCATGTATTGCATTAATCATCCTTTCTAATTTAGCTCATAAGCCATGTCTATCTACTTTTCTGACTTTCTGACTTTCTAAGATGTGTAATTTTGGATTTCTATTGGATGTCTGTTTGACAAAATTAAATTTGGATGGACTTAATTGCATTAGTTACAGAATAACACAGCAGCGTATAAATTGTGTTTATTTGTACAATCCGTATAAATTGTGTTTATTTGTACAATCCGTATAAATTGTGTTTATTTGAACAATCCGTATAAATTGTGTTTATCTGTACAATCCGTATAAATTGTGTTTATTTGAACAATCCGTATAAATTGTGTTTATCTGTACAATCCGTATAAATTGTGTTTATTTGTACAATCCGTATAAATTGTGTTTATTTGTACAATCCGTATAAATTGTGTTTATTTGTACAATCCGTATAAATTGTGTTTATTTGTACAATCCGTATAAATTGTGTTTATTTGTACAATCCGTATAAATTGTGTTTATTTGAACAATCCGTATAAATTGTGTTTATCTGTACAATCCGTATAAATTGTGTTTATTTGAACAATCCGTATAAATTGTGTTTATTTGAACAATCCGTATAAATTGTGTTCATTTGTACAATCCGTATAAATTGTGTTCATTTGTACAATCCGTATAAATTGTGTTCATTTGTACAATCCGTATAAATTGTGTTCATTTGTACAATCCGTATAAATTGTGTTCATTTGTACAATCCGTATAAATTGTGTTCATTTGTACAATCCGTATAAATTGTGTTCATCTGTACAATCCGTATAAATTGTGTTTATTTGAACAATCCGTATAAATTGTGTTTATTTGAACAATCCGTATAAATTGTGTTTATTTGTACAATCCGTATAAATTGTGTTTATTTGAACAATCCGTATAAATTGTGTTCATTTGTACAATCCGTATAAATTGTGTTCATTTGTACAATCCGTATAAATTGTGTTCATTTGTACAATCCGTATAAATTGTGTTCATTTGTACAATCCGTATAAATTGTGTTCATTTGTACAATCCGTATAAATTGTGTTCATTTGTACAATCCGTATAAATTGTGTTCATTTGTACAATCCGTATAAATTGTGTTCATTTGTACAATCCGTATAAATTGTGTTCATTTGTACAATCCGTATAAATTGTGTTCATTTGTACAATCCGATACAAAAGTAGTAAAAGGCCCATTTCCTTTTAAAATATTCGCAATTATCCGTATATACACAATGGCTAATAAAATAATTGATCATTTCTTGCCCAAGCAGATTGAGTAGCGATGGAACCGAATAGCTAAATTGCATTCGAATATTCGAAAGTGGTATTCGAATATTAACCCATTTGATTCTGGATACCGTTCAAACAGTATTTGCAAAGAACATAGAGCCAGATCAGCCGCAACGGAACATGCCGTCTGATCAGGCGCTATGCTGTTCACTATTCAGATGATCTTGCTAAGACACACGCTGCGGCTGATCTGGATATATGTTGTTTGCAAAAGCCATTAAATGTATCCAGAATGAAATGGGTTAAATAAATATTTCACATCAAATTCTAACGTTTCCAACCTGACATCTATCTATTCACCGATACACGCATGCATTTTCACTTCGTGAAATTGGCTTCTATCGACATGGACTAAGAACGGACGGACTGTTTCTATTGTTTAATGAACACAAGCATAAAAAGCATTGTTTTTTCGTCTTAGGGACAATATTGATCTTTTTATTTAACTCTTTCAACCCCAAGTAACTGACATGGACTGGTCCATGATAGTTTTAGACCAATAAATTAATAACAAAATTACATTTGGATCAGGTCATTTATCAAAATGGGTAATTTTTTTTCTAAAAATAGTTACATTACTTGAAAAAAGTGCAGATCCTGATGAGACGGCTCGTCACGAGCCGGCTCATCTGGATCTACACTTTTTTGTAAGCCTATTTAGAGGTCTGTGGTGTTGAAAGGGTTAAATAAGGTACCGATTGATTTGCATGTGTAATTGGTCCCATTAAAAGTTGTTTGAAGCCATGCTTCTAAAACAACACCTTGTAAAAAGTGTCAAGATGCCTGACGGCGCATGAGATTGGGAACAGGTAGTCAAGTTTTCCCTTAACATAACCCTTTCCCTCATAGCACCTCTCAACGTCATTACCAATATGACATACATTTACAAAGTAGTAGCCAACCAATGTTCATAATAAAGGCCAGAATCTCATGTAGTCCCAGTAATATCTATGGAGGTGGGATAGATATGGAGACTACTTATCCACTGCATGATAGCTAAATGGCTGTCGTTTGTATGCAGATATAATAGTCTATTAACGTAAATCTCTATGAAGGAAAGGGCTAAACAAACACACATGTGCCAATCAGTGGACATTATGGATTAAAATAACTAGAAAAAACCAATACCGTATTTAGCTATGTATAGTGCGCACATTTCTTACTGAAATCCTCATCCATTTTATCTACTGCGCATTATACACCAGTACAGAAGACATCAGGATATTTTTTTCCGGACCAAAATTGACCAATATTTTGTGAAATTCGACCCGAACGGGACATTCGGACAACACCAGCCACCACAGTCATTCTATAATTTGTTACATTCGACAAACGTTATAAACTAGCTATTAAAACCAGTTGCCAATAGTCTATATAAATAAATGAAATGAATAAGACCACAAAATTAGCATATATTGCGTTTATTTTGGCAATCTTTGAAGAATTTAATTGAAATTAGTAAATGCATAAAAAATGGCGATTTGATAACATCACATGGTTTTATCGTATGCAATATTTCCCGTACTTTTCGCGTACTTCGCCGCATAAAGCGACGCTGCAATCGTACGATATCATAGAGATAAAGAAACTTTGTAATAATAGTTTATTTGATTTAATATACCGTATGTTTTTAAATACGCTGGCATGTACCGCCGATGGAAAGAAGCTACCCCCGTATGTTATCTTCAAACAGAAGACGCTATCGAAGGGAACCGTCTGGCCGAAGGGAATCCACGTCCGTTGCCAGCAGAAGGGGTGGTTCGACGATGTCATCACCAAGGACTGGCTACACACTGTCGGGGGAAGCGACCAGGGGGGCTGACGAAGAAGGGTCTACTCGTCCTTGACGCATTTCGGTGCCACAAGACTAAGGCCGCCCTGGATATCATGAAGACGGAACTTCGGACAACACCAGCCACCATTCCCGGGGACATGACCAGCATACTTCAACCACTTGATGTCTCCATCAACAAGCCCATGAAAAAAAACACTTCTTCAGCGCCGTTGGAACCAGTGGTACAGCGAGGGTATGCACACGTACACAAAGGGGGGTCGTATGCGAAAGCCAGAACTGGTCGAGATCTGCCAGTGGATCGTTGACGCATGGGCGGAGATAGACCCCAGCATTATAGTCCACGCTTTCAAGAAGTGCTGCATATCTAATGCACTCGACGGCACTGAGGATGACATCCTTTGGGAGGACCACGTACAGCCGCGCCCACCAACAGACGACACCTACGACGAGGAAGACGAGCACGATTGCTACTACGACGCGACACCAAATGGCCTCACCGATGCCGACGTTCAAAGACTATTCGACGATGATGACAGTGACAAGGAGTTCGAGGGATTCGCGCCCGAGGACTGCCGACAATAAATATATTATGAGAGAGTTTGACACCAACAGTCCTTTTCAGGACTAACCATATATTTCGAAAGAAATACCTCAGAATTGTCTTATCATAAACTTGTGTTGTTTTCTTTTATGCAACATTTCCCGAAACGTGTATTTCTGCACGTACGCATCCACGATATGCATGTAATTTTCATGAAATCATGCCTGAGTGCGTTACCGTTCCTCGATGAGGTATCTCGAGTGATTAATATAAGTTGTACAAATCACGGAGCACAATTTTTAGCGATTCTTGAGAAAAGTTAAATTTTGACTTGGAAAATTGCGTTTTTCACGTGCATACATCGGAACTCAGTTTCCCCCCCCGATTTTCGTGCCAAATCGTGGGTGCGCATTATACACGATAGCGCACAATACATAGCTAAATACGGTAGACAAAAACTGAAATTAAAATTTAAAAAAATAATTTTGTATTCGAATACCCGATATAAGATTCGAATATTCGGCCAGGTATTCGGATATTCGTATATTCGGCCAGGTATTCGGATATTCGAATATTCGGCCAGGTATTCGGATATTCGAATATTCAGTCCCATCCCTAATATTGAGCTATTTTAACAGAATCTCATGATTGGACATCAAAGTAACTACTGGTACACTAAACAACTGTTTTCACAATCAATGGATTAGAAGACCAAGGACACACTATTGAAATGCTTCAGAGAACAAAACTATAAAATCAGTACCAGACAATAAAAATAAAACTGCTTTGTGAGCACAACGTTTCCTTTATCCAGCGATGATGTACTTGCTTTCACCGTATAATAACCTATATTTTCTTTCACTGACCTTATAATCTATCAGTGAAGCTTAAAAAGCTTCACAAAATGGATGGGTTCACAAAATGGATGGGTTCACAAAATGGATGGGTTTACAAAATGGATGGGGGTTCACAAAATGGATGGGTTCACAAAAAGCAGTGATGCACAAAATTATGTTGATCAAATTACCCTAGAATTTTCTCTCCAATTTTGTTGACATAATAACCATTACTAAAAGTACGAACACAAATTTCTGCACAAAATGGATGGGTTCACAAAATGGATGGGTTCACACAAAATGGATGGGTTCACAAAATGGACAAAATGGATGGGTTCACAAAATGGATGGGGGTTCACAAAATGGATGGGTTTCACAAAATGGATGGGTTCACAAAATGGATGACAAAATGGATGGGGGTTCACAAAATGGATGGGGGTTCACAAAATGGATGGGGGTTCACAAAATGGATGGGGGTTCACAAAATGGATGGGTTCACAAATGGATGGGTTCACAAAATGGATGGGTTCACAAAATGGATGACAAAATGGATGGGGTTCACAAAATGGATGGGGGTTCACAAAATGGATGGGGGTTCACAAAATGGATGGTTCACAAAATGGATGGGTTCACAAAATGGATGGGTTCACAAAAATGATGGGTTCACAAAAATGGATGGGTTCACAAAATGGATGGGTTCACAAAAATGATGGGTTCACAAAATGGATGGGTTCACAAAAATGATGGGTTCACAAAATGGATGGGTTCACAAAATGGATGGGTTCACAAAAATGATGGGTTCACAAAATGGATGGGTTCACAAAAATGATGGGTTCACAAAATGGATGGGTTCACAAAATGGATGGGTTCACAAAAATGATGGGTTCACAAAATGGATGGGTTCACAAAAATGATGGGTTCACAAAATGGATGGGTTCACAAAATGGATGGGTTCACAAAATGGATGGGTTCACAAAATGGATGGGGGTTCACAAAATGGATGGGTTCACAAAATGGATGGGTTCACAAAAATGATGGGTTCACAAAATGGATAGGTTCACAAAATGGATGGGTTTACAAAATGGATGGGGGTTCACAAAATGGATGGGGGTTCACAAAATGGATGGGTTCACATATCATTCCAGCTTTATATCATTCCAGCTTTATATTTATCATTCCAGCTTCATATTTATCATTCCAGCTTTATATCATTCCAGCGTTATATTTATCATTCCAGCTTTATATTTATCATTCCAGCTTTATATCATTCCAGCTTTATATTTATCATTCCAGCTTTATATTTATCATTCCAGCTTTATATTTATCATTCCAGCTTTATATTTATCATTCCAGCTTTATATTTATCATTCCAGCTTTATATTTATAATTCCAGCTTTATATTTATAATTCCAGCTTTATATTTATCATTCCAGCTTTATATCATTCCAGCTTTATATTTATCATTCCAGCTTTATATCATTCCAGCTTTATATCAGTCCAGCTTTATATTTATCATTCCAGCTTTATATCATTTCATTCCAGCTTTATATCATTCCAGCTTCATATTTATATCATTCCAGCTTCATATTTATATCATTCCAGCTTCATATGTATATCATTCCAGCTTTATATGTATATCATTCCAGCTTTATATTTATATCATTCCAGCTTTATATGTATATCATTCCAGCTTTATATTTATATCATTCCAGCTTTATATTTATATCATTCCAGCTTTATATTTATATCATTCCAGCTTTATATGTATATCATTCCAGCTTTATATGTATATCATTCCAGCTTCATATTTATATCATTCCAGCTTTATATGTATATCATTCCAGCTTTATATTTATCATTCCAGCTTCATATTTATCATTCCAGCTTTATATCATTCCAGCGTTATATTTATCATTCCAGCTTTATATTTATCATTCCAGCTTTATATCATTCCAGCTTTATATTTATCATTCCAGCTTTATATTTATAATTCCAGCTTTATATTTATCATTCCAGCTTTATATCATTCCAGCTTTATATTTATCATTCCAGCTTTATATCATTCCAGCTTTATATCAGTCCAGCTTTATATTTATCATTCCAGCTTTATATCATTTCATTCCAGCTTTATATCATTCCAGCTTCATATTTATATCATTCCAGCTTCATATTTATATCATTCCAGCTTCATATGTATATCATTCCAGCTTTATATGTATATCATACCAGCTTTATATTTATATCATTCCAGCTTTATATGTATATCATTCCAGCTTTATATTTATATCATTCCAGCTTTATATTTATATCATTCCAGCTTTATATTTATATCATTCCAGCTTTATATGTATATCATTCCAGCTTTATATTTATATCATTCCAGCTTCATATGTATATCATTCCAGCTTTATATTTATATCATTCCAGCTTTATATTTATATCATTCCAGCTTTATATTTATATCATTCCAGCTTTATATGTATATCATTCCAGCTTTATATTTATATCATTCCAGCTTTATATTTATATCATTCCAGCTTTATATGTATATCATTCCAGCTTTATATTTATCATTCCAGCTTCATATTTATCATTTCAGCTTTATATGTATATCATTCCAGCTTTATATTTATCATTCCAGCTTCATATTTATCATTCCAGCTTTATATCATTCCAGCGTTATATTTATCATTCCAGCTTTATATTTATCATTCCAGCTTTATATCATTCCAGCTTTATATTTATCATTCCAGCTTTATATTTATCATTCCAGCTTTATATTTATCATTCCAGCTTTATATTTATCATTCCAGCTTTATATTTATCATTCCAGCTTTATATTTATAATTCCAGCTTTATATTTATAATTCCAGCTTTATATTTATCATTCCAGCTTTATATCATTCCAGCTTTATATCATTCCAGCTTTATATCAGTCCAGCTTTATATTTATCATTCCAGCTTTATATCATTTCATTCCAGCTTTATATCATTCCAGCTTCATATTTATATCATTCCAGCTTCATATTTATATCATTCCAGCTTCATATGTATATCATTCCAGCTTTATATGTATATCATACCAGCTTTATATTTATATCATTCCAGCTTTATATGTATATCATTCCAGCTTTATATTTATATCATTCCAGCTTTATATTTATATCATTCCAGCTTTATATGTATATCATTCCAGCTTCATATTTATATCATTCCAGCTTTATATGTATATCATTCCAGCTTTATATCATTCCAGCTTCATATTTATATCATTCCAGCTTAATATGTATATCAGCTTTTTCGTATATGTTTTTGGATGAAGAGTAGCACCAAGCCACAGTTACAGTTATGCCCTTGGTATGCACTTCCACAAGCCAGCCGAATTGAAGCAAGCAAAGAAACTGCACTAATTATTGTGTTACCTTAAGTGGCTTCTCGTCTTTATCAGTGAGTGCTAAACGAATATGCTAAATGGTATCCAGGCCCCCACGTTATATAACTGTTCTCAGATCTCAAACTCAAGCTCAAGTTATTTGATTGGTTGATTCGGAGTGTTACTGTCAGCTGAACCAATCGTACAATTGAGACTGAGTTTTGAGATTGGAGAAACGTTTTATAACCTCCAGGCCATAATTACGCGTTAGAAAAGAAAGCACTCCGACACTGACAATTTCTCCTAATTGCAACTGGACAAACATGCAATTTATACATGGTCTGGTGTCCATTTTATCAACCCGTCTTATATGCGAGGGCATGCCAAAATCCACAGATTTCATAACGAAAGTAGGGGGTCGTCAAATAGGCGAGATCGCCCTATTGGCGAGTATGGACAATAAGGAAGAACTGGATAGATACACATAGATCAATGTGACCATTTGAATGTTTGTATCATGGTTTAAAGCCCCCACGGCAGCATAGGTCATCAGGCAACTCTCAAGCTTTTCTTAACCCATTCAACACCAAGTAACTGACATGGACTGGTGGCTTAACCCATTCAACACCAAGTAACTGACATGGACTGGTGGCTTAACCCATTCAACACCAAGTAACTGACATGGACTGGTGCACTGTATTTTTAGATCAATAAATTAATAATCAAATTAAATTTGGACAAGTTCATTTATCAAAATGGGTAATTTTGTCTAAAAATAGTAATATTACTGGCAAAAAGTGCAGATCCTGATGAGACGGCTCGTCACGAGCCGGCTCATCTGGATCTACACTTTTTGTAAGCCTATTTAGAGGCCTGTGGTGTTGAAAGGGTTACACCACTCAGTGCAGTATTTCAGCAGAAACCGGGTAGCATCATCACCGCACCCAATGATAAAAAAAAATCAAATCTACAGCCAGACAAGAATAGTTGTTACAAAATGGTAGCCATTTCTCACCGAGATTAGCACTAATTGGAATAAATGTGATAGACTACAGATATATTACATTCACAGCTGACTGGAACCAGTTCAAAAACCTAATGGATGTGATAACCTCTTTGTTTCTACTGCCAACCCATCCTTTCATGTGTTTTACCTTTTAACAAGCTCATTAAAGAAGCACAATTGGAAGGTCTATAACTACCTGCAATTAAGGAAAGCAATAAACCCAATCAATTTACTGCTTAGTTAATTATATTCCATGCTTCACCTTAGAATAGTGCCTGTAATAGCTGTGTCAATCAAGAGTAGCTGAATAAAGAATTACCGACATTTTTTAACCCATTCAACAAACATGGACTGGTCCATGATATTTTTAGACAAATAACTGAATAAGAAAATTACATTTGGACCAGTTCATTTATCAAAATGGGTAATTTTGTCTAAAAATAGCAATATTACTGGCAAAAGGTGCTCATCCTAATGAGCCGACTCATCTGGATCTACACTTTTTGTAAGCCTATTTAGAGTATGAAGTTTTGAAAGAGTTAATTGAGTTATTCCTCCTGTAGGGCTAGTGACCTTTAAGTAAATGTTCACTTGTCCTTAACACCTTGCATGCTGGGTAAAATAAAGGCTATAAATAGACCAAATAATTGTAGCAGACGACAATTCATTAAATGTGTTTTACAAGTTTGTAGCTGAAAACTCTGAAATTTGTTACAAATTTTGTTTACAATTTTGTCGTATTCTAGTGAAATTGCTTGAGGTATTTAATTGTTATTTTCACCGCTTAGCATGCAAAGAGTTAATTATGATGTTTTTTGTCAAATCAATTATGTTTACCTATCTGTTTGGCAATTTTGACAACTATTTGGTGTGTATGGTTGGTTGTGAGAGTGCTTGGTGTGAGAAATAGATACACATAGATTGCAAATAAATTAAATAAAAAACAAAACAAATTTTGACAACTATATGAGAGAAATGTGTGGTGCATAACGTAATAATTATGTTAAAATCCATCCAAGCAACTGACTACCGACTGATTCGCAACATTTTTCCTGCCTAATTAATGATTGATAACACAATATACTAGAGTAGCTCATGGTGGTTGAGTATGCACTTTATTGTACAGACCTAAACTCTTCAGGAATCCACTAATTGAAGGTCTAGGAACAATATTTGGTTGGTAACACATTTGCCACCGACGGCGAAATAGCTGAAATGGCCACACCCCTTTTTGGGCCACGCCCCCTTAACGCCGTGACTGTATCTACAGAACCGTTGGACCTAGGAGGTTGCCCGACCACTCAAAATTTGCGCAATGGCCACATTATGGGGGTCACAATACATTTTCATATCCAAAAGTCAATGGTTTTTGAGATAATTGCCAAAAACCGATTTCAGCATGTTACGCACTACAATATTATTCGTAATTGTTCCTGTTCCTGTTCCTATTGTTCAATTACTTGATTCCTGAAGAGTCTAGACTAGACCAGAGTCTAGTCTAGAGACTAGAGTCTAGACTCGAATTTAGTCTAGACTAGAGTCTAGTCTAGAAGTTTTCTATCTTTATTGTGGTCTGATGAAGGGGTGTATGCAATCGCCAAGGAAATCCAGCTGTTGAAGCCAGATCAGTTTGGTAACATATTCCTTGGAATGGGACCATTTCACATGGAGAGGATTGTCATAGTTGTTAGGCTGTATCGGTATTGATCTGGCTTTGATTGAGACTGAAGCCTTTGGCAAGCTCGTTGTAGAGAATAGTGTCATGACTGGAGGTCACTATCGCAAAGGCAAGGAGGGAATGAGTCTTGTAGCAGAGGTGATGACAGTTCTTATGTTTGAGAAGTTTCAACCTGACCAGGACAGTACTAGTGAATTAGACCAGCAAATAGAGACCATGGAAACTAAGATGCAGCAGGCTTTAGATGCTGACCATACAGAGTTCAGAGAGATTTGGGAAGAAAGCAAGATCTTACATGCAGACTTGAAGAAGTCTTTCACAGAATGGAAAGAAACGGCCTGTAATGAGAATGTGAGGTACTGGAGCTTGTTTCTGGATGAGCTGTATCCTATCCTGAGAGATCTTACACACTCTATTCGGCAAGGCGATTGGCATCTTTTTGTTTCAGCTGTGCGGAGGTGCATGCCTTTGTTCTTCGGGTTTGGCCAGACAAACTATAGCAGATGGGGTATGCTGTTCCTTGAAGATTGCCTGGACCTACAAAGGAAGTTCCCGGGTATCTACAGATGCTTTACAGATGGTGGATGGGTGATGTACCACACTCCCCAACAAGGCAGTGCAGTAGGATTTGACATGGCACTCGAGAAGTGTTACAATAAACCCGCCAAGGTTGCTGGATGTATCATTGGGATGACGAGACAGAAAGAAGCAGTAGCCTTATGGAATCTCCTAAAGCATGAGAAAGATCTTCATGTGGCACAGCTGCTGGAATGGTGCAACTTGGGAGACAAAGATGACAGTGAGCTGAGCCTACACCATGAGTTCAATCCAAGTTCTACGAAGATTGGCCATGTTCGTGCAAAGACGCTTCTGGATTACATAAAATCCATCAACAATCCGTTCGACACTGGAATCAGGCTTCAGAACATCTCTACAGGAGCTGACATTCCCCAGGAGGTTGTCAACGGATTACTTGAATGCCTGGAAATTGGTGAGAAGAGTTATGAAGAGT
Organism: Archivesica marissinica; assembly: GCA_014843695.1. NCBI lineage: Eukaryota > Metazoa > Mollusca > Bivalvia > Venerida > Vesicomyidae > Archivesica > Archivesica marissinica. Next base: position 57,659,347 of record CM026402.1, read on the forward strand.
TTGTTGAGACCAGATTTCAGGATAAGGAGAAGCACCTACATGATACAATCCCTACCAACCGCAAGACTGTTTTCGTGAAACGTACTTCTACTCCGTCCACAGCGAAGAAATCGATGGCGAAAAAGGATGCAGCGGAAACGAATAGGTACATTGACTATGCTAGAGGGTACAGCATGGTAGAACTCCTGAAGTATGAATTGACCAGCACATCCCAGTTCCTCACCACTGAATGTAAAGATGGCATCAAATTGAAGAAGCCCGATAAAGCCTCCTTAGCCAGGGAACTTGTCAGTCACCTTCCACAGGAGACGAGGAATGTAAAGAGTGACGCTCAGATGACAATAGTGGACTTCATGGCACTTGTGCGTAAACTACCGATGAAAAAGATGGGCCTTCACACATTCGGGGAATTGGCTGAGAGTCTTTCCAACAGGATTCTTGCTACAGGCTCCGTGTCCACAAGAATAGACATTATTTTTGATGTTTATCAAAAATCATCAATCAAGCAAATGGAACGGGCACAGAGAAGTTCCTCAGAACAAATCACAATCATCATTCGGTCTGACAATCAGAAACTCCCTGTCGATCTTGATAATTATGTTCTGGAGCTCAATGTTGAACAAAGTTCGGTTGCAGGAGTATGTCTTCAAGTGGATGCTGCAGAATGCCGAGTCGGACAAGGAAATCTTCTTTGGAGGAGTATATGGGGGTGAATGCAGGAAACTGTTAGCTGGCACTGAAACGACGACAGAATCATGTTCCATATTAATGATGGTGTTGTGAAACACGGGGTTCAATCAGTCTTGGTCGACTCGCCTGACACAGATGTCTTTGTCAACCTCATCTTCCACTTCAACACAACCTGGCAACTACAAAAGCTGTACGTGAAGCTTGGTAACCGGAAAACAAAGTAAACTGTACCAGTCCACCTGTTGGTTGATCAACTGGACAACGGTTTGGTGTCGTGTCTCCCAGCCATTCATGCTCTCAGCGGTTGCGACAGTACCAGCAAGGTGGGTCCAAAGCTGTCTGGCCTGAAAGCATCCATCGATCTCTCCCTACTGGAAGGGTTTGGTGTAGAAGAACTGTCACCACAGATAACAAGCAATGCTGAAAAGTTCCTTGTGTCTGGATTAAAGAAGACCGACTGTTCCACTTTCGATGAATATCGATGGGAGCAGTACCACAACTCCAAGAAAGAACTGGACTTCAACCAGCTTGTGTGCTGTTCATCAACGCTACGAGAACACATAAAGCGAGCATATATTCAGTGTAAGATGTGGTTGCAAGCCCCAACTCCTGCCGTCACCAAACCAGATCCACTCCAGTATGGGTATGAAGCAACGGACGTTGGCATAACACCAGTGATACTGCCAGTATCGTGCAGGCCCGATGACCTGCCTCCTCCATGCAAATGCCCAAGAGCATGTATGAGTACCAAAAAGTGCACTTGCAGAGACAGGAACATTAAATGTGTGACGTTTTGTGGCTGTAGTAAAGGCGAAAAGTGTAGAAATCCAAATAATTAAATTCAAAAATAGGAAGATGCAAAATAAAATATATATGCAAAATAAAAGGTATAACAGGTTATGATAAAGTGTCATATAATGTTGTGGCCTTGGTGGTATCATACAATTGTAGTTCGTAACATGTTGAAATCGGTTTTTGGCAATTATCTCAAAAACCATTGACTTTTGGATATGAAAATGTATTGTGACCCCCATAATGTGGCCATTGCGCAAATTTTGAGTGGTCGGGCAACCTCCTAGGTCCAACGGTTCTGTAGATACAGTCACGGCGTTAAGGGGGCGTGGCCCAAAAAGGTGTGTGGCCATTTCAGCTATTTCGCCGTCGGTGGCAAATGTGTTACCAACCAAATATTGTTCCTGGACCTTCAATTAGTGGATTCCTGAAGAGTTTAGGTCTGTACAATAAAGTGCATACTCAACCACCATGAGCTACTAGAGTAATACGCAGTCTGGATTATGCTACGGCAGCAAGTACGGATTTCCAATTTATGCGTTTCAATTTTTTCCGTTTCATTTTCACTGACGTTCAATCGGACCAGCAGCCTGAACTTTTAGCTAACCCGATGGGAATGCAGTGCCATAGCCAGAGACAAATTTCAACAGAGGCAATCTAGGGGGAGTCGGGGGGGGGCTTGTTTCCCCTTAAAAGTGTTGGGGTATAGAAGTGATTTCCTGCGTTAATGAGTTTAGACGTATAATTATGAACTGGCCTTTAGCAGTCAACATTTTATACAGCAAAGGGATATTTTTTTTATTTATTTAATTTTTAATTTATATTTTTTTCTTTGGAAATTTTAACCTGGTGTGCCTCAGTGTGGCTACGGGCCTGCAATGTATGCTCTCCATGACAAGTGAACACAAAGGGATTGTCTAAACTACCTGGAATGCCATAAGTCAACAGTCCCTCATTACTTAAGAATTGTAAGCAATTTGCTTTATATAAATAACCGAGTAATTGTGGACAGGTATGACGTATGAGGTATGAAATATGGACTACCACATCTGAATTTCTGAAACACCTCTACTTACTCTCTCCTCTTATAACGGTGATCACACACACAGATTCCCAGTTGCTTGGCTTAAAGATATATTCCTGTTCCAACCTACGAAATTGCACTGTATGCGAATGTCCCGTTTTGTATGCCAGCAATGTTAATAAAAACATGCAAAACGAGATGTACGCGCATTAGTTTTATTGTTGTTGTGATTTTTATGGAGAAACGGAGCTACGAAATGACTAACCTGGACAATATGGAATGGACGATAATGGAAGTTGTGATAGTGCAGTGGATGCGATGCGCGTTCGCTTCAGGTGCGAAAGGTCTGTAGTTTGAGCCCCGCTGGAGCTGTTACGATTGTGCCCTTAGGCAAGGCATTTAAATTCCACGTTGCCTCTTCTCTCTCCCTCGTGGCGATGGATTCCATCAGGAATGAGGTCTCGAGAGTGATTAATATAAGTTGTAATAACTTGTTTCGCAATCAAGCTAAAATAAATTTGTATAAATTAAAAATAACCTGGACAAATTAGGATTATATATTTTTCAACAATGTTTGAGTACATTTAAAATGTTGATGGATTTCATTGCTGCAAGACATGTGTAATACTGATTTTGTAACTAATACCATTGTATGATAGCAACTTTTTTTAGAATTTGTGACAAATTAGTTTGAACAGGAACTAGAAATTGTTTTTGAAAAATAAAATGTCTGCCCACTCACTATCGCTTTAGTGGAGTAATAAAACCATGGTGGAAGTCGTAATAGCGCGTTCGCTTCAAGTGCGAAAGGCCCAGAGTTCGAGCCTCCGCTGGAGCCAATACGATTGTGCCCTTAGGTAAGGCATTTAAATTCCACATTGCCTCTTATCTCTCCCTCATGGCGATGGATTCCATCAGGAATGAGTTCTCGATAGTGATAAATATAAGTTGTAAGAAATTGTTTCGTAATCGAGTAATTGCAATAAAGTCGTATTATGTAGTTTTGGAAATGAAGCATGGACGGACAAGCTTTGTGTTATAAAAATGTTTAAATGGCCTTAAATCCGCCGAGTCATCCATCCGGAACGGAATTAAAATATGCAAACTAGACATCATACTGGTGCCAGAAGCAGGAACATGTACACCATAAATATAATGCCAGAAGCAGGAACATATACACCATAAATATAATGCCAGAAACAGGAACATATACACCATAAATATAATGCCAGAAACAGGAACATATACACCATAAATATAATGCCAGGAACAGGAACATATACACCATAAATATAATGCCAGAAGTAGGAGCATATACACCATAAATATAATGTCAGAAGCAGGAACATATACACCATAAATATAATGCCAGGAACATATACACCATAAATATAATGCCAGGAACATATACACCATAAATATAATGCCAGGAACATATACACCATAAATATAATGCCAGGAACATATACACCATAAATATAATCCAAGGAACATATACACCATAAATATAATGCAGGAACATATACACCATAAATATAATGCCAGAAACAGGAACATAACCCATAATATAATGCCGTAACATATACACCATAAATATAATGCCAGAAGCGACATATACACCATAAATATAATGCCAGAAGCAGGAACATATACACCATAAATATAATGCCAGAAGCAGGAACATATACACCATAAATATAATGCCAGAAGCAGGAACATATACACCATAAATATAATGCCAGAAGCAGGAACATATACACCATAAATATAATGCCAGAAGCAGGAACATATACACCATAAATATAATGTCAGAAGCAGGAACATATACACCATAAATATAATGTCAGAAGCAGGAACATATACACCATAAATATGGGATCAATCAGTTGGTGTATACAAACAACTACTTCCTGGTTCCAGTGGACAACAGAAAGCCCGTTTCTGACATGAAAGAAGAATGGATTATAATGTTGCTGATAAGACATATGGCATTTACTGATCTAAAATATATAAATAGTAGCCTACAATCAAAACAGAAATGTTTGCTTATCTTTCAGTTTCGTAGGTAATCATGATATACGGTGAATCTATTCTTACTATTGTTCCAGGTGTAGCCCGCAAGGTGCCAAACAACAGTAGCTTAGAAGAGGTCAGAGGTCATGCCACCAGCAAATGTAAGTAAAACCAGAATAAAGATATGAGTGGTGTGTGAGTTATAGAGACATGTGTTTTATGCCAGGTAGCTGGGTCATTAAGTGGACCCTTCCTTGGTGTAATGCATACGATGTCCGACTTATAACATTGCAGTTGTGTGCTTGAATCCTGTTGGGAGCCGCAGTGGTGTATTTATATTATAAGCGTGACAGTGGAATCCACATTGCCCCCTTCCCCTCTCCCTTATAATGATGGATTCAACCAGGAATGACGTCTGAAGAGCGATTAATCTAGTGATGAAAGTGCAAACTACATAGTGACACACAGTAATGGCTGCTTGTAGACACGGTATTATAACAAAGCAGATACGGTATACATAGTGACACACAGTAATGGCTGCTTGTAGACACGGTATTATAACAAAGCACACACGGTATACATAGTGACACACAGTAATGGCTGCTTGTAGACACGGTATTATAACGAAGCAGACACGGTATACATAGTGACACACAGTAATGGCTGCTTGTAGACACGGTATTATAACGAAGCAGACACGGTATACATAGTGACACACAGTAATGGCTGCTTGTAGACACGGTATTATAACGAAGCAGACACGGTATACATAGTGACACACAGTAATGGCTGCTTGTAGACACGGTATTATAACGAAGCAGACACGGTATACATAGTGACACACAGTAATGGCTGCTTGTAGACACGGTATTATAACGAAGCACACACGGTATACATAGTGACACACAGTAATGGCTGCTTGTAGACACGGTATTATAACGAAGCAGACACGGTATACATAGTGACACACAGTAATGGCTGCTTGTAGACACGGTATTATAACGAAGCAGACACGGTATACATAGTGACACACAGTAATGGCTGCTTGTAGACACGGTATTATAACGAAGCACACACGGTATACATAGTGACACACAGTAATGGCTGCTTGTAGACACGGTATTATAACGAAGCAGACACGGTATACATAGTGACACACAGTAATGGCTGCTTGTAGACACGGTATTATAACGAAGCAGACACGGTATACATAGTGACACACAGTAATGGCTGCTTGTAGACACGGTATTATAACGAAGCAGACACGGTATACATAGTGACACACAGTAATGGCTGCTTGTAGACACGGTATTATAACGAAGCAGACACGGTATACAGGGCATACCGTATATACTCAACCTTTCAAATGTTTTTATGTTTTTAAAGTGAACGTTTTTTTTAGGATTTGTTATTGAATATTACAGGGATCTTTCTAGAGGGCGATGTCGGCGAAATTGTCGCCCTAGGGACCCTGACATCGCCCTCTGGGGGCCCTACTTCTCCCTAAAAAAATTTTTATAAAGCACTCCTAAAGAACACCATTTAAGGAAGCGATCATGCGCTTTCTCACATCGCCCACAAATTCTGACCTAGAATGAACCCTGAATATATATAGTCAACCAATATTTCTAAAATTGTTCCAAAATGAGAGAAAAGTTTGTTAAAAAATGAGAGAGAAAATGGATGTTGTAACAAATATTATTAGCCAGTAGAGTGAGTACCTTTGACTTATGTAAGGATCCAGTTTAACATCAACTGTTTCAAACCAAAATTTGAACCTTGACTTATGGCAGGGAATATACATGGGTAAGTCATGCCCACATTTTTTAGGAGAAATCACTTCTCCCTCCAGAAGACATAGGGAAAAGAGGGCAGATGTAGTAGGTAGAAGAGAGGGAGACTTGAATTTATTGAATGAGGGGGCTAGTACTCATGGTGAATTCCTGCCTTTCTATAATAATTTAAAATTTAGTTTAAAATGTGCAAGGTGATAATGGATGTATTCTAGTGTCCAAAATATTGAAATGTCTGATCCAAACTCCATCCTTCCACGCTTTAGTCTTGTACCCCACCTCCCTCTCCAACATACACGCAAAGGTATTCCAGCCAAATGAACAGCATAATCGCCCGATGTATGATGAACAATAGCTGCTATATGGAAACTAGACTGCTAAACAAGTATGTTTGCCAATGTCCAAATATTTGGATTTATCACAATGTCATGCATGACTTTGCTTGTATTCAGAGTTTCATACAGCCATCACATATTTTCTTATATGTACACATACAACCTGGAAGGATTCTATTTGGTTGAGAGAATAATCCTTTTAATTTGTAAATTAAACTTTAAAGAATGCATATTTCTATTTAACATAACAAGACTACGATTTAGATGAAGTCTTGACGCAATTAAAACGCTGTTAAAACATAAATGTAATGCTGCTGCTATTGAAACAAGCTGTGGTAATGGTTTCCATGGTAATGTACGTTATAAAAGGATCTTACACTCGTGATCATACTTTATGAAACTCGTTTTGGAATTTTGCTATTAAGCTCACCGTTGGTATGAAATCATCACTCATGTAAAATCCTATTATATATATCCAAATGGTACTTTTTGTCTGCGCGACTTCTGTTGGTTGCCAATTGAAAAACTTGAGCCATATAGATAACAGATAAATATTTGAAGCCATGTATTTGACAAAACGTGTACCAAAAAAAAAAAGGCAAAAAAAAAAGGACAAAAAAAAAACAACACATTCCCCCCCCCCGCCAATTCACAAAATTTAGCGCCAGTATTAGTGCCATTGGCAACCAACAGCAGGAACACTGAAATATTGTTTGCTGAACATACATTGTGCCAGTCATTGTTTGTGTAAGAGAGATATAACATATCGATTCATGTTAACCCATTTCATTCTGGATACATTTAAATGCTTTTGCAAACAACATAGATCCAGATCAGCCGCAGCGTGACGCTGCGTACTGATCAGAATCTATGTTGTTTGCTACATAGCCAAGTGTCTTAGCAAGATCATCTGAATAGCAAACAGCATAGAGCCTGATCAGATGGAATGTTCTGTGGCGGTTGATCTGGCTCTATATTCTTAGCAAATACTGTTTGAACGGTATCCAGAATGAAATGGGTTAAACAGGGAAACAAGGCATTATAAAAAGGTGTTTTTGATAGTGATAGATAGTGATAGATAGAGTAGATGCACTAAATTATTTTTCCTTGTTTTGTTTTTGTACAGTATAAATTTAATACAGTGTTTCAGTACTTGATGTTAGCAGTGAAATGTCACTAGTGACATATCAGGTTCCAGACAGAATACATTAACATTGTAGACATCTGCAAAATCATATAAATAATATAAATACTCTGTCTGGACCAGAATTATTGCCCCATACACCAACGACACACCGATATATATCTGCTGGAAAGATCTGCAAAAATGCATCTTTTGCAAGAATATTTTGAAACTCCTATCAATACTGGCGCTGGACATTCCCCCATCAGCTACTTGTTTTACTACATCGTTTTTTCTAGAGCAGAATGGTAGGGCCCTTATGTCTTTTAAAAAATTTAAATAATAATTTTAAATAATATATAATATAAGCCTCAACTTTTGAACAATCACCATAATATAGCAAATATTTCTAGGGGCTAACCCCAAAATACCCCCCTCCCCGCATATATATATATATATCTATATAAAAGGTAGCATAATTTCATTTCCAAATGATGATAGCATCGGTGTAATAATAATTTGGCCAGTAGGCAGCAACTGGTGGAAGTAGAAATAAAAAACAATTGCCAGACACATCAATTTCAGCAAAAATAAATCTTCAATGAAAAATATGAAGCTATACATGTATATCATAAAATGATGACTAGATTTCAATATTGATGTGTTCTTAAAATACAAAAGAATGACAGGGTAGAACCAGCACTGAAGTGGAGAAGTAAAGTTACCCCGCCTCGGACACGGTCTCGGCTTATCTTGTTGTTGTGCCACCAAGTTTTTTATGAAAAATCAGTTGTTGATTGGTTTAAGCAGTGTTTATTTATTCATAAGTAGACAGCTACAGCAGAAGTACAAGTAGTGAACAGTAGTTCACACACACACAACTTGATTAGCATTAGCACATACCAGATGTCTGATTGAATATGCTATACGCGTGACTCCATGATTTTGAAAATGACCCCCTACAATTTAGACCCTGGAGAAAACACTGGACGCCAATCAACTTGGAAAGCTCGTACATGTACATTGCCGGCGATAACTTGGAAAGCTCGTACATGTACATTGCCGGCGATAACTTGGAAAGCTCGTACATGTACATTGCCGGCAATAACTTGGAAAGCTCTTACAACTACATTGCCGGCGATAACTTGGAAAGCTTGTACATGTACATTGCCGGCAATAACTTGGAAAGCCCTTACAACTACATTGCCGGCAATAACTTGTAAAGCTCGCACATGTACATTGCCGGCGATAACTTGTAAAGCTCGCACATGTACATTGCCGGCGATAACTTGTAAAGCTCGCACATGTACATTGCCGGCGATAACTTGGAAAGCTTGTACATGTACATTGCCGGCGATAACTTGTAAAGCTTGCACATGTACATTGCCGGCGATAACTTGGAAAGCTCGCACATGTACATTGCCGGCGATAACTTGGAAAGCTCATACATGTACATTGCCGGCGATAACTTTGAAAGCTTGTACATGTACATTGCCGGCGATAACTTGGAAAGCTTGTACATGTACATTGCCGGCGATAACTTGGAAAGCTCGTACATGTACATTGCCGGCGATAACTTGGAAAGCTCGTACAACTACATTGCCGGCAATAACTTGGAAAGCTTGTACATGTACATTGCCGGCAATAACTTGGAAAGCTCGTACATGTACATTGCCGGCAATAACTTGGAAAGCTCGTACAACTACATTGCCGGCAATAACTTGGAAAGCTCGTACATGTACATTGCCGGCGATAACTTGGAAAGCTGGTACAACTACATTGCCAGCAATAACTTGGAAAGCTCGTACATGTACATTGCCGGCAATAACTTGGAAAGCTCATACATGTACATTGCCGGTGTCACAGGAAATCTTCCCCGGGGGAGTATTTCCTAAGATATATACCCCCCGGGGGGGGGGGGAGATTTCCTAGGAAAAAATACCCCCACCCTGGAAATTTACCCCCCACTACACATTGAAATACATTTTTTTGTCAGTAAATCTATATTGCAAAAATGGGCAATTTGTTATATATTTCACACAAAAAAATAATTTGGTTAAATATCACGCACCAGTCCATGTCAGTTACTTGGGGTTGAATGGGTTAAATGATACTAGTTGTCCAATATCTCACCCTTTTGATCAAAAACCAAACAATAAAATCTATATTTTGTTGTTAACAAATATATTTTAATATGAGGTAAAACAGTAATATATATTATACTCAAATCATCATACATAAAATAAAGAAATATATTAACAACAACAAAATTAAGGGGAGGGGGGGAGATTTTCAGGGATGGGGGGTATATTTCCACCCGGGGGGGGGGGAGATTTTCAGGGGGAGTAAATTTCCTGTTACACGGGCAATAACTTGGAAAGCTTGTACATGTACATTGCCGGCGATAACTTGGAAAGCTTGTACGTGTACATTGCCGGCGATAACTTGGAAAGCTCGTACATGTACATTGCCGGCGATAACTTGGAAAGCTCGTACATGTACATTGCCGGCGATAACTTGGAAAGCTTGTACATGTACATTGCCGGCGATAACTTAGAAAGCTTGTACATGTACATTGCCGGCGATGACTTGGAAAGCTTGTACATGTACATTGCCGGCGATAACTTGGAAAGCTCGTACATGTACATTGCCGGCGATAACTTGGAAAGCTCGCACAACTACATTGCCGGCGATAACTTGGAAAGCTCGCACATGTACATTGCCGGCGATAACTTGGAAAGCTCATACATGTACATTGCCGGCGATAACTTGGAAATCTTGTACATGTACATTGCCGGCGATAACTTGTAAAGCTCATCAATGTAGAGTATGGGTTGGTACTGGTATTTATTGCTGTTGAATGGATTGTTTTCACGTTTTCGCAATACAGGGTTCATTCTAGGTCAGGGACCCTAGGGTTCATTCTAGGTCAGGGACCCTAGGGTTCATTCTAGGTCAGAATTTTTGGGAGAAGTGAGAAAGCGCGTGATCGCTTTCTTAAATGGTGTTCTTTAATATACTTCTGCAAAATAGGGTTAAAATGCACAGTACAACCATTAAATACAACATTTGAATAGAAGGAGTGCTTTATAATGAGCCAGTGTATCTTACTAGACAAAATTTTGTTTGAAAATCGTAAAAACCAAATAGGGAGAAGTGGGGCCCCCAGAGGGCGAAGTCAGGGACCCTAGGGCGACCATTTCGTCCACATCGCCTTCTAGAATGATCCCTGCAATATTGTTCTAATTTCGTCAAATGAATTTTCACATATTACACTAGAGGCCAGTTGGCTATATGAAGAGTTTGCTGTCGGATTAGCGCAAATGCAACACGGGTTTGATCCTCGGACAGGGACGTATGTGAGATGGTACAGTGGTTGCTCGATCAGACATGCAGGTTTTGTCCGGGCTCTCCGGTTTCCTCCCACATGAATGACAACGCATACGTTTTCATCGGCGCCGACGAGATTGATTAATATAAGATGTTAGAACTTATTTCGCAATCGTTGTAAAATAAATAACGTTTAGAAGAACGTAATATAATTCTCCGTATATTCAATCATTTATATTAATTACATGTAACTCACAACTCATACCTATGTCATTTTCTTTGTTTCAACATAGTCGGGGAGGGGGGGGCATACCAAACAGACAGCATGCAATGACTGGAAGAACACTTGAAATCGCTAATAGATAAAACAAATGTGCAGGTTAAAAAAGCAACTCTTGAACAAACATACGTAACACAATTCAACATGATACTACAAATTGTTTTCGCAGTAAAGACGTATTATGCAAACGGCTGTATTGCTTCAGCTAGATCTTCAAAATAGGTATAGGCTTAACCCTTTCCCTCATAGAAGCACCTCTTAACCCTTTCCCTCATAGAAGCACCTCTTAACCCTTTCCCTCATAGAAGCACCTCTTAACCCTTTCCCTCATAGAAGCACCTCTTAACCCTTTCCCTCATAGAAGCACCTCTTAACCCTTTCCCTCATAGAAGCACCTCTTAACCCTTTCCCTCATAGAAGCACCTCTTAACCCTTTCCCTCATAGAAGCACCTCTTAACCCTGTCCCTCATAGAAGCACATGCTTAACCCTGTCCCTCATAGAAGCACCTCTTGATGCCATTACCAATACGACATACATTGACAATGTAGTAGCCAAACCAATGTTCATAATAAAGGCCAGAATCTCATGTAGTCCCAGTAATATCTATGGAGGTGGGATAGATATGGCGACTGCATGATAGCTAAATGGCTACCGTTTGTATGGAGATATAATAGTATATTAACCTAAATCTCTATGTAGTCCCAGTAATACCAATGGAGGTGGGATAGATATGGCGACTACTTATCTACTGCATGATAGCTAAATGGCTGTCATTTGCATGGAGATATAATATTATATTAACCTAAATCTTTATGAAGAAAAGGGTTAAGATATATGAGGGAGAGGATTAAGCTATAAGGGAGAGGATAAAGCTATAATGGAGAGGATAAAGCTATAAGGGAACGGGTTAAGATATATGAGGGAGAGGATAAAGCTATAAGGGAGAGGATAAAGCTATAAGGGAGAGGATAAAGCTATCATGGAGAGGATAAAGCTATGAGGGAGAGGATAAAGCTATGAGGGAGAGGATACAGCTATGAGGGAGAGGATACAGCTATGAGGGAGATGATAAAGTTATATGAGGGAGAAACATGTTGAGTCATCGAGCTGTTCTCAATACCATTTGAAGAAAAATAGTGCCGCCATACTAAAAATGGCGAAAAGTGAGGCAGACGGGCCAGGCAGAATTTATCTCCCAAATCACACTCTCTCTCTCCAATCCAGGGCCAAGTTGCATTGGGTGATAATGCAAAATGATCATATGATAGACAAGTGATAGACAAGTTATAGATAACCAAGATATGATTACAAGCATCGACATGATAGGGAATGAATACATCAAAGAAACATATCTGTAATAACAACAGTATAATTATCTCACAGGAAGACACAGAACCCCCCTCCCCGAGGGAAAATTGAAAAATACAATCCAAATCAAATAAACAAAACAATGCATTGCAAAGCTTTGGCTGGAGATCGATATACATATATACATCACCATTTAGTTGCGTGACTTTTATTTGCACGATAATTCTCGAAAGAACATCCTCGCAAATTGATACATTTTCGCCAAAAAAATTATTGATTGTATCTAAATATGTCCATATGTTCAAGAATGTTATATTTCGGGTTTTACGCCTGCATCAGCACCATTTTGGGCTATATCGCCGGCGGGCAGTTTACCTAACAACACCTTTCCTGGGCAGGCTCCAGCGGTTAACCAGTACTTGGGTACACCAACCTCCGTAAGAAACTGCCAACTTTTTCATATAAATGAGACACGGTCTGAGTCTGGCTCGAACCCGTGACCATCAGTGGTGATAGGTTACAGTGGTATACAAGTCAGCGACCTTAACCACTCGACCACGGAGGCGGACACACACATGTTCAAGAAACAAAATGTGACATTTCAGACATTTCGACCTTCACCTATGATTAAATTTTTTAAAAATGACAGCATACTCAGGTACTACTAGCTCATTGTGCTAGACACATAATGGCGAGGTTTCATGATATTAAATCTAATACTAAGCAATTTATGGTTGAAACACAATAAAAACAAATGTATTATTGAACGACCGACCATGGTCACCATGGTGACCATGGTCAGAGATTATCAATCTTCTCAAACTCAAGCTAAAGTGATACAATTGGTTGATTCCGAGATTTGCACTCAGCTCAAACTAATAATAAGCTCGATATTCGATTCTGAGATTTGAGAACCTGGAGGTTTTAAAACTTTTCTCCAATCTCAAAACTCAGTCTCAAGCGTTTGATTGGTTGAGCTGGCAGTAACACTCGGAATCAACCAATCAGATCACTTGAGCTTGAGATCTGAGAAAAGTTTTATAACCTTGAGGTCAGGGCTACCTACAAAATACAGAGAAGTAGAGCATCTACAAAGGAAACGTTTCTTGACTCAGCAAAGTGTCTTTGAGCTCGAAATAAAGAAAAATGAGACAGATCGTAGTAGAGACAACATCTAGCAAATCACCCTCTAGCTTGAGCTCCGACTGTCAGAAATCACCCTCTAACTTGAGCCCTGACTGTCAGAAATCACCCTCTAGCTTGAGCCCACCAAAACACCCCAACACCTGACTGTCAGAAATCACCCTCTAACTTGAGCTCTGACTGTCAGAAATCACCCTCTAACTTGAGCTCTGACTGTCAGAAATCACCCTCTAACTTGAGCTCTGACTGTCAGAAATCACCCTCTAACTTGAGCTCTGACTGTCAGAAATCACCCTCTAACTTGAGCTCCGACTGTCAGAAATCACCCTCTAGCTTGAGCTCCGACTGTCAGAAATCACCCTCTAGCTTGAGCTCCGACTGTCAGAAATCACCCTCTAACTTGAGCTCCGACTGTCAGAAATCACCCTCTAGCTTGAGCTCCGACTGTCAGAAATCACCCTCTAACTTGAGCTCCGACTGTCAGAAATCACCCTCTAGCTTGAGCTCCGACTGTCAGAAATCACCCTCTAGCTTGAGCTCCGACTGTCAGAAATCACCCTCTAACTTGAGCTCCGACTGTCAGAGGGACAATACAGCAAGTATTATGATCTCCGGGCATTTCCGAAGAGTAGAAAATAAAAGTAAGATTTGTTTTGTTGTTCTGTATTTGGGGTTTATAGCAACTGTTGCACCGACAGGTTACGTCATCATTATGGTGACTCTGGCGATTAATCATGGAAGAAGACTCGGGGTGCCCCTCCAAGCAGTATTTCAGGCAAGGACGGGCACCCGGGTAAAACCAATGACCTTCTGCACGCCAGATGGAAAGCTTCTTCACATGAATTAGTCAACAGCCAAAGTGGGATTCGACCCTACAGCGCCGAGGGGAAAGTGATTTAAAGATGATGACCGGAACCACTCGACTACGAATGCTACTTTATACAAGTAAGTGAAAACTATATTATTCAAGTGACAAGTGAATGGTTTGTGAATTATGAACATGTTGAGAAATAATATAGCATATGCCACAGACATATCTCTGATAATCTGTAATATAATGAAGATAATAGGCTCTGATCTAAGCATCTTCTGGGCATTATGTGGAAGACAGAATACTATTCCAGGAAATAATCATCTACAGTACTGATGCACATTAATAATTCTGAGGAAATATATACCTACTGCCCCACATAATTATGTGAGAGATGGAAGCTGTATTTATTTGTTTTATTCACAGTTTTTGCAGCCAGTCACTGAGCATTGTTCTGTATATCTAACCATGTATGACTGTCTTCACATTGCCCTGATTCTCACAAGTACAACAGATTTGTGTGTGTTTTACGTTTATTTATCGTCGCTACCGGTTACCCATATGAGCGACGCCTCCTGAAGAGATTAGTCATTTTAGATTTTTGGAGGATAGTGCAATGATACAGACAGTGACCCATTCCAGAGCCGCCTCTGGTTCTTTTACGTGCACGGTGTGCAACACCGACATGAGACCTCGGTTTAAAGTCCCATCTGAAAGACTGTTAATTTTATTAGGGTCAGACGGGTGATCGAACCTGCGATCCCTGGATTACCAGTCCAACGTGTTACCACTGGACTACATATCCGTCTGTGTACAACAGATAGCCATTCCAGGCAACTCACTAGATTTCTATCTTGTGAAACGGCTTACACACGCAGGTCTGCTATGACATGTGTAGCATGTTTGTTTGGGAAATCTAGTACTACCGGTAGATTTCATTATGCAAATTTACCCTAGTAGTAATGAGTTTGTAAATTTATTAGGGATGGCAAAGAATATTCGAATGTTAAAATAGTATTCGAATACCGTATTGAATACATGAATTTTAACTATTTCAATAGATTGCAGTTAAAATATAACCGTTTGGCTAAATTGTCAATCACGTAAGATTCAAACACAATAGAATGGCTCCAGTGGGACGCTGAGGTGATACAATAGTGGCGATTTAACAATGGGAAGTGATGACACATTGCTAGCAACATAATTACATGCACAAAGAATTGATTAAAGCAGGCAGTGAGTACTCTATTTGACAGACAGGCAGGAGGAAATTTGTAAAGATAATAATTGTAACCTGTGAAAACAGACAAGATTCCCAGCTTCAAACTAAAAGCATGGCTGTCCCATCGTTGTTGTTTAGTTTTTTTAGTTTAATCATATTTTATTGCTCGATTAGTTTTTTTACATATATACATGTGAATACAAACATGACAATTTATAGAAAAGCAAACGGGTCGGGCCACAAGTTCTAGCAACATTAGTTACGGCCCTTCCCGAGTTGTTGGAATGCATGGTGTCACATTTACGTCATCTGGTTTATTTCTCCATGCTATGTGTTGCGATTCCACATAGGTTTATTTCTCCATGCTATGTGTTGCGATTCCACATACCACATACACAGTTGACATTTAGCAATTTATAAGGGAAATATAATGTGAAAAATTACTTGTAGCCGGATCTGTAGTCCAGTGGTACTGGTAATCCAGTATGTTCGATCCCCCCCCCCCCCCCCGTCTGACCCTAATAACATTAATAGTCTTTCAGATGGGACTTTAAAACGAGGTCTAATGTCGCTGCTGTACACCGTGCACGTAAAAGAACCAGAGGAGATTCTGGAATTGGCCTCTATCTGTATCATTGCACTATCCTCCAAAAATCTAAAATGACTTATCTCTTCAGGAGGCGTCGCTCATATGGGCAACCGGTAGAGACGATAAATAAACGGAAAACACACAAAATTACTGGGCAAATTACATACCAGTATTTCTTTCTGTGTTTAATTGTAATTAATTCTGTTGTTTTCTTAGCAGACCGACCGTATTAACATTATTATATGCAAATATATGATACTTAGCTAATGAAATAGACATTTTCATAAAGCCCTGACCATACAGATGTTCTAGGACTTAAATTGACCTACTGAAAAAAAATAATAAGTTTGCAATATGCAGGCAATATATGCAAATTAACTACATTGTAAGAGTTAGTCATTAAACTTTGAAAATTAACTACGTTATATGTTAGAGTTTAATGGTCATTAAACTTTGCAAATTAGTTTGTCACTAATATTTTCAAAATTGGCGGAATACACTGTTCAATTTTATATCAAAGTTAACCGTCAATCATTACAAGTTCACAACTTATGGGTTTTCTAGTTCATAATCTTTATTTATATATTTATTGACAAATACACAGATTATGCCCATATCATTTTTGTCGTGGATGAAATGCTCTCTTTTTCTATCAAGCAACATTGTTTGTGTGGTACATTTGTGCTTAAAATCTGTGCTTTTTTTAAATTAACCTGTAACCTGCCAATCAACTTTTGAAAACAGCATAGAGCCAGATCAGATGGTACAGAACCTGCCATCTGATCAGGCTCTATGCTGTTTGCTATTCGGATAGTGGAGCTAAAACACAGAATAGAAAACAACATAGATCCTGATCAGACGAAACGCGGCAATATCTGGATCTATGTTGTTTGCACGTTCCATCCAATTTATTCAGCACGTTACGGGTTAACACAGTGACGATAGGTAGCCAACTGGCCAATAACCCTTTGCCTGCTGAGTAAATAAAATCATATTTGCAAACAACATAGATCAGGATCTATGTTGTTTGCTATTCAGCCAAGTGTATTAGCTCCACTATCCGAACAGCAAACAGCATAGAGCCTGATCAGACGGAACAGAATATGAGCCTGATCAGGATCTATGTTGTTTGCTATTCAGCCAAGTGTATTAGCTCCACTATCCGAACAGCAAACAGCATAGAGCCTGATCAGATGGAACAGAATATGAGCCTGATCAGACAGCACATTCTGTGCCATCTGATCTGGCTCTATGCTGTTTGCAAAAGTGATTTTAGTGGAAGTAGTTAGAGCTCAGTGGTAGCGCGTTCGCTTCATATGCGAAAGGCCCAGAGTTTGAGCCCCGCTGGAGCCATTACGATCGTGTCCTTAGGCAAGGCATTTAAATTCCACATGCCTCTTCTCTCTCCCTGGTGGCGATGAATTCCATCAGGAATGAGGTCTCGAGAGTGATTAATTTAAGTTATAAGAACTTGTTTCGCATATCGAGCTAAAATAAATTTCTATAAACTAAAGTGATTTTATCTGCCGCTAGCATGCGATGAGTTAATATTGCTTAATGAATGGAAATACAATGAGATCATTGTTATGATTGTATCGATAATATAAAATACAACAGTCTGCAAAAAGTCTTCAATTCAGAGACAGTAAAACTTTGTAATTTCAATCAGAAAACCATCGGATAAAATAGGGAGCATAGATAAGCACTAACAGTGAACCTGCTTCTAACATCAAATACAGTTTTTTGTACCCCAAGGTAATCATTAACTACACACCAAATGATTTTAACTGCTGATAAACCTGTCCTAGAGTGAAACATCCTAATTCCAAGAGAAAATATAATCAATAAATGATAACTCCTGTTTCAAGGTAGTCAAGTATGAAGGGAAAAAAACATGAAATTAGTTTCTATACAAGAACAGTGAGTGTGACTTGGTAAAAAACAAACTCTGTTTGTATTGTGACTTTATGAATGATCTGCATATCATGAATGCTTGCCAGGTCTTATATAAACTAGTGATCAAGTATCAGTGTGGAAAGTGGTTCCATATTAATGGGTTCCAAGAATTCAGGAGAGTACAGAACATTTAAGTCTGTGTGTACGAAGCACGTCTATTAAAGTATTCGGGAGAGCACGGAACCTGTATATCCGAGTATATGGAGCCCGTATATACAAGTATACGGGAGAGCACGGAACCTGTATATCCGAGTATATGGGAGAGCACGGAACCTGTATATCCGAGTATATGGGAGAGCACGGAACCTGTATATCCGAGTATATGGGAGAGCACGAAACCTGTATATCCGAGTATATGGGAGAGCACGAAACCTGTATATCGGAGAGCATGGGAGTATCACGGAACCTGTATAATCCAGTATATGGGAGAGCACGGAACCTGTATATCCGAGTATATGGAGAGCACGGAACTGTATATCCGAGTATTGTCCCAAGTATAACTGGGAGAGCACGGAACCTGTATATCCGAGTATATGGAGCCCGTATATCCAAGTATATGGGAGAGCACGGAACCTGTATATCCGAGTATATGGAGCCCGTATATACAAGACAAGGAGAGCACAGAACCTGTATATCCGAGTATATGGGAGAGTACGGACCTGTATCAAGTATATGGAGCCCGTATATACAAGTATATGGGAGAGCATGGAGCCTGTATATCCGAGTATGTATATCCGAGTATATGGGAGAGCATGGAACATGTATATCCGAGTATATGGGAGAGCACGGAACATGTATATCCGAGTATATGGGAGAGCACGGAACATGTATATCCAAGTATATGGGAGAGCACGGAACCTGTATATCCGAGTATATGGAGCCCGTATATCCAAGTATATGGGAGAGCACGGAACATGTATATCCGAGTATATGGAGCCTGTATATACAAGTATATGGGAGAGCACGGAACCTGTATATCCGAGTATATGGAGCCCGTATATACAAGTATATGGGAGAGCATGGAGCCCGTATATCCAAGTATTCGGGAGAGTACGGAACCTGTATATCCAAGTATATGGAACCTGTATATGCAAGTACAATGAGCCTGTATATGCAAGTACAATGAGCCTGTATATGCAAGTACAATGAGCCTGTATATGCAAATACAATGAGCCTGTATATGCAAGTACAATGAGTCTGTATATGCAAGTACAATGAGTCTGTATATGCAAGTACAATGAGCCTGTATATTCTTAAACATACAAGTTCCAACACTCCAATATATGGATCACTTTGTGTGGTACATACAATTAGTTCAGTACATAAACAATATGATTGGTTCATTCTGAGATTTCCAAACACAATATATTTGAGAATGAGTTTTATAAGATTTCAGAAAGAGAAGGAAGACAGCACATTATCCAATGAGAAGGGAAATAACTTAAAATACAGAATAAGAAAAGGGAGACAACTTATTTTTCAATGTTTCACTTCTATGACAGCATTTACTTCCCTTGGTAATATTGTACTGCACAACTTGGCAGGTTTTCTTTTTGTTTTATGAGCAACGCAATACAACTTAATTCCAAATGAGTGATTCTGGCATGTCTTTACACCCGCTGCAACTCCCAGTGCGGCTAAAATTACCCAGTGTGCATTGTTATTATTAATACAACTGATCAGATAATGAGTATTGATAAAAACATTCACAAATGCAACCATTTGTACAAAACGTGCAGCAAAAACAAAATCATTATTCAATTTGCCCGATACAAAACTTTTCAATTAATAAACTCTTCAGTATAAACAAGGGCCGCAATAACAACTGAAAGTAAATACGTAATGCATGTAATTTGACGACAGCTATTGTTCAATGATACTTTTAACATACCTTTTATTTTTCAGTTCAATAAATATACAATGTGGGAGGTGTGGCAGCAATGAAACTGGGTTGTGTAATTTGCCAGTGATATGGGTACAGTAATTGTTTGTACAATAGAAGACCTTCAAATTGTTGTTGTTTAAAGTTTAAACTTTATTTATTTTACAACGATTGCGAACAAGTTCTAACAAAACTTATATTAATCACTCTCGTTGGCGAGGATGAAAGCGTAAATGTGGTCATTCATGTGGGAGGAAACCGGAGTACCTGGAGACAACCCACCTGTCCGATCTGGCGACCACCGTACCATCTCACATACTTCCCGGTCTGAGGATCAAACCCGGGTTGCATTGGTGAGAAGCAAGCGTGCTAACCCCTGCGCTAATCGGACAGCCGATTGTTGATCAGTTATTTATTATTTAGATGCCTCCTCGGGTTAATTAGTCAATTTATTTTAAGGATGATGGAGATACAGAAGATGAGCCACTTCCAGAGGCATCCCTGGTTCTACATGCCAGGTGTATTGAACTGATACCTGAGACTGTGGTTTATAGTCCCATCTGAAAGACTGTTTTAAACGAGGGAGAAGTTTCTGGTATGTTAGCGAAATGTTTGGTGCTCCCACCAAAATGCTCACTAAATCCTATATAACAACTTCTCCTGAAAATAGGGAGAAATGAGACAGCTAAGGTAGACAACTTCCCCCCCAGTCACCATCAAGCTTAAACATTGAACACAGGGCTCATTCTAGAGGGCGACATGGGAAAAGTAGTCGCCCTTGGTACCTTTACTTCGCCCCCTTTGGGACACAACTTCTCCATAAACATTTTTTATATATACAGACAATATATTGTCCATAAGACACACTGGCCATTGTAAAGCATCCGTCCTATTAAAATACTGTGTGTATTTTAATCCTGTTATGTTTGAATGTTTTTTAATAATACTATTAACCCATTTCATTCTGGATACATTTAAAGGCTTTTGCAAACAACATAGATCCAGATCAGCTGCAGTGTGACGCTGCATGCTGATCAAGATCTATGTTATTTGCTACATAGCCAAGTGTCTTAGCAAGATCATCTGAATAGCAAACAGCATAGAGCCTGATCAGACGGAACGTTCCATGGCGGTTGATCTGGCTCTATGTTCTTTGCAAATACTGTTTGAACGGTATCCAGAATGAAATGGGTTAAGCCTCAAATAACAGATCAGAAATCAGGCTCGATGCTGTTTGATATTAAGATAGTGGATCTAAAACACTTGGCTGAATAGCAAACAACATAGATCCTGATCAGACGGCACGTTCCATGGCGGTTGATCTGGCTCTATGTTCTTTGCAAATACTGTTTGAACGGTATCCAGAATGAAATGGGTTAAGCCTCAAATAACAGATCAGAAATCAGGCTCGATGCTGTTTGATATTAAGATAGTGGATCTAAAACACTTGGCTGAATAGCAAACAACATAGATCCTGATCAGACGCGCCGTGGGTGATTTGGATCCATGTTGTTTGCTAATTCCTTCCAATTTATTCAACATTTTAAGGGTTAATTAACCCATTTCATTCTGGATACATTTAAAGGCTTTTGCAAACAACATAGATCCAGATCAGCCGCAGCGTGACGCTGCGTGCTGATCAGGATCTATGTTGTTTGCTACATAGCTAAGTGTCTTAGCAAGATCATCTGATGCAATCCTGGGTATAGCTTGAGCCCTGGCCTGGAGGTTATACAAGTTTTATAACCTGGGCCCTGGAATAGCATTATTTGAGACATATATTTCAAGTGATTTAGCAGATTTTGCAATATTAGGATTTATACTTGGTTGTAGTTTAGTTTATATACTAATCGATATCAGCTGAAATGCGAAACAAGGCAATGTGCAATGTCAGTGCCTTGCTTAAGGGCACAATCGTAGCGGCTACAGCTGGGTTTTAGTGCGGATTTATCCGGCAATGTAGACGATATGTAACAAGTAGAACATGCAGTCCTCAACTGTTGTTAAAGCAAGGAACACAAAAAGTCCATGCATTTCATAAAAGCACTAGTTTAAACAATATTTATTTCTTTGAATATACATAGTCTAGTATACATAATATGTACATACATGTACATAAAAATATTAGTTTATACAAATTTATTTTAGCTCGATTACGAAACAAGTTATTACAACTTATATTAATCACTCTCGAGACCTCATTCCTGATGGAATCCATCGCCACGAGGGAGAAAAGAGGCAACGTGGAATTTAAATGCCTTGCCTAAGGGCACAATCGTAGCGGGGCCAGCTCCAACTCCAGACCTTTCGCACCTGAAGCGAACACGCATCCACGACGCTATCACGACTTCCATAAAAGCACTGTCCACGGAAATAAAATGTGTGCAGGAATTATTTGGTTTTATTGTAAAGGATATTATATGCGGGTAGGGGATCAGGTCAGTGGTACAATAGTAAGCATGTTGGACAGCGTCTCTATGGGCCACCATCGGCCATGTGTTTGATACTCTGTCCGACACCAATAATATTTAAAGTATTCCATATGGGACTATTAGTTTATACAAATTTATGTTAGCTCGATTGCGAAACAAGTTCTTACAACTTATATTAATCACTCTCGAGACCTCATTCCTGATGGAATCCATCGCCACGAGGGAGAAAGAAAATTTAACATAGAATTTAAATACCTTGCCCAAGGGCACAATCGTAATGGCTCCAGTGGTGCACAAACTGAAGCGACCGCGCTACCACTGCACTATCACAACTAGGCACAATCGCAATGGCTCCAGTGGTGCACAAACTGAAGCGACCGTGCTACCACTGCACTATCACAACTTCCAATAACCGATGTCACATTTATCGGTGATATACATGGGCATGTACCAGAACAAGAGATGCTTCTAGAATTGTGTATCTACTGTACCATGCACAATCATCCGCAATGCGCGCCCCAACGTTGCAGGGGTGACAAGATATAAATGTTTAATAGTAATTTCCAGCTACATCGCATCGTACATTTCTTACTGGGTTAAAACAAATAATTATTTACCGACTACAAACTATCCACCCACAAATGTACTGTTCAGTGTGAAATTCCTAAATAAAATACAGTCAAACCTGTGTCAGTGGTCACCTCTATTAAGCAGCCAACCTGCATTAAGCAGCCAGTTTCCAGATATGTAGTTTTATTATATATTTAACCTCTATTAAGCAACCACCTGTGCTAAGCAGCCACTTTCTGTGATTCCCTTGGCTGGCTGCTTAAGACAGGTTTGACTGTAAATCTAAGTAAATTACCTCCCTTTAAGGATATTTACAATGAAAAAACACAAGTGTTCTTCAATCCGCGTAGGTTAACACTACCACAGATTTTAATGTTAACATGTGATCTTTTCCCACTTGAAACAAAAAAGAACATAATTGGGCTTTAAGCAATTTGGACCAATTACAGCTCCTCAAGACAGATTAACAAATGTCATACAGTACAATTACATTTTGTTAAAAGTTCAAATTCCCTGCAGTAAAAAAATATGGTACTACAGACCAGGTAATTGATTCTGCACCAGATCTCAGGCTTTAAACACAGCCATTATTCTAGTTAACAGCCATTATTCTAGTTAACGACTCTAAATCTGAAATGGTCCTCCAGCTAAATACTCTAAAAACACTTGCAAACACTGGTTTGTACTATGGGTCGTGAGTACTGATCAAAGTTATAATTGTCCCCATGAGTTTTTACAACCTAGCAATAGTCCATAAAACCCATAAAATGACAGGACAAAACAATAAACTGTGCCTTCAATTTGTTTTTACATGACAAGGAATAGGAAATTAAATCTAGCCAGATCAATTCATGAAATATGCATCAAAT
This sequence comes from Archivesica marissinica, assembly GCA_014843695.1. Taxonomy (NCBI): domain Eukaryota; kingdom Metazoa; phylum Mollusca; class Bivalvia; order Venerida; family Vesicomyidae; genus Archivesica; species Archivesica marissinica. Next base: position 57,683,511 of record CM026402.1, read on the forward strand.
GGAAGAAATAGATCTTGGGTTTACGGAGCCATATTATTATAAAACAAGAAATATCGCAGTAAAGTGATGAATGCCACCGCAATAGGCAAATAAGTTACAGCAAGGACTGGAAATATTGACTCGGACGGACGGACAGTGTGAAAAAACTACAGTCAAACCTGTCTTAAGCAGCCAGCAAAGGGAGTCAGATAAAGTGGCTGTTTAGCACAGGCGGCTGCTTAATACAGGTTAAATGTATAGTAAAACAACATATTTGGAATCTTGAAACTGGTTGCTTAATGAAGGTGACCACTAACACAGGTTTGACTGTACATACAAAGTATTTGTTTATTATAGTGTCACCCCTATTGAAAGTGCCAGCCATTCCGGACTTACATGTATGAGACACCTGTTATGAACAACCAACACATGCCGAATGTATCATTGCTGGCCGGGCGCCAGGCTTATCAGTCAGGCAATCAGTAACATTGAACTAGCTGGTGGCTAAGCTAACAAACCTGCAATATCAGAATGAACCCCTCCCATTCCATAGGCCTTAACCATTAGGCTGCAGAAACGCATGAAATACACCCGGAAACAGCCTGCTCCATAGGCCTTAACCATTAGGCTGCAGAGACGTATGAAATACACCCTGAAACTGCCCGCTCCATAGGCCTTAACCATTAGGCTGCAGAGATGCATGAAATACACCCTGAAACTGCCAGCTCCATAGGCCTTAACCATTAGGCTGCAGAGACGCATGAAATACACCCTGAAACTGCCAGCTCCATAGGCCTTAACCATTAGGCTGCAGAGACGCATGAAATACACCCTGAAACTGCCAGCTCCATAGGCCTTAACCATTAGGCTGCAGAGATGCATGAAATACACCCTGAAACTGCCAGCTCCATAGGCCTTAACCATTAGGCTGCAGACGCATGAAATACACCCTGAAACTGCCAGCTCCATAGGCCTTAACCATTAGGCTGCAGAGATGTATGAAATACACCCTGAAACTGCCAGCTCCATAGGCCTTAACCATTAGGCTGCAGAGATGTATGAAATACACCCTGAAACAGCCAGCTCCATAGGCCTTAACCATTAAGCTGCAGAGACGCATGAAATACACCCTGAAACTGCCCGCTCCCATAGGCCTTAACCATTAGGCTGCAGAGAACCATGAAATACACCCTGAAACTGCCCCTCCATAGGCCTTAACCATTAGGCTGCAGAGACGCATGAAATACACCCTGAAACTGCCCGCTCCATAGGCCTTAACCATTAGGCTGCAGAAACGCATGAAATACACCCTGAAACTGCCCGCTCCATAGGCCTTAACCATTAGGCTGCAGAGACGTATGAAATACACCCTGAAACTGCCCGCTCCATAGGCCTTAACCATTAGGCTGCAGAGATGCATGAAATACACCCTGAAACTGCCAGCTCCATAGGCCTTAACCATTAGGCTGCAGAGACGCATGAAATACACCCTGAAACTGCCAGCTCCATAGGCCTTAACCATTAGGCTGCAGAGACGCATGAAATACACCCTGAAACTGCCAGCTCCATAGGCCTTAACCATTAGGCTGCAGAGATGTATGAAATACACCCTGAAACTGCCAGCTCCATAGGCCTTAACCATTAGGCTGCAGAGACGCATGAAATACACCCTGAAACTGCCCGCTCCCATAGGCCTTAACCATTAGGCTGCAGAGAACCATGAAATACACCCTGAAACTGCCCGCTCCATAGGCCTTAACCATTAGGCTGCAGACGCATGAAATACACCCTGAAACTGCCAGATCCATAGGCCTTAACCATTAGGCTGCAAGAGACGCATGAAATACACCCTGAAACTGCCAGCTCCATAGGCCTTAACCATTAGGCTGCAGAGACGCATGAAATACACCCTGAAACTGCCAGCTCCATAGGCCTTAACCATTAGGCTGCAGAGATGCATGAAATACACCCTGAAACTGCCAGCTCCATAGGCCTTAACCATTAGGCTGCAGAGATGCATGAAATACACCCTGAAACTGCCAGCTCCATAGGCCTTAACCATTAGGCTGCAGAGACGCATGAAATACACCCTGAAACTGCCCGCTCCCATAGGCCTTAACCATTAGGCTGCAGAGAACCATGAAATACACCCTGAAACTGCCCGCTCCATAGGCCTTAACCATTAGGCTGCAGAGACGCATGAAATACACCCTGAAACTGCCCGCTCCATAGGCCTTAACCATTAGGCTGCAGAGACGCATAAAATACACCCTGAAACTGCCAGCTCCATAGGCCTTAACCATTAGGCTGCAGAGATGTATGAAATACACCCTGAAACTGCCCAAATGTCTTTAAGTTGAGCTGTATATTATGGGAATTTTTTTAAGGAACAAGTCATTGCTACGACTCAATTCCACAACTTTCCAATCAAGAAATTAGAGAAATGGAAACATCAAGAGATTAGTGTTATAACCACCAGACTGAATGAAAGCCACTATGTTCAATTATTGTTCCCAGAAAGAAGCCAAGTAATTTAATTGTTTGCTTGTTTGTTTTTAGGTTTAATGTTGCATCAACAGCTCCCAGGTAGAATTACAGACCCTCTGGGTAGTAGCGTAGGCAAGGGCAGGTACCCAGATCGAACATCAGCCATTCTGGGTAGTACTGTAGGCACGGGCTGGCACCCAGGTAGAACCACAGTCCCTCTGGGCAGTACTGTAGTCACGGGCTGGCACCTAGAAAGAACCACAGACCCTCTGGGCAGTACTGTAGGCACGGGCTGGCACCCAGGTAGAACCACAGTCCCTCTGGGCAGTACTGTAGGCACGGGCTGGCACCCAGATCGAACATCAGCCATTCTGGGCAGTACTGTAGGCACGGGCTGGCACCCAGATCGAACATCAGCTATTCTGGGCAGTACTGTAGGCACGGGCTGGCACCCAGAAAGAACCACAGACCCTCTGGGCAGTACTGTAGGCACAGGCTGGCACCCAGGTAGAACCACAGACCCTCTGGGCAGTACTGTAGGCATGGGCTGGCACCCAGAAAGAACCACAGTCCCTCTGGGCAGTACTGTAGGCACGGGCTGGCACCTAGAAAGAACCACAGACCCTCTGGGCAGTACTGTAGGCACGGGCTGGCACCCAGGTAGAACCACAGTCCCTCTGGGCAGTACTGTAGGCACGGGCTGGCACCCAGGTAGAACCACAGTCCCTCTGGGCAGTACTGTAGGCACGGGCTGGCACCCAGGTAGAACCACCAATCTTCCGAACAAAGATAGCTTCTGTAAATGAAAGAAATTGACACCCCGGGTTGGGGGGGGGGGGACAGTGGTTTGAAACTTGAATCCAACAACTTCAACCAGTCGGCCGTGGAGATCCAACAACTTCAACCAGTCGGCCATGGAGATGCATCAATTTCAACCAGTCGGCCATGGAGATGCATCAATTTCAACCAGTCGGCCATGGAGATGCAACAACTTCAACCAGTCGGCCATGGAGATGCATCAACTTCAACCAGTCGGCCGTGGAGATGCAACAACTTCATCCAGTCGGCCGTGGAGATGCAACAACTTCAACCAGTCGGCCGTGGAGATGCATCAAGTGTACTGCCAATATGGGCGTTGTACACAATGAGGAGTCTACAAGCACCTGCTGCTAACATTATTAGTTTGTTGAACATGTTAATAGCTGTTTGCTGCAGTGTAAACACTATCCTCATTTCTTTCTATTTCTTCGCGATACTGTGCTGCGGACAAAATATCAATTTTTAAAACAAATCTTGCCCAGGGAAAATAACAGTTCAGTTTCAAACTTTATTTCTGAAACTTACTAAGGTTGAGCGTATAGTATTAACCCTTTCCTTCATAGAGATTTACGTTAATAGACTATTATATCTCCATACAAATGACAGCCATTTAGCTATCATGCAGTGGATAAGTAGAAACCATATATATCCCAACTCCATAGAGATTTAGGTTAATATACTATTATATCTCCATACAAACGACAGCCATCTATCCCACCTCCATAGATATTACTGGGACTACATGAGATTCTGGCCTTTATTATGAACATTGGTTTGGCTACTACATTGTCAATGTATGTGGTATTGATAATGGCGTCAAGAGGTGCTTCTATGAGGGAAAGGGTTAATTATGAACATTGGTTTGGCTACTATATTGTCAATGTATGTCATATTGGTGTCAAGAGGTGCTTCTATGAGGGAAAGGGTTTATGAACGTCGGTTTGGCTACTACATTGTCAATGTATGTGGTATTGGTAATGGCGTCAAGAGGTGCTTCTATGAGGGAAAAGCTTAATGTATGTGGTATTGGTAATGGCGACAAGAGGTGCTTCTATGAGGGAAATGGTTAATGTATGTGGTATTGGTAATGGCGTCAAGAGGTGCTTCTATGAGGGAAAGGGTTAATGTATGTGGTATTGGTAATGGCGTTAAGAGGTGCTTCTATGAGGAAAAGGCTTAATGTATGTGGTATTGGTACTGGCATCAAGGGGTGCTTCTATGAGGGGAAGGGTTAATGTATGTGGTATTGGTAATGGCGTCAAGAGGTGCTTCTATGAGGGAAAGGGTTAATGTATGTGGTATTGGTAATGGCGTCAAGAGGTGCTTCTATGAGGGAAAGGGTTAATGTATGTGGTATTGGTAATGGCTTCAAGAGGTGCTTCTATGAGGGAAAGGGTTAATGTATGTGGTATTGGTAATGGCGTCAAGAGGTGCTTCTATGAGGGAAAGGGTTAATGTATGTGGTATTGGTAATGGCGTCAAGAGGTGCTTCTATGAGGGAAAGGCTTAATGTATGTGGTATTGGTAATGGCGTCAAGAGGTGCTTCTATGAGGGAAAGGCTTAATGTATGTGGTATTGGTAATGACATCAAGAGGTGCTTCTATGAGGGAAAGGCTTAATGTATGTGGTATTGGTAATGGCGTCAAGAGGTGCTTCTATGAGGGAAAGGCTTAATGTATGTGGTGTTGGTAATGGCGTCAAGAGGTGCTTCTATGGGGGAAAGGCTTAATGTATGTGGTATTGGTAATGGCGTCAAGAGGTGCTTCTATGAGGGAAAGGGTTATATCAACATGAGCACCAATACATTGAGTAACTAGGCTGCCAGGTAACACTATTAATAAATACCCCCCCCCCCCGAAAGAACTCATTTTGTAGACGAATTTTCTGCACTTTAAAACTTTTACCCACAATTCCAAACACATGATAAGAAGGATAATATTATGATATCCAAGAGACATGGGGATGATTCCACAAGATTAAAAATACAGTATGTAAAATGATAAAATCATCAGAAATGTTGGGAGAAAGCAAGGTGTCCATTGTATTATTTAATAAATTTCAACAAAATATGGCTAAAATACACAGTATGACCATTAAATACAACATTTGAATAGAAGGAGTGCTTTATAATGATCCAGTGCATCTATCCTATCATACTGGACAAAACTGTATGTGAAAATTGTACAAAAAAAGTCAGGGTCCCTAGGGCGACTATTTTGCCAAATCGCCCTCTAGAATGAGCCCTGATCATGGAGAACGGCAACATCTGAAAGTTGAACATTTCAGAAACCATCCACCACTTACTATCAAGTTACTAGGACAATAACAGGGGCGTAGTTTTGGGCTTGATAAATGTGTAGGCAACATTCCGATAGGGTTGTGGGGGGTAGGCCTTGAAAGATTTTGAACATCTCTATTGCAGCAGCTGCATTCTGAGGCATTTAAGGCATGTACTAACAAGAAATATGGAAACAGATTTGCACAGTTCTGAAAATATTCTTTTATCAATTCTTCAATTCAGCATTTTTTATTGCACATGTGCCTACAGTACATGTACCTGTAGGTAGCTACGCCCCTGAACACGCATTTAATGAGGCATAAAACAAAGATATATCTATTAGGTATGTTTGATTGAGTAACCCGGTCTATGTTATTATACCCACAACCAACCTGCATGTAATTAACGATAACCACCAGTGCTGTGTGTGGCAGGTTCACAGGTACAATATATCACACATTGCAACATTCTGTTTTCTGCAGAATGATAACCATAGATTCAGAGTTGCCAATTTCCACTTGTTGCTTATATATATGTGTGTGTGTCTTGGGGTTTACTCCTTACTGTGCTAGAACATGGGTATATTCATTATTGCAAACAGCATAGAGCCAGATCAGATGACTTGCCGTTCTATGCCATGTGGATCTAGCAGCCTGGAAGTTATTTCGCACCATGAGAATGCAAACTCTTATGTTATGTTATATTTCGGGTTTTGCGCCTGCATCAGCACCATTTTGGGCTATATCGCCGGCGGGCAGTTTACCTAACAACATCTTTCCTGGGCAGGTTCCAGCGGTTAACCAGTACTTGGGTGCACCAACCTCCGTAAGAAACTGCCAACCCGTGACCATCAGTGATGATAGGTTACAGTGGTATACAAATCAGCGACCTTAACCACTCGACCACGGAGGCGGACGATTGCAAACTCTAGGTCAGAATTTTCGTGGAAAGTGAGAAAGTGCACGATTGTGTCCTTAGATGGTATTATTTAATAAATTTCAACAAAAATATTGTTAAAGCACCATTATGACAATTAAATACATTTGAATAGAAGGCATGCTTTACAATGGCCAGTGTAGCTTACTAGACAAAATCTGGAATGAAAACTGTAAAAAATAATAATTTTTTTAGGGAGAAGTGGGTACCCCAAGGGGTGAAGGCATGGTCCCTAAGGCGACTAGTTCGACCATGTCCCCATCTAGAATGAGCCCTGCTAACTAGCAAGCAGTTGAATGGATTATTAAACCCTGTAAAACATACTTTGTCATGAAGAAAATTCAATTTCTGGTTCATTTTGGGACAAAGATTTGGAACGTGTTCCCTCGGACACAGCAGAGCAGAACACACGTTCTCAATAATTGCAATCAAGCAAAGTTTTTCAATTGCTAATATAAAGGTTGTGCATCCACACATACATTGTATAGAAAACCTCACAAGACTGTAGGATCTAATACAAAACTTGTCACAGAATCTCTTACATACAGAAATGTCATACAGAACACAAGTATGGACATTTCCCTCGGGACGTTCCTAAACCACCAATAAAACACGTAAATAGCAAATAGCCTGTAATTATTAACAAAAGAAAGTGGACCTTTACAGACAGTGCACTTCATTTTGAGGCCGTTTACAATATCTCCGGCTAATTATGCCCGATGAAGACAGATATTTAAAGGACAAGCGGAGACAATAATGATGGCAATACACTGTTAGTTTCTTTGCCCCCCCCTCAAAATCTAGTCGTGGAAGTCGTGATAGCGCAGTGGATGCATGGTCGCTTCAGGTGCGAAAGGTCCGGAATTCGAGCCCCGCTGGAGCCGTTACGAATGTGCCCGTAGGCAAGGCATTTAAATTCCACGTTGCCTCTTCTCTCTCCCTCATGGCGATGGATTCTATCAGGAATGAGGTCTCGAGAGTGATTAACATAAGTTGTAAGAACTTGTTTCGCAATCAAGCTAACATAAATTTGTATAAATTAACAGTCATCTAAGTATTATATATAAGACAATGTGTGGCTGTGTGTGAGTCTAATTTTTCACTGTGTCAGAAGCCAGTACAAGTATCTTTCATGTACAGATATGAGTTGTAAGAACTTGTTTCACAATCAAGCTAAAATAAATTTGTATAAACTAAACACAAAATCTATTTTGAGATCAACTTTAAATATGTTCTCTATCCATTCAATCACTTTCAATCAGATTCGACACGCTGTAGTATTTGTTTTCAAACAAAATGGGACTGGAGGGCCACAATCCCTCATCTGACATTTACAAGTACAAAGTGACCGAAACCGAAGTTAACAAGTCACATATCCATTGTATCATTTATAATTTATTATTAACCCTTTCCCTCATAGAAGCACCTCTAGACGCCATTACCAATACGACATACATTAACCCTTTCCCTCATAGAAGCACCTCTAGACGCCATTACCAATACGACATACATTAACCCTTTCCCTCATAGAAGCACCTCTAGACGCCATTACCAATACCACATACATTAACCCTTTCCCTCATAGAAGCACCTCTAGACGCCATTACCAATACCACATACATTAACCCTTTCCCTCATAGAAGCACCTCTAGACGCCATTACCAATACCACATACATTAACCCTTTCCCTCATAGAAGCACCTCTAGACGCCATTACCAATACCACATACATTAACCCTTTCCCTCATAGAAGCACCTCTAGACGCCATTACCAATACCACATACATTAACCCTTTCCCTCATAGAAGCACCTCTAGACGCCATTACCAATACCACATACATTAACCCTTTCCCTCATAGAAGCACCTCTAGACGCCATTACCAATACCACATACATTAACCCTTTCCCTCATAGAAGCACCTCTAGACGCCATTACCAATACCACATACATTAACCCTTTCCCTCATAGAAGCACCTCTAGACGCCATTACCAATACCACATACATTAACCCTTTCCCTCATAGAAGCACCTCTAGACGCCATTACCAATAAGACATACATTAACCCTTTCCCTCATAGAAGTACCTCTAGACGCCATTACCAATAAGACATACATTAACCCTTTCCCTCATAGAAGTACCTCTAGACGCCATTACCAATAAGACATACATTAACCCTTTCCCTCACAGAAGCCCCTCTAGACGCCATTACCAATAAGACATACATTAACCCTTTCCCTCATAGAAGTACCTCTAGACACCATTACCAATACGCCATACATTAACCCTTTCCCTCATAGAAGCACCTCTAGACGCCATTACCAATACCACATACATTAACCCTTTCCCTCATAGAAGCACCTCTAGACGCCATTACCAATACGACATACATTAACCCTTTCCCTCATAGAAGCACCTCTAGACGCCATTACCAATACGACATACATTAACCCTTTCCCTCATAGAAGCACCACTAGACGCCATTACCAATACCACATACATTAACCCTTTCCCTCATAGAGGCACCTCTAGACGCCATTACCAATACCACATACATTAACCGTTTCCCTCATAGAAGCACCTCTAGACGCCATTACCAATAAGACATACATTAACCCTTTCCCTCATAGAAGTACCTCTAGACGCCATTACCAATAAGACATACATTAACCCTTTCCCTCATAGAAGTACCTCTAGACGCCATTACCAATAAGACATACATTAACCCTTTCCCTCATAGAAGCACCTCTAGACGCCATTACCAATACCACATACATTAACCCTTTCCCTCATAGAAGTACCTCTAGACGCCATTACCAATACGCCATACATTAACCCTTTCCCTCATAGAAGCACCTCTAGACGCCATTACCAATACGCCATACATTAACCCTTTCCCTCATAGAAGCACCTCTAGACGCCATTACCAATAAGACATACATTAACCCTTTCCCTCATAGAAGTACCTCTAGACGCCATTACCAATACGCCATACATTAACCCTTTCCCTCAGAGAAGCACCTCTAGACGCCATTACCAATACGCCATACATTAACCCTTTCCCTCATAGAAGCACCTCTAGACGCCATTACCAATAAGACATACATTGACAATGTAGTAGCCAAACCAATGTTCATAAACCCTTTCCCTCATAGAAGCACCTCTAGACGCCATTACCAATACCACATACATTAACCCTTTCCCTCATAGAAGCACCTCTAGACGCCATTACCAATACTGCATACATAAACTCTTTCCCTCATAGAAGCACCTCTAGACGGCATTACCAATACGACATACATTAACCCTTTCCCCCATAGAAGCACCTCTAGACGCCATTACCAATACCACATACATTGACAATGTAGTAGCCAAACCAATGTTCATAAACCCTTTCCCTCATAGAAGCACCTCTAGATACCAATAAGACATACATTGACAATGTAGTAGCCAAACCAATGTTCATAAACCCTTTCCCTCATAGAAGCACCTCTAGACGCCATTACCAATACGACATACATTAACCCTTTCCCTCATAGAAGCACCTCTAGACGCCATTACCAATACGACATACATTAACCCTTTCCCCCATAGAAGCACCTCTAGACGCCATTACCAATACCACATACATTAACCCTTTCCCTCATAGAAGCACCTCTAGACGCCATTACCAATACCACATACATTAACCCTTTCCCTCATAGAAGCACCTCTAGACGCCATTACCAATAAGACATACATTGACAATGTAGTAGCCAACCAATGTTCATAAACCCTTTCCCTCATAGAAGCACCTCTAGACGCCATTACCAATATGACATACATTAACCCTTTCCCTCATAGAAGCACCTCTAGACGCCATTACCAATACGACATACATTAACCCTTTCCCTCATAGAAGTACCTCTAGACGCCATTACCAATACGCCATACATTAACCCTTTCCCTCATAGAAGCACCTCTAGACGCCATTACCAATACGCCATACATTAACCCTTTCCCTCATAGAAGCACCTCTAGACGCCATTACCAATAAGACATACATTGACAATGTAGTAGTCAAACCAATGTTCATAAACCCTTTCCCTCATAGAAGCACCTCTAGACGCCATTACCAATAAGACATACATTGACAATGTAGTAGCCAAACCAATGTTCATAAACCCTTTCCCTCATAGAAGCACCTCTAGACGCCATTACCAATAAGACATACATTGACAATGTAGTAGCCAAACCAATGTTCATAAACCCTTTCCCTCATAGAAGCACCTCTAGATGCCATTACCAATAAGACATAAGTTGACAATGTAGTAGCCAAACCAATGTTCATAATAAAGGCCAGACTCTCATGTAGTTCCAGTAATATCTATGGATGTGGGATAGATATGGCAACTACTTATCCACTGCATGATAACTAAATGGCTGTCGTTTATATGGAGATATAATAGTATATTAACCTAAATCTCTATGAAGGAAAGGGTTAAAGTCACATATACCTGTTAGACAGACGAAACTGCATTATTCATGTATGTGAGTGTTCCATTTTTATTGTAAGCAGTTGTAACTCTCTTGCATGCTGGGTAAAATACAGGCTATAAATAGTTTAAATAATTGAAGCAGCCGACAATTCATTATTGTGTTTATCTTATGTGTGACTGAAAACTCTGGAGATATGTCGTGGAATTTTATGACTATCATTGGGACACAATTCTAAGAAATTGCACGACATATTCAGGGTTCATTCTAGGTCTAGGTCCGTAAATGGTGTTCTATAATATGCTTCTGCAAAATAGGGTTAAAATGCACAGTACAACCATTAAATACAACATTTGAATAGAAGGAGTGCTTTATAATGGGCCAGTGTATCTTACTGGACAAAATTTTGTTTGAAAATCGTAAAAAAAAAACAAAAGGAGAAGTGGGGCCCCCAGAGGGCGAAGTCAGGGTCCCTAGGGCGACAATTTCGCACACATCACCCTATAGATGACCTACTTTCACCGCGAACGTGCAAAGAGTAAATCAAGCATGTTATAAGTGATTTAACGCACATTCATTTCTTTAACATTGTAATTTGTTACGGAACTTTGGAAAATAGATGAATGAAAAACTATCATTTTAATATAATATTATTCAAGTAATTTAAAACTGACTTCTAAAGGCTGGATTTCTTTACCGAAACATTGGTTTTTTGTTGAGTACAATTATATTATTAACCCTTTCTTTCATAGAGATTTAGGTTAATATACTATTATATCTCCATTTATAATACAAACGACAGCCATTTAGCTATCATGCAGTGGATAAGTAGTTGCCATATCTATCCCACCTCCATAGATATTACTGGGACTACATGAGATTCTGGCCTTTATTATGAACATTGGTTTGGCTACTACATTGTCAATGTACATGTATGCTGTATTGGTAATGATGTCAAGAGGTGCTTCTATGAGGGAAAGGGTTAAATAATAACAACCGTATTACAAATTGTGACAAGTCATTTTAACAGGAATATGACAGTAATGATAAATTTATTGCATTTATCCTAAATACATAATTGTATGCACCCATGACCCCAATATTTATGGTAAATCAGACAATATCTATACCTGTCATCTCCGGTTCAATGCTTTGTTAAAGGTCAGCCTGAACATATTACGGTAAATAGTCACAACGGAACAGAGACTTAATTATATCTGGAAATCACAAAATGTAATTCAAGTTAGGGTGGTAATTCTTTCTACATGTAGCATTGTCAAGTTGCTCTGCATATTTTTACATTTTCCAAATCTTTAGAATATTGTTGAATGTTCAAGAGCAAAAATGATATTTTTTTAACTCGCAGTACAAAATGTAAAAATGTAATTAAATAGACCCCATAATATTATGACAATATCTATGAGGGATTTTGATGTCAAAATGATCATGTTAATCATTTAACAGATGCTTAAAATTGTAACATTCTAACAGTAATTGCAAATATATAATGCTGTAATTCTTACAGATCTTTTCAAATAAAGTCATGGCTCATCTTAGAGGGCGACCTGGGTGAAAAAGCCAGGGGGTGACCTGGGTGAAATAGTCAGGGGGCAACATGGGTGAAATAGTCAGGGGGCAACATGAGTGAAATAGTCAGGGGGCGACCTGGGTGAAATAGTCAGGGGGCAACATGAGTGAAATAGTCAGGGGGCAACATGGGTGAAATAGTCAGGGGGCAACATGAGTGAAATAGTCAGGGAGCAACATGGATGAAAGTCTGGGGGACATGGGTGAAATAGTCAGGGGGTGACATATGTGACATGGGTGAAATAGTCTGGGGGAAACATTGGTGAAATAATCACCCTAGGGATCCTGACTTCGCCCCTTGGGGATCCCACTTCTCCATAAAATAAACAAAACATCTTTGTTTTACAATTTTCATACAAAATCGGGACTAGCAAGCTACATTGGCCATTGAAAATCACTAGATCCTCATATTGAAATATTGTATTTAATGGTCATATTATTTTATTGAAGCTAAAAAATTCATTTACGGGCAAAATCACGCTGTTTCTCACTTCTCCCCAAATTTCTGACCAATGACGAGTCCTGTAAGTTCACACTGTTTATTATATAGCTTGGCTCTTGTTGTATTCTGAGAATGCTTTTAAATGACATTATGTTGGCTGTTCATTAGTAGGTCCAAATAGGGGTATGTAAATGATTACATTCTAACACGCTCAGCATTAGTCGACAAACACCCGTTTAAAAACATTACAGTACATTTTCAAATTCCGCAAGACCCCGCGGATGCGACTTCAGCAGTCAGTAAATTTCTGTCCACTCCATAGCGTGGACTGCCACCCACAATGCAGATGTGATGAAATTACGGCAGCGGAAAGATGATCTTATCGCGGCCCCCCAAGCAATAACACAGAGGACAAATCAAACTACCTTCATGTTGCACAGGTAAATTGCAAAACATGTCGATTTGATAAAAATGCTTTGGATCGCGGAATATTATCTCAATTCATAGCATTCCCAAACAAAATTATTTACCCCCGACAGTGTCCGTGACAAAATCAATGTAAATCTCATGACAGACTACTGGTCACTCGCAAACAATTGGCAAAGATCAACTGTGAATTTTTTGTTGCGATTTCTATGCTGAAAGATGTCAGCTTTACATTGTAATATTTCATCCCCCCTATTTGATGAAGTTGCACACATTATTTTTTGTTGTTTCATTGCTGAATCTTATGATATAAACAAACTGTGATGGAAAATAGAAGTGTCTGTAATTATAATGGGGCTTCTATTGAAATTTAATTAGCAATTTACTGACCCCTTTTGGGGCCTCACTATCGGCAATTACCTGGGCGTTAATATCAGCCGTTTTGCGTTATTCGATATGACGAGCTGACCTATTTATTGATGTAAAAGAAATTTATGATGATGCGGCATAAACTATTATAGTTATGATTAAATACCATTGTTTTTTTTGGACGAAAACCAGTAGTGAAAATTTGAAAGCCAATCCAGAACAAGAAACTAAATTATTGTTACACTTTAATTGTTAAGAAACATAAGTGATGGACCACAACACAAACATTTTTGTTTACTCCAATATTTCTGAATCTTTATATGCTAGACGACTCTGTCGAATAATTCCCAAAGGATCATTTTAACATACTGCATTGTGTAATCCAAGTGGTTCAACATTATGTATGTAGAGTGGTGGAACCTATGCTCGGCGTATTCCTATGCTCGGCATATTTTTTCCATTTACATCCGTAAATAAAATATTTAAATAGTTTTAACCTATTTTCGCTGACAAAGGTGAAGCATGGTTCAATAACATTCCGTTGTGCGTACCTGTAATCTAATGCAACTGTCACCTGACTGGTTCAGTAGCCGAATATAAATAGAAAACTTGTTGGGAATTTTTTTTCACCGAAATGTGCGGTTTATGAGCATTTCAGGTGGCTATCCGGATTGGGATAAATCCTAAAGTATCTAGTTCCCCATGGAAACAGGTGCTGTTGCGATAGCTGTATTGAGGCGCGTGGTTACATAATGAAGCTAAAATTTTCAACAACAATTTTATGAAAGTTGTGTTTACGACTTAAGAAAATAATAATATGCGGCAAGTGCATTTAACTTTTTTTATAGGCCATGATATGTAGGATTTACGCCGAGCATAGGTTCCACCACTCTATGTATGTATGTTCCATTAATGTCAAACCCCTTGCGGGGACGTAGCCATGTGTTCCTGGGCAGGCTTAGCCGACCCAAGTGGTTAACCAGTACTAAGCAATGCGTGTGAGATGCAATGACACTACATTATACATACATCGTCTGACAGTGTATCGAACCCGGGACCGTTCAATTCCAATTCCGACGCTCTACCACTGGACCACGGACGCCACTCATTAGCCGAGTAGTTTCTACACATCAACACATTAATTGTGTTTATGCGGGATTAGTCCAATTATAGTGTACATATCTGCCGTCATAGTGCATTAGTCAGTGTACATACGGTATCTAGTGCATTAGTCCAATTATAGTGTACATATCTGCCGTCATACTCATAGTGCATTAGTCAGTGTACATACGGTATCTAGTGCATTAGTCCAATGTATCATTTTGAACTGTAGACTCGGCATTTTAAAATTACATGGATTAACACAATTGTCATGGACCACCACTCCTCTTATACAATCAATATTCACCGTTCCTAAACTCTTCCGAAGTGAGTCATGATAAAATCAAATAAACATTATAAAAACTTGAGAAAAGCAATCCATGTAAATATTAAAAATGACACATATTACAAGCAATGATTTACATATTTATATGTACAATTCGAAGACAAAGACACAAGTCACCATTCTCACTTACTGTTTTGACAATCAAGAACTTGTGAACAACACGACAAGTAAAGCAACAACTTTTTTGTTCAAAATCGAGCCTCCATCACTTTTTAATTGAAAGGTCAAGGTCTTACAGGGGAAATGACTCTTAGAGAAAATATTTTACCATTTATATTCATCACAGAGTAGTCTTTCTTAGATCAATATTAAAGGAAAAACATCAACAAGAGTAGAACGTATCTGTACTCCAGTGGTAACACGCTGGACTGGTAATCCAACGATCACAGGTTCGATACCCCGTCTGACCATAATAAAATTAACAGTCTTTCAGATGGGATGTTAAACCGGTGTCGGTGCTTTACACTGTGCACGTAAAAGAACCAGAGGAGACTCTGGAATGGGTCTCTGTCTGTATCATTGCATTATCCTCCAACAATCTAAATGACTAATCGCTCATATGGGCAACCGGTAGCAACGATAAATAAACGTAAAACACAAACAAGTAAGAAAAGTCCGAGTAAGAATGGTTTTAATTAATTCAATATGTCTGGCTGTATTTTAAAAACACATAAGAATGAGTTTATAGCGATTAAACGTCCCCATGTATTGCACAATAACCTTCACTGAAGAACCTAAACACTTGTTGATTTGCTTTCAACAAGATATTAATATCTGGGTAAAATAAAACCGAGAAATTCGACGGAATTTTATCTAGATCAACTCGATGCAGGTCTGCGTTAGACGCCATTTTGTTAGATAGCTTGTCTCGCGTGGTTACAGCGAGCACCTGTAACTATGGGGGGCGTGCCTAAGTAGCGTTTGCAGAAAGGTCAATTGGTCGCAGGCATTTTAAGAGTATCGTCCGGTGGGCTGCGCCATTTGAACAAACTTGGTAGAGGTTACTGTATGGAAGCTATAGAACAAATGTGATAACACTTCAACTTTGTTTCATGAGGTTTTTAACGTTTTTCCTTTAAGATCACATAGTAACTCAGTCTTTGTACTCAAGTATCCAATAACACACTAGCTAGCAGTTGTAAGGATGCTGCATATCAAAATTGTAAAAATATCCTACTATTGTTTCTTGAGAAGAAGTCTTTTGAAAGCGGTCATTATCTTGACCCAGTGACCTAGTTTTTATATCATAAGAATCATTTGAACAAACATGGTAGAGGTTGTTGCGAGCACAGGGATTCGGCACGTTTGGGGGTACTAGTATATATATTTAAGTACAGGGATTCTACTCTGTGGGATGTCAGATATTTTTTTGTTGCCTACAGAACCCGTGTCCTAGTATGGAAATGTGAACTGCTATGGCCAATGTCTGTGGCAATTGTTTGCAAAGTATACATGCACGCAACTTAAAGTTGTGTTTTATTTGAAGAACAATATAAAGACTCGGGATAGGCGTTATATTCGGATAGATGTGTACAAAATTGTTTCAGATTTTACTGATCGATGCAAAATCTGACATCCCACAGAGTAGAATCCCTGTACTTAAATATATATACTAGTACCCCCAAACGTGCCGAATCCCTGTGGTTGCGAGTGCTACATACCAAATTTGGCAACATTCCTAGCATTGGTTCACAAGAAGTCATTCGATTGGTTTCCATTAACTTCACCCAGTGACCTAGTTTTTGACACAAGTGTCTCCATATGAACATAGTTTGTAGAGGTTGTTGCAAGGGTGATATAGAGAAATTCTAGAAAATTCTTATGAGTACCGTAATCGTTTATGTATAAGACGCAGGTTTTTTCATCCAAAATCGTATCCAAAAGTCTGCCACGTCTTATACTTCAGTTTAATACTAACCATAATATTTTCAGGACTCAGAATGGACAAATGTCATATTGCAACAATGTGAAATAAATGTTTCATAATTCTTTTAAGTCTCGTACATCAGTGTGGAAAACCATTCAAGGTTAACTCTTAAAATGCCGAATAAATTAGAGGGAATGTGCAAACAACATTGATCCAGATCAGCTGCGGCACAACACCCCGTCTGATCAGGATCTATATTGTTTGCTATTCAGATAGGTGTATTAGATCCATTATCTGAATAGCAAACAGCATAGAGCCTGATCAGATGGAGCATGTCATTCTGATCTCTCTCTCTATGTGCTGTTAACAAAAGCAACTTAGTTGTGATTAGCATTTTAAGGGTTAAAATTATTATTTAATCTACGGTAATTTGGTTCACATAATCACTTACATTTTGATACATGTCCTCGGCAAAGCGTATTTTCTGTCTCTTATCGTCCATCTGATATTCCATCTCTCGGATGCGCTCTCCCTGCGCCTCCACCTGCTCAGTGAGCACATTCACCTGCAGTGACAGACTGTTCTTCTCTATCTCAAGTCGTCGTACCCTGTCCTCTGCACATTCATGCATGTAGCCATTCATCTGAAATTCCAAACATTTTTAATTTACACAAGTCATATTATATGCATTATATTATATACTTCAACTTCGAAACCTGGTTCCTGCAGAACAATGACATTTAATAATTGTAATGTCTTTTGGTTCCTGCAAAATAATTGTAATGTCTTTTGGTTCCTGCAAAATAATTGTAATGTATTTTGGTTCCTGCAAAACCATGCCATTTAATAATTGTAATGTCTTTTGGTTACATCCTGCAAAACCATGACATTTAATAATTGTAATTGTTTTGGTTCCTGCAAAACCATGACATTTAATAATTGTTAATGTCTTTTGGTTCCTGCAAAACCATGACATTTAATAATTGTTAATGTCTTTTAGTTCCTGCAAAACCATGACATTTAATAATTGTTAATGTCTTTTAGTTCCTGCAAAACCATGACATTTAATAATTGTTAATGTCTTTTAGTTCCTGCAAAACCATGACATTTAATAATTGTAATGTCTTTTGGTTCCTGCAAAACCATGACATTTAATAATTGTAATGTCTTTTGTTTCCTGCAGAACAATGACATTTAATAATTGTAATGTCTTTGAATTTGAAAACAATGGTCCAAAAAATAATGTTAATACTGAGATAATGTCAATAAGCTTTCTCTAGCAGTGACAATAACAATCAAACATGTCATGGAATTTCATTAGAATTGTGTCATAATTCAATTTCACATTAGAATTGTGTCGTAATTGAATTTCACATTAGAATTGTGTCGTAATTGAATTTCATTAGAATTGTGTCATAATTGAATTTCATTAGAATTGTGTCGTAATTGAATTTCACATTAGAATTGTGTCATAATTGAATTTCATTAGAATTGTGTCATAATTGAATTTCATTAGAATTGTGTCATAATTGAATTTCACATTAGAATTGTGTCATAATTGAATTTCATTAGAATTGTGTCATAATTGAATTTCATTAGAATTGTGTTGTAATTACACCATTCTAATGAAATACCATGATAGATTTCCAGAATGTTCAGTTACAAATAAGAAAAACACACTAATGAATTGTCGTATGCTACAATTATTTGAACTATTTATAACATTTATTTTACCCAGCATGCAGAGAGTTAAGCTTTTGATTAAATCCATGTTTGTTTTAGTTTAATTAAACAATATTTATTTCTTTGAATAAACATAGTCAAGTATAAATATTATGTACATACATATAGGATTGAGGAGAAAGCAATCGGCTTGTATGGTTACCTCTTTCCTATGTTTGTTTTGTATATAAGAGATAAAATTATGTACTGTATTATATGACCAGATTGAACTGATAAAAATTAATCTTCGGCAAGTTTCTTCGAGCGTTTCCGTATATTTTTTCAACAAAATAATCTTATAAATAATTAAATATCGATACCAGATTATCAAATGGCCCGTGGTATAGTGGAAAGTGATAAATCTGACATCGCTGGTTCGAATCTAGCATACGGCATAATAATTTTTATTCGTATTTCATAATTGTTCACATTTGTTTTTTATTTGTTTTTATTTCTTTTGTCGTTTCCTGTATTTCTTTTAATTTAATTGCTACGGTGTTCCGTTAGGGTCATCGCGGTATATAAAAAATGTAACGCGATGGTACGATGGCACGATGTCGATGGTACGATGGCACGATGGCAATGGTACGATGGCGATGGTACGATGGCACGATGTCGATGGTACGATGGCACGATGTCGATGGTACGATGTCGATGGTACGATGTTGATGGTACGATGGCACGATGTCGATGGTACGATGGCATGATGTCGATGGTACGATTCGATGGTACGATGGCACGATGTCGATGGTACGATGGTACGATGTCGATGGTACGATGGTACGATGTCGATGGTACGATGGTACGATGTTGATGGTACGATGGTACGATGTCGATGGTACGATGGCACGATGATAATAACACATCATACCATCGTACCATCGACATCGTACCATCGTACCATCGACATCGTGCCATCGACATCGTACCATCGACATCGTGCCATTGACATCGTACAATCAACATTGTACCAAAATTATGTGTACGCAAAATAGGAACACTGAAATTGCAACCTAGGCAGGGGGTCCAGGGGGTCCAGGGGCATGCTCCCCCTGAATTCTTTTTACATCGTAAAGGCGATTTCCTGCCATCTGAGGTATCTATGGATAATTTGATCACCGACATTTTTCAACCTTTTCAAAACTATGTGTACGCAGCTGCGTTTTTGCGTACGGGTAGCTACGCGCCTGGAAATATAGAACGGAAGTCGGCCGTTGGATGTTTTAATGAATGAAAAAAGTAGCCCGATTCCCACGCTCCAAGTATTATTATGTGCGTTAGGTCCTAATGGTGTTCATCAGTTTATGAATACATTTGCACTGGTATTGATTCATCGTAGATGACAGCAGTCGGAATGTAAATATACACGGTCGTGGAAGTCGTGATAGCGCAGTGGTAGCGCGTTCGCTTCAGGTGCGAAAGGCCCGGAGTTACACCAGGAATTAGGTCTCGAGAGTGATTTATATAAGTTGTAAGAACTTGTTTCGCAATCGAGCTTAACTATATTTGTATAAACTGAATATACACGCATGCACATTTAATGCGCATGCGTCACAGGAAGGCGATGGTACGATGGCACGATGTCGATGGTACGATGGCACGATGTCGATGGTACGATGGTACGATGTCGATGGTACTATGTCGATGGTACGATGGTACAATGTCGATGGTACGATGTCGATGGTACGATGTCGATGGTACGATGGTACGATGTCGATGGTACGATGCGATGGTACGATGTCGATGGTACGATGGCACGATGGTACGATGGTACTGTCGATGGTACGCGATGGTACGATGTCGATGGTACGATGGCACGATGGCGATGGTACGATGCCGATGGTACGATGGTACAATGTCGATGATACGATGGTACGATGTCGATGGTACGATGGCGATGGTACGATGTCGATGATACGATGGTACGATGTCAATGATACGATGGCGATGGTACGATGGCACGCTGGCGATGGTACAATGGTACGATGGCACGATGTCGATGATACGATGGTACGATGTCGATGGTACGATGGCACGATGTCGATGGTACGATGGCACGATGTCAATGGTACGATGTCGATGGTACGATGGTACGATGGCACGATGTCGATGGTACGATGGTACGATGTCGATGGTACGATGGCACGATGTCGATGGTACGATGGCACGATGTCGATGGTACGATGGCACGATGCCGATGGTACGCTGGCATTGATGTCGATGGTACGATGGCATTGACCATCGTACCATCGTATCATCGACATCGTACCATTGTACCATCGACATCGTGCCATCGTACTATCGACATCGTACCATCGACATCGTACCATCGTATCATCGACATCGTACCATCGACATCGTGCCATCGTACAATCAACATCGTACCATCGACATCGTACCATCGACATCGTACCATCGGCATCGTGCCATCGTACCATCGGCATCGTATCATCGACATCGTACCATCGGCATCGTGCCATCGTACCATCGCCTTCCTGATTTCCCTCTATATACCGCGATGGCCCTAACGGAACACCGTAAATTGCTTTATATTTTCATATTTTTATTCATTCTTTTTTATGTATATATTTAACTTTTTGATTTCATTTCTACTGACAAAATTCAACATTTCAACATTGCAAACATAACATCGTAAACATGGACTTCATTCCACTTCACTAGCCGTGTCGGTTGAGCTGTCAGTACCAAACTCGCTGGCCGTGTATGTGCATATAACACTTTACCAATAGATTACCTTGATGTCCTCTTTCTTGGTAGAAGATGTTGGACACTTGTCCGCCTTCATCGAATGATAACTGGCATTGTCCATGACAATCGCAGACTTCTCTCCAAGATTAGGCAAGAGCTGTTCCCGAATCCACTTGATGAACTGTGGGCCGTCCATCTCATTGTGGTAGTCACCGGTCGAGCAAGATGCCTTGTAAACACGTTTGGTACCTTGCACGAACCTGGTTCGACTCCCGCAGCGTGCACGACGATAAATCGCTTCCCACGATACAGCGGACATGCACCTTTCATGTCAGGCGCCTGCCAGCACTTCCTCTGTGTATAGCCACTGTCCAACCATGTCTTGTCTATATACACCAGTCTAAATCCTTGCTCCTCCAGTTCCAGCTTCCTTTCATAAAACTTAAGCCGTGCTGTTAGTATAGCTGACTTCTCCATACGCATCTTCCTGTTGTCGCTGCTTCTTCTCCATCCAACCAAATCCCAATTCCTTTAATGTCTTTCTAAGTGTCTCTCTGCTTCCAGGATAATGAATTTCCTCTCTAAGAACTCCGTGTAACTTTTTCAGAGTTGGCAGCACACGCCCGTGCGTGTAGAACTCCCGGACTTTACTCCTAATCACATCCTGATCAAAGACATCCATAGGCTTGTAGGCTCCCCGTTTCCTTCTAACAGGTGAAAGAAGTGTTCCTGTCTCCCGGAGTTCTTTCAATATCCTACAAATAGTAGCCTGGCTGGTGCCAGTAGCTTCTACAGTATTTGATATACATACTGTCTTTGTATATGCTTCTTTGTCTTTAAAATAATTAAAAACTTTCAAAACTTTAGCTTTGTCAGTAGAACAAAGTTGTTTTCTACTCGGCATCCTAAAGGTGTACTGACTATGTTCAATGTACATGTAATTTAGAAAGAATGTTACTGAAACTACACATCGTGCTGCACGTGATTTTTGTGCGCATGTTTAATTACATTGAAGAAAGAAAAAAAAAAAAAAAAAGTGGCATTCACCGGGCTCGAACCCGTAACCTGTAACTTCCAAGATCACGGACGTATCCACTACACTACTAGTCGAGAAGGTAAGGTCTGTGTTTCTAAAGTGTTATATTCACATTCAATGAGATCGGTTTGATTGGGAAATCGACGGAAAGAATACGGAAACAAACGGCATATGCAAATACATCAGTTCAATCTGGTCATACAATATTACGCATGGATGTTTACATTATTGTGTTATGTCAACAAGCCGCGTATACGACGTTTGTTTATTAGTTGAAATAGTATTTGGAAAAATATTATACCTTATAGTAGGAAAATACATTCTGTAGAAAGTTGTGTTTTCACTGATGTAGTGTCGCTTTAAGAATACAATGAACACTTGCAGAATTGGGACACTCAGGTCTGGATCGCAAACCAACATATTCCTTATGATAACTTTATTAATGTGTGGAATGGCTGAGTGACCCGGAACCTACCGGAGTACTTGCGATAATGTGTAGTTATACATTATAAGGAAATAATTATGTGTAAACAAAAACGTGTAAACAAAAACGTGATAATTTGCTTGCAGACAGATGTGATCATCTTCTGTCTGCTGCTTTTAGATTTATGAAATGTTGTTCTTTCATGATCACCTTTACTGGTAGACTGGTAGGCCAACTAAGATCAATGTTATGGTTCAGACCAAGCCTGGGTGCCAGTCTGTCGATTTTTCACTTTTTAACTTCTGGCAAAATAACAGCCTGGGGAAACTTGATTTCCGATCGTAGCGCCATCTACTGTAGATTTGAAGAACGACAACTCTTCTCTACAAGATAATATCACTAAAAGAAACGGAATTCTATCGGGAATCGCCGAACAGGCACAATTATACACGATCATTTCCGAATATACACAAATGCTCACGTAGACTCATTTACAAATATAATTTCCCGTTTTTGTGTTATATCGACAAGATTTTAAATATTACGTTTAGATGGAATTGGGTCGATTCGGTGTAATTGAACTAAGGACGACTTAAATATTGAGTAATTAATTGTCAAATCAGATGTACATTGTACTTTTTAAAACTATTTATCCATTGACCCGTAAACAATGGCGGCCAATTATAAAGTTTTTATCACCATTGCAGTGCCTCGCTTTCGATTCAAGTACGTCATTAATTAAGTCACATGCTAATAGGCCTATTAATAGGATTAATGTGAGTCAATAAGTACACGGACAATCCCCCAAGTTTCCCCAGTCATTGATATGATCAGAAATTCAAAACGGCCCAATTAATAGTTTCGGTGTTAAAATATATTTATTTGACTGACCAGGCAAAATATATCGACGCCTGTTCCCAGGCTAGTTCAGACCAAGTTTCATCGAATAACTATATATCAGTTCTAATAAATGTGAATGAGAGATATTAGCCAGTTACTGCCCCTGAATATTCATGAAAGTAGATTGGTCCTCTTAATAGAGGTGCCTTTGCACCACATGCTATCTGTTTTCATTAGTTTTCTTATCTTTTAATTATTAAATTACTAAATCTCGACAGATATCCTACAGCATATCCAATGGATACTTTACTGTAGAAATTGATTATAAATTAATTAAGATGCTTTTGATAAAATCACATTTATCATATCACAACATATGGTTATGGAACACAAATAAAAACAAAGTCTTTCAACTAAAAGGACCAATACATATTTCGGGATAAATCACACTTTATCTGTCAAGGGAGGTAATCGAAAACTGGAGTGACATTATTTGATATATTGGTAGGTTAACCCTTTTCTTCATAGAGATTTAGGTTAATATACTATTATATCTCCATACAAATGACAGTCATTTAGCTATCATGCAGTAGATATGTAGTCGCCATATATATCCCACCTCCATAGATATTACTGGGACTACATAGAGATTTAGGTTAATATACTATTATATCTCCATACAAACGACAGCCATTTAGCTATCATGCAGTAGATAAGTAGTCGCCATATCTATTCCACATCCATAGATATTACTGGGACTACATGAGATTCTGGCCTTTATTATGAGCATTGGTTTGGCTACTACATTGTTAATGTATGTCGTATTGGTAATGGCGTCAAGAGGTGCTTCTATGAGGGAAAGGGTTAAAGCAATAATGCTTCAATACAAGATTTGTTGCAAGTCATTTAAATATTTCACACAGGGACGGACTGACGGAGATCATTTCTATCTCCCCCTACACATGCATGGACGACCCTAAGGCAAGCCTCTATCACAGTTTTTTCACCCTAAGGAGGTCAGTCATATCTTCACCCAGAGGAAATCTGTCATTGTTTCTCCCTGAGGAAATCTGTCATTGTTTCACCCTGAGGAAATGTGTAATTGTGTCACCCTGAGGAAATCTGTCATTGTTTCTCCCTGAGGAAATGTGTCATTGTTTCACCCTGAGGAAATGTGTAATCCTGAGGAAATGTGTCATTGTGTCACCCTGAGGAAATCTGTCATTGTTTCTCCCTGAGGAAATGTGTAATTGTGTCACCCTGAGGAAATCTGTCATTGTGTCATCCTGAGGAAATCTGTCATTGTTTCACCCTGAGGATATGTGTAATGGTGTCACCCTGAGGAAATGTGTAATTGTTTCACCCCGAGGAAATGTGTAATTGTGTCACCCTGAGGAAATCTGTCATTGTTTCTCCCTGAGGAAATCTGTCATTGTTTCTCCCTGAGGAAATCTGTCATTGTTTCACCCTGAGGAAATCTGGCATTGTTTCACCCTGAGGAAATCTGTTATTGTTTCTCCCTGATATTGTTTCACCCTGAGGAAATCTGTCATTGTTTCTACATTGGTATGATCATTCTAAGGATATATATCATCACCGGATGCAATCCGATACAACATATTCTCCACACTGTGAGATACAACAGACCATCAGAAACTCTATACAATGTACTGCAATATGTTTCAGCTGACATTCATGTTTAGTTGTATCAACCTTTGACACTAGACGTTGTGCTGTATCACGTTATACAGTGAGAAGACGGATTGTTCGGAGAAGCATAAACTCCATTTATTTTACAATGATTGCCAAACAAGCTTTAACAACTTATATTAACCCATTCAACACCAAGTAACTGACATGGACTGGTGCATGATATTTTTAGACCAATAAATTAATAAGAAAATTAAATTTGGACCAGTTCATTTATCATAATGGGTAATTTTGTCTAAAAATAGTAATATTACTGGTAAAAAGTGTAGATCCTGATGTGGCTCATTTGGATCTACACATTTTATAAGCCTATTTAGAGGTCTGTAGTGTTGAAAGGGTTAATCACGTTTGTTGGCGCGGATGAAAGCATATCTATGGTCATTCGTGTGGGAGAGAAAACCCACCTGTCCAATCTGGCAAGAACCGTATCATCTCACATACAATGAAACTTGCTCGAAAGACCATGTCCATTAAGAGACCACTTGTATAAAGAGACAATTTTTTCAGTTCCCGTTTGTGTTGTTAAGGAACAAATTAGCCTGTAGTAAGAGAAATTCCCATTTGTTACAGCTAAACTTTATTGTATGGTGAATATGGTACAGGCCTTCTGCAATATGTATGTTATGTTATATTTCGGGTTTTACGCCTGCATCAGCACCATTTTGGGCTATATCACCGGCGGGCAGTTTACCTAACAACACCTTTCCTGGGCAGACTCCAGCGGTTAACCAGTACTTGGGTGCACCAACCTCCGTAAGAAACTGCCAACTTTTTCATATAAATGAGACACGGTCTGAGCGGGGCTCGAACCCGTGACCATCAGTGATGATAGGTTACAGTGGTATACAAGTCAGCGACCTTAACCTCTCGACCACGGAGGCAATATTTATAACCTTACCTGTTCCAAATTTAGCCACATACCTTTTCTTGTAAACTATATTATATAGTGTGGGGGGTGGGTGATATTAATATTATGATAGGGCATATAAAATAATGCTCCGAATCTTTTTTTTACCTGGTATTTCTAACCTTTTCTGAAAGACTATGTACCATCCATATTCGCCTATAAGACAAGTTTTTTACCACCATATTATGGCCTCAAAGTGGCTCCGCTCCCGCTCCCCGTCTTATAAGTGAGAGCTAAACAAAATTTTAAAATTTTTATTTTTAACCTGTATTAATTAAATGGTGTCCATAATTAGAAAAGAAATCACTCTGATACTGAAAATTTCTTCAATTTGTACTGGTGAAACATGTAATATATACTTGGACTGGTGTCCATTTTATTAACCCGTCTTATATGTGAGTGCTTGCCAAAACGCACAGATTTCTGGACCAATGTAGGTGGGTCATCTTATAGGTGAGAGTGCCTTATAGGCGAGTATGGACGGTCTATGCTCAACTGGGAGAAATGAATCTTATTCATAAACCTTGATGTATAAATATATATCTCCAATTTCAGAAAAAGGGGTTATTCCCACAGCAGGTCTGCACCTTACCTGTGATTGAAAGAGCAGCCGACCCCAACCACCCCCTCATACTGGTATGAGCACCATACCAGCTGTCACAGGTGACAGCTAGAGTAGATATAGACAACTAGACAACACACATATAATGCATACAGCATCATCATTAGTAACATTGTTAGTATTAGTGTGAGATGTTTTACCTGATTGACAGCGTCAGAGGAAACATGGATACCATCTGTTGCTTCAGAATTGTTTGCTATGTCTATGGTAACTGGAAAATCCCTCACATTCTGGGCATAGTCATAAGCTAAACCCAGCACCAAATACCCCATATAATCTCCTTCCCGCATTCTATCTAGTACCAACTACACTTATAAATCAAACGTCTTGTGCTTTACAATGTATAGTCCATCCAATCTCCTTTCCGCATTCTATCTAGTACCAACTACACTTATAAATCAAACGTCTTGTGCTTTACAATGTATAGTCCATCCAATCTCCTTTCCTGCATTCTATCGAGTACCAACTACACTTATAAATCAAACGTCATATGCTTTACAATTTATAGTCCATATAAAGTCTCAAACTGTATGCTTTACAATGTATAGTCCATCCAAATATACTGATATAGATCGTGATAACCTTATCAAATATACTGATATAGACCCTGATAACCTTATAAAATATACTGATATAGACCCTGATAACCTTATCAAATATACTAATATAGACCCTGATAACCTTATAAAATATACTGATATAGACCCTGATAACCTTATCAAATATACTAATATAGACCCTGATAACCTTATCAAATATACTGATATAGACCCTGATAACCTTATAAAATATACTGATATAGACCCTGATAACCTTATCAAATATACTAATATAGACCCTGATAACCTTATCAAATATACTGATATAGACCCTGATAACCTTATCAAATATACTAATATAGACCCTGATAACCTTATCAAATATACTGATATAGACCCTGATAACCTTAGCAAATATAATGATATAGACCCTGATAACCTTATAAAATATACTGATATAGACCCTGATAACCTTAGCAAATATAATGATATAGACCCTGATAACCTTATAAAATATACTGATATAGACCCTGATAACCTTAGCAAATATACTAATATAGACCCTGATAACCTTATCAAATATACTAATATAGACCCTGATAACCTTATAAAATATACTGATATAGACCCTGATAACCTTAGCAAATATACTAATATAGACCCTGATAACCTTAGCAAATATAAAGATATAGACCCTGATAACCTTAGCAAATATAATGATATAGACCCTGATAACCTTAGCAAATATAATGATATAGACCCTGATAACCTTATAAAATATACTGATATAGACCCTGATAACCGTAGCAAATATAATGATATAGACCCTGATAACCTTAGCAAATATAATGATATAGACCCTGATAACCTTATAAAATATACTGATATAAACCCTGATAACCTTATCAAATATACTGATATAGACCCTGATAACCTTATCAAATATACTGATATAGACCCTGATAACCTTATAAAATATACTAATATAGACCCTGATAACCTTATAAAATATACTGATATAGACCCTGATAACCTTATCAAATATACTGATATAGACCCTGATAACCGTAGCAAATATACTGATATAGACCCTGATAACCTTATCAAATATACTAATATAGACCCTGATAACCTTATCAAATATACTGATATAGACCCTGATAACCTTATAAAATATACTGATATAGACCCTGATAACCTTATCAAATATACTAATATAGACCCTGATAACCTTATCAAATATACTGATATAGACCCTGATAACCTTATCAAATATACTAATATAGACCCTGATAACCTTATCAAATATACTGATATAGACCCTGATAACCTTAGCAAATATAATGATATAGACCCTGATAACCTTATAAAATATACTGATATAGACCCTGATAACCTTAGCAAATATAATGATATAGACCCTGATAACCTTATAAAATATACTGATATAGACCCTGATAACCTTAGCAAATATAATGATATAGACCCTGATAACCTTATAAAATATACTGATATAGACCCTGATAACCTTAGCAAATATAATGATATAGACCCTGATAACCTTATAAAATATACTGATATAGACCCTGATAACCTTAGCAAATATAATGATATAGACCCTGATAACCTTATAAAATATACTGATATAGACCCTGATAACCTTAGCAAATATAATGATATAGACCCTGATAACCTTATAAAATATACTGATATAGACCCTGATAACCTTAGCAAATATAATGATATAGACCCTGATAACCTTATAAAATATACTGATATAGACCCTGATAACCGTAGCAAATATAATGATATAGACCCTGATAACCTTAGCAAATATAATGATATAGACCCTGATAACCTTATAAAATATACTGATATAAACCCTGATAACCTTATCAAATATACTGATATAGACCCTGATAACCTTATCAAATATACTGATATAGACCCTGATAACCTTATAAAATATACTAATATAGACCCTGATAACCTTATAAAATATACTGATATAGACCCTGATAACCTTATCAAATATACTGATATAGACCCTGATAACCGTAGCAAATATACTGATATAGACCCTGATAACCTTATCAAATATACTAATATAGACCCTGATAACCTTATCAAATATACTGATATAGACCCTGATAACCTTATAAAATATACTGATATAGACCCTGATAACCTTATCAAATATACTAATATAGACCCTGATAACCTTATCAAATATACTGATATAGACCATGATAACCTTATCAAATATACTAATATAGACCCTGATAACCTTATCAAATATACTGATATAGACCCTGATAACCTTAGCAAATATAATGATATAGACCCTGATAACCTTATAAAATATACTGATATAGACCCTGATAACCTTAGCAAATATAATGATATAAACCCTGATAACCTTATAAAATATACTGATATAGACCCTGATAACCTTAGCAAATATACTAATATAGACCCTGATAACCTTATCAAATATACTAATATAGACCCTGATAACCTTAGCAAATATAATGATATAGACCCTGATAACCTTAGCAAATATAATGATATAGACCCTGATAACCTTAGCAAATATAATGATATAGACCCTGATAACCTTATAAAATATACTGATATAGACCCTGATAACCGTAGCAAATATAATGATATAGACCCTGATAACCTTAGCAAATATAATGATATAGACCCTGATAACCTTATAAAATATACTGATATAAACCCTGATAACCTTATCAAATATACTGATATAGACCCTGATAACCTTATCAAATATACTGATATAGACCCTGATAACCTTATCAAATATACTGATATAGACCCTGATAACCTTATAAAATATACTGATATAGACCCTGATAACCTTATAAAATATAATGATATAGACCCTGATAACCTTATAAAATATACTGATATAGACCCTGATAACCTTAGCAAATATACTAATATAGACCCTGATAACCTTATAAAATATACCGATATAGACCCTGATAACCTTATAAAATATACTGATATAGACCCTGATAACCTTAGCAAATATACTGATATAGACCCTGATAACCTTATAAAATATACTGATATAGACCCTGATAACCGTAGCAAATATACTGATATAAACCCTGATAACCTTAGCAAATATACTGATATAGACCCTGATAACCGTAGCAAATATACTGATATAAACCCTGATAACCTTATAAAATATACTGATATAGACCCTGATAACCTTATAAAATATACTGATATAGACCCTGATAACCTTAGCAAATATACTGATATAGACCCTGATAACCTTATAAAATATACTGATATAGACCCTGATAACCATAGCAAATATACTGATATAAACCCTGATAACCTTAGCAAATATACTGATATAGACCCTGATAACCGTAGCAAATATACTGATATAAACCCTGATAACCTTAGCAAATATACTGATATAGACCCTGATAACCTTAGCAAATATAATGATATAGACCCTGATAACCTTAGCAAATATACTGATATAGACCCTGATAACCTTAGCAAATATACTGATATAAACCCTGATAACCTACAAAAACAAAACCCAAACCTAGCAAATATACTGATATAGACCCTGATAACCGTAGCAAATATAATGATATAGACCCTGATAACCGTAGCAAATATAATGATATAAACCCTGATAATCTTACTATATCTATAAATAATTTATTTAGATTTGAAGTTAATTATTGAACATCTGTTAACACTAAATTGATTATCCCCCCTTTATACAAAATGTACAGTTTACTTTTATGTTTATTTATCGTCGCTATCGGTTACCCATATAGATTTGTAGTCCTGTGGTAACACTCTGGACTGGTAATCCAGGGATCGCAGGTTCGATCCCCCGTCTGACCGTAATAAAATTAACAGTCTTTCAGATGGGAAGTTAAACTGAGGTCTCGTGTTGGTGCTTTACACCGTGCACGTAAAAGAACCAGAGGAGACTCTGGAATGGGTCTCTGTCTGTATCATTGCACTATCCTCCAAAAATCTAAAATGACTAATCTCTTCAGGAGGTGTCGCTCATATGGGCAACCGGTAGCGACGATAAATAAACTTAAAACACACACACTTTTATCCAGCTAAACACAATATTGTAACTCTTCATGTACAGTAGTTTTGCATTTCCATTGAAAGAAACTGTTCAAATAATCACACTAAATGAATTTAATTGACAATATATTCAAGATAATATTCATTGTATATAAAATACAGTCAATAAAGCAACAGTAATTCCAGAATTCCTGTATTGTAACTTGTCTCTAGAGTATAATAAGCATAGGGTTCATTAGTGAAAACAACACTATGGCTATTGTTCAGAAAGTCTTTTTCTGCCATTCTAATCAGTTAATGTAATTATAGGTACCGTAGTTGTCATAAAAGTTGTACCATCAATTAGAATAATCAGTTAATGTAATACATATTACCGTAGTTTACATAAAAGATGTACCATCATTAGAATAATCAGTTAATGTTACCTAATAAATGAGAAAGCAAGTTATTTCATAGAAAAATATTATTGAGAAAATATCTATAAAAAAATATATATATATAACAAAAATAAAATTAAAAAAAAAAAGTTGCTCCAAATATTTTCGCCAATTCACAAAATTTAGCACCAATAATTGTTTTTTGTCGCAATTGGTGCCATTAGCGACCGACAGCGGGAACCCTGGCATAATCCCCTAGTACATATTTAACATTTTATTGATTTTTAATAGCAAAGTCAGAATGCTTCCAGGTGTTATTACACGTGTGTTGATATATGAAAATATGTAATGGCTGTATGACACTGAATACAAGCACTTTTTTGTACTGTGATTATTTAGTGTATTAAATTTATATAATGTTACCTAATAAATGTGATGGCAAGTTATTTCAAAGAAATATATTATTGAGAAATATCCACCCACAGTGAAGATCATTTAGTTTTATTAAACTTCCGGAATACAATATCTAAACAGCAACTTAATTGTACCGTAAAACTTCCGGAATACAATATCTAAACAGCAACTTAATTGTACCGTAAAACTTCCGGAATACAATATCTAAACAGCAACTTAATTGTACCGTAAAACTTCCGGAATACAATATCTAAACAGCAACTTAATTGTACCGTAAAACTTCCGGAATACAATATCTAAACAGCAACTTAATTGTACCGTAAAACTTCCGGAATACAATATCTAAACAGCAACTTAATTGTACCGTAAAACTTCCGGAATACAATATCTAAACAGCAATTTAATTGTACCGTAAAACTTCCGGAATACAATATCTAAACAGCAATTTAATTGTACCGTAAAACTTCCGGAATACAATATCTAAACAGCAATTTATTGTACCGTAAAACTTCCGGAATACAATATCTAAACAGCAATTTAATTGTACCGTAAAACTTCCGGAATACAATATCTAAACAGCAACTTAATTGTACCGTAAAACTTCCGGAATACAATATCTAAACAGCAACTTAATTGTACCGTAAAACTTCCGGAATACAATATCTAAACAGCAACTTAATTGTACCGTAAAACTTCCGGAATACAATATCTAAACAGCAACTTAATTGTACCGTAAAACTTCCGGAATACAATATCTAAACAGCAATTTAATTGTACCGTAAAACTTCCGGAATACAATATCTAAACAGCAATTTAATTGTACCGTAAAACTTCCGGAATACAATATCTAAACAGCAACTTAATTGTACCGTAAAACTTCCGGAATACAATATCTAAACAGCAACTTAATTGTACCGTAAAACTTCCGGAATACAATATCTAAACAGCAATTTAATTGTACCGTAAAACTTCCGGAATACAATATCTAAACAGCAATTTAATTGTACCGTAAAACTTCCGGAATACAATATCTAAACAGCAATTTAATTGTACCGTAAAACTTCCGGAATACAATATCTAAACAGCAATTTAATTGTACCGTAAAACTTCCGGAATACAATATCTAAACAGCAACTTAATTGTACCGTAAAACTTCCGGAATACAATATCTAAACAGCAACTTAATTGTACCGTAAAACTTCCGGAATACAATATCTAAACAGCAACTTAATTGTACCGTAAAACTTCCGGAATACAATATCTAAACAGCAATTTAATTGTACCGTAAAACTTCCGGAATACAATATCTAAACAGCAACTTAATTGTACCGTAAAACTTCCGGAATACAATATCTAAACAGCAACTTAATTGTACCGTAAAACTTCCGGAATACAATATCTAAACAGCAACTTAATTGTACCGTAAAACTTCCGGAATACAATATCTAAACAGCAACTTAATTGTACCGTAAAACTTCCGGAATACAATATCTAAACAGCAACTTAATTGTACCGTAAAACTTCCGGAATACAATATCTAAACAGCAATTTAATTGTACCGTAAAACTTCCGGAATACAATATCTAAACAGCAATTTAATTGTACCGTAAAACTTCCGGAATACAATATCTAAACAGCAACTTAATTGTACCGTAAAACTTCCGGAATACAATATCTAAACAGCAATTTAATTGTACCGTAAAACTTCCGGAATACAATATCTAAACAGCAATTTAATTGTACCGTAAAACTTCCGGAATACAATATCTAAACAGCAATTTATTGTACCGTAAAACTTCCGGAATACAATATCTAAACAGCAACTTAATTGTACCGTAAAACTTCCGGAATACAATATCTAAACAGCAACTTAATTGTACCGTAAAACTTCCGGAATACAATATCTAAACAGCAACTTAATTGTACCGTAAAACTTCCGGAATACAATATCTAAACAGCAACTTAATTGTACCGTAAAACTTCCGGAATACAATATCTAAACAGCAACTTAATTGTACCGTAAAACTTCCGGAATACAATATCTAAACAGCAACTTAATTGTACCGTAAAACTTCCGGAATACAATATCTAAACAGCAACTTAATTGTACCGTAAAACTTCCGGAATACAATATCTAAACAGCAACTTAATTGTACCGTAAAACTTCCGGAATACAATATCTAAACAGCAACTTAATTGTACCGTAAAACTTCCGGAATACAATATCTAAACAGCAACTTAATTGTACCGTAAAACTTCCGGAATACAATATCTAAACAGCAACTTAATTGTACCGTAAACTTCCGGAATACAATATCTAAACAGCAACTTAATTGTACCGTAAAACTTCCGGAATACAATATCTAAACAGCAACTTAATTGTACCGTAAAACTTCCGGAATACAATATCTAAACAGCAACTTAATTGTACCGTAAAACTTCCGGAATACAATATCTAAACAGCAATTTAATTGTACCGTAAAACTCACACTTTGCACCTGCAAATGATTATGTCTGGTTTAATTTGAATTATAAATTTTAGGTAGGGGAGGATAGTTTAAGTTTCTTTGTGGAAGTCGTGGTAGTGTAGTGGTAGCGAGTTTGCTTCAGGTGCGAAAGACCCAGAGTTTGAGACCCACTGGAGCCGTTACGATTGTGCCCTTAGGCGAGGCATTTAAATTCCATGTTGCCTCTTCTCTTTCCCTCGTGGCAATGGATTCCATCAGGAATGAGGTCTCGAGAGTGATTAATATAAGTTGTAAGAACTTGTTTCGCAATCGAGCTAAAATAAATTTGTATAAACTAAGTCTCTTAATGCGTTTTTTATTCAGTTGGAAAAATAATACTATAATTGATATGCAAATTTATCCTAGTGTTAACAGTAGTAAACAACAATTTAGAGAGTTAATGGTGATTGTGTTAAAATATACACATTAAGGATGGAAATTGCACAAAAGTAGGTTCGTTTGTGGCCATATATTCCAAATTTTACTTTGTACCATAATAATTTATTAACGAAAAATGACAATATAATACAATAATCACAATATCTAATCAACTCTGTGTGCAGCACATTTCAAGTGAATGCATAATAGGCCTTTAATTGCTGCATTAGAGCTTGTATTGGTCGAGATAAGGTACAAACTATGATACCTTGAAGAGCTTGTATTGATCGAGATAAGGTACAAACTATGATACCTTTAAGAGCTTGTATTGGTCAAGATAAGGTACAAACTATGATACCTTGAAGAGCTTGTATTGGTCGAGATAAGGTACACACTATGGTACCTTGAAGAGCTTATATTGGTCGAGATAAGGTACACACTATGATACTTTGTAGAGCTTGTATTGGTCGAGATAAGGTACAAACTATGATATTGTATAGAGCTTGTATTGGTTGAGATAAGGTACAAACTATGATACTTTGTAGAGCTTGTATTGATCGAGATAAGGTACAAACTATGATATTGTGTAGAGCTTGTATTGGTTGAGTTAAGGTACAAACTATGATACTTTGTAGAGCTTGTATTGATCGAGATAAGGTACAAACTATGATACCTTGAAGAGCTTGTATTGGTCGAGATAAGGTACAAACTATGATAACTTGAAGAGCTTGTATTGGTTGAGATAAGGTACAAACTATGATATTGTGTAGAGCTTGTATTGGTTGAGATAAGGTACAAACTATGATACCTTGAAGAGCTTGTATTGATCGAGATAAGGTACAAACTATGATACCTTGTAGAGCTTGTATTGGTCGAGATAAGGTACACACTATGATACCTTGAAGAGCTTGTATTGGTCGAGATAAGGTACAAACTATGATATTGTGTAGAGCTTGTATTGGTCGAGATAAGGTACAAACTATGATACCTTGAAGAGCTTGTATTGGTTTAGATAAGGTACAAACTATGATATTGTGTAGAGCTTGTATTGGTTGAGATAAGGTACAAACTATGATACCTTGAAGAGCTTGTATTGATCGAGATAAGGTACACACTATGATACCTTGTAGAGCTTGTATTGGTCGAGATAAGGTACACACTATGATATTGTGTAGAGCTTGTATTGGTCGAGATAAGGTACACACTATGATACCTTGAAGAGCTTGTATTGGTCGAGATAAGGTACAAACTATGATACCTTGAAGAGCTTGTATTGGTCGAGATAAGGTACAAACTATGATACTTTGAAGAGCTTGTATTGGTCGAGATAAGGTACAAACTATGATACCTTGAAGAGCTTGTATTGGTCGAGATAAGGTACACACTATGATATTGTGTAGAGCTTGTATTGGTCGAGATAAGGTACAAACTATGATACCTTTAAGAACTTGTATTGGTCGAGATAAGGTACACATTATGATACCTTGAAGAGCTTGTATTGGTCGAGATAAGGTACAAACTATGATACCTTTAAGAGCTTGTATTGGTTGAGATAAGGTACACACTATGATACCTTGAAGAGCTTGTATTGGTCGAGATAAGGTACACACTATGATACCTTGAAGAGTTTGTATTGATCGAGATAAGGTACACACTATGATACCTTGAAGAGCTTGTATTGGTTGAGATAAGGTACAAACTATGATATTGTGTAGAGCTTGTATTGGTCGAGATAAGGTACAAACTATGATGCCTTGAAGAGCTTGTATTGGTTGAGATAAGGTACAAACTATGATACTTTGAAGAGCTTGTATTGGTCAAAATAAGGTACAAACTATGATACTTTGAAGAGCTTGTATTGGTTGAGATAAGGTACAAACTATGATACTTTGTAGAGCTTGTATTGGTCGAGATAAGGTACACACTATGATACCTTGAAGAGCTTGTATTGATCGAGATAAGGTACAAACTATGATACCTTTAAGAGCTTGTATTGGTCGAGATAAGGTACAAACTATGATACCTTGAAGAGCTTGTATTGGTCGAGATAAGGTACACACTATGATACTTTGTAGAGCTTGTATTGATCGAGATAAGGTACAAACTATGATATTGTGTAGAGCTTGTATTGGTTGAGATAAGGTACACACTATGATACTTGGTAGAGCTTGTATTGATCGAGATAAGGTACAAACTATGATACCTTGAAGAGCTTGTATTGGTCGAGATAAGGTACAAACTATGATACCTTGAAGAGCTTGTATTGATCGAGATAAGGTACACACTATGATACCTTGAAGAGCTTGTATTGATCGAGATAAGGTACACACTATGATACCTTGAAGATCTTGTATTGATCGAGATAAGGTACACACTATGATACCTTGAAGAGCTTGTATTGATCGAGTTAGGTACACACTATGATACCTTGTAGAGCTTGTATTGGTCGAGATAAGGTACACACTATG
This sequence comes from Archivesica marissinica, assembly GCA_014843695.1. NCBI lineage: Eukaryota > Metazoa > Mollusca > Bivalvia > Venerida > Vesicomyidae > Archivesica > Archivesica marissinica. Next base: position 57,721,382 of record CM026402.1, read on the forward strand.
ATACCTTGAAGAGCTTGTATTGGTCAAGATAAGGTACACACTATGATACCTTGAAGAGCTTGTATTGGTCAAGATAAGGTACACACTATGATACCTTGTAGAGCTTGTATTGGTCGAGATAAGGTACACACTATGATACCTTGAAGAGCTTGTATTGGTCGAGATAAGGTACACACTATGATACCTTGAAGAGCTTGTATTGGTCGAGATAAGGTACACACTATGATACCTTGAAGAGCTTGTATTGGTCGAGATAAGGTACACACTATGATACCTTGAAGAGCTTGTATTGGTCGAGATAAGGTACAAACTATGATATTGTGTAGAGCTTGTATTGGTCAAGATAAGGTACACACTATGATACCTTGAAGAGCTTGTATTGGTTGAGATAAGGTACACACTATGATACCTTGAAGAGCTTGTATTGGTCGAGATAAGGTACAAACTATGATATTGTGTAGAGCTTGTATTGGTTGAGATAAGGTACAAACTATGATACCTTGAAGAGCTTGTATTGGTCGAGATAAGGTACACACTATGATACCTTGAAGAGCTTGTATTGGTCGAGATAAGGTACACACTATGATACCTTGAAGAGCTTGTATTGGTCGAGATAAGGTACACACTATGATACCTTGAAGAGCTTGTATTGGTCGAGATAAGGTACAAACTATGATACCTTGTAGAGCTTGTATTGGTCGAGATAAGGTACAAACTATGATATTGTGTAGAGCTTGTATTGGTCGAGATAAGGTACAAACTATGATACCTTGAAGAGCTTGTATTGGTTGATATAAGGTACAAACTATGATACTTTGAAGAGCTTGTATTGGTCGAGATAAGGTACAAACTATGATATTGTGTAGAGCTTGTATTGGTCGAGATAAGGTACAAACTATGATACCTTGAAGAGCTTGTATTGGTCGAGATAAGGTACAAACTATGATATTGTGTAGAGCTTGTATTGGTCGAGATAAGGTACAAACTATGATACCTTGAAGAGCTTGTATTGGTTGAGATAAGGTACAAACTATGATACTTTGAAGAGCTTGTATTGGTCGAGATAAGGTACAAACTATGATATTGTGTAGAGCTTGTATTGGTCGAGATAAGGTACAAACTATGATACCTTGAAGAGCTTGTATTGGTCGAGATAAGGTACAAACTATGATACCTTGAAGAGCTTGTATTGGTCGAGATATGGTACAAACTATGATACCTTGTAGAGCTTGTATTGGTCAAGATAAGGTACACACTATGATACCTTGAAGAGCTTGTATTGGTTGAGATAAGGTACAAACTATGATATTGTGTAGAGCTTGTATTGGTCAAGATAAGGTACAAACTATGATATTGTGTAGAGCTTGTATTGGTCGAGATAAGGTACAAACTATGATACCTTGAAGAGCTTGTATTGGTCGAGATAAGGTACAAACTATGATATTGTGTAGAGCTTGTATTGGTCGAGATAAGGTACAAACTATGATATTGTGTAGAGCTTGTATTGGTTGAGATAAGGCACAAACTATGATACCTTGAAGAGCTTGTATTGGTTGAGATAAGGTACAAACTATGATACTTTGAAGAACTTGTATTGGTCGAGATAAGGTACAAACTATGATATTGTGTAGAGCTTGTATTGGTCGAGATAAGGTACAAACTATGATACCTTGAAGAGCTTGTATTGGTCGAGATAAGGTACAAACTATGATACCTTGAAGAGCTTGTATTGGTCGAGATAAGGTACAAACTATGATATTGTGTAGAGCTTGTATTGGTCGAGATAAGGTACAAACTATGATACCTTGAAGAGCTTGTATTGGTTGAGATAAGGTACAAACTATGATACTTTGAAGAGCTTGTATTGGTCGAGATAAGGTACAAACTATGATATTGTGTAGAGCTTGTATTGGTCGAGATAAGGTACAAACTATGATACCTTGAAGAGCTTGTATTGGTCGAGATAAGGTACAAACTATGATATTGTGTAGAGCTTGTATTGGTCGAGATAAGGTACAAACTTTGATATTGTGTAGAGCTTGTATTGGTCGAGATAAGGTACAAACTATGATACCTTGAAGAGCTTGTATTGGTTGAGATAAGGTACAAACTATGATACTTTGAAGAGCTTGTATTGGTCGAGATAAGGTACAAACTATGATATTGTGTAGAGCTTGTATTGGTCGAGATAAGGTACAAACTATGATACCTTGAAGAGCTTGTATTGGTCGAGATAAGGTACAAACTATGATACCTTGAAGAGCTTGTATTGGTCGAGATATGGTACAAACTATGATACCTTGTAGAGCTTGTATTGGTCGAGATAAGGTACACACTATGATACTTTGAAGAGCTTGTATTGGTTGAGATAAGGTACAAACTATGATATTGTGTAGAGCTTGTATTGGTCAAGATAAGGTACAAACTATGATATTGTGTAGAGCTTGTATTGGTCGAGATAAGGTACAAACTATGATACCTTGAAGAGCTTGTATTGGTCGAGATAAGGTACAAACTATGATATTGTGTAGAGCTTGTATTGGTCGAGATAAGGTACAAACTATGATATTGTGTAGAGCTTGTATTGGTCGAGATAAGGTACAAACTATGATATTGTGTAGAGTTTGTATTGGTTGAGATAAGGTACAAACTATGATACCTTGAAGAGCTTGTATTGGTCGAGATAAGGTACATACTATGATATTGTGTAGAGCTTGTATTAGTCGAGATAAGGTACAAACTATGATACCTTGAAGAGCTTGTATTGGTCGAGATAAGGTACAAACTATGATACCTTTAAGAGCTTGTATTGGTCGAGATAAGGTACAAACTATGATATTGTGTAGAGCTTGTATTGGTCGAGATAAGGTACAAACTATGATATTGTGTAGAGCTTGTATTGGTCGAGATAAGGTACAAACTATGATACCTTGAAGAGCTTGTATTGGTCGAGATAAGGTACAAACTATGATACCTTTAAGAGCTTGTATTGGTCGAGATAAGGTACAAACTATGATACCTTGAAGAGCTTGTATTGGTCGAGATAAGGTACACACTAGCCTGGACAGTTAAATAAATATATTTTAACGCCGAGACTATTAATTGGGCCGTATTGAGTTTCTGATCATATCAACGCCTGGGGAAACTCGGCGGGTTTTCCGTGAAATGATTGATTATCATTAATCCTATTAATAGGTCTATTAGCACGTGATTTAATTAATGATGTACTTGAATCGAAAGCGAGGCACTACAATGTTGATAAATCTTTATAATTAGCCGCCATTGTTTACAGGTCAACGGAACGATAAATAGTTTAAAAAATACAATGTGCGGCTGATTTGATATATTGTCATTTTGCCAGAAGTTAAAAAGTGAAAAATCGACAGACTGGAACCCAGGCTAAGTACAAACAACACATCAGAAGAAGATAAATTGCTTCTAAATAAATGGCTGCACACTGATTGGCAACTATGTGTAAACACAATTACTACACTTCTGGAATTCATCATCTCTTTCTACATTTTATTTTCACGCATTCAAAAATTATACATTACTTTAAACTAATCACACAGCTGCTGTTTCAAAACCTCACTCAAAGATTTATAGTACAGTTTATAAAGTTCTGTCTGGAACTATAAACTAAGCAGCATATACTAATGATTTATTAAGTTCAGCAAATTCAAATATATAAAGATCACATACAATTACATTAAAACATCTATCTACCTGTCACATTACATTGGGCTTTTCCGATAATGCCAGCGATATTGAATTATATATTATTATATAGATATGTATATATAGAGAGATACAGTCAAACTTTGTTGCCACGGTATTATCCCTGTATTATGACTGTATCTAAAAATAGAATAACTATAAACATATCTACTATAGCCCAACGATAACGTGATTCCCGCGAAAAAGATAGCACAGGCTAATATTATTATAATGGGTAAAAAGAAGTTTATTATCATTTATGTATGCATTACTTGGCACACAGGATTATTTATTACACCCTACGTATTGATTTGGCTTATTCCAAACCTATTTATAGTAATGCTTGTAAATAACACGTTATCGTTAGGCCACTGTATATAACCTATTTATAGTAATGCTTGTAAATAACACGTTATTGTTGGGCCACTGTATATATCCTATTTATAGTAATGCTTGTAAATAACACGTTATCAATGGGCCACTGTATATATCCTATTTATAGTAATGCTTGTAAATAACACGTTATCGTTGGGCCACTGTATATATATCCTATTTATAGTAATGCTTGTAAATAACACGTTATCATTGGGCCACTGTATATATATATCCTATTTATAGTAATGTTTGTAAATAACACGTTATCGGTGGGCCACTGTATATATCCTATTTATAGTAATGCTTGTAAATAACACGTTATCATTGGGCCACTGTATATATCCTATTTATAGTAATGCTTGTAAATAACACGTTATCATTGGGCCACTGTATATATCCTATTTATAGTAATGTTTGTAAATAACACGTTATCGTTAGACCACTGTACATATCCTATTTATAGTAATGCTTGTAAATAACACGTTATCGTTGGGCCACTGTATATATCCTATTTATAGTAATGCTTGTAAATAACACGTTATCGTTAGGCCACTGTATATATCCTATTTATAGTAATGCTTGTAAATAACACGTTATCATTGGGCCACTGTATATATCCTATTTATAGTAATGCTTGTAAATAACACGTTATCGTTAGGCCACTGTATATATCCTATTTATAGTAATGCTTGTAAATAACACGTTATCGTTAGGCCACTGTATATATCCTATTTATAGTAATGCTTGTAAATAACACGTTATCGTTGGGCCACTGTATATATCCTATTTATAGTAATGCTTGTAAATAACACGTTATCGTTGGGCCACTGTATATATCCTATTTATAGTAATGCTTGTAAATAACACGTTATCGTTAGGCCACTGTATATATCCTATTTATAGTAATGCTTGTAAACAACACGTTATCGTTAGGCCACTGTATATATCCTATTTATAGTAATGCTTGTAAACAACACGTTATCGTTGGGCCACTGTACATATCCTATTTATAGTAATGCTTGTAAATAACACGTTATCGTTGGGCCATAACATACCCTATATATTTTCTACAAACTATGATACCTTGAAGAGCTTGTATTGGTCGAGATAAGGTACACACTAGCCTGGACAGTTAAATAAATATATTTTAACGCCGAGACTATTAATTGGGCCGTATTGAGTTTCTGATCATATCAACGCCTGGGGAAACTCGGCGGGTTTTCCGTGAAATGATTGATTATCATTAATCCTATTAATAGGTCTATTAGCACGTGATTTAATTAATGATGTACTTGAATCGAAAGCGAGGCACTACAATGTTGATAAATCTTTATAATTAGCCGCCATTGTTTACAGGTCAACGGAACGATAAATAGTTTAAAAAATACAATGTGCGGCTGATTTGATATATTGTCATTTTGCCAGAAGTTAAAAAGTGAAAAATCGACAGACTGGAACCCAGGCTAAGTACAAACAACACATCAGAAGAAGATAAATTGCTTCTAAATAAATGGCTGCACACTGATTGGCAACTATGTGTAAACACAATTACTACACTTCTGGAATTCATCATCTCTTTCTACATTTTATTTTCACGCATTCAAAAATTATACATTACTTTAAACTAATCACACAGCTGCTGTTTCAAAACCTCACTCAAAGATTTATAGTACAGTTTATAAAGTTCTGTCTGGAACTATAAACTAAGCAGCATATACTAATGATTTATTAAGTTCAGCAAATTCAAATATATAAAGATCACATACAATTACATTAAAACATCTATCTACCTGTCACATTACATTGGGCTTTTCCGATAATGCCAGCGATATTGAATTATATATTATTATATAGATATGTATATATAGAGAGATACAGTCAAACTTTGTTGCCACGGTATTATCCCTGTATTATGACTGTATCTAAAAATAGAATAACTATAAACATATCTACTATACCCCAACGATAACGTGATTCCCGCGAAAAAGATAGCACAGGCTAATATTATTATAATGGGTAAAAAGAAGTTTATTATCATTTATGTATGCATTACTTGGCACACAGGATTATTTATTACACCCTACGTATTGATTTGGCTTATTCCAAACCTATTTATAGTAATGCTTGTAAATAACACGTTATCGTTGGGCCACTGTATATATCCTATTTATAGTAATGTTTGTAAATAACACGTTATCATTGGGCCACTGTATATATCCTATTTATAGTAATGCTTGTGAATAACACGTTATCATTGGGCCACTGTATATATATCCTATTTATAGTAATGTTTGTAAATAACACGTTATCGGTGGGCCACTGTATATATCCTATTTATAGTAATGCTTGTAAATAACACGTTATCATTGGGCCACTGTATATATCCTATTTATAGTAATGCTTGTAAATAACACGTTATCATTGGGCCACTGTATATATCCTATTTATAGTAATGCTTGTAAATAACACGTTATCGTTGGGCCACTGTATATAACCTATTTATAGTAATGCTTGTAAATAACACGTTATCGTTAGGCCACTGTATATATCCTATTTGTAGTAATGCTTGTAAACAACACGTTATCGTTGGGCCACTGTACATATCCTATTTATAGTAATGCTTGTAAATAACACGTTATCGTTGGGCCATAACATACCCTATATATTTTCATCACCACTGCCCACAATGGAATATATTGAAAATGGTTGGAATTGATCGATATTGTACAGATACATTTGTAGTTGATCATTTATATTGCGTTTATGCTTTCCAGTAAATGATAGAGTTTTCTTATTGAAAGATGGCATTTTCTCTGCAACTGGTTGCGTTTCGTATTTTCGGCGTGGCTAGATGAACTATCATGAACAGTCAATTATAAAGTAGTAATATATTCTAATGGAATTGTTTTGTCTGTAGTGTTTAATTTTGACAGCAAACGGAAACTAACTTGAAAATTATACCGGAAATATTTCTTATTACGGATGTACACACTAACAGAAATGGTTGTGCAGTTGTGGAATGTAGTGAAATGGGGCTCCCGACAGGGGCAGCTAAAATGAATTAAATTTGATAGCATATATTATTACATTAGCCAAAATTATTGGAAATCAAAAAAGAAAAAGAAGATTTGTGTTTATTAATGTAAAATAGGATTTTATTTACATATTTAGATACATATTTCGGTGATCATTTGATGAAATAAAATCCTATCTTACACAAACAAACACACCTATCCTCTATATCCTTGTGAGAATATCGGATTCCAATTATCCGATTAAACATTTATAAACTACTTTTAATAGTATCTATGCAAATTATTAATACTATTTTCCTTAAAGCAGCATTAAATCGTATGAAATAAAAGATATTTGAAAAATTCAATTTTTACATATGTGTAGATATGCTGCTACACTTTCTAACATTATACTTTGTATGCTTATGTTCATTTGGTAAACAGTGTTTTTTTGCGATAAAACAAACTCGAAACCGAAAGTAGGACTTTCCGAGTCGATCGGTCACGCACCGGAACGCATCGTCCGCACGTTTACATTCGGAATGCATTTGTCCCACGTTGTCTTTTTTAATTAAATTACTTGATATGTTGATTCATACCTCTGTTAGCTAAGTCATTTAGGGACATTTCTACATCCCCGCGAGGGGTTCGACATTAGAGGAAAATAGATAGTATTTCATGTTCAAAATATATACGTTGTTTTCTACATCCTCTGTTGTTTCACGCATGTGCGCTGTGCATGTTTATATTTCGTGTGTTGATAAACAAATTCGCGTATACGACGGTTTCAATTTATTGGAATTTAATCGTTTCTGAGCGACTATTTCGATTTTTGTTAACACACACACAATAGTATTTATATTTTATCCAAAACATCCTTTTTTACGATGTAATGCTGCTTTAAAATTATATAAATTTATTTAGTCACAATTGATTTGTCGAAGATTTGGGCTAAAGTCGAAGATTTGGGCTAAAGTCGAATATTTGGGCTAATGTCGAAGATTTGGGCTAAAGTCGAAGATTTGTGCTAAAGTCGTGGTGTAGATCAGGGCTTCATATTATCCTTTCTTAATTAAATTTTGTTCTTTTCTTCTTTTGTTTATTCTTTCTTCTTTTATTTGTGCTTTTACTTGAATAGTTCTCTCAGTAATGAATATAATAACGACAATATTAAATGATCATCAATTCTGTGCAGTTAGGTTTTCATACAATTTATCGCCTTGTGGCAGGCAGAAACTAGAAGATAACAGCTTCTTCTTCGAATAATTATACAGCATGGTCTACGAGAACTTGCAGATAGAGTGCATAAAGGCCACATGTATAATAATCATTAAATGTGTTTTATGTGGAAAAGATAATCTGGCGACTTTGATGCCAAGCATCACTCATTTCTTGTTTATTATTGAATATTAGTATTGTAAGGCAGTAATAATAATTTCTAATCATCTTCTCTTTACAATATCTCAGCATGCAGCACATTCTAAGGTAACAGAAAAAGAGACTCTAATACCAAAGGATTTAAACATATTTAGCGAGAGACTTAAACAAGGACATGATACAGATGCTTCGGAAATGCTAGAGATCCTAGGGAAATGCTACAGATGCTTCAGAAATGCTAGAGATCCTGGGGAAATGCTACAGATCCTGGGGAAATGCTAGAGATCCTGGGGAAATGCTAGAGATCCTAGGGAAATGCTACAGCTGCTTCAGAAATGCTACAGATCCTGGGGAAATGCTACAGATCCTGGGGAAATGCTACAGATCCTGGGGAAATGCTACAGATCCTGGGGAAATGCTATAGATCCTGGGAAAATGCTACAGATCCTGGGGAAATGCTATAGATCCTGGGGAAATGCTAGAGATCCTGGGGAAATGCTAGAGATCCTGGGGAAATGCTAGAGATACTGGGGAAATGCTAGAGATACTGGGGAAATGCTAGAGATACTGGGGAAATGCTAGAGATCCTGGGGAAATGCTACAGATCCTGGGGAAATGCTATAGATCCTGGGAAAATGCTACAGATCCTGGGGAAATGCTATAGATCCTGGGGAATGCTAGAGATCCTGGGGAAATGCTAGAGATCCTGGGGAAATGCTAGAGATCCTGGGGAAATGCTAGAGATCCTGGGAAATGCTAGAGATACTGGGGAAATGCTAGAGATCCTGGGGAATGCTAGAGATACTGGGGAAATGCTAGAGATCCGGAGAAATGCTACAGATCCGGGAAATGCTACAGATCCCGGGGAAATGCTAGAGATCCTGGGGAAATGCTACAGATCCTGGGGAAATGCTATAGATCCTGGGGAAATGCTACAGATCCTGGGGAAATGCTATAGATCCTGGGGAAATGCTACAGATCCTGGGGAAATGCTATAGATCCTGGGGAAATGCTACAGATCCTGGGGAAATGCTATAGATCCTGGGGAAATGCTACAGATCCCGGGGAAATGCTATAGATCCTGGAGAAATGCTAAATCTGGGAAATGCTAGAGATCCTGGGGAAATACTACAGATCCCGGGGAAATGCTATAGATCCTGGAGAAATGCTATAGATCCTGGGGAAATGCTACAGATCCTGGGGAAATGCTATAGATCCTGGGGAAATGCTAGAGATCCTGGGGAAATGCTATAGATCCTGGGGAAATGCTATAGATCCTGGGGAAATGCTACAGATCCTGGGGAAATGCTACAGAAACTGGGGAATATCTACAAAAACAAATACCTTTAAGCATTAAACTGTACCAATACTTATGAGTGTGAGGTTGCACCACTACCTTTAAGTGTGAGGCTGCCACCATTACCTTTAAGTGTGAGGTTCCACCATTACCTTTAAGTGTGAGGCTGCCACCATTACCTATAAGTGTGAGGTTGCACCACTACCTTTAAGTGTGAGGTTGCCACCATTACCTATAAGTGTGAGGTTACCACCATTACCTATAAGTGTGAGGTTGCCACCATTACCTATAAGTGTGAGGCTGCACCACTACCTTTAAGTGTGAGGCTGCCACCATTACCTATAAGTGTGAGGTTACCACCATTACCTATAAGTGTGAGGTTGCCACCATTACCTATAAGTGTGAGGTTACCACCATTACCTATAAGTGTGAGGTTGCCACCATTACCTATAAGTGTGAGGCTGCCACCATTACCTATAAGTGTGAGGTTGCCACCATTACCTATAAGTGTGAGGTTGCCACCATTACCTATAAGTGTGAGGCTGCACCATTACCTTTAAGTGTGAGGTTGCCACCATTACCTATAAGTGTGAGGTTACCACCACTACCTATAAGTGTGAGGTTGCCACCATTACCTATAAGTGTGAGGTTGCCACCATTACCTATAAGTGTGAGGCTGCCACCATTACCTATAAGTGTGAGGCTGCACCACTACCTTTAAGTGTGAGGTTGCCACCATTACCTATAAGTGTGAGGTTGCACCATTACCTATAAGTGTGAGGCTGCCACCATTACCTATAAGTGTGAGGTTGCACCATTACCTATAAGTGTGAGGTTGCACCATTACCTATAAGTGTGAGGCTGCACCATTACCTATAAGTGTGAGGTACCACCATTACCTATAAGTGTGAGGTTGCACCATTACCTATAAGTGTGAGGCTGCCACCATTACCTATAAGTGTGAGGCTGCCACCATTACCTATAAGTGTGAGGTTGCACCATTACCTATAAGTGTGAGGTTGCACCATTACCTATAAGTGTGAGGTTGCCACCATTACCTATAAGTGTGAGGTTACCACCATTACCTATAAGTGTGAGGCTGCCACCATTACCTATAAGTGTGAGGCTGCCACCACTACCTTTAAGTGTGAGGTGGCCACCATTACCTATAAGTGTGAGGTGGCCACCATTACCTATAAGTATGAGGCTGCCACCACTACCTTTAAGTGTGAGGTTGCCACCATTACCTATAAGTGTGAGGTTACCACCACTACCTATAAGTGTGAGGTTACCACCATTACCTATAAGTGTGAGGTTGCCACCATTACCTTTAAGTGTGAGGCTGCACCACTACCTTTAAGTGTGAGGTTGCCACCATTACCTTTAAGTGTGAGGTTGCACCATTACCTATAAGTGTGAGGCTGCCACCATTACCTATAAGTGTGAGGTTGCACCATTACCTATAAGTGTGAGGCTGCCACCATTACCTATAAGTGTGAGGCTGCCACCATTACCTATAAGTGTGAGGCTGCACCACTACCTTTAAGTGTGAGGTTACCACCATTACCTATAAGTGTGAGTTTGCACCATTACCTATAAGTGTGAGGTTGCACCATTACCTTTAAGTGTGAGGTTACCACCATTACCTATAAGTGTGAGGTTACCACCATTACCTTTAAGTGTGAGGTTGCACCATTACCTATAAGTGTGAGGCTGCACCACTACCTTTAAGTGTGAGGCTACCACCATTACCTATAAGTGTGAGGTTGCACCATTACCTATAAGTGTGAGGTTGCACCATTACCTATAAGTGTGAGGTTACCACCATTACCTATAAGTGTGAGGTTACCACCATTACCTATAAGTGTGAGGCTGCCACCATTACCTATAAGTGTGAGGCTGCACCATTACCTTTAAGTGTGAGGTTGCACCATTACCTATAAGTGTGAGGCTGCACCACTACCTATAAGTGTGAGGCTGCACCATTACCTTTAAGTGTGAGGTTGCACCATTACCTTTAAGTGTGAGGCTGCCACCATTACCTATAAGTGTGAGGTTGCCACCATTACCTATAAGTGTGAGGCTGCCACCATTACCTATAAGTGTGAGGCTGCACCATTACCTTTAAGTGTGAGGTTGCACCATTACCTTTAAGTGTGAGGCTTCCACCATTACCTATAAGTGTGAGGTTGCACCATTACCTATAAGTGTGAGGCTGCCACCATTACCTATAAGTGTGAGGTTACCACCAATACCTATAAGTGTGAGGTTACCACCATTACCTATAAGTGTGAGGTTGCACCATTACCTATAAGTGTGAGGTTACCACCATTACCTATAAGTGTGAGGTTGCACCATTACCTATAAGTGTGAGGTTACCACCATTACCTATAAGTGTGAGGTTACCACCATTACCTATAAGTGTGAGGTTACCACCATTACCTTTAAGTGTGAGGCTGCCACCATTACCTATAAGTGTGAGGTTGCACCATTACCTATAAGTGTGAGGCTGCCACCATTACCTATAAGTGTGAGGCTGCCACCATTACCTTTAAGTATGAGGATGCCACCACTACCTTTAAGTGTGAGGTTGCCACCATTACCTTTAAGTATGAGGCTGCCACCACTACATTTAAGTGTGAGGTTGCCACCATTACCTATAAGTGTGAGGTTGCACCATTACCTATAAGTGTGAGGCTGCCACCATTACCTATAAGTGTGAGGTTGCACCATTACCTATAAGTGTGAGGTTGCCACCATTACCTATAAGTGTGAGGTTGCCACCATTACCTATAAGTGTGAGGCTGCCACCATTACCTATAAGTGTGAGGCTGCCACCATTACCTTTAAGTGTGAGGCTGCCACCATTACCTTTAAGTGTGAGGTTGCCACCATTACCTTTAAGTGTGAGGTTGCCACCATTACCTATAAGTGTGAGGTTGCACCATTACCTATAAGTGTGAGGTTACCACCATTACCTATAATTGTGAGGTTACCACCATTACCTATAAGTGTGAGGCTGCCACCATTACCTATAAGTGTGAGGTTGCACCACTACCTTTAAGTGTGAGGCTGCCACCATTACCTTTAAGTGTGATGTTGCACCACTACCTTTAAGTGTGAGGCTGCCACCATTACCTATAAGTGTGAGGCTGCACCACTACCTTTAAGTGTGAGGTTGCCACCATTACCTATAAGTGTGAGGTTACCACCATTACCTATAAGTGTGAGGTTGCCACCATTACCTATAAGTGTGAGGCTGCACCACTACCTTTAAGTGTGACATTGCACCATTACCTATAAGTGTGAGGTTACCACCATTACCTATAAGTGTGAGGCTGCCACCATTACCTATAAGTGTGAGGTTGCACCATTACCTATAAGTGTGAGGTTGCCACCATTACCAATAAGTGTGAGGCTGCACCATTACCTTTAAGTGTGAGGTTGCCACCATTACCTATAAGTGTGAGGTTACCACCACTACCTTTAAGTGTGAGGTTGCCACCATTACCTATAAGTGTGAGGTTACCACCACTACCTATAAGTGTGAGGTTACCACCATTACCTATAAGTGTGAGGTTGCCACCATTACCTATAAGTGTGAGGCTGCCACCATTACCTATAAGTGTGAGGCTGCACCACTACCTTTAAGTGTGAGGTTGCCACCATTACCTTTAAGTGTGAGGTTGCACCATTACCTATAAGTGTGAGGCTGCCACCATTACCTATAAGTGTGAGGTTGCACCATTACCAATAAGTGTGAGGCTGCCACCATTACCTATAAGTGTGAGGCTGCCACCATTACCTATAAGTGTGAGGCTGCCACCATTACCTATAGGTGTGAGGTTGCCACCATTACCTATAAGTGTGAGGTTGCACCATTACCTTTAAGTGTGAGGTGGCCACCATTACCTATAAGTGTGAGGCTGCCACCACTACCTATAAGTGTGAGGTTACCACCATTACCTATAAGTGTGAGGCTGCCACCACTACCTTTAAGTGTGAGGTGGCCACCATTACCTATAAGTGTGAGGTGGCCACCATTACCTATAAGTATGAGGCTGCCACCACTACCTTTAAGTGTGAGGTTGCCACCATTACCTATAAGTGTGAGGTTACCACCACTACCTATAAGTGTGAGGTTACCACCATTACCTATAAGTGTGAGGTTGCACCATTACCTATAAGTGTGAGGCTGCACCACTACCTTTAAGTGTGAGGCTACCACCATTACCTATAAGTGTGAGGTTGCACCATTACCTATAAGTGTGAGGCTGCACCACTACCTTTAAGTGTGAGGCTACCACCATTACCTATAAGTGTGAGGTTGCACCATTACCTATAAGTGTGAGGTTGCACCATTACCTATAAGTGTGAGGTTACCACCATTACCTATAAGTGTGAGGTTACCACCATTACCTATAAGTGTGAGGCTGCCACCATTACCTATAAGTGTGAGGCTGCACCATTACCTTTAAGTGTGAGGTTGCACCATTACCTATAAGTGTGAGGTGCACCATTACCTATAAGTGTGAGGCTGCACCATTACCTTTAAGTGTGAGGTTGCACCATTACCTTTAAGTGTGAGGCTGCCACCATTACCTATAAGTGTGAGGTTGCCACCATTACCTATAAGTGTGAGGTTGCCACCATTACCTATAAGTGTGAGGCTGCACCATTACCTTTAAGTGTGAGGTTGCACCATTACCTATAAGTGTGAGGCTGCCACCATTACCTATAAGTGTGAGGTTGCACCATTACCTATAAGTGTGAGGCTGCCACCATTACCTATAAGTGTGAGGTTCCACCATTACCTATAAGTGTGAGGTTCCACCATTACCTATAAGTGTGAGGTTGCACCATTACCTATAAGTGTGAGGTTACCACCATTACCTATAAGTGTGAGGTTGCACCATTACCTATAAGTGTGAGGTTACCACCATTACCTATAAGTGTGAGGTTACCACCATTACCTATAAGTGTGAGGTTACCACCATTACCTTTAAGTGTGAGGCTGCCACCATTACCTATAAGTGTGAGGTTGCACCATTACCTATAAGTGTGAGGCTGCCACCATTACCTATAAGTGTGAGGCTGCCACCATTACCTTTAAGTATGAGGATGCCACCACTACCTTTAAGTGTGAGGTTGCCACCATTACCTTTAAGTATGAGGCTGCCACCACTACATTTAAGTGTGAGGTTGCCACCATTACCTATAAGTGTGAGGTTGCACCATTACCTATAAGTGTGAGGCTGCCACCATTACCTATAAGTGTGAGGTTGCACCATTACCTATAAGTGTGAGGTTGCCACCATTACCTATAAGTGTGAGGTTGCCACCATTACCTATAAGTGTGAGGCTGCCACCATTACCTATAAGTGTGAGGCTGCCACCATTACCTTTAAGTGTGAGGCTGCCACCATTACCTTTAAGTGTGAGGTTGCCACCATTACCTTTAAGTGTGAGGTTGCCACCATTACCTATAAGTGTGAGGTTGCACCATTACCTATAAGTGTGAGGTTACCACCATTACCTATAAGTGTGAGGTTACCACCATTACCTATAAGTGTGAGGCTGCCACCATTACCTATAAGTGTGAGGTTGCACCATTACCTATAAGTGTGAGGCTGCCACCATTACCTATAAGTGTGAGGTTGCACCATTACCTATAAGTGTGAGGCTGCCACCATTACCTATAAGTGTGAGGTTACACCATTACCTATAAGTGTGAGGCTGCCACCATTACCTTTAAGTGTGAGGTGCACCACTACCTTTAAGTGTGAGGTTGCCACCATTACCTTTGAGGCTGCACCACTACCTTTAAGTGTGAGGTTGCCACCATTACCTATAAGTGTGAGGTTGCCACCATTACCTATAAGTGTGAGGTTGCCACCATTACCTATAAGTGTGAGGCTGCCACCATTACCTATAAGTGTGAGGTTGCACCATTACCTATAAGTGTGAGGCTGCCACCATTACCTATAAGTGTGAGGCTGCCACCATTACCTATAAGTGTGAGGTTGCACCATTACCTATAAGTGTGAGGTTGCACCATTACCTATAAGTGTGAGGCTGCCACCATTACCTATAAGTGTGAGGCTGCCACCATTACCTATAAGTGTGAGGTTGCCACCATTACCTATAAGTGTGAGGTTGCACCATTACCTTTAAGTGTGAGGTTGCCACCATTACCTATAAGTGTGAGGCTGCCACCACTACCTATAAGTGTGAGGTTACCACCATTACCTATAAGTGTGAGGCTGCCACCACTACCTTTAAGTGTGAGGTTGCCACCATTACCTATAAGTGTGAGGTTGCCACCATTACCTATAAGTGTGAGGCTGCCACCACTACCTTTAAGTGTGAGGTTGCCACCATTACCTATAAGTGTGAGGTTACCACCACTACCTATAAGTGTGAGGTTACCACCATTACCTATAAGTGTGAGGTTGCCACCATTACCTATAAGTGTGAGGCTGCCACCATTACCTATAAGTGTGAGGCTGCACCACTACCTTTAAGTGTGAGGTTGCCACCATTACCTTTAAGTGTGAGGTTGCACCATTACCTATAAGTGTGAGGCTGCCACCATTACCTATAAGTGTGAGGTTGCACCATTACCTATAAGTGTGAGGTGCCACCATTACCTTAAGTGTGAGGTTGCCACCATTACCTATAAGTGTGAGGTTGCCACCATTACCTATAAGTGTGAGGCTGCCACCATTACCTTTAAGTGTGAGGTTGCCACCATTACCTATAAGTGTGAGGTTGCCACCATTACCTATAAGTGTGAGGTTGCACTATTACCTTTAAGTGTGAGGTTGCCACCATTACCTATAAGTGTGAGGTTACCACCACTACCTTTAAGTGTGAGGTTGCCACCATTACCTATAAGTGTGAGGTTGCCACCATTACCTATAAGTGTGAGGTTGCCACCATTACCTATAAGTGTGAGGTTACCACCATTACCTATAAGTGTGAGGTTGCCACCATTACCTATAAGTGTGAGGTTGCCACCATTACCTATAAGTGTGAGGTTACCACCATTACCTTTAAGTGTGAGGCTGCCACCATTACCTATAAGTGTGAGGCTGTCACCATTACCTATAAGTGTGAGGCTGCCACCATTACCTATAAGTGTGAGGCTGCCACCATTACCTTTAAGTGTGAGGTTGCACCATTACCTATAAGTGTGAGGTTACCACCATTACCTTTAAGTGTGAGGTTGCACCATTACCTATACGTGTGAGGTTGCCACCATTACCTTTAAGTGTGAGGCTGCCACCATTACCTTTAAGTGTGAGGTTGCCACCATTACCTTTAAGTGTGAGGTTGCCACCATTACCTTTAAGTGTGAGGTTGCCACCATTACCTTTATGTGTGAGGCTGCCACCATTACCTTTAAGTGTGAGGTTACCACCATTACCTTTAAGTGTGAGGTTGCCACCATTACCTATAAGTGTGAGGCTGCCACCATTACCTATAAGTGTGAGGTTACCACCAATACCGCCATGTAAGAGTTCATAGATTGGTTGATATGATTGGTTGATATGATTGGTTGATATGATTGGTTGATATTATTGGTTGATATTATTGGTTGATATGATTGGTTGATACGATTGGTTGATATGATTGGTTGATATGATTGGTTGCTATGATTGGTTCATATGATTGGTTGATATATATGATTGGTTGATATGATTGGTTGATATATATGATTGGTTGATATGATTGGCTATTCAGTGTGCCATCAATTAGCATACAGTAACTTTCGATTTCTTAGTGTGTTTGCTTATTATAGCGTCACCCTTATTGAAAGGGCCATGCATTTCTGACCTCTTATAAACAACATCAGTATTTCCAGAATCCTGTCCTTGATGGTCAAACGTCTGTGAGACAGATATTCAATCAGTTACCATTATAATAACCACATGGTGGCTCACCAACCGGCCACATCAGAATAACCCCTAGCAAGGTTCGAACATTCGACCTCCCTCTCCGTAGGTGGACACCTTAACCACTAGGCCATGGAGACGGTCTTAACCCTTTCAACACCACAGACCTCTAAATAGGCTTACAAAAAGTGTAGATCCAGATGAGCCGGCTCGTGATGAGCTGTCTCATCAGGATCTGCACTTTTTGCCAGTGATATGACTATTTTTAGACATAATTACCCATTTTGATAAATGAACTTGTCCAAATGTGATTTTCTGATTCATTTATTGGTTTATGAATATCATGGACCAGTCCATGTGAGTTACTTGGTGTTGAATGGGTTAATAATGACAATCTGGAGAAACTGGATCTGAGATTCATCTAGTTCTTGTTCCTTCTAAGCAACTTAGAATGTTTTGTTGCATGTTGCATTTTTATGAGCAGATGAATAGAAACCTAATTACCGTCTACTTGTTACATTTCTAGATAATTATTTATTCAGATTTTAATCCGAATATTGATTTCTATCCATATATAAAATTGTTTTCATCAAATAATTATTTATAAATATTATCTCCTGGATACCGTTGGAAATAGTATTTGCAAAGAGCATAGAGCATGATCAGCCACCATGGAACATGCCGTCTGATCAGGCTCTATGCTGTTTGCTATTCAGATGATCTTGCTAAGACACTTGGCTATGTCATGCTGTGGCTGATCTGGATCTATGTTGTTTGCATGAGCCTTTAAATGTATCCAGAATGAAATGGGTTAATGTATTATAATTATTTATTTACCAAATTACTCAGATAACTTTGTTAACCCATTCAACACCAAGTAACTGACATGGACTGGTCCATGATATATTTAGACCAATAAATTAATAAGAAAAGTACATTTTGGGCCAGTTCATTTATCAATATGGGTAATTTTGTCTAAAAATAGTAATATTACTGGCAACAAGTGCACATTTTGTAAGCCTATTTAGAGGTCTGTGGTGTTGAAAGGGTTAAAGGTGGCTAACTACAGTAGACACAAGAATAAATCGTCATATGAATTAATTATAATTGCTTTATTTTTCCATTTGAAGAATAAAAAACACCTATATATGTATATGATACCAGGATAAAAATGTATCGAAAAAATTTAATTTGTTTTCCAATAGAAGAAGATTAAAAGCATGCATATATTATAATATTGAGTGATATGCAGTGAGTGGATTATGTAATATTGAGTGATATGCAGTGAGTGGATTATATAATATTGAGTGATATGCAGTGAGTGGATTATATAATATTGAGTGATATGCAGTGAGTGGATTATATAATATTGAGTGATATGCAGTGAGTGGATTATATAATATTGAGTGATATGCAGTGAGTGGATTATATAATATTGAGTGATATGCAGTGAGTGATATGGATTATATCTCACTGATAGAACACTGTATTTCATCAATTAGCATAACATAAATTTGTTTTCCAATAGATTAAAAGCATATGTATATTATAATATTTAAATATACATAACATTAGGCAAACCAATGTGAGAATATTCTATGTTACCGATATACTAGCTGGTACAAGGAGGGAGGGGTGCACCGATACACTAGCTGGTGCAAGGAGGGAGGGGGTGCACCGATACACTAGCTGGTGCAAGGAGGGAGGTGGTGCACCGATACACTAGCTGGTGCAAGGAGGGAGGGGGTGCACCGATACACTAGCTGGTGCAAGGAGGAAGGTGGTGCACCGATACACTAGCTGGTGCAAGGAGGGAGGGGGTGCACCGATACACTAGCTGGTGCAAGGAGGGAGGTGGTGCACTGATACACTAGCTGGTGCAAGGAGGGAGGGGGTGCACCGATACACTAGCTGGTGCAAGGAGGGAGGGGGTGCACGTACACTAGCTGGTGCAAGGAGGGAGGTGGTGCACCGATACACTAGCTGGTGCAAGGAGGGAGGTGGTGCACTGATACACTAGCTGGTGCAAGGAGGGAGGTGGTGCACTGATACACTAGCTGGTGCAAGGAGGGAGGTGGTGCACTGATACACTAGCTGGTGCAGGAGGGAGGTGGTGCACTGATACACTAGCTGGTGCAAGGAGGGAGGGGGTGCACCGATACACTAGCTGGTGCAAGGAGGGAGGGGGTGCACGATACACTAGCTGGTGCAAGGAGGGAGGTGGTGCACCGATACACTAGCTGGTACTAGGAGGGGGGTGCACCAATACACTAGCTGGTACTAGGAGGGAGGGGTCACCGATACACTAGCTGGTACAAGGAGGGAGGGGTGCACCGATACACTACTGGTACTAGAGGGAGGGGTGCACCGATACACTAGCTGTACTAGGAGGAGGGGGCACCGATACACTAGCTGGTACTAGGAGGGAGGGGTGCACGATCACAGCTGGTACTAGGAGGGAGGGGTGCACCGATACACTAGCTGGCTAGGAGGGAGGGTGCACCGATACACTAGCTGGTACTAGGAGGGAGGGGTGCATGATACACTAGCTGGTACTAGGAGGGAGGGGTGCACTGATACACTAGCTGGTACTAGAGGGAGGGGGTGCACTGATACACTAGCTGGTGCAAGGAGGGAGGGGGTGCACCGATACACTAGCTGGTACTAGGAGGGAGGGGGTGCACCGATACACTAGCTGGTACTAGGAGGGAGGGGTGCACTGATACACTAGCTGGTACTAGGAGGGAGGGGGTGCACTGATACACACCTCGCTAACAATACATGAACATACAGTATTTAATTGAAGATTCAATAAATAATCCGTTAAAATCCAGTTTTTTTAAAAATTAATTAAGAATATGACTTTTTCATTTACTCCCGAGAGACAATCCAACGAAACACATTGACAAAAAATCCTACAACCCCTCTGTACATTCAAATCCTGGATCAGCCCCTGTAATATTTCCAGAAACTACAAACAAACACATTGACAACAAATCTTACAACCCCTCTCTACATTAAAATCCTGGATCAGCCTCTGTAATATTTCCAGAAACTACACACAAAGTTGATAAACACAACGAAAAACTATGAATAACAATATCCAGGAAACAAGTACAAAGTAAATGTCCAGGAAATATTCACGCCTTAGGGAATATAAAACATGCTTTCCGATGTATATCCTGATGATAGTTCAGAGGTTTCCTCCAAACATTTTCTACATTGATGGTTCCAAGCTCATCTTTCATTTATCAACCTCTTATCAGAGATTGTAACTTCTTCCATGAAACATATGGTAACAGCCAGAGAAATCTGATAAGCTTATCTCATCAACCTATTTCATAATTTCCAGTGGATTTATTAGATTTGTCAGATTTCAACTTCAGGTTTTAAAAATAGACACAGCCTATATTCACACAAAATGATATGACGCATCTACCGTTATAATTCACACAAAATGATATGACGCATCTTCCGTAATAATTCATACAAAATGATATGACGCATCTACCGTTATAATTCACACAAAATGATATGACGCATCTACCGTTATAATTCACACAAAATGATATGACGCATCTACTGTAATAATTCATACAAAGTGATATGACGCATCTACCGCTATAATTCATACAAAATGATATGACGCATCTACCGTTATAATTCACACAAAATGATATGACGCATCTTCCGTAATAATTCATACAAAATGATATGACGCATCTACCGTTATAATTCACACAAAATGATATGACGCATCTTCCGTAATAATTCATACAAAATGATATGACGCATCTACCGCTATAATTCATACAAAATGATATGACGCATCTACCGTTATAATTCATACAAAGTGATATGACGCATCTACCATCATAATTCAAAGCCGACACTGTATCTAATACACCACCAAGACTCACAACCTCTCAGTTACAAAGCCGACACTATATCTAATACACCACCAAGACTCACAACCTCTTGGTTACAAAGCCGACACTGTATCTAATACACCACCAAGCCTCACAACCTCTCAGTTACAAAGCCGACACTGTATCTAATACACCACCAAGACTCACCACCTCTCAGTTACAAAGCCGACACTGTATCTAATACACCACCAAGCCTCACAACCTCTCAGTTACAAAGCTGACACTGTATCTAATACACCACCAAGCCTCACAACCTCTCAGTTACAAAGCCGACACTGTATCTAATACACCACCAAGCCTCACAACCTCTCAGTTACAAAGCCGACACTGTATCTAATACACCACCAAGACTCACCACCTCTCAGTTACAAAGCCGACACTGTATCTAATACACCACCAAGCCTCACAACCTCTCAGTTACAAAGCCGACACTGTATCTAATACACCACCAAGACTCACCACCTCTCAGTTACAAAGCCGACACTGTATCTAATACACCACCAAGCCTCACAACCCCTTGGTTACAAAGCCGACACTGTATCTAATACACCACCAAGACTCACAACCCCTTGGTTACAAAGCCGACACTGTATCTAATACACCACCAAGACTCACCACCAAGACTCCACAGTAACTTGTCTCCTAGTTCCTTTCTACAACATTCTTCTTAGACAAATTTGGTTTGTTGTTTTCCTTTCCCTGTATATATCAGCATTCTTCTTTCATTCATATAGAGTGATTAATGTTATATTTACTGTCCATACTCACCTATAAGACGATTTTTTACAACCAGATTATGGCTTCCCCATCTTATTAGTGAGTACAGTCATACCTGTGCTAAAGGCCACCTCCGAATAAAGGCCGCATATGAAAAACCTGTCTCTTAAAGACCACCATTTTTCTCTCCCGGTGATCCATTTCCAATGCATTTTAACCCTCTATTGAGAGGCCACCTGTCAACAAAGGCCACTTTTTTACTTTCCCGAGTGTGGCCTTTATAGACAGGTTTGACTGTACTAACAAAAATTAATTTAAAATAAAATTTTTTTAAATGTGTTAAATGGTATCCATTTTTGTGTTAATGTGTTAATGAAAATACTTTGACACTGAATATTTCTTCAACTTGCACTGGACAAACATGCTATTTATACTTGTGTCTGGTGTCCATTTTGTTAACCCGTCTTATATGCGAGATCGCCTTACAGGTAGGTATAGGCAGCACAACATATCAGAATAAAGAAAAGACTAATAATAAAGTGTACAATTCTGTCAGGTACAGTCGGATCACAGTGATATCTACATGTACATAACCTGTCAGATACAGTCGGATCACAGTGATATCTACATGTACATAACCTGTCAGATACAGTCGGATCACAGTGATATCTACATGTACATAACCTGTCAGATACAGTCAGATCACAGTGATATCTACATGTACATAACCTGTCAGATACAGTCGGATCACAGTGATATATACATGTACATAACCTGTCAGATACAGTCGGATCACAGTGATATCTACATAACCTGTCAGATACAGTCGGATCACAGTGATATCTACATAACCTGTCAGATACAGTCGGATCACAGTGATATCTACATGTACATAACCTCTCACTTAATCACATTCATATCAATCAAGTCATTAACCAGCAATCATCAACTGTGTCTTATATATCATTAGTTCACATCTGCCATACATAGATTTCAGATGATGTCCTGGGATCTGTCATATTATAGGTTTCAGATGATGTCCTGGACACCTGGGATCTGCCATACATAGATTTCAGATGATGTCCTGGGATCTGCCACACATATATTGCAGATGATGTCCTGGACACCTGGGATCTGTCATACATAGATTTCAGATGATGTCCTGGACACCTGGGATCTGCCATACATAGATTTCAGATGATGTCCTGGACACCTGGGATCTGCCATACATAGATTTCAGATGATGTCCTGGACACCTGGGATCTGCCATACATAGATTTCAGATGATGTCCTGGACACCTGGGATCCTCCATACATAGATTTCAGATGATGTCCTGGACACCTGGGATCTGCCATACATATATTTCAGATGATGTCCTGGACACCTGGGATCTGCCATACATAGATTTCAGATGATGTCCTGGACACCTGGGATCTGCCATACATAGATTTCAGATGATGTCCTGGACACCTGGGATCCTCCATACATAGATTTCAGATGATGTCCTGGACACCTGGGATCCACCATACATAGATTTCAGATGATGTCCTGGGATCTGCCATACATAGATATCAGATGATGTCCTGGACACCTGGGATCTGCCATACATAGATTTCAGATGATGTCCTGGACACCTGGGATCCACCATACATAGATTTCAGATGATGTCCTGGACACCTGGGATCTGCCACACATAGATTGCAGATGATGTCATGGACACCTGGGATCTGCCATACATAGATTTCAGATGATGTCCTGGACACCTGGGATCTGCCATACATAGATTTCAGATGATGTCCTGGACACCTGGGATCTGCCATACATAGATTGCAGATGATGTCATGGACACCTGGGATCTGCCATACATATATTTCAGATGATGTCCTGGACACCTGGGATCTGCCATACATAGATTTCAGATGATGTCCTGGACACCTGGGATCTGCCATACATAGATTTCAGATGATGTCCTGGACACCTGGGATCCTCCATACATAGATTTCAGATGATGTCCTGGACACCTGGGATCCACCATACATAGATTTCAGATGATGTCCTGGGATCTGCCATACATAGATATCAGATGATGTCCTGGACACCTGGGATCCACCATACATAGATTTCAGATGATGTCCTGAGATCTGCCATACATAGATATCAGATGATGTCCTGGACACCTGGGATCCACCATACATAGATTTCAGATGATGTCCTGGGATCTGCCATACATAGATATCAGATGATGTCCTGGACACCTGGGATCCACCATACATAGATTTCTGATGATGTCCTGGACACCTGGGATCTGCCATACATAGGTTTCAGATGATGTCCTGGACACCTGGGTTATTGTTTTAATCTGACCCACAAGATGGAGGCATGTTGAAGTCACATGGTATTTGGTCATGTGATTGTAATGTATGTATTACATAGACTGCACGAGCATCTTGGTTATTGACCTGTGTCAAGCTATATCACATAGACATCAGATGACTGCACGTGCATCTGGGTTATTGACCTGTATCAAGCTATATCACATATACATCAGATGACTGCACGAGTATCTGGGTTATTGACCTGTGTCAAGCTATATCACATAGACATCAGATGACTGCACGTGCATCTGGGTTATTGACCTGTGTCAAGCTATATCACATAGACTTCAGATGCCTGCATGAGCATCTGGGTTATTGACCTGTGTCAAGCTATATCACATAGACATCAGATGACTGCACGAGCATCTTGGTTATTGACCTGTGTCAAGCTATATCACATAGACTTCAGATGACTGCACGAACCCAACAACACAAACTCAGATGACTGCACGGGTATCTGGGTTATTGACCTGTGTCAAGCTATATCACATAGACATCAGATGACTCACGAGTATCTGGGTTATTGACCTGTGTCAAGCTAGATCAATCGATATATAAATTACAACAATATACACAGTTAGCAATTTATCCTGTTTTCAATCTGTTAATCAGGTAGGTTTTCTCTGGGTACTCCGGTTTCCTCCCACATGAATGACCACATTTACGCTTTCATCCACCGAGAGTGATTAATATAAGTTGTTAAAACTCGCTTCACAATCGTTGTAAAATCGTGAAGTCGTGTGGAAGTCGTGATAGCGCAGTGGATGTGCGTTCGCTTCAGGTGCGAAAGGTCCAGAGTTCGAGTCCTCCTGTCGCAGTTACGATTGTGCCCTTAGGCAACATTTAAATTCCACGTTGCCTCTTCTCTCTCCTTCGTGGCGATGGATTCCATCAGGAATGAGGTCTCGAGAGTGACAAATATAAGTTATAAGAACTTGTTTCGCAATCGAGGTAAAATAAATTTGAATAAACTAATCGTAAAAGTTTAACAACAAAAAATCTGTTAATCAATTCATTAATAGTGATCGATTATCACATTATATAATTATATAATGTAAGGATGACAATGAGTACATGAGTACTCGAGTGATTGCAAAAACGTCAGACGGATCTGTAGTCCAGCGGTAACACACTGGACTGGTAATCCCCGTCTGTACCTAAAAATTAACAGTCTTTCAGATGGGACGTTAAACCAAGGTCTCGTGTCGGTGCTTTACACCGTGCACCTAAAAGAACCAGAGGAGATTCTGGAATGGGTCTCTGTCTGTATCATGCACTATCCTCCAAAATCTAAAATAACTAATCTCTTCAGGAGGCGTCGCTCATATGGGCAACCGGTAGCGACGATAAATAAACGTAAAACACACACACACAAAAACGTCAAATGATATTCGAGTATTCGTAAAAAATCTTTACCAAAATTTGGCTAAAAAAAGCCTATGCCATCTCCTTGGAAACAACTTGGTCAACAAGCTACGTTTGTTCTTCGATATATCCAATCTCTCGGTTTCTAGTAAGTTTCAAGCATCTCTACAGCATATAACAAGCTCAATTATACAGACATCATTGTCAACATTCATCAAATTATGCAGCAGGACAATGACCATACGAGGACTAGACAATGATGTCACAGTGTTCAAAATAGCCGCAATTATTCAAAGAGGAAATTATAGGAACTTGCTGCTGATTGCCAGATGAGAAATTGAATGGAAACTATATAAATTCCTCCAGACGTGATTTGGAGCCTAGCACATAGTATATTAATTATTTACTTTCCATTCCGATTGTTATTGTGATTTGGGGTGGAGGTGACTCTAATATCAAAAATGCATTATAAATTTTCAAATTCAGACATTGAGATCTTTCAAATGATCTGTCTGTCTGTCTGCTGTCTGTCTGTCTGTCTGTATCGACATTAGAGGAAGATAGATAGATCATCATCACCTTCAGCAGGGTTCATTATAGATCAGAATTTTTGGGAGAAGTGAGAAAGCGTGCGATCGCTTCCTTAAATGGTGTTCTTTAATATACTTGTGCAAAATAGGGTTAAAATGCACAGTACAACCATTAAATACAACATTTGAATAGAAGGAGTGCTTTATAATGCCAGCGTATCTTACTAAACAAAATTTTGTTTGAATATCATAAAACCCAAAAAATAATTTTTTTTTTTAGGGAGAAGTGGGGCCCCCAGAGGGCGAAGTCAGGGTCCCTAGGGCGACTATTTCGCCCACATCGCCCTCTAGAATGATCCCTGCCTTCAATGATTGCAGCACTCTACATACAATCTCGATCTGATAAAACATGTTTCAGAGTATTGACACTAATCGCACAGACGGATCTGTAGTCCAGTGGTAACACGCTGGACTGGTAATCCAGGGATCTTACAGACAGATCTGTAGTCCAGTGGTAACACGCTGGACTGGTAATCCAGGGATCTTACAGACGGATCTGTAGTCCATTGGTAACACGCTGGACTGGTAATCCAGGGATCTTACAGACGGATCTGTAGTCCAGTGGTAACACGCTGGACTGGTAATCCAGGGATCTTACAGACGGATCTGTAGTCCAGTGGTAACACGCTGGACTGGTAATCCAGGGATCTTACAGATGGATCTGTAGTCCAGTGGTAACATGCTGGACTGGTAATCCAGGGATCTTACAGATGGATCTGTAGTCCAGTGATAACACGCTGGACTGGTAATCCAGGTATCGCAGGTTCAATCCCCCGTCTGACCCTAATAAAATTAACAGTCTTTCAGATGGGACTTTAAACTGAGGTCTCGTGTCGGTGCTGTACACCGTGCACGTAAAAGAACCAGAGGAGACTCTGGAATGGGTCGCTGTCTGTATCATTGCACTATCCTCCAAAAATCTAAAATGACTTCAATCTCTTCAGGAGGCTTCGCTCATATGGGCAACTGGTAGCAACGATAAATAAACGTAAAACACACATTAACAGTTACCCTTTAATGCTTTGTCGCAAAGACACAATTCTAATGAAATTACATGAAACATTTCCAGATTTTCAGCTACAAATAAGAAAAATGTATTGTCGTCTTCTACAATATTTATAGCCTTTATTTTGCATTTATTTTACCCAGTATGCAAAGAGTTAACGGTTACGGCTTCTCACAGCAAGAATTTATATGGCACACTCTAGCCAACAATGTTACTGTTTTCAAAACTAACCAACTAATTAAATAGTAGTGGAAATGTGTTACACTCAATCACTCAGTATATATGCTACACTCAATCACTCAGTACATGTGCTACACTCAATAACTCAGTGCAGGTGTTACACTCAATCACTCAGTACATGTGCTACACTCAATCACTCAGTACATGTGTTACACTCAATCACTCAGTATATATGATACACTCAATCACTCAGTATATATGCTACACTCAATCACTCAGTATATGTCCTACACTCAATCACTCAGTATATATGCTACACTCAATCACTCAGTATATATGCTACACTCAATCAACCAGTATATATGCTACACTCAATCAAACAGTATATATGCCACACTCAATCACTCAGTATATATGCTACACTCAATCACTCAGTATATATGCTACACTCAATCACTCAGTATATATGCTACACTCAATCAAACAGTATATATGCCACACTCAATCACTCAGTATATATGCTACACTCAATCACTCAGTATATATGCTACACTCAATCACTCAGTATATATGATACACTCAATCACTCAGTATATATGCTACACTCAATCACTCAGTATATATGCTACACTCAATCACCCAGTATATATGCTACACTCAATCAAACAGTATATATGCCACACTCAATCACTCAGTGAATATGCTTAACTCAATCACTCAGTATATATGCTACACTCAATCACTCAGTATATATGCTACACTCAATCACTCAGTATATATATGATACACTCAATCACTCAGTATATATGCTACACTCAATCACTCAATATATATGCTACACTCAATCACTCAGTATATATGCTACACTCAATCAAACAGTATATAGGCCACACTCAATCACTCAGTATATATGATACACTCAATCACTCAGTATATATGATACACTCAATCACTCAGTATATATGCTACACTCAATAACTCAGTATATATGCTACACTCAATCACTCAGTATATATGCTACACTCAATCACTCAGTATATATGATACACTCAATCACTCAGTATATATGCTACACTCAATCACTCAGTATATATGCTACACTCAATCAAACAGTATATATGCCACACTCAATCACTCAGTATATATGCTACACTCAATCACACAGTATATATGCTACACTCGATCACTCAGTATATGTGCTACACTCAATCACTCAGTATATATGCTACAATCAATCACTCAGTATAAATGCTACACTCAATCACTCAGTATATATGCTACACACAATCACTCAGTATATGTGCTACACTCAATCACTCAGTATATGTGCTACACTCAATCACTCAGTATATATGCTACAATCAATCACTCAGTATAAATGCTACACTCAATCACTCAGTATATATGCTACACACAATCACTCAGTATATGTGCTACACTCAATCACTCAGTATATATGCTACACTCAATCACTCAGTATATATGCTACAATCAATCACACAGTATATATGCTACACTCAATCACTCAGTATATATGCTACACTCAATCACTCAGTATATATGCTACACTCAATCACTCAGTATATATGCTACACTCAATCACTCAGTATATATGCTACACTCAATCACTCAGTATATATGCTACACTCAATCACTCAGTATATATGCTACACTCAATCACTCAGTATATATGCCACACTCAATCACTCAGTATATATGATACACTCAATCACTCAGTATATATGCTACACTCAATCACTCAGTATATATGCTACACTCAATCACTCAGTATATATGCTACACTCAATCACTCAGTACATGTGCTACACTCAATAACTCAGTGCAGGTGTTACACTCAATCACTCAGTACATGTGCTACACTCAATCACTCAGTATATATGCTACACTCAATCACTCAGTATATATGCTACACTCAATCAAACAGTATATATGCCACACTCAATCACTCAGTATATATGCTACACTCAATCACTCAGTATATATGCTACACTCAATCACTCAGTATATATGATACACTCAATCACTCAGTATATATGCTACACTCAATCACTCAGTATATATGCTACACTCAATCACCCAGTATATATGCTACACTCAATCAAACAGTATATATGCCACACTCAATCACTCAGTGAATATGCTACACTCAATCACTCAGTATATATGCTACACTCAATCACTCAGTATATATGCTACACTCAATCACTCAGTATATATGATACACTCAATCACTCAGTATATATGCTACACTCAATCACTCAATATATATGCTACACTCAATCACTCAGTATATATGCTACACTCAATCAAACAGTATATAGGCCACACTCAATCACTCAGTATATATGCTACACTCAATCACTCAGTATATATGCTACACTCAATCAAACAGTATATATGCCACACTCAATCACTCAGTATATATGATACACTCAATCACTCAGTATATATGCTACACTCAATCACTCAGTATATATGCTACACTCAATCACTCAGTATATATGCTACACTCAATCACTCAGTACATGTGCTACACTCAATAACTCAGTGCAGGTGTTACACTCAATCACTCAGTACATGTGCTACACTCAATCACTCAGTATATATGCTACACTCAATCACTCAGTATATATGCTACACTCAATCAAACAGTATATATGCCACACTCAGTATATATGCTACA
This sequence comes from Archivesica marissinica, assembly GCA_014843695.1. Lineage (NCBI taxonomy): Eukaryota > Metazoa > Mollusca > Bivalvia > Venerida > Vesicomyidae > Archivesica > Archivesica marissinica. The sequence continues at coordinate 57,751,927 of CM026402.1, forward strand.
CTCAATCACTCAGTATATATGCTACACTCAATCACTCAGTATATATGATACACTCAATCACTCAGTATATATGCTACACTCAATCACTCAGTATATATGCTACACTCAATCACCCAGTATATATGCTACACTCAATCAAACAGTATATATGCCACACTCAATCACTCAGTGAATATGCTACACTCAATCACTCAGTATATATGATACACTCAATCACTCAGTATATATGCTACACTCAATCACTCAGTATATATATGATACACTCAATCACTCAGTATATATGCTACACTCAATCACTCAATATATATGCTACACTCAATCACTCAGTATATATGCTACACTCAATCAAACAGTATATAGGCCACACTCAATCACTCAGTATATATGATACACTCAATCACTCAGTATATATGATACACTCAATCACTCAGTATATATGCTACACTCAATAACTCAGTATATATGCTACACTCAATCACTCAGTATATATGCTACACTCAATCACTCAGTATATATGATACACTCAATCACTCAGTATATATGCTACACTCAATCACTCAGTATATATGCTACACTCAATCAAACAGTATATATGCCACACTCAATCACTCAGTATATATGCTACACTCAATCACACAGTATATATGCTACACTCGATCACTCAGTATATGTGCTACACTCAATCACTCAGTATATATGCTACAATCAATCACTCAGTATAAATGCTACACTCAATCACTCAGTATATATGCTACACACAATCACTCAGTATATGTGCTACACTCAATCACTCAGTATATGTGCTACACTCAATCACTCAGTATATATGCTACAGTCAATCACTCAGTATAAATGCTACACTCAATCACTCAGTATATATGCTACACACAATCACTCAGTATATGTGCTACACTCAATCACTCAGTATATATGCCACACTCAATCACTCAGTATATATGCTACACTCAATCACACAGTATATATGCTACACTCAATCAATCAGTATATAGGCCACACTCAATCACTCAGTATATATGCCACACTCAATCACTCAGTATATATGATACACTCAATCACTCAGTATATATGCTACACTCAATCACTCAGTATATATGCTACACTCAATCACTCAGTATATATGCTACACTCAATCAAACAGTATATATGCCACACTCAATCACTCAGTATATATGATACACTCAATCACTCAGTATATATGCTACACTCAATCACTCAGTATATATGCTACACTCAATCACTCAGTATATATGCCACACTCAATCACTCAGTATATATGATACACTCAATCACTCAGTATATATGCTACACTCAAACACTCAGTATATATGCTACACTCAATCAAACAGTATATATGCCACACTCAATCACTCAGTATATATGATACACTCAATCACTTAGTATATATGCTACACTCAATCACTCAGTATATATGCTACACTCAATCAAACAGTATATAGGCCACACTCAATCACTCAGTATATATGATACACTCAATCACTCAGTATATATGCTACACTCAATCACTCAGTATATGTGCCACACTCAATCACTCAGTATATATGCTACACTCAATCACTCAGTATATATGTTACACTCAATAACTCAGTATATATGCTACACTCAATCACTCAGTATATATGCTACACTCAATCACTCAGTATATATGCTACACTCAATCACTCAGTATATATGCTACACTCAATCACTCAGTATATGTGCTACACTCAATCACTCAGTATATATGCTACACTCAATCACTCAGTATAAATGCTACACTCAATCACTCAGTATATATGCTACACTCAATCACTCAGTATATATGCTACACTCAATCACTCAGTATATATGCTACACTCAATCACTCAGTGTATATGCTACACTCAATCACTCAGTATATATGCTACACTCAATCACTCAGTATATATGCTACACTCAATCACTCAGTATATATGCTACACTCAATCACTCAGTATATATGCTACACTCAATCACTCAGTATATATGCTACACTCAATCACTCAGTATATATGATAAACTCAATCATTTGGTATTTATGCTACACTCAATCATTCAGTATATGTGCCACACTCAATCACTCAGTATATATGCTACACTCAATCACTCAGTATATATGTTACACTCAATAACTCAGTATATATGCTACACTCAATCACTCAGTATATATGCTACACTCAATCACTCAGTATATGTGCTACACTCAATCACTCAGTATATATGTTACACTCAATAACTCAGTATATATGCTACACTCAATCACTCAGTATATATGCTACACTCAATCACTCAGTATATGTGCTACACTCAATCACTCAGTATATATGCTACACTCAATCACTCAGTATATATGCCACACTCAATCACTCAGTATATATGCTACACTCAATCACTCAGTATATATGCCACACTCAATCACTAAGTATATATGCCACACTCAATCACTCAGTATATATATGCTACACTCAATCACTCAGTATATATGCCACACTCAATCACTCAGTATATATGCTACACTCAATCACCCAGTATATATGATACACTCAATCACTCAGTACATATGCTACACTCAATCACTCAGTATATGTGCTACACTCAATCACTCAGTATATATGCTACACTCAATCACTCAGTATATATGCTACACTCAATCACTCAGTATATGTGCTACACTCAATCACTCAGTATATATGCTACACTCAATCACTCAGTATATATGCTATACTCAATCACTCAGTATAAATGCCACACTCAATCACTTAGTATAAATGCCACACTCAATCACTCAGTATATATGCTACACTCAATCAAACAGTATATTTGTTACACCCAATAACTCAAATCATAAAGTCAATTACATCAAAGTTACTCAAAGATCAACATAGGAGCTGACTAACACATACATGAGGTGTGAGTAGGGGAGAATGGGCCCGGATACATGTATCCAAACAATACATACCTGTACATAGTACTGAGACTGCGGATAAAGTCCAGTATTCATGGAATGGGAATACCACATCTTATATCTCGAATCCATTTCTTACCATCAATATATATCCAAATATGTAATTTTTTTTATTTTTTTTTTATTCCAATTAGATTTCTTTAGCAGATGTAAGCACCTAAACTGATTGAATGACCTACCAATCAATAGGTAGATAATAACAATTATTCATGAAGAATTTCCTTTCGTCGTTTTCTTTACACAATTTATGTATTTTGCTATAACAAGCTAATATTCCTAAGCAGAAGTAGTGATAGACCAGTGGATGCGCGTTCGCTTCAGGTGCGAAAGATCCGGAGTTAGAGCCCAGTTAGAGCCATTACAATTGGCCCTTATGCAAGCAAGGCATTTAAATTCCATGTTGCCTCTTCTCTCTCCCTCGTGGCAATGGATTCCATGAGGTCGCGAGAGTGATTAATTTAAGTTGCAAGAACTTGTTTCGTAATCGAGCTAAAATAAATTTGTATACACTAATATTTCTAGGGAAAATTGTGATAAAAAGAATAACTATACACATATCTATTGTAAACAGGAACGAAATTAAAAACAAACAGAAAAATCCCAATTGTATTTAAGTTGTTAGTTAGGATGTTTTCATTTGCAAGATATTCTTAACACTTTCATCACTACAGGTCTCTAAATAGACTTACAAAAAGTGTAGATCCAGATGAGCCGGCTCGTGACGAGCCATCTCATCAGGATCTGCACTTTTTGCCAGTAATAATTATTACTATTTTTAGATAAAATTACCCATTTTGATAAATGAACTGGTCCAAAGGTAATTTTCTTATTAATTTATTGGTTGCAAGTTTATTTCAGCTTGATTGCAAGTTTATTTCAGCTTTTTATTTCAGCTTGATTGCAAGTTTATTTCAGCTTGATTGCAAGTTTATTTCAGCTTGATTGCAAGTTTATTTCAGCTTGATTGCAAGTTTATTTCAGCTTGATCGCAAGTTTATTTCAGCTTTTTATTTCAGCTTGATTGCAAGTTTATTTCAGCTTGATTGCAAGTTTATTTCAGCTTGATTGCAAGTTTATTTCAGCTTGATTGCAAGTTTATTTCAGCTTGATTGCAAGTTTATTTCAGCTTGTTGCAAGTTTATTTCAGCTTGATTGCAAGTTTATTTCAGCTTGATTGCAAGTTTATTTCAGCTTGATTGCAAGTTTATTTCAGCTTGGTTGCAAGTTTATTTCAGCTTGATTGCAAGTTTATTTCAGCTTGATTGCAAGTTAATTTCAAGCTTGATTGCAAGTTTATTTCAGCTTGATTGCAAGTTTATTTCAGCTTGATCGCAAGTTTATTTCAGCTTTTTATTTCAGCTCAATTGCAAGTTAATTTCAACTTGATTGCACGTTCCTACAACTATAAACTCATGAAGCTCATGAGTTGGACTCATTGCCATGAGGGAAGAGCATCACCGTTTGGGGTGCAGACAAACAACCACTCAGATATCGATGGATGACGAGTTTCAAGGGTGATGTTGGATAGAGGGGGATCCCTTTAACCCTTTCAACCCCACAGGCCTCTAAATAGGCTTATGAAAAGTGTAGATCCAGATGAGCCGGCTCGTAACGAGCCGTCTCATCAGGATCTGCACTTTTTTGCCAGTAATAATTATTACTATTTTTAGATAAAATTACCCATTTTGATAAATGAACTGGTCCAAAGGTAATTTTCTTATTAATTTATTGGTCTGAAAATATCATGGACCAGTCCATGTCAGTTACTTGGGGTTGAATGGGTTAATTATCACCTTGAGTAATTAGTGATCAGGTGAGCGAAAAATCTAAAGCATTATATATAATTAATAAACTGTCACATGAAACCATTATTTATATGCAAGCCTTCCCGTGCCAAGATTTTCTTACATCAGAAAGACCTAAACGCAGAATCAAGCCAAAACAATATAAAGACTGTGTCGTAAAAAATGTGTTAGAAAACTATGTGAACAATAATTCAAAGTGTTTCGTTATTGAGCAGGGTAGAACAGACAAATATACAAACTCTTACTTCCCCAAAACTATAAAAGACTGGAACAAACTTGAAGATAGTTTTGTGTGCGCCAAATCAACTGAGAGCTTTAGGTCAGCTCTTTCAGCCAAATTATTATAGACTCTCTCTCTCCGACGTGTACATGCCGAAAGGATTCTACGTCGTATCCATTCAGATTCAGATATGCTTATTATGAAATATTCATTTTATACAAATTTATGTTAGCTCGATTACGAAACAAGTTCTTACAACATTATATTAATCACTCTCGAGACCTCATTCCTGATGGAATCCATCGCCATGAGGGAGAGAGAAGAGGCAACGTGGAATTTAAATGCCTTGCCTAAGGGAAGAATCGTAACGGCTCCAGTGGGGCTCGAACTCTGGGCCTTTCGCACCTGAAGCGAACGCGCTATCACATCTTCCACAAAATATTTGAAATATTTACTAACTGCGTGTCTGGATATAATATTTATATGATTCTATGTATATCACTAATGCTCAGATTAGCAAAAACTCCAACTTAAATGCCAACTTCAGAAATAAGCAAGTAAATGCAGCAAACATTTCCAGTGAACAAACAATATAAGCTCCAATTTGATATGACAAAAAGCTAGCTATAGTGCTTAGAAATAATCCAATAAAGACAATATTCCATAACAAAGAATTTCCAAGGATTCCTGCTCTCTTTTCTTTCTAAAAATCCCTGGAAATCATGACATGGAAGTCATATAAGATAAACAGGTTAAATAGTTATGTTATATTCTAAGAAAATTGATGTAAAGATAATTACTTTTTGTACAGGCTGAAACAGTGATCCGGTTCAAAATAACTCCATAGATGTAAATAACAGACAGGTTTGTACTTTATTACTAATTGTACTTTTTCTAAGCACTATCCAAGGCTTTGTGTCTAGTGCTGTGTTTTAAAAATATCAATACCAACACAATACCAAAATTATGCGTTAACAATTACAGATAATCAACATTACATACCAAAAGTGAAACAATATTATGCCAAATAAAACAAAATTTTACCCTAACTGCCAAGAAACTAAAGAAAAGCATAAGAAAAGCCAGTCACCATAAGAAACACCAGTCAGCATAAGAAATGCCAGTCAGCATAAGAAATGCCAGTCAGCATAAGAAAAGCCAAGCATATGAAATGCCAGTCAGCATAAGAAACACCAGTCAGCATAAGAAAAGCCAGTCACCATAAGAAACACCAGTCACCATAAGAAATGCCAGTCAGCATAAGAAATGCCAGTCAGCATAAGAAAAGCCAAGCATATGAAATGCCAGTCAGCATAAGAAAAGCCAGTCAGTATAAGAAAAGCCAGTCAGCATAAGAAAAGCCAGTCAGTATAAGAAATGCCAGTCAGCATAAGAAATGCCAATCATATGAAAAGCCAGTCAGCATAAGAAAAGCCAGTCAGTATAAGAAATGCCAGTCAGCATTAGAAAAGCCAATCATATGAAAAGCCAGTCAGCATAAGAAAAGCCAGTCAGCATAAGAAAAGCCAGTCAGCATAAGAAAAGCCAGTCAGCATAAGAAATGGCAGTCAGCATAAGAAAAGCCAAGCATAAGAATTGCCAATCAGCATAAGAAAAGCCAATCATATGAAAAGCCAGTCAGCATAAGAAATGCCAGTCAGCATAAGAAATGCCAGTCAGCATAAGAAAAGCCAAGCATACGAAATGCCAGTCAGCATAAGAAATGTCAGTCAGCATAAGAAAAGCCAGTCAGCATACGAAACACCAGTCAGCATAAGAAATGCCAGTCAGCATAAGAAAAGCCAAGCATACAAAATGCCAGTCAGCATAAGAAATGTCAGTCAGCATAAGAAAAGCCAAGCATAAGAATTGCCAATCAGCATAAGAAAAGCCAATCATATGAAAAGCCAGTCAGCATAAGAAATGCCAGTCAGCATAAGAAATGCCAGTCAGCATAAGAAAAGCCAAGCATACGAAATGCCAAGCATACGAAATGCCAGTCAGCATAAGAAATGTCAGTCAGCATAAGAAAAGCCAGTCAGCATAAGAAACACCAGTCAGCATAAGAAATGCCAGTCAGCATAAAAATGACAGTCAGCATAGGAAATGCCAATCAGCATAAGAAACACCAGTCAGCATAAGAAATGCCAGTCAGCATAAGAAAAGCCAGTCAGCATAAGACATGACAATCAGCATAAGAACACCAGTCAGCATAAGAAAAGCCAGTCAGCATAGGAAATGCCAGTCAGCATAAGAAATTAAAGACTTATAATTAGCCAGTCAGCATAAGAAATTAAAGACTTATAATTAGCCAGTCAGCATAAGAAATTAAAGGCTTATAATTAGCCAGTCAGCATAAGAAATTAAAGACTTATAATTAGCCAGTCAGTCTAATACACATTTAATCAGTCAGCATAAAACATAATAAATTAAAATGTTAGCCAGTCTGCATGATAAATATTACTAGTCAGTACGATAAATGCAGCCAGTCTGCATGATAAATATTACTAGTCAGTACGATCAATATTACTAGTCTGCATGATAAATATTACTAGTCTGCATGATAAATATTACTAGTCAGTATGATCAATATTACTAGTCAGTACGATCAATATTACTAGTCTGCATGATAAATATTACTAGTCAGTATGATCAATATTACTAGTCAGTACGATCAATATTACTAGTCTGCATGATAAATATTACTAGTCTGCATGATAAATATTACTAGTCTGCATGATAAATATTACTAGTCAGTACGATCAATATTACTAGTCTGCATGATAAATATTACTAGTCAGTACGATCAATATTACTAGTCAGTACGATCAATATTACTAGTCAGTACGATCAATATTACTAGTCAGTATGATCAATATTACTAGTCAGTACGATAAATATTACTAGTCAGTATGATCAATATTACTAGTCTGCATGATAAATATTACTAGTCTGCATGATAAATATTACTAGTCAGTACGATCAATATTACTAGTCAGTACGATCAATATTACTAGTCAGTACGATCAATATTACTAGTCTGCATGATAAATATTACTAGTCAGTATGATCAATATTACTAGTCAGTATGATCAATATTACTAGTCAGTACAATAAATATTACTAGTCAGTACGATCAATATTACTAGTCAGTACGATCAATATTACTAGTCTGCATGATAAATATTACTAGTCAGTATGATAAATGCAGCCAGTCTGCATGATCAATATTACTAGTCAGTACGATCAATATTACTAGTCAGTACGATCAATATTACTAGTCTGCATGATAAATGCAGCAAAGCAGCATAATAAATGTAGCCAGTTCACACTCATTATGCACCATACAAGAAATAAATCTACTAGCCAATCACTAGAGACTGTAAATGAATTAGCCGATCACTGGACACTGCACATTCACTGATGATGCTAGTTGAGCTTGTTTACTCTCGTCCCCAGTGAACCATGTGGACGAGCATACTAAGATGCTTAGTTAGAGCTAATATTTTATGAACTAAGGTTGGTGTTTAGTGTACATGTATAGTAATAATAATTAGTAATATTATTACAATGCTCATACCAAACTCCCGCCCGCCCGCCCGCCTGCCCGCCTGCCCGCCCGTCGATAGCTTATGCTACAAGCACCAAAATATATAGTCAGTACAGGGGTCACTCTGTACTATCCCGCATCACACTCATTATACACCGTATGAGAAATAAATCTACTAGCCAATCACTAGAGACTGTAAATGAAGTAACACTGGACACTGCACATTCACTCATGATCTCATATTTATTGATGTGTGAATATGTTTGATGTATAATATTATTTGATTGCCCAAATAGTATCTGGTTCTATTCAGCAGTCACTCTGTAGGCTACATGCCATATCTCTTGTTTTTATATTTCTATTTTCATCTTTGATCAAAATTCTAGCTCAAGGTCACTCTTGGGGGTAGGGACTTACTCTGGGTGTAGATAATTAGTCCATAAATGTGCATGCAATGTTTCAAAGCAATAAGTTTCATTGTTAATGACAATTTTTGAGAGTTTTTTTAAACATAAATAATTTCTGAAATGGACTATTTTTTGCAAAAATTCAAGTTCAAGGTCACTCTTGTGGGGGACACTTGTTATGGTGGACGGGAACAACCCGAAAGAGAATGCAAGTTACCAAAGCATTATATTTGACGGTTTTGTAGTTATATGCACATATGTAATTGCTGCCGACACAGGAAAGGAGACTGCTTTGTCTCGCTCTCCACTAACGACAATTATGTTTGGCCTTAAATTACTTCTTTAAGCCAGGATCCGTTTGATTGACATATATCTATATTCCTATTTAAGCTAAGAATCTTCTAAATAACTTCATTTCCCAGTACAGAAAGAGTTCAGTAGCATCATTATTTGTGTTATTCCCGGACACTCGGTGTTAGAGAATTCACATGTACAGAAATACAAGTGGTTTTACTCAAAACTGCTTCTCGTAAACATACTAAATTGCCACAATTATGTCCCTTTAGGGAAAACGATATTTAGATTTCTCATGCAGCTTCGAGAGTATATTTCATGGCAAATCAGATTGTTTGTTAGTTTATTTGGTTCTCTGTGGCTTAAAATCCTTCCAGCAGCTTAGGTCATATGGTGACTCTCCAGCTGTTATTGGCTTGAACTCAACAATATTAAACTCAACAAAGGAGGAAGTCGTGATAGCGCAGTGGATGCGCGTTCACTTCAGGTGCGAAAGGTCCGGAGTTCGAGCCCCGCTGGAGCCGTTACGATTGTGCCCTTAGGCAAGGCATTTAAATTCCACGTTGCCTCTTCTCTCTCCCTCGAGGCGATGGATTCCATCAGGAATGAAGTCTCGAGAGTGATTAATATAAGCTATAAGAACTTGTTTCGCAATCGAGCTAAAGTAAATTTGTATAAACTAACAAAGGTGGCCCTCAAATCATATTATGATTATCCTGCACCTCATTATGCTGTATTCTGTGATGTAAGAAATGAACTTATGGAAGAGAATATTTGTTTATTTCAGTGAATGATCGAATTATAATTCACCGAATGAACATTGAAAGCAATGTTATCATGAGTGGCGCTCGATCGTCATGTTTAGACGTCTATAAATGACATCATAAAAGACTAAAAGACGTCATAAATTACGTCACTGACAGCTTGAGTCAGACAACATTTCAACGTGCAGCAGTGTGGTACCACACATGCAGAGCAGTGAGAAATAAAATGTGTTATTCCACTGCTTGAAAGCAGTGGAATAACACATTTTATTTCACTGATAATTATCTACAGTCAAACCTGTCTTAAGCAGCCAGCCAAGGAAGTCAGAGACAGTGGCTGCTTAGCACAGGTGGCTGCTTAATAGAGGTCAAATATATAATAAAACAACCAATTGGGAATCTGGAAACTGGCTGCTTAATACAGGTTGGCTGCTTAATGGAGGTGACCACTAACACAGGTTTGACTGTATAATTGTATATCAATAAAGTAAAAAAAAGTAAAGTGTTTGTTTATTAAAAAGATAAATTTCTATAAAAGTGTTTCTTTATTATAGATATTATTATTTATTTCTGACTTGTGAGACACCTTTTTTTATAAACATCAGTATTTCCTGAATCCTATCCTTGTAGGCCATGCGCCAGGTTGTCGGTAACCATTATTTAACTAGCTGGCGGCTCACCAACCGGCCATGTCAGAATGACCCACGACAAGGTTCGAACCTTCGACAGCCCGTTCTGTAAGCGTACACCTTAACCATTAGGCAATGGAGACGGTAGATATATCATTTGAAAGTCATATTCCTGTTAAGAAGGACGTAATTGCCCTGTATACGTGTGATCCGTTTTATATGTCCGCACATTTTATTAAAGATTGCTAAAAGTGGTTTTCACACATTCATTTCTTTGATGTTATTAATTCCTATGAAGATACGAAGCTATGGAGAGAACCGAACGAAAAACAACAACTATCCTAGTCGAAATAAGATAATAACGTTTTCAGGTACTCAGTAAATTCACATATATTAGGTCTGATATATTTGGGAGAAGTTTCTGATAGGGATAAGTTTCTGATATATTAGGGAGAAGTTTCTGATAGGGAGAAGTTTCTGATATATTTAAGAGAAGTTTCTGATATATTAGGGAGAAGTTTCTGATATATTAGAGAGAAGTTTCTTATATATTAGGGAGAAGTTTCTGATATATTAGGGAGAAGTTTCTGATATATTAGGGAGAAGTTTCTGATATATTTGAGAGAGGTTTCTGATATATTAGGGAGAAGTTTCTGATTTATTAGAGAGAAGTTTCCGATATATAAAAGAGGTGTTTCTGATATATTAGGGAGAAGTTTCTGATATATTAGGGAGAAGTTTCTGATATATTAGGGAGAAGTTTCCGATATATTAGGCAGAAGTTTCTGATATATTAGGCAGAAGTTTCTGATATATTAGGGAGAAGTTTATGATATTTTAGGGAGAAGTTTTTGATATATTAGAGAGAAATATCTGATATATTAGGGAAAATTTCTGATATATTAGGGAGAAGTTTCTGATATATTTGAGAGAAGTTTCTGATATATTAGGGAGACATTTCCGATATATTAGAGAGAAGTTCCGATATATTAGGAAACGTTTCTGATATATTAGAGAGAAGTTTCTGATATATTTGAGAAGTTTCTGATATATTAGAAGTTTCTGATATATTAGGGAGACGTTTCTGATATATTAGGGAGAACATTCTGATATATTAGGGAGAAGTTTCTGATATATTAGAGAGAAGTTTCTGATATATTAGAGAGCAGTTCTGATATATTAGAGAGAAGTTTCTTATATATTAGAGAGATGTTTCTGGTTTATTAGAGAGAAGTTCCTGATATATTAGGGAGAAGTTTCTGATATATTAGGGAGAAGTTTCTGATATATTAGAGAGAAGATTCTGATATATTAGAGAGAAGATTCTGATATATTAGAGAGAAGTTTCTGATATATTAGAGAGCAGTTCTGATATATTAGAGAGAAGTTTCTTATATATTAGAGAGATGTTTCTAGTTTATTAGAGAGAAGTTTCTGATATATTAGGGAGAAGTTTCTGATATAATTGGGAGAAGTTTCTGATATATTAGGGCGAAGTTTCTGATATAATAGGGAGAAGTTTCTGATATATTAGGGAGAAGTTTCTGATATATTAGGGAGAAGTTTCTGATATATTAATTATAATATATATTCCATATGAACACATTTCTCCCTCATTCTAACAAGATACAGTTACAACTGGGGTAGTTGTCACCTCTATTAAAGAGCAAGTGGAAGTCGTGATAGTGCAGTGGATGCGCGTTCGCTTCAAGTGCGAAAGGTCCGGAGTTCGAGCCCCGTTGGAGCGGTTATAATTGTGCCCTTAGGCAAGGCATTTAAAATCCACGTTGCCTCTTCTCTCTCCCTCGTGGCGATGGATTCCATCAGGAATGAGGTCTCGAGAGTGATTAATATAAGTTGAAATAACTTGTTTCGCAATCAAGCTAAAATAAATTTGTATAAACTAAAGAGCAAGCCTATAGTGCAATGTACTACATATTTAACCTCAATTAAACAGACACCTGTGATAAGCAGCAACACTGCTTCGCTTTAATCAATTATCATCATACATTATACAAATTTACGTTAGCTTGATTGCGAAACAAGTTTTTAAAACATTAGTTTAATCGCTCTCGAGACCGCATTCCTGATGGAATCCATCATCATGAGTGAGAGTGAGTAGGCAATGTGGAATTTAAGTGCCTTGCTTAACCCTTTCAACACCACAGACCTCTAAATAGGCTTACAAAAAGTGTAGATCCAGATGAGCCGGCTCGTGACGAGCAGGATCTGAACTTTTTGCCAGTGATATGACTATTTTTAGACATAATTACCCATTTTGATAAATGAACTTGTCCAAATGTGATTTTCTGATTCATTTATTGGTTTATGAATATCATGGACCAGTCCATGTGAGTTACTTGGTGTTGAATGGGTTAAGGGCACAATCGTAATGGCTACAGCTGGGTGTGGACTCCAGGCCTATTACACCTGAAGCGAATGCGAAACCACTGCGTTATCACGACTTCCAATGAATGCATTAAGAGGTAAAGCCTCACCATATTTGCCTCTTCTTTCCCCGTTTGAAGCCACGTAATAACGGAGCTGAGAACATCATCTGGCAGTTTGCGTATAATTGCTGGTTTATTGTCGCATAGTTCAAGTGCCAGTCTGAGATCGTCAACGAGCTTCAGGATTCGGGCTTCCGTTACATTTCTGCGGTGCTTCAGTGTATTTTCGGGCGTAGAGGTCAACGATCCCAACCCATTGCTGCTGTTTTCAAACTTAGTACCTACAAATAAACGATATTTGTGTGTCCTACAATTACAGGATTTTATTGGAGCTTAACCCTTAAAACCCTGGAAACAAAAAGTGTCGTCTGCTGATTTTAAATATTATTTCTAAATTTTCTCTCTTCGAACACATATCATGGCAGGAGGACAGAAGAATCAAGACAATGGAGACGATTCAACTGTGCAACCAAAACATGTCGATGAATCTAAATAAGAAATATACAGAAAATTAGCAGAAGACATATTTCTTTTTCAGCTTGTGAATGGTTAAGGTATAAATATCCTCTTGCATCCAGTATTGATTTTAGCCATGTCAGTGGGTATTCAGTGAAGTCTTGTCCACTGTTTCAAAATCCATGTTTCTCCTCACAGTGCATTTCTATGGTTGACAACTTGAATGCAGAAGAACTTCTGTTCTTATAAAATCGACTCATAAACACCTCTGTGTTCCAATATATTTATAATGTCTTAATTAAGGAAATATCTCTGCAGTACGATGTTGAATTTTCCCCCACCCAACATAACTGATGTTCTTTTAGTTTAAACTTTATTTATTTTACAACAATTGCGAAGCAAGTTTTAACAACTTATATTAATCACTCTCGTTGGCGCAGATGAAAGCGTATATGTGGTCATTCGTGTGGGAGGAAACCGGAAGTACCCGGAGAAAACCAACCTGTCCGATCTGGCGACCACCCTACCATCTCACATATTTCCCAGGTCGAGGATCGAACCCGGGTTACATTGGTGAGAAGCGAGCGCGCCAACCACTGCGCTAATCGGTTATGTTCTTTTTATAATGTTGCATACTAAGCAGTATTTCAGACACAGACGGGCACCCGGGCAGGACCACCGACCTTCTGCAACCCAACAGAAAGAAAGAAGGATGATAAAATGTGACACCCTCAGTGGTGGGTCTACACATGTGGGATTTGAACCTACAGTGGTGAGTGGCAAGTAATTGAAGTAAGCAACAGACCAAGAACCTACCAAAAAAGATCCTTTATATAATTGATGATGATATTATTAATGAAAATGGTGATGCTGTTGATAAAGATGATGATAATATTATGATGATGATGATGGTGATATTGAATACGATATTATTATTGATGATGGTGATGCTAATATTAATATTATTGATGATGGTGATGCTAATATTAATATTATTGATGATGGTGATGCTAATATTAATATTATTGATGATGTGATGAAGATGATGATGTGATGATGATGAGATGATGATGATGATGTGGATGATGATGAGATGATATGATGATGATGATGTGTGATGATGATGATGATGATGATATGATGATATGATGATGAAAAAAAAAAAAAAAAAAAAAAAAAAAAAAAAAAAAAAAAAAAAAAAATGATGAGATGATATGAATGATGTGATGATGATGATGATGATGATGAGATGATATGATGATGTGTGATAAAAAAAAAAAAAAAAAAAAAAAAAAAAAAAAAAAAAAAAAAAAAAAAAAAAAAAAAAAAAAAAAAAAAAAAAAAAAAAATGATGATGATGATGATGATGATGATGATGATGATGATGATGATGATGAGATGATGATGATGATGATGAGATGAGATGATGATGATGATGATGATGAGATGATGATGATGATGATGATGATGATGATATGATGATGATGATGATGATGATGATGATGATGATGATGATATGATGAGATGATGATGATGATGATATGATGATGATATGATGATGATGATAAAGATGATGATAATATTATTGATGATGATGATGATGGTGATATTGAATACGATATTATTATTGATGATGGTGATGCTAATATTAATATTATTGATGATGGTGATGGTGATGGTGATGATGATGATGATGATGATGATGATGATGATGATGATGAATAGCACAAACCTTAAAATCTTCAATGTTCAATATCTCTGTGAACAGTTATCTGAGAGAAACATGGAGATTATTGTCTATGATAGAGATAACTAACTTCACTGCTTCTATGCCACCTAGAGTTACTACAAACTAACTTCACTGCTTCTATGCACCTAGAGATACTACAAACTACTAGTAACTTCACTGCTTCTATGCACCTAGAGATACTACAAACTAACTTCACTGCTTCTATGCACCTAGAGATAGTTTTGAGATACTACAAACTAACTTCACTGCTTCTATGCACCTAGAGATACTACAAACTAACTTCACTGCTTCTATGCACCTAGAGATACTACAAACTAACTTCACTGCTTCTATACACCTAGAGATACTACAAACTACTAGGAACTTCACTGCTTCTATGCACCTAAAGATACTACAAACTACTAGTAACTTCACTGCTTCTATACACCTACAGTTACTACAAACTACTAGTAACTTCGCTGCTTCTATGCCACCTACAGTTACTACAAACTACTAGTAACTTCACTGCTTCTATGCACCTACAGTTACTACAAACTACTAGTAACTTCACTGCTTCTATGCACCTACAGTTACTACAAACTACTAGTAACTTCACTGCTTCTATGCACCTACAGTTACTACAAACTACTAGTAACTTCACTGCTTCTATGCACCTACAGTTACTACAAACTACTAGTAACTTCGCTGCTTCTATGCACCTACAGTTACTACAAACTACTAGTAACTTCACTGCTTCTATGCCACCTAGAGATACTACAAACTACTAGGAACTTCACTGCTTCTATGCACCTAAAGATACTACAAACTACTAGTAACTTCACTGCTTCTATACACCTACAGTTACTACAAACTACTAGTAACTTCGCTGCTTCTATCCACCTACAGTTACTACAAACTACTAGTAACTTCACTGCTTCTATGCACCTACAGTTACTACAAACTACTAGTAACTTCACTGCTTCTATGCACCTAGAGATACTACAAACTACTAGTAACTTCACTGCTTCTATGCACATAGAGATACTACAAACTACTAGTAACTTCACTGCTTCTATGCACCTACAGTTACTACAAACTACTAGTAACTTCACTGCTTCTATGCCACCTAGAGTTACTACAAACTACTAGTAACTTCACTGCTTCTATGCACCTACAGTTACTACAAACTACTAGTAACTTCACTGCTTCTATGCACCTACAGATACTACAAACTACTAGTAACTTCACTGCTTCTATGCACCTACAGTTACTAAAAACTACTAGTAACTTCACTGCTTCTATGCACCTACAGTTACTACAAACTACTAGTAACTTCACTGCTTCTATGCCACCTACAGTTACTACAAACTACTAGTAACTTCACTGCTTCTATGCACCTACAGTTACTACAAACTACTAGTAACTTCACTGCTTCTATGCCACCAAGAGATACTACAAACTACTAGTAACTTCACTGCTTCTATGCCACCTAGAGTTACTACAAACTACTAGTAACTTCACTGCTTCTATGCCACCTAGAGTTACTACAAACTCAATTTATATTAAGGTTACACAGAGCCGCTCCAGTGGAGAGAAGGATTCAGAGTGACCTGAATGCGATACCCTGCTATTGTCGATTAGGGGCGTGCAAAGGACAGTACATTAGATCTTGGTTAATAGTCTGATATGAATAACTTGTAATGGCGTTAAATAGGGGCCTACTACAGTCTGTGGCAAATGAAGTGCATAATAATACAAGTAAATTTCTTATAATTTACATCATAACACTGTTTCATTCTGGATACTGTTCAAACAGTATTTGCAAAGAACATAGAGCCAGATCAGCCACCATAGAATGTGCCATCTGATCAGGCTCTATGCGGTTTGCTATTCAGATGATCTTGCTAAGACACTTGGCTATGTAGCAAACAACATAGATCCTGATCAGCTCACAGCGTCACGCTGCGGCTGATCTGGATCTATGTTGTTTGCAAAAGCCATTAAATGTATCCAGAATGAAATGGGTTAAGAACTCCATTCAGTTGTCATGTACAGTCAAACCTCTCCAGAGCAAACACCATCCGGATACACCCAAGATTGGTTGTTGTAGAGAGGTTGTTGTTCTAGAGCAAACACCATCCGGATACATCGAGATTGGTTGTTGTAGAGAGGTTGCTGTTCTAGGGATGTTCAACTTTTTGAAGTTTGGAAATGCGGGAATAGTCAGTTTCGACAGTTATGATTGCTCATACTGATTTGAATATAGAGTATACAAAATGGGGGTAATACTTTCATTATATGTACAGACTGTTGTTTTTTTTCAGCAAAATGTTTGTCTGTTCTTGGGAGGTTTTCTGCATCGCTGGGTGGGAAATTGACTCTGTCATTGTGTGTTGTTGGGAGGTGTCGTTCATGAGAGGTGAAATTGTATTAAAATGCAATGGGTGGGATTATAGGCGACGTTATAAAGAGGGCGTCGCTCATGGGAGGTGACGTTTGGGGAGGTGGGACTGTAGTTCTCTTTTGCACTTTATCTGATTTTGAAATTAAAATTTTTTTCAAATAATTTGGCTGTAATGCAAAATTGGTAACATTGTATAAACTTTATTTATCTTACAACAGTTGTGAAACAAGTTCTAACAACTTATATTAATCACTCTCGTTTGATCGCATGACAACGTATATGTGGTCATTCGTGTGGGAGGAAACATGAGACACGGAGAAAACCCACCTGTCCGATCTGGCGACCAAAGTACAATGAATTATGGAGAACGTTTGTTTTACTAGCTAATGCAATTGTTTTTTGGGCAAATTTTGATTTCAAAATTAAAGCAGCATTACATCGTATGAAATAAAAGATATTTGAAAAATTCATTTTTACGTATGGGTAGCAATGCTGCTACACATTCTAACATTATACTTTGTATGCTTATGTTCATTTGGTAAACAGTGTTTTTTTGCGATAAAACAAACTCGAAACCGAAAGTAGGACTTTCCGAGTCAATCGGTCACGCACTTGTTTACAACCGGAACGCATCGTCCATACTTGTTTACATTCGGAATGCATCGTCCCCATTTGTCCTGCGTTGTCTTTTTTAATTAAATTACTTGATATGTTGATTCATACCTCTGTTATCTAAGTCTTTTAGGGACATGTCTACATCCCCGCGAGGGGTTCGACATTAGAGGAAGATAGATAGATAGTATTTCATGCTCAAAATATATATGTTGTTTTCTACATCCTCTGTTGTTTCACGCATGCTCGCTGTGCGTGTTTACATTTCGTGTGTTGATAAACAAATTTGCATATACGACGGTTTAAATTTATTGCAATGTTATCATTTCTGAGCGACTATTTCGATTTTTGTTAAACACACACACATTAGTATTTATATTTTACCCAAAACATCCTTTTTTACGATGTAATGCTGCTTTAACCCTTTCAACACCACATACCTCTAAATAGGCGTACAAAAAGTGTAGATCCAGATGAGCCGGCTCGTGACGAGCCGTCTCACCAGGATCTGCACTTTTTGCCATTTTTGCGATGTAATGCTGCTTTAAATAAAGCTTGCCAGATTTATCTAAGAAATAAAAGACAGTGACATTTCTATATATCTTTTTCTGGTTATGACGACATGATGATAGAGAAGATAGGCTTAATAAATTACGTCCACAGATAAGTGGAACAGGCTTTAGAAGTAGTTTGACGTATACAATCCGGAGATCAAACTCATGATGTCCGGAGTAGTAGCCGAGAGTGTTACTTAAGCCTTTCCTTCATAGAGATTTAGGTTAATATACTATTATATCTCCATACAAACGACAGCCATTTAGCTGTCATGAAGTGGATAAGTAGTCGCCATATCTCTCCCACCTCCATAGATATTACTGGGACTACATAGAGATTTAGGTTAATATACTATTATATCTCCATACAAACGACAGCCATTTAGCTGTCATGAAGTGGATAAGTAGTCGCCATATCTCTCCCACCACCATAGATATTACTGGGACTACATAGAGATCTAGGTTAATATACTATTATATCTCCATACAAACGACAGCCATTTAGCTATCATGCAGTGGATAAGTAGTCGCCATATCTATCCCACCTCCATAGATATTACTGGGAATACATGAGATTCTGGCCTATATTATGAACATTTGCTCTACTACTACATTGTCAATGCATGTCGTATTGGTAATGGCGTCAAGAGGTGCTTCTATGAGGGAAAGGGTTAAATATTAATATGTGTTGTTTCGTTATATTTTAGAGGTAGTATCATTTGTACCCTCAAAACAGTGTATGCCAGATTTAAATACCTGCAATAATACCATCCATTTGTAAATACCTGCAATAATACCATCCATTTGTAAATACCTGCTATAATACCATCCATTTGTAAATACCTGCAATAATACCATCCATTTGTAAATACCTGCTATAATACCATCCATTTGTAACTACATGCTATAATACTATCCATTTGTAAATACCTGCTCTAATACAATCCATTTGTAAATACCTGCTATACCATCCATTTGTAAATACCTGCTATAATACAATCCATTTGTAAATACCTGCTATACTACCATCCATTTGTAAATACCTGCTATAATACCATCCATTTGTAAATACCTGCTATAATACCATCCATTTGTAAATACCTGCTATAATACCATCCATTTGTAAATACCTGCTATAATACCATCCATTTGTAAATACCTGCTATAATACCATCCATTTGTAAATACCTGCTATAATACCATCCATTTGTAAATACCTGCTATAATACCATCCATTTGTAAATACCTGCTATAATACCATCCATTTGTAAATACCTGCTATAATACCATCCATTTGTAAATACCTGCTATAATACCACCCATTTGTAAATACCTGCTATAATACCATCCTATAATACCATCCATTTGTAAATACCTGCTATAATACCATCCATTTGTAAATACCTGCTATAATACCATCCATTTGTAACTACCTGCTATAATACCATCCATTTGTAAATACCTGCTATAATACCACCCATTTGTAAATACCTGCTATAATACCATCCTATAATACCATCCATTTGTAAATACCTGCTATAATACCATCCATTTGTAAATACCTGCTATAATACCATCCATTTGTAACTACCTGCTATAATACCATCCATTTGTAACTACCTGCTATAATACAATCCATTTGTAAATACCTGCTATAATACCATCCATTTGTAAATACCTGCTATAATACCATCCATTTGTAAATACCTGCTATAATACCATCCATTTGTAAATACCTGCTATAATACCATCCATTTGTAAATACCTGCTATAATACCATCCATTTGTAAATACCTGCTATAATACCACCCATTTGTAAATACCTGCTATAATACCATCCTATAATACCATCCATTTGTAAATACCTGCTATAATACCATCCATTTGTAAATACCTGCTATAATACCATCCATTTGTAACTACCTGCTATAATACCATCCATTTGTAACTACCTGCTATAATACCATCCATTTGTAAATACCTGCTATAATACAATCCATTTATAACTACCTGCTATAATACCACCCATTTGTAAATACCTGCTATAATACCATCCATTTGTAAATACCTGCTATAATACCATCCATTTGTAAATACCTGCTATAATACCACCCATTTGTAACTACCTGCTATAATACCACCCATTTGTAAATACCTGCTATAATACCATCCATTTGTAACTACCTGCTATAATACCACCCATTTGTAAATACCTGCTATAATACCATCCATTTGTAACTACCTGCTATAATACCATCCATTTGTAAATACCTGCTATAATACAATCCATTTGTAAATACCTGCTATAATACAATCCATTTGTAAATACCTGCTATAATACAATCCATTTGTAAATACCTGCTATAATACAATCCATTTGTAAATACCTGCTATAATACCATCCTACCTGCTATAATACCATCCATTTGTAACTACCTGCTATAATACCATCCATTTGTAACTAACTACCTGCTATAGTACAATCCATTTGTAAATACCTGCTATATTACCATCCATTTGTAAATACCTGCTATAATACAATCCATTTGTAAATACCTGCTATAATACCATCCATTTGTAAATACCTGCTATAATACCATCCATTTGTAAATACCTGCTATAATACAATCCATTTGTAAATACCTGCTATAATACCATCCATTTGTAACTACCTGCTATAATACCATCCATTTGTAAATACCTGCTATAATACCATCCATTTGTAAATACCTGCTATAATACAATCCATTTGTAACTACCTGCTATAATACCATCCATTTGTAAATACCTGTTATAATACCATCCATTTGTAAATACCTGCTACAATACCATCCATTTGTAAACACCTGCTATAATACCATCCATTTGTAAATACCTGCTATAAACCATTCATTTGTAAATACCTGCTATAATACCATCCATTTGTAAATACCTGCTATAATACAATCCATTTGTAAATACCTGCTATACTACCATCCATTTGTAAATACCTGCTATAATACCATCCATTTGTAAATACCTGCTATAATACCATCCATTTGTAAATACCTGCTATAATACCATCCATTTGTAAATACCTGCTATAATACCATCCATTTGTAAATACCTGCTATAATACCATCCATTTGTAAATACCTGCTATAATACCACCCATTTGTAAATACCTGCTATAATACCATCCTATAATACCATCCATTTGTAAATACCTGCTATAATACAATCCATTTGTAAATACCTGCTATAATACCATCCTACCTGCTATAATACCATCCATTTGTAACTACCTGCTATAATACCATCCATTTGTAACTAACTACCTGCTATAGTACAATCCATTTGTAAATACCTGCTATATTACCATCCATTTGTAAATACCTGCTATAATACAATCCATTTGTAAATACCTGCTATAATACCATCCATTTGTAAATACCTGCTATAATACCATCCATTTGTAAATACCTGCTATAATACAATCCATTTGTAAACACCTGCTATAATACCATCCATTTGTAAATACCTGCTATAAACCATTCATTTGTAAATACCTGCTATAATACCATCCATTTGTAAATACCTGCTATAATACAATCCATTTGTAAATACCTGCTATAATACCATCCATTTGTAAATACCTGCTATAATACCATCCATTTGTAAATACCTGCTATAATACAATCCATTTGTAAATACCTGCTATAATACCATCCATTTGTAAATACCTGTTATAATACCATCCATTTGTAAATACCTGCTACAATACCATCCATTTGTAAACACCTGCTATAATACCATCCATTTGTAAATACCTGCTATAAACCATTCATTTGTAAATACCTGCTATAATACCATCCATTTGTAAATACCTGCTATAATACAATCCATTTGTAAATACCTGCTATACTACCATCCATTTGTAAATACCTGCTATAATACCATCCATTTGTAAATACCTGCTATAATACCATCCATTTGTAAATACCTGCTATAATACCATCCATTTGTAAATACCTGCTATAATACCATCCTATAATACCATCCATTTGTAAATACCTGCTATACTACCATCCATTTGTAAATACCTGCTATAATACCATCCATTTGTAAATACCTGCTATAATACCATCCATTTGTAAATACCTGCTATAATACCACCCATTTGTAAATACCTGCTATAATACCATCCTATAATACCATCCATTTGTAAATACCTGCTATAATACCATCCATTTGTAAATACCTGCTATAATACCATCCATTTGTAACTACCTGCTATAATACCATCCATTTGTAAATACCTGCTATAATACCACCCATTTGTAAATACCTGCTATAATCCATCCTATAATACCATCCATTGTAAATACCTGCTATAATACCATCCATTTGTAAATACCTGCTATAATACCATCCATTTGTAACTACCTGCTATAATACCATCCATTTGTAACTACCTGCTATAATACAATCCATTTGTAAATACCTGCTATAATACCATCCATTTGTAAATACCTGCTATAATACCATCCATTTGTAAATACCTGCTATAATACCATCCATTTGTAAATACCTGCTATAATACCATCCATTTGTAAATACCTGCTATAATACCATCCATTTGTAAATACCTGCTATAATACCACCCATTTGTAAATACCTGCTATAATACCATCCTATAATACCATCCATTTGTAAATACCTGCTATAATACCATCCATTTGTAAATACCTGCTATAATACCATCCATTTGTAACTACCTGCTATAATACCATCCATTTGTAACTACCTGCTATAATACAATCCATTTGTAAATACCTGCTATAATACAATCCATTTATAACTACCTGCTATAATACCACCCATTTGTAAATACCTGCTATAATACCATCCATTTGTAAATACCTGCTATAATACCATCCATTTGTAAATACCTGCTATAATACCACCCATTTGTAACTACCTGCTATAATACCACCCATTTGTAAATACCTGCTATAATACCATCCATTTGTAACTACCTGCTATAATACCATCCATTTGTAAATACCTGCTATAATACAATCCATTTGTAAATACCTGCTATAATACAATCCATTTGTAAATACCTGCTATAATACAATCCATTTGTAAATACCTGCTATAATACCATCCTACCTGCTATAATACCATCCATTTGTAACTACCTGCTATAATACCATCCATTTGTAACTAACTACCTGCTATAGTACAATCCATTTGTAAATACCTGCTATATTACCATCCATTTGTAAATACCTGCTATAATACAATCCATTTGTAAATACCTGCTATAATACCATCCATTTGTAAATACCTGCTATAATACCATCCATTTGTAAATACCTGCTATAATACAATCCATTTGTAAATACCTGCTATAATACCATCCATTTGTAACTACCTGCTATAATACCATCCATTTGTAAATACCTGCTATAATACCATCCATTTGTAAATACCTGCTATAATACAATCCATTTGTAACTACCTGCTATAATACCATCCATTTGTAAATACCTGTTATAATACCATCCATTTGTAAATACCTGCTACAATACCATCCATTTGTAAATACCTGCTATAATACCATCCATTTGTAAATACCTGCTATAATACCATCCATTTGTAAATACCTGCTATAATACCATCCATTTGTAAATACCTGCTATAATACCATCCATTTGTAAATACCTGCTATAATACCATCCATTTGTAAATACCTGCTATACTACCATCCATGTGTAAATACCTGTTATAATACCATCCATTTGTAAATACCTGCTATAATACCATCCATTTGTAAATACCTGCTATAATACCATCCATTTGTAAATACCTGCTATAATACCATCCATTTGTAAATACCTGCTATAATACCATCCATTTGTAAATACCTGCTATAATACCACCCATTTGTAAATACCTGCTATAATACCATCCTATAATACCATCCATTTGTAAATACCTGCTATAATACAATCCATTTGTAAATACCTGCTATAATACCATCCATTGTAAATACCTGCTATAATACCATCCATTTGTAACTACCTGCTATAATACAATCCATTTGTAAATACCTGCTATAATACAATCCATTTATAACTACCTGCTATAATACCACCCATTTGTAAATACCTGCTATAATACCATCCATTTGTAAATACCTGCTATAATACCATCCATTTGTAAATACCTGCTATAATACCACCCATTTGTAACTACCTGCTATAATACCACCCATTTGTAAATACCTGCTATAATACCATCCATTTGTAACTACCTGCTATAATACCATCCATTTGTAAATACCTGCTATAATACAATCCATTTGTAAATACCTGCTATAATACAATCCATTTGTAACTACCTGCTATAATACCATCCATGTGTAAATACCTGTTATAATACCATCCATTTGTAACTACCTGCTATAATACAATCCATTTGTAAATACCTGCTATAATACAATCCATTTATAACTACCTGCTATAATACCACCCATTTGTAAATACCTGCTATAATACCATCCATTTGTAAATACCTGCTATAATACCACCCATTTGTAACTACCTGCTATAATACCACCCATTTGTAAATACCTGCTATAATACCATCCATTTGTAACTACCTGCTATAATACCATCCATTTGTAAATACCTGCTATAATACCATCCATTTGTAAATACCTGCTATAATACAATCCATTTGTAACTACCTGCTATAATACCATCCATGTGTAAATACCTGTTATAATACCATCCATTTGTAAATACCTGCTATAATACCATCCATTTGTAAATACCTGCTATAATACCATCCATTTGTAAATACCTGCTATAATACCATCCATTTGTAAATACCTGCTATAATACCATCCATTTGTAAATACCTGCTATAATACCACCCATTTGTAAATACCTGCTATAATACCATCCTATAATACCACCCATTTGTAAATACCTGCTATAATACCATCCATTTGTAAATACCTGCTATAATACCATCCATTGTAAATACCTGCTATAATACCATCCATTTGTAACTACCTGCTATAATACAACCATTTGTAAATACCTGCTATAATACAATCCATTTATAACTACCTGCTATAATACCACCCATTTGTAAATACCTGCTATAATACCATCCATTTGTAAATACCTGCTATAATACCATCCATTTGTAAATACCTGCTATAATACCATGCTACCTGCTATAATACAATCCATTTGTAAATACCTGCTATAATACAATCCATTTGTAAATACCTGCTATAATACAATCCATTTGTAAATACCTGCTATAATACCATCCATTTGTAAATACCTGCTATAATACCATCCATTTGTAAATACCTGCTACAATACAATCCATTTGTAAATACCTGCTATAATACCATCCATTTGTAAATACCTGCTATAATACCATCCATTTGTAAATACCTGCTATAATACCATCCATTTGTAAATACCTGCTATAATACCATCCATTTGTAAATACCTGCTATAATACCATCCATTTGTAAATACCTGCTATAATACCATCCATTTGTAAATACCTGCTATAATACCATCCATTTGTAAATACCTGCTATAATCCATCCATTGTAATACCTGCTATAATACCATCCATTTGTAAATACCTGCTATAATACCACCCATTTGTAACTACCTGCTATAATACCACCCATTTGTAAATACCTGCTATGATACCATCCATTTGTAACTACCTGCTATAATACCATCCATTTGTAAATACATGCTATAATACAATCCATTTGTAAATACCTGCTATAATACAATCCATTTGTAAATACCTGCTATAATACAATCCATTTGTAAATACCTGCTATAATACCACCCATTTGTAAATACCTGCTATAATACCATCCTACCTGCTATAATACCATCCATTTGTAACTACCTGCTATAATACAATCCATTTGTAAATACCTGCTATAATACCATCCTACCTGCTATAATACCATCCATTTGTAACTACCTGCTATAATACAATCCATTTGTAAATACCTGCTATAATACCATCCTACCTGCTATAATACTATCCATTTGTAAATACCTGCTATAATACAATCCATTTGTAAATACCTGCTATAATACAATCCATGTGTAAATACCTGCTATAATACCATCCATTTGTAAATACCTGCTATAATACAATCCATTTGTAACTACCTGCTATAATACCATCCATTTGTAAATACCTGTTATAATACCATCCATTTGTAAATACCTGCTATAATACCATCCATTTGTAAATACCTGCTATAATACCATCCATTTGTAAATACCTGCTATAATACCATCCATTTGTAAATACCTGCTATAATACCATCCATTTGTAAATACCTGCTATAATACAATCCATTTGTAAATACCTGCTATAATACCATCCATTTGTAAATACCTGCTATAATACCATCCATTTGTAAATACCTGCTATAATACCATCCATTTGTAAATACCTGCTATAATACCATCCATTTGTAAATACCTGCTATAATACCATCCATTTGTAAATACCTGCTATAATA
Source organism: Archivesica marissinica (assembly GCA_014843695.1). Taxonomy (NCBI): domain Eukaryota; kingdom Metazoa; phylum Mollusca; class Bivalvia; order Venerida; family Vesicomyidae; genus Archivesica; species Archivesica marissinica. The sequence goes on from CM026402.1 coordinate 57,779,377, forward strand.
CCATCCTATAATACCATCCATTTGTAAATACCTGCTATAATACCATCCATTTGTAAATACCTGTTATAATACCATCCATTTGTAAATACCTGCTATAATACCATCCATTTGTAAATACCTGCTATAATACCATCCATTTGTAAATACCTGCTATAATACCATCCATTTGTAAATACCTGCTATAATACCACCCATTTGTAAATACCTGCTATAATACCATCCATTTGTAAATACCTGCTATAATACCATCCATTTGTAAATACATGCTATAATACCATCCATTTGTAAATACCTGCTATAATACCACCCATTTGTAAATACCTGCTATAATACCATCCATTTGTAAATACCTGCTATAATACCATCCATTTGTAAATACCTGCTATAATACCACCCATTTGTAAATACCTGCTATAATACCATCCATTTGTAAATACCTGCTATAATACAATCCATTTGTAAATACCTGCTATAATACCATCCATTTGTAAATACCTGCTATAATCAATCCATTTGTAAATACCTGCTATAATACAATCCATTTGTAACTACCTGCTATAATACAATCCATTTGTAAATACCTGCTATAATACCATCCTACCTGCTATAATACAATCCATTTGTAAATACCTGCTATTCACCTATTTGTAACTACCTGCTATAATACAATCCATTTGTAAATACCTGCTATAATACAATCGATTTGTAACTACTTGCTATAATACCATCCATTTGTAAATATCTGCTATAATACAATCCATTTGTAACTACCTGCTATAATACCATCCATTTGTAACTACCTGCTATAATACAATCCATTTGTAAATACCTGCTATAATACTATCCATTTGTAAATACCTGCTATAATACTATCCATTTGTAACTACCTGCTATAATACCATCCATTTGTAACTACCTGCTATATTACAATCCATTTGTAAATACCTGCTATAATACAATCCATTTGTAAATACCTGCTATAATACCATCCTACCTGTTATAATACCATCCATTTGTAAATACCTGCTATAATACCATCCATTTGTAACTACCTGCTATAATACTATCCATTTGTAAATACCTGCTATAATACCATCCATTTGTAAATACCTGCTATAATACCATCCATTTGTAACTACCTGCTATAATACTATCCATTTGTAAATACCTGCTATAATACCATCCATTTGTAAATACCTGCTATAATACCATCCATTTGTAAATACCTGCTATAATACCATCCATTTGTAAATACCTGCTATAATACCATCCATTTGTAAATACCTGCTATAATACAATCAATTTGTAAATACCTGCTATAATACCATCCATTTGTAAACACCTGCTATAATACAATCAATTTGTAAATACCTGCTATAATACCATCCATCTGTTGCAGGGCCGCAGCTAATATATCACTGGCCTCCTGGCCGCTCACCTCCAGAAACGTGGAGTTGGTACTGGTGTTCATTCTTGCACTACACAACTACATACAGACCATGGCCCTGAAAATATATATCATTTTCTTATCATACATATAGCATTTGTCACAAATTTTTATTTCATACACATTCCTATTAACCAAGTTCAGAAATGTTATATGCAAGGCTCTGGCCCATATAAACTAACCTAAATATAACCAATGCATAAAAGCTACATATAATCAAAACATAAAAGCTACATATAAACAAACAAAACATAATCTTATATATAAACTAAACATATAGCCTACAGATAAACAAAACCTACATATAAACAAATCATATAGCCTACAGATAAACAAAATATACATATAAACAAATCATATAGCCTACAGATAAACAAAACCTACATATAGACAAATCATATAGCCTACAGATAGAAAAAACCTACATACAAACAAAACATATAGCCTACATATAGAAAAAACCTACATACAAACAAAACATATAGCCTACAGATAGAAAAAACCTACATACAAACAATAGAAAAAACCTACATACAAACAAAACATATAGCCTACAGATAAACAAAACCTACATATAGACAAAACATATAGCCTACAGATAAACAAAACCTACATATAGACAAACATATAGCCTACAGATAAACACAATCTACATATAAACAAAACCTATACCTTACATATAAACACAATCTACATATAAACAAAACCTATACCTTACATATAAACACAATCTACATATAAACAAAACCTATACCTTACATATAAACACAATCTACATATAAACAAAACCTATACCTTACATATAAACACAATCTACATATAAACAAAACCTATACCTTACATATAAACACAATCTACATATAAACAAAACCTATACCTTACATATAAACACAATCTACATATAAACAAAACCTATACCTTACATATAAACACAATCTACATATAAACAAAACCTATACCTTACATATAAACACAATCTACATATAAACAAAACCTATACCTTACATATAAACACAATCTACATATAAACAAAACCTATACCTTACATATAAACACAATCTACATATAAACAAAACCTATACCTTACATATAAACACAATCTACATATAAACAAAACCTATACCTTACATATAAACAAAATCTACATATAAACTAAACATATAGCCTACAGATAAACAAAATCTACAGATAAACAAAATATACATATAAACAAAACATATAGCCTACAGATAAACAAAATATACATATAAACAAAACATATAGCCTACATATAAACAAAATATACATAAAAAGAAAACATATAGCCTACAGATAAACAAAATATACATAAAAAGAAAACATATAGCCTACAGATAAACAAAATCTACATATAAACAAATCCTATAGCCTACAGATAAACAAAACCTACATATAAACAAAACCTATAGCCTACAGATAAACAAAATCTACAGATAAACAAAACATATAGCCTACAGATAAACAAACTCTACATATTAACAAAACCTACATATAAACAAAACCTACATATAAACAAAACCTAAAATTACTATAACCAAACATAACATAGAAGCTACATATGAGCAACACCAGTATAACCTACATATATAAATGCAGGCATAAAATTGAACATAGACAGGTGTTGCAAGTTTTTGTGACCTCCTTGATTAGCATAGAGATCAGAACCATGTGATAACTCAGCTTTTATTGGAATCATTTGTAAACAGACATGCTTGGTACCCATCTTGGTTCCAATCTATCTCTGGATAAAATGCTACAGCTACAAATGTTTCAGATATATATTATTTTGATAAGATCTATCTCTACTTAATTAAGTACATCTACAGCATTTCAATTTAGAGATCCCAGTATATCTAAAGTTGTAAAATTACACAACTTCTAAACTAATCAATTTTTGTTATTTTTATAAGGATTATTTCACTTTGGTGTTGTTCATTTCTATTTTTGGCTGTCCAATTAGTGGCTAATAATCTCGCTTCTCGGACGTATACGAGATGGTCTGATGGTCGCCAGATCGGACGCATTGGTTTTCTCCGGGTACTACGGTTTCCTCAAACATGAATGACGACATAATTATACACTTTCATCCAAGAGTGATTAATATAAGTTGTTAGAACTTATTTAGCAATTATTATAAATTCGCAATTATTATAAAATAAATCAAGTTTATACTTTGAGGCTATCATTTCTATAAAAGTCCATTCTCTCACAGGTATCTTAGAGATACTCTTCATGTGTGTACCCCACATAACTTACAAATGGTATTTCAGGTACAGACCTGTACCTGGGTAAAACCACTGATCTTCTGCAAGACACCAGGATAAGTTTCTCCCGTGAAATAATTTGATACCCCCAGTGGTATTCAAGCCTACACCAGTGAGGGGCACATGACTTGATTTAACTCTTTCACCGCCAATGTCGCATAAAAGCGACTTTGTAAAAAAAGTAGAGAACCCGATCGGACAGAACAGAACATGCTGTCTGATCAGGCTATATGCTGGTTGCTCTTCAGACAGTGGAGCTGAAGCACCTGTCCGAATAGCAAACAACATAGATCCTGATCAGACGCGGCGTTACGCCACGGCTGATCTGGATCTATGTTGTTTGCACATGCTCTGAATTTATTCGGCGCTGAAAGAGTTAAAGAATCATAATCACTTGACCCCTGAGACCCCTTTGGGACACGTAAGCAAAGTTTCAAAGCAATATCATCATTGTCTACGAGGTTTGAGAAATATTCATCCCATAGTACCCTGGGTTCCAGTCTGTCGATTTTTCACTAATTTACTTCTGGTATATTATCAGAAACTCACTACTGCCCAATTAATGGTCCCGGTGTTATATAGAATATTGACCCCCTCAAAATAATGACCTGCAGGTCATTATTCGGCCATAGAATATTGACCCCCCTTGCGGAAAAATGACCCCCCTTGCGAATAGCAATATATAGTGGGAACATATTGAATTTATTATAATTAACATATATTTTGATTCAACGATGTACAGAATAACATAAATATATTGTATCTGGAAAAAAAAGTATGCAGATAATTTGTCTCTTGGTGGTGGGTGCTGTATAACTAGTAGGTTCACATAATGTATATGCATAATATTTACACAGACAAACATAAAACAATGACCCCAACTCCCTATGTATACACTGAACATTGATGCCAGAGAATAATGACCCCTCTATGTGTAGACTATAATTATGAGAGAGAGGGTCACTTTTCGATGCCATGGAATAATGACCCCCTGGAATGGGTCTCTGTCTGTATCATTGCACTATCCTCCAGAAATCTTAAATGACTTAATCTCTTCAGGAGGCATCGCGCGCACGCACACACGCACGCACGTCCGGCTTTTTCCGTAGCCACTCACATTCTAGTTATGTTATTATAATTTAAATAAGTTCTAAATATAGCACACCGCATGCAAATTAGTACCACCGATCGTTTCCGAGTGGATCGTCATTGGTGGGGGATTCAAAAGTTGACATATTTGTATCCAATCCGCTTCGTAAACCACACTAGCGAAGAACTGAATACACGTATATCATTTTCAGCAGGTCTTAAAGGCATTGCACGTATAAAAACGAGAAGACGCGCACACAGCAATATTTCCTTTCTGAACAGGAATACAAGATCAACAATGATTTCAAGAAAGTACTGCAAACTTGCATGATTCTACAGTAGTTTGTGATTTCCTATGTAAAACCAACAGGTTTGGAAAATAAGCAATACTATACTACAGTCCTTCGGTCTCATCCGACAACAACTGTGTTCCATCAGTCTATAGATTTATCCCGACATTGACAAAAAGCAAACATTCCAAATGAATAATTTATTTAACTATCCTATCAGTATAATAAAGCATTGTAAATACGCAGAGCACTCCAAGAGCTCAGTTAGTAGTACGGTATGCAACCGTATGCGACCGTATGCGACCGTATGCAACCATATGTGACCGTATGCAACTGTATGCGACCGTATGCATTTTACTATGCAACCGTATGTGACCGTATGCGACCATATGCAACCGTATGCGACCATATGCAACCGTATGCGACCATATGCAACCCAATACAACATACACTGCCTACTGTGAATAATTGATACAATGGAACACAAAAATCTATTGAAACAAGTGAATGAAATATTGCAGCAATACACAATGTCTTACCAGATGGCAGCAATACACAATGCCTTACCAGATGGCAGCAATACACAATGCCTTACAAGATTGCAGCAATACACAATGCCTTACCAGATGGCAGCAATACACAATGCCTTACCAGATTGCAGCAATACACAATGTATTACCATATGGCAGCAATACACAATGCCTTACCAGATGGCAGCAATACACAATGCCTTACCAGATGGCAGCAATACACAATGCCTTACCAGATTGCAGCAATACACAATGCCTTACCAGATTGCAGCAATACACAATGCCTTACCAGATGGCAGCAATACACAATGCCTTACCATATGTCAGCAATACACAATGCCTTACCAGATAGCAGCAATACACAATGCCTTACCATATGGCAGCAATACACAATGCCTTACCAGATTGCAGCAATACACAATGCCTTACCAGATGGCAGCAATACACAATGTCTTACCAGATGGCACTAAAACACAATGCATTACCAGATGGCAGCAATACACAATGTCTTACCAGATGGCAGCAATACAAAATGCCTTACCAGATATCAGCAATACAAAATGCCTTACAAGATGGCAGCAATACACAATGCCTTACCAGATGGCAGCAATACACAATGCCTTACCATATGGCAGCAATACACAATGCCTTACCAGATGGCACTAAAACACAATGCCTTACCAGATGGCAGCAATACACAATGCTTTACCATATGGCAGCAATACACAATGCCTTACCATATGGCAATACACAATGCCTTACCATATGGCAGCAATACACAATGCCTTACCATATGGCAATACACAATGCCTTACCATATGGCAGCAATACACAATACCTTACCATATGGCAGCAATACACAATGCCTTACCATATGGCAGCAATATACAATGCCTTACCAGATGGCACTAAAACACAATGCATTACCAGATGGCAGCAATACACAATGTCTTACCAGATGGCAGCAATACAAAATGCCTTACCAGATATCAGCAATACAAAATGCCTTACCAGATGGCAGCAATACACAATGCCTTACCAGATGGCAGCAATACACAATGCCTTACCATATGGCAGCAATACACAATGCCTTACCATATGGCAATACACAATGCCTTACCATATGGCAGCAATACACAATGCCTTACCATATGGCAATACACAATGCCTTACCATATGGCAGCAATACACAATGCCTTACCAGATGGCACTAAAACACAATGCCTTACCAGATGGCAGCAATACACAATGCCTTACCATATGGCAGCAATACACAATGCCTTACTATATGGTAATACACAATGCCTTACCAGATGGCAGCAATACACAATGTCTTACCAGATGGCAGCAATACAAAATGCCTTACCAGATAGCAGCAATACAAAATGCCTTACCAGATGGCAGCAATACACAATGCCTTACCATATGGCAGCAATACACAATGCCTTACCATATGGCAGCAATACACAATGCCTTACCAGATGGCACTAAAACACAATGCCTTACCAGATGGCAGCAATACACAATGCCTTGCCAGATGGCAGCAATACAAAATGTCTTACCAGATGGCAGCAATACAAAGTGCCTTACAAGATGGCAGCAATACACAATGCCTTACCAGATGGCAGCAATACAACATGTCTTACCAGATGGCAGCAATACAACGTTCATTACAAGATGACAGCAATACAAAGTGCCTTACAAGATGGCAGCAATACACAATGCCTTGCCAGATGGCAGCAATACAAAATGTCTTACCAGATGGCAGCAATACAAAGTGCCTTACGAGATGGCAACAATACAAAGTGCCTTACGAGATGGCAGCAATACAAAGTGCCTTACAAGATGGCAGCAATACAAAGTCCATTACAAGATAGCAGCAATACAAAGTCCATTACAAGATGGCAGCAATACAAGGTCCATTACAAGATGGCAGCAATACAAAGTCATTTACGAGATGGCAGCAATACAAGGTCCCTTACCAGATGGCAGCAATACAAGGTCCTTTACGAGATGGCAGCAATACAAAGTCCATTATAAGATGGCAGCAATACAAAGTGCCTTACAAGATGGCAGCAATACAAGGTCCTTTACGAGATGGCAGCAATACAAAGTCCTTTACGAGATGGCAGCAATACAAGGTCCCTTACGAGATGGCAGCAATACAAGGTCCCTTACGAGATGGCAGCAATACAAAGTCCCTTACGATATGGCAGCAATACAAAGTGCCTTACGAGATGGCAGCAATACAAAGTCCTTTACGAGATGGCAGCAATACAAGGTCCATTACGAAATGGCAGCGATACAAAGTGCCTTACGAGATGGCAGCAATACAAGGTCCCTTACTAGATGGCAGCAATACAATTAATGAATGGTGTTTTACGGCGCATCGACATCTAAGGTCATGTAGCGCGCATTAAAGTTATGTTTATTGTCGAGTGTATGAAATAAAATTCTATATAAGTATATGCATTACGTAAAAATTAATACTAAGAAGTTATAAAGACGTAAGATTAATTACAGGTAATATATGAATGAATGATTACTACAAAGGCATGATTAACAATTGATATCACAGCTTATTATAAATTCCTATTGCCTTGATAATGATATGATGGACTCTGATAGAGTCGAAGAGTTTTTTAATGTTGTCCACATTGTAGTACTGCAACCGGATTGGTTGAAGGTCAACACAGTGTATTAAGATATGCTCCACCGTGTATAGAGTATTGCATGGGATACATTCTGGTGCATCATCTCGTGACAACAGCCATGAATGTGATATTCGAGAATGACCAATCCTGAGACGGTCAAAAATGACTTCTTCTCGACGAATAGGCCTGTAAATTGGGCACCATTCGCCAAGTGTTGGTTTGATCGAATGAAGTTTGTTAAAAATTTCACCATCCCATTGGGCCTGCCAAGAGGATTGAATTAAGGTAAGAATTGTAGATTTAAAATCGGTATAACACACTTTAATCCTAGAAATTGATAATGACAAAGCCAGCTTTGCATTCTGGTCAGCCATTTCATTATCTTTTATTCCCATATGACTCGGAAGCCAGCAGAACACAAATGTATTTGTTTCTGGAAAGGGAAGAAATCCTTTCAAGCAAAGTACAAACAATAGGATTTTCAAACTTTTCATAATACAAAGCCTGTAAAACAGACAAGGAATCAGAGAAAATGATATATTGAACATAGTGTGATTCCACTGCAAGATCTAGAGCGAGATCTATGGCCTTCAGTTCGGCAGAGAAAATTGAGGACTTGTTTGGAAGTCTACATTTCCGATATTTATTCCCAAAGATTGCTGCTGACGCAACAGTGTCACCAGCTTTTGAACCATCTGTGTATATGGCTTTGAAGTCAGAATAAAATTCCCTGATTTCATGATATTTTGTTTGAAACTGGCTCCTGTCTGTAATAGACTTTTTATCAGAAGTGAGATCAAAGCGAAACTCGGCAGTTTTAAGGGTCCAAGGAGGAGAATCGGGGATTTTATACTGTGCAATAGATTTCATGTCAATATGTAGGTCATCTAGACATTGTTCCATGCGTATACCTAGTGGGGCAATAGCTCTCGGTTTTCTTTGAAACTGCACTTTAAATTGGGGTTGAAAGACCACGTTGTGAGCTGGGTTTAGAGGATTTGACTTGAGTTTCAGTAGGTATTGAAGAGCTAGCTTCTGTCGTCTAGCATACAGAGAGGGTTCATGTGCTTCAGCATAAAGACTTTTAACAGGAGAAGTTCTGAAAGCTCCAAGGACTAATCGTAGACCGTGATTATGTATAGGATCAAGTATTTTCAGGTACGATTTTCGTGCAGATCCGTAAATTATCGAACCATAATCCAGCTTAGAGCGAACCAATGACCGATAGAGCCGTAGAAGTACATTTCTATCAGCTCCCCAATCGGAATGTGCCACAACCTTTAAAATATTTAGAGCTTTTTGACATTTCTTTTTTAAATTATTGATATGAGGAATGAATGAGAGTTTTTGATCAAAGATAACACCTAAAAATTTGTATTCTAAGACAACTTCTACACGTGAGCCATCCAGGTAAATTTCTGGGTCTGGATGAAGTCCACGTAGATTACAAAAATGCATACATTTAATTTTTGATTTAGAAAATTTAAAACCATTTTCATCCGACCAAGTCTGAAGTTTATTCAGACATTGCTGGAGTTGGCGTTCTATTATGTTCATATTACTAGACCTGAAGCAAATAACAAAATCATCTACATAACGGGAGCACTCAACCCCTGGATTTATTGATTTAACAATATTGTTTATCTTAATACTAAACAATGTAACGGACAAAATACAACCCTGTGGTACACCCATCTGCTGTTCCCGAGCATCTGATAGGGTATTACAAACACAAACACGAAAAAGTCTTTCATTTAAAAATGCAGAAATAAATAATGGAAGGCGTCCTCTGAGGTCAAAGTCGTGAAGATCTTTTAAAATGCCATATTTCCAGGTTGTGTCATAAGCACTCTCAAGGTCGAAACATACTGAAGCAACATGTTGTTTATTGACAAAGCCCTCTCTTATAAATGTTCGAAACGAACTAGATGATCCAGTGTGCTTCGCTGCTGACGAAAGCCACTCTGGACATTAACAATTAAATGATTTGATTCGAGAAACCATACAAGCCGGTTATTTCTTTCCATAGTTTTACATATACAACTTGTTAACGCTATGGGTCTATAGTTGTTTGGATCCTTTTTATCCTTATCTGGTTTTGGTATTGGGATGACTAAAGCCTCCCTCCAAGATGTAGGAAACTCACCAGTTTGCCATATAGAATTAAACATGTCCAATAAGATAAAGAGGGAGGAGCTAGGTAGATGTTTTAAGAATTGATAGTGGATTTTATCTGGACCTGGGGATGTATCATGTGCTTTTGACAAAGCAGATTTTAGTTCTTTAAGATTAAATAGTTTGTTGTAATGTTCTTTGTTCTTTGAATTGAAGTTTAGTTTTTTCTTTTCTTTAGTGTCTTTGAATTTCTGAAATTTTTGTGAATAATTATTTGCTGATGATTTTTGTGCAAATGTTTCTGCTAAGGTGTTTGAAATTTCCAGAGGTGTGGTGATTTGTTTGTTGTTTGCAGTGAGGTGGTTAATAGGTGAAGTACCTTTGCCATTAATTTTTCTTATCATGTCCCAGGTTTTCTTAGTTGTTGTTCTGTTAGTTAGTCTTGAGATGTATTGTTTCCAACATTTGCGTTTGCTGCTTTGTATTGTACGTCGTGCTTTTGCTCTATATATGCGAATGTTGTTTAAATTTTCTGTGGTGGGTCTCAAATTGAATTTTCTTATGGCCGATTTCCTATTTTGGATGGCTTTCTTACAATCATCATCATACCAGGGTTTGTATGGTCTCTTTGGATTAGGTGATGTCTGAGGTATGGATTGTTCTGCTGCTTTTATTAGTAATGTAGTGAATAGCTGTGTTTGATCACGACAATCCTTGAATGTTTCATATGAAATTGTTTGTTCACAAAGTTGTTGGAATTTAGTCCAATTTGCTTTAGAAAGTTTCCATCTTCTGGGTTGACTATAAGCTGTTGGCTGATTTTCAGATATGAGGATGGGGAAGTGGTCGCTTCCGTGGAGATCATCATCAACTTTCCATGAGAAATCTGGAAGTATGACTGGGCTACATAGTGTAAGATCTATTGCAGAATAGGATCCTGTTCCTGGGTGTAAATATGTTTTGGAAGATGGATCGTTCATGTAAGAAAGAGAATTATCAGAGATGAAATTCTCTATCTGGTGACCTCTTTGATTTGTATTATTACAACCCCAGATGATGTTATGTGCATCACCTATTAGAATATATGGAGTGGGTAATTGTATTATAAGATCATTCAGCCTATGTTCTTCAATTGGTTTACTTGGGGGAAGATATAGTGAACACAGTGTGATAGTGCTATGTAATGACAGTCTTACAGCAACAGCTTGTAAGTTTGTATTTAACAGTAATTCCTTATGTGGAACACTATTATTGACGATGATAGATACCCCACCCTGGGCTTTATCACCTTCACTGTATATTTTATTGAAAATGGTGTGATTTTTTATAGAAATTGTATCATTTTGTTTCAAAAATGTTTCTTGAAGGCATAACGCAGCAGGTTTATGTTCTTGCACTAAAAGAGAAAGCTCTGCAAAATTAGATTTTAGACCTCGACAATTCCACTGGATAATTCCATTGGCCATTATGGAGAAATTAATTATTAAAAATACTATACCGATATTTACATAATTATTATTCATAGATAAAATATAAAGTTAAAAATATATTAAGTGGCATCCTGCAACGACTGGAGGTTCTTGCTCCAGCCACCCTCGCCATCGTGCCAGGTCATAGACTCGGACTTGTCCGAGTCTGATGCCTCGCCCTCCAGATTGTCATCGTCCGTGTCCAAATCCGAGTATCTATTGCTTGTAGACACTGGACTGGACACTGTGTGTTTATCTGACTGTTTATCTGAGTGCATAGGTTTATTTTTCTGCTGTCTGGAAGTGACAGCAGATTGCTTTTTTGTTGAAGTTGATGCTTGTTGAGTTGTAGATTCTTTAGTAGGTTTTGATGAAGTTGATGTTGTTTTTGGTTGAATGTGTTTTTCTTGTGTATTGTTGTTTCGAGTGTTTTTTGTTGTTGGATTCTTGTGTATGTTTGTTTTTGCTTGTTTTTGTTTGTCTGCTGTAGGTTTAGGTGTTTGTGGTGTATTTTGATTTGTAAGCGTAGGTTTAGGTGTGTGTGTGGTGTATTTTGATTTGTAAGCTGGTCAAGATGAGAAGAACTATCAGAATAACTGCATTATTTCTGTTTTTTTGTCTGGAAATATTTGGCAAAGTTTGGTCAACAAGTTTTTGCAAGTTTTGCATTCAACAGAAGCTGTTTTAGCAACACTTGCATAGCTTGGCTGATTTTCGGATTTGTACCGAGATTCATAAATTTTTCTTGCATCCTGGAATCAAATGTTTTCCGAATATTTGATCTTAACAATTTCTTTTTCTTTTTTCCAAGAGTCACAGTCTTTAGAATTGGATATATGATCAGCGCCACAATTGGCGCATTTATTTGTGTTGGGGCAGTTGTTCTCTTGATGTTGTGGAGCAGTCTCAGCACACTTGGAGCATACAGACTCGTTCCGACACCTATCCTCATGATGACCAGACTTCTGGCATTTAAAGCATCTAAGAGGGTTAGGTACATATATGTCGACGGTGACAATCTGGTAGCCGACTTTGATACGTGACGGGATGACTGGTGTGTCACATGTAATTATATATGTGTTTGTGGGTTTTATTTCGTTGTTACGTTTTACCGATATTCTCTTCACGTCAATGATCCCTTGACTTGACAAACCTTCTTTGATCTCATCCAAAGAGCAGGAAGATAATTCCCTGCACCTGATGACACCTTTGGATGAGTTCAAAGAGTTGTGGGGACTGACCTTCACAGAATGTCCAAAGAAGGTGTTCGTTGATAATAAATTCTGAGATTGAGCGTTTGAAGTAATTTCAACCAAAAGATAGGTGATAGGTTTTGAACTGTCTACAGCCTCAATGAGAATGAAGCGAGGGAAGTTCACTCTCTGTTGTTCAACATAATCATCATCAGATTCACTTAGTGCACGCTTGGCTTTTTTTTGAGTGGAACTCATAATAGTAATATATAGTTCATCGTCAATGCTCCCCACCCGTCTCAGAGCCCAACAAGGGGACATGATCTGGGGAAATCCATCACAGATCATGACAGGGATACATCAATGATATAATCAGAATGAAAGGACTAGACTGGACAAGTGTATTCCCACAGAAGGTCCTACCAAGTTTAGACTATCCTTGGGAGGTTACAAAAGTCAATCAAACATCAAACTTTCACCCGATTAGCCCATGAGCCACCGCCTTCTAGGGCATCAAAAAGAAGACAATGAAAGAGTATAAATATTTAGAGAATCAATATTTGTTTTCAAGATAAATTTTGAAAATATGTGTTTAAGATTAACGATGCCCTAGGGCTTGGCATGACCAGCCGATTGATCAAGGACGGACTTTCCTGACCTCCCGTTTAACCCAACTTAAGGCCGAAGTGGTGTGTTGTGGAAACAGGGTATTATTTGCCAACACTGATTCTACTCAACCACCAGGATCCTCTCATCAGGCGACACAGGTCTCCGCCCACGGCAAACAGGCAGGCACATTTGGGGGGTTGTACCCCTCTGTAGTGCGACAGCTGGGATATTCTAACCCCTGCCCAGCTGGGGGGCAGCAATACAAAGTCCTTTACGAGATGGCAACAATACAAGGTCCTTTACGAGATGGCAGCAATACAAGGTCCTTTACGAGATGGCAGCAATACAAAGTGCCTTACGAGATGGCAGCAATACAAAGTCCCTTACAAGATGGCAACAATACAAGGTCCTTTGCGAGATGGCAGCAATACAAAGTCCTTTACAAGATGGCAGCAATACAAAGTCCTTTACGATATGGCAGCAATACAAAGTCCCTTACAAGATGGTAGCAATACAAAGTCCTTTGCGAGATGGCAGCAATACAAAGTCCTTTACGAGATGGCAGCAATACAAGGTCCCTTACAAGATGGCAACACTACAAGGTCCCTTACGAGATGGCAGCAATACAAGGTTCTTTACGAGATGGCAGCAATACAAGGTCCCTTACAAGATGGCAACAATACAAGGTCCCTTACGAGATGGCAACAATACAAGGTCCCTTACGAGATGGCAACAATACAAGGTCCCTTACGAGATGGCAGCAATACAAAGTGCCTTACGAGATGGCAGCAATACAAAGTCCTTTACGAGATGGCAACAATACAAGGTCCCTTACGAGATGGCAACAATACAAAGTCCCTTACGAGATGACAGCATTACAAGGTCCCTTACGAGATGGCAGCAATACAAGGTCCCTTACGAGATGGCAGCAATACAAAGTCCCTAACGAGATGGCAGCAATACAACGTCCATTACGAGATGGCAGCAATACAAAGTCCCTTACAAGATGGTAGCAATACAAAGTCCTTTGCGAGATGGCAGCAATACAAAGTCCTTTACGAGATGGCAGCAATACAAGGTCCCTTACAAGATGGCAACAATACAAGGTCCCTTACGAGATGGCAGCAATACAAGGTCCCTTACAAGATGGCAACAATACAAGGTCCCTTACGAGATAGCAACAATACAAGGTCCCTTACGAGATGGCAACAATACAAGGTCCCTTACGAGATGGCAGCAATACAAAGTGCCTTACGAGATGGCAGCAATACAAAGTCCTTTACGAGATGGCAACAATACAAGGTCCCTTATGAGATGGCAACAATACAAAGTCCCTTACGAGATGACAGCAATACAAGGTCCCTTACGAGATGGCAGCAATACAAGGTCCCTTACGAGATGGCAGCAATACAAAGTCCCTTACGAGATGGCAGCAATACAAAGCCCATTACGAGATGGTAGCAATACAAAGTCCCTTACGAGATGGCAGCAATACAAGGTTCCTTACGAGATGGCAGCAATACAAAGTCCTTTACGAGATGGCAGCAATACAAGATCTCTTACGAGATGGCAGCAATACAAAGTGTCGTAACATGTTGCAGCATTACAAGGTCCCTTACGAGATGGCAGCAATACAAGGTCCCTTACGAGATGGCAGCAATACAAGATGCCTTACGAGATGGCAGCAATACAAAGTCCCTTACGAGATGGCAGCAATACAAAGTCCCTTACGAGATGGCAGCAATACAAGGTCCCTTACGAGATGGTAGCAATACAAAGTCCCTTATGAGATGGCAGCAATACAAAGTCCCTTACGAGATGGTAGCAATACAAAGTCCCTTACGAGATGGTAGCAATACAAAGTGTCGTAACATGTTGCAGCAATACAAAGTCCCTTACGAGATGGCAGCAATACAAGATCCCTTACGAGATGGCAGCAATACAAAGTCCTTTACGAGATGGCAACAATACAAGGTCCTTTACGAGATGGTAGCAATACAAAGTCCCTTACAAGATGGCAACAATACAAAGTCCCTTACGAGATGGTAGCAATACAAAGTGTCGTAACATGTTGCAGCAATACAAAGTCCCTTATAAGATGGCAACAATACAAGATCCCTTACGAGATGGCAACAATACAAAGTGCCTTACAAGATGGCAGCAATACAAAGTGCCTTACGAGATGGCAGCAATACAAAGTCCCTTACAAGATGGCAGCAATACAAAGTCCCTTACGAGATGGCAGCAATACAAAGTCCCTTACGAGATGGCAGCAATACAAGGTCCCTTACGAGATGGTAGCAATACAAAGTCCCTTACGAGATGGTAGCAATACAAAGTGTCGTAACATGTTGCAGCAATACAAAGTCCCTTACAAGATGGCAACAATACAAGATCCCTTACGAGATGGCAACAATACAAAGTGCCTTACAAGATGGCAGCAATACAAAGTGCCTTACGAGATGGCAGCAATACAAAGTCCCTTACAAGATGGCAGCAATACAAAGTCCCTTACGAGATGGCAGCAATACAAAGTCCCTTACGAGATGGCAGCAATACAAGGTCCCTTACGAGATGGCAGCAATACAAAGTCCTTTACGAGATGGCAGCAATACAAGATCCCTTACGAGATGGCAGCAATACAAAGTCCTTTACGAGATGGCAGCAATACAAGGTCCTTTACGAGATGGCAGCAATACAAAGTCCCTTACGAGATGGTAGCAATACAAGGTCCCTTACGAGATGGCAACAATACAAAGTCCCTTACGAGATGGTAGCAATACAAAGTCCCTTACGAGATGGTAGCAATACAAAGTGTCGTAACATGTTGCAGCAATACAAAGTCCCTTACGAGATGGCAGCAATACAAGATCCCTTACGAGATGGCAGCAATACAAAGTCCTTTACGAGATGGCAGCAATACAAAGTCCTTTACGAGATGGCAACAATACAAGGTCCTTTACGAGATGGCAGCAATACAAAGTCCCTTACAAGATGGCAACAATACAAAGTCCCTTACGAGATGGTAGCAATACAAAGTGTCGTAACATGTTGCAGCAATACAAAGTCCCTTACAAGATGGCAACAATACAAGATCCCTTACGAGATGGCAACAATACAAGGTCCCTTACAAGATGGCAACAATACAAGGTCCCTTACGAGATAGCAACAATACAAGGTCCCTTACGAGATGGCAACAATACAAGGTCCCTTACGAGATGGCAGCAATACAAAGTGCCTTACGAGATGGCAGCAATACAAAGTCCTTTACGAGATGGCAACAATACAAGGTCCCTTATGAGATGGCAACAATACAAAGTCCCTTACGAGATGACAGCAATACAAGGTCCCTTACGAGATGGCAGCAATACAAGGTCCCTTACGAGATGGCAGCAATACAAAGTCCCTTACGAGATGGCAGCAATACAAAGCCCATTACGAGATGGTAGCAATACAAAGTCCCTTACGAGATGGCAGCAATACAAGGTTCCTTACGAGATGGCAGCAATACAAAGTCCTTTACGAGATGGCAGCAATACAAGATCTCTTACGAGATGGCAGCAATACAAAGTGTCGTAACATGTTGCAGCAATACAAGGTCCCTTACGAGATGGCAGCAATACAAGGTCCTTTACGAGATGGCAGCAATACAAGATGCCTTACGAGATGGCAGCAATACAAAGTCCCTTACGAGATGGCAGCAATACAAAGTCCCTTACGAGATGGCAGCAATACAAGGTCCCTTACGAGATGGTAGCAATACAAAGTCCCTTATGAGATGGCAGCAATACAAAGTCCCTTACGAGATGGTAGCAATACAAAGTCCCTTACGAGATGGTAGCAATACAAAGTGTCGTAACATGTTGCAGCAATACAAAGTCCCTTACGAGATGGCAGCAATACAAGATCCCTTACGAGATGGCAGCAATACAAAGTCCTTTACGAGATGGCAACAATACAAGGTCCTTTACGAGATGGCAGCAATACAAAGTCCCTTACAAGATGGCAACAATACAAAGTCCCTTACGAGATGGTAGCAATACAAAGTGTCGTAACATGTTGCAGCAATACAAAGTCCCTTATAAGATGGCAACAATACAAGATCCCTTACGAGATGGCAACAATACAAAGTGCCTTACAAGATGGCAGCAATACAAAGTGCCTTACGAGATGGCAGCAATACAAAGTCCCTTACAAGATGGCAGCAATACAAAGTCCCTTACGAGATGGCAGCAATACAAAGTCCCTTACGAGATGGCAGCAATACAAGGTCCCTTACGAGATGGTAGCAATACAAAGTCCCTTACGATATGGTAGCAATACAAAGTGTCGTAACATGTTGCAGCAATACAAAGTCCCTTAGAAGATGGCAACAATACAAGATCCCTTACGAGATGGCAACAATACAAAGTGCCTTACAAGATGGCAGCAATACAAAGTGCCTTACGAGATGGCAGCAATACAAAGTCCCTTACAAGATGGCAGCAATACAAAGTCCCTTACGAGATGGCAGCAATACAAAGTCCCTTACGAGATGGCAGCAATACAAGGTCCCTTACGAGATGGCAGCAATACAAAGTCCCTTACGAGATGGCAGCAATACAAAATCCCTTACGAGATGGCAGCAATACAAAGTCCTTTACGAGATGGCAGCAATACAAGGTCCTTTACGAGATGGCAGCAATACAAAGTCCCTTACGAGATGGTAGCAATACAAAGTCCCTTACGAGATGGCAACAATACAAAGTCCCTTACGAGATGGTAGCAATACAAAGTCCCTTACGAGATGGTAGCAATACAAAGTGTCGTAACATGTTGCAGCAATACAAAGTCCCTTACGAGATGGCAGCAATACAAGATCCCTTACGAGATGGCAGCAATACAAAGTCCTTTACGAGATGGCAGCAATACAAAGTCCTTTACGAGATGGCAACAATACAAGGTCCTTTACGAGATGGCAGCAATACAAAGTCCCTTACAAGATGGCAACAATACAAAGTCCCTTACGAGATGGTAGCAATACAAAGTGTCGTAACATGTTGCAGGTCCTTTACGAGATGGCAGCAATACAAAGTCCTTTACGAGATGGCAGCAATACAAGGTCCATTACGAGATGGCAGCAATACAAAGTCCATTACGAGATAGCAGCAATACAAAGTCCTTTACGAGAATGCAGCAATACAAAGTCATTTACGAGATGGCAACAATGACTGCATATGTGTGTACGCGCAAGTGTGTTTGTACAGGATAACTTAAAATGTTGTTGGTGGATTTGATGAAACTTTGGTCATACATGTACATGTATATAGAGGGTTGATCGAGGAGGAAATGATTCCATTTTTGGAGAAATTGGTCACGGCCTTTGGCCATAGTTATCACTGAATGAAGTGTTCACTCCCATTGTTATTGTGTCAAATGCCAGCAGTGAGGTTTGTATCCCACCCCGAATGATAGCCTCTTGTTTCATGTGAGGTTTGTATCTCCCACGAATGATAGTCTCTTGTTTCAATTGTATCAAGTGAGATTTGTGTCTCCCCCTAATGATAGCCTCTTGTTTCATGTGAGGTTTGTATCTCCCCCAATGATAGCCTCTTTTTTCAATTGATTCATGAATGTGAGGTTTGTATCTCCCCCGAATGATAGCCTCTTGTTTCAATTGTATCAAATGAGGTGTGTATCCCCCCAATGATAGCCTCTTGTTTCAATTGTATCAAATGAGGTGTGTATCCCCCCAATGATAGCCTCTTGTTTCATGTGAGGTTTGTATCTCCCCCAATGATAGCCTCTTTTTTCAATTGATTCATGAATGTGAGGTTTGTATCTCCCCCGAATGATAGCCTCTTGTTTCAATTGTATCAAATGAGGTGTGTATCCCCCCAATGATAGCCTCTTGTTTCAATTGTATCAAATGAGGTGTGTATCCCCCCAATGATAGCCTCTTGTTTCATGTGAGGTTTGCATCTCCCCCAATGATAGCCTCTTGTTTCAATTGATTCATGTTAGGTTTGCATCTCCCCCAATGATAGCCTCTTGTTTCAATCATGTGTCTCACAGTGTACTGTAGTAAGTATCAAACTTTATTTTATAAGCTTATATAATGTATTAGTTCAATGGCATATTGCCATAATTGGTTAAAGCAAAGCCAGTTAAATCCAGTGCAAAAACAATGATAATGTTGCCATGGGAACAACATTTCTAAACCTACCATTTTGATAAAATATAGATAAACATTTTGATATGGGAATAGATATGGTCAAATCATGATGCAATGATTCTAAATGTAAATGTAGTAATGAAATGAAAACTGTAAAAATATTTTCATGTTTAAAGTGTAGCAAGTGTTGTGTTTAAAGTAGCAATCACGTTTCATGTTTAAAGTATCAATCACGTTTCATGTCTAAAGTATCAAGCAATCTTTATGTTCAAAGTATCAATCACGTTTCATGTCTAAAGTATCAAGCAATGTTTAAAGTATCAAGCACATTTCATGTCTAAAGTATCAAGCAATGTTTAAAGTATCAAGCACATTTCATGTCTAAAGTATCAAGCACATTTCATGTCTAAAGTATCAAGCAATGTTTAAAGTATCAAGCACATTTCATGTCTAAAGTATCAAGCAATGTTTAAAGTATCAAGCACGTTTCATGTCTAAAGT
>CM026402.1:57804709-57899745 GCA_014843695.1 Archivesica marissinica
CAACTATCTCCTATGCATCAGAACTATCCACTTTGCACAACAACTATCTCCTATGCACCAGAACTATCCACTTTGCACAACAACTATCACCTATGCACCAGAACTATCCACTTTGCACAACAACTATCTCATTTGCATCAGAACTATCCACTTTACACAACAACTATCTCCTATGCACCAGAACTATCCACTTTGCACAACAACTATCTCCTATGCATCAGAACTATCCACTTTGCACAACAACTATCTCCTATGCACCAGAACTATCCACTTTGCACAACAACTATCTCCTATGCACCAGAACTATCCACTTTGCACAACAACTATCTCCTATGCACCATAACTATCCACTTTGCACAACAACTATCTCCTATGCACCAGAACTATCCACTTTGCACAACAACTATCTCCTATGCATCAGAACTATCCACTTTGCACAACAACTATCTCCTATGCACCAGAACTATCCACTTTGCACAACAACTATCTCCTATGCACCAGAACTATCCACTTTGCACAACAACTATCTCCTATGCACCAGAACTATCCACTTTGCACAACAACTATCTCCTATGCATCAGAACTATCCACTTTGCACAACAACTATCCCTATGCACAGAACTATCCACTTTGCACAACAACTATCTCCTATGCACCAGAACTATCCACTTTGCACAACAACTATCTCCTATGCATCAGAACTATCCACTTTGCACAACAACTATCTCCTATGCACCAGAACCATCCACTTTGCACAACAACTATCTCCTATGCACCAGAACTATCCACTTTGCACAACAACTATCCTCTATGCATCAGAACTGTCCACTTTGCACAACAACTATCTCCTATGCATCAGAACTATCCACTTTGCACACAACTATCTCCTATGCATCAGAACTGTCCACTTTGCACGACAGCTATCTCCTATGCATCAGAACTATCCACTTTGCACGACAACTATCTCCTATGCATCAGAACTATCCACTTTGCACAACAACTATCTCCTATGCATCAGAACTGTCCACTTTGCACAACAACTATCTCCTATGCATCAGAACTGTCCACTTTGCACAACAACTATCTCCTATGCACCAGAACTATCCATTTTGCACAACAACTATCTCCTATGCACCAGAACTATCCATTTTGCACAACAACTATCTCCTATGCACCAGAACTATCCATTTTGCACAACAACTATCTCCTATGCATCAGAACTATCCACTTTGCACGACAACTATCTCCTATGCATCAGAACTGTCCACTTTGCACAACAACTATCTCCTATGCACCAGAACTATCCACTTTGCACAACAGCTCTCTGTATAAGAACTATTTCCTATTCATAAGAAAATATACTATTTTATACCAAACAATTGTACACTAGTTTACGGTAATTAAACGATCTTCTGGAAATATATTTTCAGATCACGAAGACCTGCTCAAAAACATAATTCCTTCCAATATAAACCTGTCAAAACATTGATAAAAATATTCGAGAACATACATTTTATGCTTCAAATAAGACTTCAGAGAACTGATAAATTTTCTGGATGGAAACATTTCTCTGTCGTAGTTTGGCAGCCAGAACTGATTGAAACAGATTGAAAAGGCAAGTAATACACATGTACCACATGAGCTTGATGGTTTCTCTGCAAAAAAAATCTGCTTTATTTTTATTAAAACTTGCTAGTACAGAGCTTCGTTCTTTGCAGGCATATTCAGCCCTCGGGTGGGATTTCCTTATCTGCAGCACTATGGAGCTGGGTTTTTAAAACATTTCTCACCTTTCTTAGATTCATTCTTTATTTCAGTCTCATCGTTGTACACTACATAACATATACACAACACATTATCGTGGCAAAGTACAACATCATTCATTATAAAAGAATTATAAGAGACTAATCTAATCACAGATAATCAAACTATCACAGTCTATCGACATATTATTATAGTTACATATTAAAACCGAGGAACAGTCGCTAATTGAAAATTAAATACTTATTAAAACCAGAAATTTTGAAACACTGAAATGGAAAAAAAGCACTAATGCGCAATAAAGAAATGTTTTAAAAAATCAGTTATCAACCTTGATCAGATCGCGGTTGAACTAATTAACAGCTGTTTCTCGGAATGGATAAGAGACACACAATCAATATTAGGCTTTTCAAATAATTCGGCCAGAAATGCATATTTTTAAAAATTACAAATTAAAATATAAGAAATCATCAATTTTCTTTTAATTATGTTTCAATTTCTATGAATGACCCCGCCACTTCGTGAGTGGTTTCTATAAACGACCATCGCCGACCGCGCGTTAATCGGAGCGGCGAGATGTTGCCAGGGAAAAGGGATTATAGGATCACAAGTTATATTCTTTAATCACCGTGCAATTCACAGACAACATTTACTCAAGATACTGAAAAGTACTTGATATCGCAAATTTACTGCATTAAGGTACACCTATATTTAGCTCCAGAGCGCACTAGAATACACCATTTAAATTCGGGTTTTCAAAAAAACCCACATTTACCCCCTTTCTCCGCCCCAATGTTCAAATCTTTCCTACGGGCCTGTTTTGATGCACTTTTATGCCAAGCCTATGTTTACACGAATCAATGGCGTATGAATTTACTATAAAGTGATGAGGTCATTGGAATGTGACAATTTACTCACATTGATGTTGATTGTCACTTAAAACTAAACACTACATACATTAAGTATAACGGTTTAATTTCTTTAATGCTAAACATTTACATCCAACACGGCTACACGGATAAACATTCAAATAATCTATAACATTAACAATCAGAATTAAAGGAAACAACACATAACACGATATAATAAAAGAGAGATGTGTGTGTGTGTGTGTGTTTTACGTTTATTTATCGTCGCTACCGGTTGCCCATATGAGCGACGCCTCCTGAAGAGATTAGTCATTTTAGATTGTTGGAGGATAGTGCAATGATACAGACAGAGACCCATTCCAGAGTCTCCTCTGGTTCTTTTACGTGCATGGTGTAAAGCACCGACATGAGACCTCGGTTTAAAGTCCCATTTGAAAGACTGTTAATTGTATTAGGGTCAGACGGGTGTAGTAAGAATAAAAAGTAGTAAGTTAATATCTCTTTAATATCTCTTTCATAAATAAGGTGTCATAATATCGAACCTGCGATCCCTGGATTACCAGTCCAGCGTGTTACCACTGGACTACAGATCCGTCTGTAAAAAAAGAGCTCTGTCGCACTGTGATTAATGATGTACATAGAGGCGGGATGTTTACAAGCAATGCAGTGTGTGTCAAAGGTAGGCCTATCGTAGTCACGTGAACAACACATAAATGATAGCGATACGTCATTGATATCCAATGAAATTATATCGATTTGGAGGGGAAACTCCTAAATAAACGGAAACTACCGGACTTGTTTCGTGATATCTAATTAGCATAAAGCCACCCGGTTAGACATGATTTACCCCCCACCCACCCATCCGGTGCCAACAGCATGTATATAGGTGAGAAAATGAGATATTGTGTCACAATTCTAAAATAACTAATCTCTTCAGGTCTCCGTGGTCGAGTGGTTAAGGTCGCTGACTTGTATATCACTGTAACCTATCATCACTGATGGTCACAGGTTCGAGCCCCGCGTGTCTCATTTATATGAAAAAGTTGGCAGTTTCTTACGGAGGTTGGTGCACCCAAGTACTGGTTAACCGTTGGAGCCTGCCCAGGAAAGGTGTTGTTAGGTAAACTGCCCGCCGGCGATATAGCCCAAAATGGTGCTGATGCAGGCGGAACACCCGAAATATAACATAACATATAACATAATCTCTTCAGGAGGCGTCGATCATAATTATGGGCAACCGGTAGCGACGATAAATAAACGTAATATATAAAAACACACACTTTTATCACTATGTAGTTAGTTAGTGAATGTAATTTTTTAAACACTTCAAACCCATGTGATATTATTAAGAGGATGAAATGATTAGGAATAGTGATTTGTCACAGGAACTTGAAATAAATGATATCCACAAGGCACCCAAAACCTACTTACGTCTAGAGGGGATGGGTTCTAGGATAGAGGTATGCCTACAGGGCTTATCTTTATCTGTATCTTAATTTTGAATAGATCCCTTGCATCGATCGGGGAGGCGTAAGTTCGAATCCCACCAAGGGCGCAGTTGTTTCCTTGAATGTTGGGTCTATATCTGTTTTATAATAATAATTGTTAAGATAACAGCAAAGTGCAACACATGAGAAATATTTAATTTTAGACTTTTCTAATATAAATAGACATATCGGCTAAAAACGTGGTACGCCGGACCGGTGACGACGGCACTGTCAAATAAAAAGTAGTAAGTTAATATCTCTTTAATATCTCTTTCATAAATAAGGTGTCATAATATTTATATTTTAGCGATATTTTAAACTTAAAACCTTTGGGTTTTGTTAAACACATTTTCTTAAAACGATGAGAGGGCGAGTTCTCGCAGACGTCGCGTAGTCCACTCGGTCACGGAGGCACTTGATATAGGCTATTTCATGTAAAAAGATATAGGCCTATATATACGTAATAAATTTAAGTTTATTTAAATATATATAGAGTGGTGGAACCTATGCTCGGCGTATTCCTATGCTCGGCGTATTTTTTCCATTTACATCCGTATTTTAAATATTTAAATATTTTAACCTATTTTCGCTGACAGAGGTGAAGCATGGTTCAATAACATTCCGTTGTGCGTACCGGTAGCCTAATGCAACTGTCACCTGACTGGTCCAGTAGCCGAATATAAACAGACAACTTGTTGGGAAATTTTTTTCCACCGAAATGTGCGGTTTATGAGCATTTCAGGTGGCTATCTGGATTGGGGAAAAAATGTACAAATAACCAGAAAAAAGTTTCTTATGAGTTGTAATATTGTTAGTTATTGATGTTACTAAGTCAAAATAATATATTCAACATTTAGTTTATTTAAATATATATATTACATTTGATATAATTCTGTGATAATTTATGGAAAATATTCCATATTACAAATGCATAATATAAGTTAATAATATGTAGGGAACAAAACAAAAAAAAGAACATTAAAAACGTAGATCTATTTATATATTGTATAATTGTAACTTTTAAACAAATTAAGACCGATTTTATTAGATAAATTATTATTTTCATAATAAAAGGGTCTTACTTCGACAAGCGTCTACTGCCCGTCAGTCTGCTAGGTGGGAGAGAAAGCTCCAAACCTCCGTAAGGACTGACAACTTCCCCCTGCGTAGTCCACTCGGTCACGGAGGCACTTGATATATATTTTTATTTTTTTACATAAAATATATCAAGTGCCTCCGTGACCGAGTGGACTACGCGACGTTGCGAGAACTCGGCACTCTACGGGTATAGGTTCGTAACTTGGATAGCCCTATATGACCAGGGGGAAGTTGTCAGTCAATCGCGAAATTGCATATATACTGAGTCAAAAAAGAAACGATACCTGGTGTTTATGTGTCTATAATTTCAACATTTATTAAGAAAATTCTTTGAAAATTCATAAGATGATAGTCCAACATGTTCGAAAGAGGAGCACATAAAGCATAATGAGCCTCCGAAACTGTCTGCTGCGTGATGACGTAATTCGTCGGACAGGGGTCTAATGGAGCTTTCACACAGACGTCAATACCGAGTATGAGCACCATTTGCGTCTCTCACTGCAATGCACCGCCGTCGCATCGAACGGAAGAGTGTCTGAATCTCTTGCTGGTCAATATTTGTCCACTCCTGACGCAAAACATCCCTCAGTTGGTTTAACGTTACCGGCTGACGTCGTCTGACGCGGCGGTCTAACGTATCCCACAAATGTTCTATGGGTGACAAGTCTGGTGACAAAGCAGGCCACGGCAGGGTTTCAATATTGTTCTGCTCCAATAATGTGGTGGAAATCCGAGCAGTATGACACCTGGCGTTGTCCTGTTGGAACAGTGTGACGTTTCTGTTGGCGTTAAAGAACGGCACAACAACTGGCGCAAGGATCTCATCACAGTACCGCTGGGCGTTTAGGTTCCCGTCCACCACTGACAGTTCAGTGCGACTGCCGAAGGTGATACCGCCCCACGCCATAACGCTTCCGCCCCCGAACAGATCGACCTGACGTACACATGCGTCGGCGTAACGTTAACCGCGTCTGCGATATACCCGCTCTCTGCCATCCGCTCGACACAAACAGAACCGCAATTCATCGCTAAGCATCACCGAATTCCACTGTAAGCGAGTCCAGCGAGCACGTTCCGTCGTCCATTCCCGCCGTACGTCACGGTGACGTCGTGTCAGGATGGGTCCAACGTATGGCCGATAGGCACGAATGCCACTATCACCGAGCCGGTTCCTGACTGTCTGTGCACTGATGCGAGTGTTGGTCATCCCAGGAGTAACGGCAGCTGTGTGCGTAGCAGGTAGGAACCGGTCACGTAAATGTGACGTCCGAATGTGACGGTCCTGTTCACGCGTCGTCACACGTGGTCGACCAGATCTTGGACGGTCGTCCACCGATCCATGTGTTCGATAACGTCGAAGTAGACGTGTTATCGTGATCCGCGTAACCCCGAGTCGATTTGCGACGTCACGCTGACGTAAACCGCCGTCAATCATGCCAATGGCACGCATTCTCTGATTGCGGTTTAGCCTAGGCATTTTGTTAGAGGTAACAATGGGTATGTAAGGTGTTTTTCCTCGATGATAATGCAATACCAGTACAATAAACCGGTTTTCCGATTTGTACATGTGCAGGAAGTTGTCTTTGTTGAGGAGCACGTGCAAATCGGAAATTCGGCGTTCCAGGATTATCGGGTGTTTATTTACCTGTGTTTATGGTTGGCTGACGTTGCAATAAGATACCCGGTACTGATACGTAATAATATATTAAACCTTTCTATGGTTTTATCCATTTTACGTCATTTTTAGTTTGGTATCGTTTCTTTTTTGACTCAGTATATATATTATTTTTTATATTATGTTATAATTTATGGAATATTTATTTATGTTATATATAATAATAATAACGGATATTTAGATATTATATAATTTATATTATATCATATATCGATAAATTTTAAAATATTACGCGCGACGAGACAAAAATACACTTCTCAATTGTCAAAGCGAGGCTCCTAGCTACCGTGACTTGTATATTTTTTCGAAAGTTGATCTATCTTTCGAAAGTTGATCTATCAGCTTTCGTCACAATCTAGTTCGGAAGAGAATTACAGCGGTTCGCTATTGTCTCGCCAACAAATAGAAAAGTATATTGATCTCTGTAAAGCCTTATTTGTCATGATATACAATTTCGCGATTGACTTGACAATATTCGAATCACAGGCACCAGACTGTGATTCGAATATGTAAATTTTTTCGGACAAATTAAATTAAGCTTGTGTTATTTTGATAATCTTACATCTGTTGTTGGGGTGCCAATGCTTGCAGCACATCTTGGTATGATACCCAGTTCTCCTTCGGTTGTGTTGTTTACATCACACTGCCCATTTTGACGGAAGACGTATCTTGACTTGAGAGATTGGGTGGTGATTTGGGTAGCGCTATGGCTAGAATCAACTATTGTATGTATGCTTCTTATATGTGTCTTTTAATATTATGTAATCTCACTACTTGTAGATTCACCATGTACTCAAGAATTCAATGCTTTAGTTTATACAAATTTATTTTAGCTCGATTGCGAAACAAGTTCTTACAACTTATATTAATCACTCTTGAGACCTCATTCCTGATGGAATCCATCTCCACGAGGGAGAGAGAAGAGGCAACGTGGAATTTAAATGCCTTGCCTAAGGGCACAATCTAACATCTTCAGCAGGGCTCAAACTCCGGACCTTTCGCATCTGAAGCGATCGCGCATCCACTGCGCTATCACGACTTCCACTTCACACAATTAAATGCTTTCACGCATACTCTCAAGAATTAAATGCTTCTTTCTCAATTAATGAGATTTTTAAGAACTCTCCTGACAAGCGCCTCCCTGTCATACTCAGTTAGTCAGTATTGACAGTAACGTGTAGAATTAGACTGGTACAGGTACTGGTAAAGCCGCCTTCATTTACAAATCACCAATGGAACATCCATGATAGTGTTCAGAATTGTGGAATTTGTGATGCCGCAGGTGCGAAACACCCAGAGTTTGCGCCCAGCTGTATGCGTTGTGATTATGCCCTGGGCAAGGCACTTGAATCCCAAATAGACTCTTCTCTCTCCCTTGTGGCGATGGATTACACCTGGAATGAGGTCTCAAGAATGATAAACTATTGTTGTTTCGCAATCACGCTAAAATACATTTGTATTGGAACAAATTTTCAATATAAACTACTGTACCAGGACCTCCCATGACTATTACTACTACTACTACTGGTGCATATACAGTCAAACCTGTCTTAAGCAGCCAGTCAAGGGAATCACAGAAAGTGGCTGCTTAATACAGGTCAAATGTATAATATAGCAACATATTGGGAATAAGGAAACGGGCTGCTTAATGCAGGTTGGCTGCTTAATAGAGGTGACCACTAACACAGGTTTGACTGTACATCAATTGTTATTTACAGTATCTGGAAACAGAGGGAAGAATGTGTGTGTGCCAGATGATATCATCAAGTGTTTGTTCAAAGACCCAGGTTTGACTGTACATCAATTGTTATTTACAGTATCTGGAAACAGAGTGAAGAATTTATGTGTGCCAGATGATATCATCAAGTGTTTGTTCAAAGACCCAGGTTTGACTGTACATCAATTGTTATTTACAGTATCTGAAAACAGAGGGAAGAATTTGTGTGTGCCAGATGATATCATCAAGTGTTTGTTCACAGACAGCAGTAGTGTGTCATCAGTCACCAAGAACCCTGCCAGTCAGGGGGCAGACTATGATCATCAGAAAGCAACTGGGCTACACTGGTCAACTGGACTACACTGGTCAACTGGGCTACACTGGTCAACTGGGCTACACTGGTCAACTGGGCTACACTGGTCAACTGGACTACACTGGTCAACTGGGCTACACTGGTCAACTGGGCTACACTGGGGTATGCAAATTGTAAGTTTTGTATCAACTAAATTATCGGGTTAGTTAATGGACCAGTCGCGAAATGCCCTATCGCTCTGCCCCTAAGATCACGTGACCCAGTAACGCGAAACTTCAGACAAACAAATACAATATGGCTATGTGATATATAGAACTATATGGATTGAACCAGGACTATATCTAGATAAAACAGGCCCTGATTGAACATATTAAATTTAGAACTTGCCAGAAATATTTGTCTGAAGGGAGTGGTGTCGAAAAATACATTGTGACTATTTATGTTATACTAGTACTACACTAAACTAATAAGATGATGTCAGTGGCATATATAGCAGTAAATATTGCTGATGGATGGTCATGAATATAGTATGTAGATATTGTGTGGCACAAAGAGTGTGAACGATGAAATACCTGTAATTTATTTGTATAAAACATCAATGTATCTTATCAATTTCCTGTTGTATATATATGCAAACTTTACTTCCCTCGACATACACTGATTACAAGTAAATAAACATAAATTTACATATGAACGAACTAACTACTAAGACATTTACTGAGAATGATCCTTATAACATTGTAATGATGCAATATTTCTGCTTATAATTTCCTAATAATTAAAACAAATGTAAAATATAAACTATATATGGATATATAACCTATCGGGCTTGATATTTATAAGGTGGTCGACAGTTGTCTAAACATCCAATCAGTCTGAGTGTCCCCAATCAGTATAATGGTATATTGTGTGTTTTTTTACGATTATTTATCGTCGCTATCGGTTGCCCATATGAGCGACGCATCCTGAAGAAATTAGTTATTTTAGACTTTGAAGGATAGTGCATGATACAGACAGAGACCCATTCCAGAATCTCCTCTGGTTCTTTTACGTGCACAGTGTAAAGCACCAACACGAGACCTCGGTTTAACGTCCCATCTGAAAGACTGTTAATTTTATTAGGGTCAGACGGGGGGATCGAACCTGCGATCCCTGGATTACCAGTCCAGCGTGTTACCACTGGACTACATATCCATCTGTATGGTATATTGTATAATACTTGTGTGTTTTACGTTTATTTATCGTCGCTACCGGTGGCCCATATGAGCGACGCCTCCTGAAGAGATTAGTCATTTTAGATTTTGGAGGATAGTGCAATGATACAGACTGTTAATTTTATTAGGGTCAGACGGGGGATTGAACCTGCGATCCCTGGATTACCAGTTTGTATAATATACACAAGGTGATTAAGCACTTATATGGTGCATCACATAGCCTGGAGCATTCAGATTAGTAAAAGATCATCACCAATTAAAATTCAACAAAAGAATGACTGTCTTTGTACAAACATTGCCAATAACCGTGAAATTAAATCGCTCAACAAGCATGAATATCGTTAATCTTTGTACCGATTGATCTTTTATTGTATCTAGCTAGAATGTTTATCTGTAGTCTATAAATAATATTTGTTAAATGTTTACATACAATTAATTTCCATATCTATATCTAATAAAGCCATTAACGGGTTAATCATTATTTTCTAATTATAAAACGGCAGTTTTCCCGTTATTACAATGTAGTTTTCATGGTAGCTTGTCGGAGGATAATATTCGAGACACGTGTTGTGAAATATCGATATCTGATTGGATTATTTATTGGTTTGATTGACAGGCAGCTACTGGTCAATTACATCCTAGTCCTATATATAGGATATCTACATAATTTTTTTCTCGATCCGTTATTCTCCTCCGAGTCTTTATCCACCATATACAGCTGGAGTTGCCATAACGACCTCGGCTGTATGTTCGTCTTTACATTCCAAAAATGAAACATGAACTGTATATTGTTGTATATACGTAAATAGGCAGACATGCATCCGCGGTCAGACTAGTTGGAAATCCGGTGTCACATTAAATAATCGTAACATTTTTATCTACTAGGAAATCCTCGGACACAAATGATGACCCTGTTATCATGTCCGAAGCGACCACAAATTACGACCCAATGATCCCTATTGCAATGTCCGAAACGACCACAAATGATGACCCCTTGATTCCTTATTGTCATGTCCTAGGCGACAACAAATGACGACCCCATGATCCCTGTTACCATATCCGAAGCGACCACAAATGATGACCCCATGATCCCTTTTCGAACAAAGCACACACAATGACCCTATAATCCATATTACCAAGTCCAAACAAAGCACACACGACCCTATAATCCATGTTACCAAGTCCGAACAAAGCACACACGATGACCCTATAATCCATGTTACCAAGTCCGAACAAAGCACACACGATGACCCTATAATAAATGTTACCATGTCCGAACAAAGCACACACGATGACCCTATGATCCCTGTTACCATGTCCGAAGCAGCAGGAAATAATAGCACCATGATCCATGTTACCATGTCCGAACAAAGCACACACTATGACCTTGTGATCCCCAATAATATGTCCAATGCAGCCGCTAATAATAACGCATGTTCAATATCACATTGAATAGATAGAAAAATGAAATGAATTCATTCTGATATTCTCTAATGTATATTATGTTGTGTCAGGTAATCAACCAACACAAATCTCTAGTCTGTAAATCTATTCAACAGACCGCCAAAGATAGACAACCTATGATTAACTATTCTTCCATATATTGTACTAGCTACTTCCCCTTCTATTCTCCAGTCGCCATTTCAAAATGGCGGCTAGAATCTCTAGTCGGTGCTGTCTGGTTAGCCTGAGAACATGCGTCTATATATTTTGCCTGGTCAGTCAAATAAATATAGTTTAAAACCGAGACTATTAATTGGGCCGTTTTGAGTTTCTGATCATTTTGCCAGAAGTTAAAAAGTGAAAAATCGACAGACTGGCACCCAGGCTACTGTCTTGTTAATACATTTTGATGCTAATGTCATTGTTTGACAGAACATTTTGATGCTAATGTCATTGTTTGACAGAATAGCTAGCTATACATAGCTTGCACTGTTCTGTGTACTTTTCGGGACCAAGTCTAATAAACTAAAGTACATAAAGACAGTACTCATTAAGTTGTATCTTTATATTACCATTGTTTCATTAAATTTATTCACTCCAGCAATTTTAAAGGTAAGATTCATTATAAATTTTAGAACTTTTCGCAATCCCAACGAAAAGAAAAAACCAATGGTTGACCATGAGTGCATAATAGGCCCTCTGCAGACCCTCCCAATACGATACATGTTTACTGTGATTCAGCAGCATAGCGCGGTATCTCAAAACACTGGCATATTAAAACAGCCCTACATTGTACTATAATTTTAACAGTGGTCTGGGATTGTATGAAAAAGTGTAGGGAAGCCCTTAAGAGTTAGTGATACATTGTTACGCGGGAATGTCGACATTTTTTCAGCTAAATAAATTATTGAAAATTATTGGAAGTTCTTGATATTTGGACTAAGAAAGTGTTTATTACAGTGTATAAATAAGTAACTTATTAGTAAATAACCCATGTTTGGATGTTATGGGTAAATAATCTCGCGAAAAACGGAAGAAACGTAGCGAAAGTGATTATGAACAAAATCTAAGCAATCAGTTTCGATGCGGGGATTCATCTTGCGGGGAGCAGGATTTGAGTCAGAGTGAAGTGAATATAAGCGGTATTATAAGTGAGGCTAATTCAATGAGGATATTATTGACAGTTCACAATCTGGGAGTAATTTTATAGACTCGGAAAAGATATCGGCAGGTAGACCAGGATCGTGTGTACACACAGGTGAGCGAACTTTGATTTCCAGAGATCATAAAACCCGTGCAAAGCAAGGCAATAGCAATAATACTAGTAGTAGTATTTCTGACCTACTTCAATCGCGAGAAAGTGTAAACATGGCTACTTGTGCACATAGCAAAACTAACGAAAACACGGCTGGTTCTAGCCATACAACGGAACGTCAAGGACAGCCGAGCCTTTCAGATGTAATGGCATTACTTACCAAGCTGGATATGAAAGTGTCTGATATCGATAAGAGATTGTTGACTTTAGAATCGGTAGAACGGAAAGTTGATAGCCTTGACAAGGATCGTCAGAAGATGTGGGCACAAATACATGATAAGAACAAGGCCACGGATGAACGATTCAGCAATATGGAGAAGAAGTTAGATGCCGTAAGTTTTTCCTCTGGCATCAGCAGTGATGGGTTAAATCAGCTCCGGAAAGAGAACCAATCATTACGGGAGTCGATGACGTATCTCCAATCCCAATCGATGCGTAACAATCTCATCTTCGGCAACATTCCAGAAGATCATAGCGAGAAGCCGGAGCAGACGGAAGCCAAAATTCGAGCATTCATGGTCGAAAAGCTGTCTTTGGCACAAACTGTAGTCGATACTATGAAGCTAGAAAGAGTGCATCGTATGGGGCCATTGACAAATCCAGGTTCGAGTGCAGGCGCGCTTTGTAAGGGATCGTCGAATTGTGTGCAAGTTCAGTTTGTTCCAGGATAGAGAATCTGTGCGCAAGGCCAGCTTCCGAATCAAGGGTACCCTGGCGTATATCACTGAGCAATTCCCACTCGAAGTCAATACAATCCGTAGATCACTAGTCCCTAGAATGAAGGAAGCCAGGCGTGAGGGGAAATCATCGTGGATCAGCTATGACACTTTGTATATAGACGGAAAGGCAGTCAGTAAAGGGTAGGGGCACTTGGAGGGTGAGCTCAAATGCATTGTATGGAACTGTAAGGGACTTAGTTTGAGCAAGAGATCCGATGTGGAATTTATCAAATTGTTGACTGATAACCATATAATAATTTTGACCAAATCATGGGCAGGCAGAACTACACAATTAGATTTAGATGGTTATAAATGTTTTAATTTCTACAGGAAATTTAAACATTCCAAGGCAAAGCGAGGGTCGGGTGGTATAGTGATATATTGTAGAAATGAACTTCTAAATGGTGTTTCTGTTGTAAAGAACTCGCACGACACTATAATATGGTTAAAATTAGACAAAACGTGTTTTGGTATGAGCGAAGATGTTTATCTATGTGCAGTATATTTATGGGGTGAACATTCACCTATTTCCACTTTAATAAATTGTGATTTGATTGATATCCTGCAGAATGACATATGTGTTCGAATCAAGAGGCAGGGTGGTGATCGCGGGTGACTGTAATGCACGTACAGCATGCAAAAGTGATTACGTTGTATGTGATAATTTCGTCGAAAATATAGATGAACTTTCTTATATTCCAGATAATCCAATCCTGCGATATTCACAAGATAAGGGAAGCAACTCATATGGTTCGAAATTATTAGATCTATGCAGAGCTACCTCCCTTAGACTTGTGAATGGCAGGTTGGACGCTGATTTCGCTATTTAGGCAGGGTAGTTCAGTTATTGATTACGTGCTTTTGAAAGAACAGGACTTTAGTATATTACGCAATTTCTCAGTGGGCAACTTTAGTGAGTTTAGCGACCATGCTCCATTGCATTTTAGTCTACACATTAACTACCATGTTAATCCATGCGATGAAAAGTATTTTGTGTCAGAGAGGGTGCACTGGCAAAGGGATGTATTTAGGTCGGGACTTATTGCACAGTTACCGATTTTTAATCAGATTATACGCGAAAATCACACCGACACCAATACTCTTGTGTCTTCATTTTCAACGCTGATCGGGGAAATTGCAGACCCACTGTTCCGTAAAACTACGATTTTGTCCCAAGGCTTCTCAGATAATTGCATTGATAAACGGAATTCATGGTTTGATTACGATTGTATTCAGGCGAGACGCGTTTATTTAAATGCTCTGCATGTATTCAATAATAATAAGTCGGATGAGAACAGAACGGATTTGGCGAGTTTTAGGCGGTCTTATAAATTATTACTTAGAAAGAAACAGCGCAGCTTCAAGTTTAAACAAACCGCATCCTTTGAGAATTTAAGACGTTCACAACCCAAAGACTTCTGGAAATATTTTATGTCTAATAAAAAACGCGTTAACTCTAGTATACCACTGAATGATTTTAAAGCACATTTTTCACAGCTGTTCGATGATATAAATGCTACTAGGAACTCTGATGCCGAGAATTTTAACGACTTACATGATTTTGATACCTGTAGCAAGGACCACGCATTTGTAGAATTGGACCGTCCAATAAAACATATGATGAAGTTACCAAATGTATCAGATTATTAAAAAGGCAAAAGGCCACATCCGATGATAATATTTTAAATGAGTATTTCATAGAAAGCAGTGACATTTTGGCAGGGCATATAACCGACATATTTAATATAATTATGGATAATGGTACCTTCCCAGATGCATGGACGAAAGGCTTCATAGTTCCAGTTCATAAAAAGGGAGATGATTTTGATGTAAATAACTATAGGGGAATAACTCTGCTAAGTAATTTTGGTAAGCTATTCACGAGTGTCCTAAATGCTAGAATTAACAATTTTTGTGACGAACATGATATTATTTCGGATGCACAATTCGGATTTCGCAAAGGACGATCTAGTACGGACGCGATTTTTATACTTCACTCTTTGATCCAGAATGTTTTAAATGAAAATAAAAGGTTATATGGTGCCTTTATCGACATGCGCAAATTCTTTGATTCTATTTATAGAAACGGACTATGGTTAAAACTATATAACATAGGTATACAAGGAAAACTACTACGTATTATTCGGTCTATGTACAGTTCGGTAAAGTCGTGTGTTAAACATTGTAACAGCTTTTCTGAATTCTTCGATATATCGGTTGGCCTGAGACAAGGGGAGATAATTTCGCCAATTATGTTTTCTCTGTTCGTTGAAGATCTGGAGCTATTTTTGCAAGATAGGTTAAACTGCGGATTGTCTATTCATGATTTATGTATAATTATATTACTATTTGCTGACGACATGGTCTTAATTGGTCTAACGCAACAGGATTTACAGGATTCTCTTAATAAGTTGGACCAATATTGTGATAAGTGGGGCCTTGAGGTAAATAAATCGAAGACTAAACTACTTGTCTTTAGAAAACGTGGTGGGCTAAAGCGCAGTGATAAATGGATATACAAAGGCGAAGAAGCGTTCAAAATTGAAACAGAGTATTTCCACTTTGACCATAAGCTGGGTCAATGAGTACGTGAGAAGTATGAAAGCATATAGTATGTAAGAATATAAACTTTTCTTCAACCGATATTTACTTATTTCCTAAAGCATGTTTAGAAATTTAACACATTTTAAGAAAATATATACTGTGTTACACATTTGAGCTAAAACGAACCTTCAATTAACTGCATACACTTCAATTTAAGTCAAATCAAGTGCTTGGTGCAAAACTAGTGTAACCACATGGATACAGTGAAGGGGTTGCGGTAGTTTTGCACTAATGCCTTGAATTATATTTTTAGGATGTTTTGAGATTATCCTCCAATAAAATCAACATTATTAATATATTAAACATTTAAAAGCTCCAATTAGTAAGCACACTTATAATAATACCGTATATGTATATATAAATGGGTAATGTATGTCAGAGATCTGTTTATGTTTGTGTCTTAAACGATTCTTCTTCTTCATGAACTGATTGGCTGAGTAGGTATTGTCAGCAATAGTGAAAATGATTTCTAAATATTGATACATGAACTGATTGGCTGAGTAGGTATTGTCAGCAATAGTGAAAATGACTTCTAAATATTAAAATACAATACATGTATATGAGCTGCATTTTGGAATATTTTAGAATATTTGCAGACTATTTGGTGACAAATAAACACCATATTATAAATGCAGGTGTCAGTGCAACATTCACCGCCAAATAGCCTTCAGAGTAGGGGGTGGGTGCATTTAGTGCGAAATAAAAAAATGCAATTGGTCAACCCCATTGAAATTTGACATTTTGGCCAGTCTGATGAAAACTACTGTCTTTTGTGCGAAACTATTTTTGGGGAAAATCTAATGGCACTGTGTGTTATAATGGTGGCCTATGGAAATTTCAATAGCGGGTGTCTGACCATAAGGAACATATCCTGTTCGATTTTGGACCCTATGACGGTTTTTCCCGTAGATCTTGTCGGAAAATTATTTAATATTGCTGAGACATTATCTATTATTTAAGAAGTCCTCTGACCTCTATAAAAACAACAATGTACCCACGTCGGTGTTCTGCAGACAGGTTTAACTATATATATATGCATCATCACCATATGGTGATAAACAATAAATAAAGCCTTATTTCCCAAAATAAAAACATCATGAATGAATGGCGCTTGGTGTTCATGTCTTCTCTACTGACAATTGAACTTATATTTGCAGATGGATGTGTACTTAACAACAGAATATTCCGCAAGGATGAAGACAATCTAATATGTATGTATATATATTTTTTGTGATTATTTTTCTTTGGGGCAGAATAATCCCCAAGGCCAGAAGATATTCTAATCTAATGACAGCCTTTTATGTATGGATTATTTTTGTGTGCTCATGTAGTTCTGTATTTTATTTCACTTTATGCATTTCTATAGCGTTGCTATGACGTCGCTATGACGTCACATACATATCTGATTGAGTCAGTATTTTATTATTTGGTTAATATATTTCTATAGCGTTGCTATGACGTCACATACATATCTGATTGAGTTCTGTATTTTATTATTAGGCTAATGTGTTTCTATTGCGTTGCTATGACGTCACAAGCATATCTTTCTTTCTATTGCGTTGCTATGACGTCACAAGCATATCTGATTCAGTTGTCTATTTATTTGATAAGATGTATGTCTGTTTTTTATTTGGTGAAATGTGTAACGTTGCTATGGCGACACATGCCATATCTAAATTCAGTTCTGATTTTGACGTGATGTATGTCTGTGACGTTGTTTATACGTCACATACCACATCTGAATAAGTTCAGTATTTTTGTTGACATAATGTATTTCTATAACGTTGCTATGGCGTCGTGTACACATCTTATCCAGTTCTGTATTTTATTTGACGTAATATATGTCCATAGCGTTGCTATGACGACACATGACATATCTGATTTATTTCTGTATTTCATTTGTTGTAAAGTTTGTCTATGACGTTGCTATTACGCCTTGTACATATCTTGATTCAGTTTTGTATTTTATTTGACATAATGTATGTCTAGACCGTTGCTATGATGTCACAAGCATATCTGATTCAGTTTTGTATTTTATTTGACATAATGTATGTCTAGACCGTTGCTATGATGTCACAAGCATATCTGATTCAGTTTTGTATTTTATTTGACATAATGTATGTCTAGACCGTTGCTATGATGTCACAAGCATATCTGATTCAGTTTTGTATTTTATTTGACATAATGTATGTCTAGACCGTTGCTATGATGTCACAAGCATATCTGATTCAGTTTTGTATTTTATTTGACATAATGTATGTCTAGACCGTTGCTATGATGTCACAAGCATATCTGATTCAGTTTTGTATTTTATTTGACATAATGTATGTCTAGACCGTTGCTATGATGTCACAAGCATATCTGATTCAGTTTTGTATTTTATTTGACATAATGTATGTCTAGACCGTTGCTATGATGTCACAAGCATATCTGATTCAGTTTTGTATTTTATTTGACATAATGTATGTCTAGACCGTTGCTATGATGTCACAAGCATATCTGATTCAGTTTTGTATTTTATTTGACATAATTATGTCTGTGACGTCACGTGATATATATCTGATTTAATTTTCCATCTATCAAAGTTTACATTATCCACACATCATCTCAATAACCTCTTCTTGGATTTTCACCAGACTTGGCAGGAAGCATTAGTATCATGTCTAGTTGTAATCCCGTTTCGGTTGGATAAGTTTTTACAGAGTTATGGCCCTTTGAATATTTTTATAACAAATATTGTCCGCGCTCGATCTCAAAACCCCTTATTGATTTATCTGTCCGCCTCCGGTCGAGTGGTTAAGGTCGCTGACTTGTATACCACTGTAACCCATCATCACTGATGACCCTGCTCAGACCGTGTCTCATTTATATGAAAAAGTTGGCAGTTTCTTACGGAGGTTGGTGCACCCAAGTACTGGTTAACCGTTGGAGCCTGTCCAGGAAAGGTGTTGTTAGGTAAACTGCCCGCCGGCGATATAGCCCAACAATGGTGCTGATGCAGGCGTAAAACCCGAAATATAACATAACATAATAATAACATATATTGATTTATCTTCCCAGTCCCCGGTTACCATTTAATGTTATCTCCCCTGTTAATGTTATAAATGATATTAATGTTATAATTTATCTTCTGATACTGTTATAAATCCTGTCCCCGTTTACCATGAATGATTGAGCCGTTATAAATTATGTCCCTGGTTATCGTTATAAATTATTACCTCTGTTTCTGTAGTAAACTATGTCCTTGATTACTTTTATAGATTGTGTTACTGTTGTAAATTATCTCCCCTGTTGTCGTTATGAATCCTGTCCCCGGTTACCATTTAAAATTGTCTCCCCAGTTATTGTTGTAAAGTATATCCTCGGTTATTTATAGAAATTGTTACTGTTGTAAATTATCTCTCCTGTTACTGTTATCAATCCTGTCCCCGGTTACCGTTACTATTGTAAATTATCACTCCCCTGTCCCCTGCTACCATTTATAATTATCTCCCCTGTTACCATTATAAACTGTTATAATAAATGATCTCCCCTGTTAATGTTATAAATTATGTTACTATTATTAATTATCCCCCCCCCCTGTTACCATAGAAAACGATCGTCCCTGTTATTGTTATCAATTATGTCCCTGGTTATCGTTATAAATTATTACCTGTGTTACTGTAAACATGTTATCCCCTGTTAACTGATTAAAGTATGTCCTTGAATAATTATGTAATTGTTTAAAATTATCTCCCCTGTTGCCATTAGAAATATGTTATTGTTGTAAATTATCTCCCCTGTTGCCGTTGTAAAGTATGTCCTCGGTTATACTCTACATTAGGATATGAACTATAGAAATCATCTGGATGGGTAACTTTTATACAGACATACCGAGATAGAACAGTGCAGCAGGAATAAGTGATGACAAGTGTAAAATACTGTACAATGCATTGTTGTTCTGTATTATGTCTAGAACAAAGTGCATTTTCAGTAATTGTTTTGCAACTTGTCAATAACTTCAGAGCGTTCTACATTCTCTACACTTGGATATGAACTGAATAGTTGGTCTACATTCTCTACACTTGTATATGAACTGAATAGATAGTCTACATTCTCTATACATGGATATGAACTGAATAGATTGTCTATATTCTCTACACTTGGATATGAACTGAATAGTTGGTCTACATTCTCTACACTTGGATATGAACTGAATAGTTGGTCTACATTCTCTACACTTGGATATTAACTGAATATATGGTCTACATTCTCTACACTTGGATATGAACTGAATAGATGGTCTACATTCTCTACACTTGGATATGAACTGAATAATGGTCTACATTCTCTACACTTGGATATGAACTGAATAGATGGTCTACATTCTCTACACTTGGATATGAACTGAATAGATGGTCTACATTCTCTACACTTGGATATGAACTGAATAGATGGTCTACATTCTCTACACTTGGATATGAACTGAATAGATGGTCTACATTCTCTACACTCGAGCGCCGGTGACATCAACCCTTGTATACATCACCATCTGAATGGATCAGCACATCAACCAGGGCTCATTCTAGGTCAGAATTTTTGGGAGAAGTGATCGCGTCTTTAAATGGCGTTATTTAACCCTTTCCCACATAGAAGTACCTCTTGACGCCATTACCAATACGACATACATTGACAATGTAGTAACCAAACTAATGTTCATAATAAAGGCCAGAATCTCATGTAGTTCCAGTAATATCTATGGAGGTGGGATTGATATGTTGACTACTTATCCACTGCATGATAGCTAAATGGCTGTTGTTTCTATGCAGATATAATAGTATATTAACCTAAATCTCTATGTAATCCCAGTAATATCTATGGAGGTGGGATAGATATGGCGACTACTTATCCACCCGCATGATAGCTAAATGGCTGTCGTTTCTATGCAGATATAATAGTATATTAACCTAAATCTCTATGTAATCCCAGTAATATCTATGGAGGTGGGATAGATATGGCGACTACTTATCCACTGCATGATAGTTAAATGGCTGTCGTTTCTATGCAGATATAATAGTATATTAACCTAAATCTCTATGTATGAAAGGGTTAATCAATTTCAACAAAATATCGTTAAAATGCACAGTTAAATTAAATACAACATTTGAACAGAAGGAGTGCTTTATAATGGGCCAGTGTATATTACTGGACAAAATTTGGTATGAAAATTGTAAAAGAATATATTTAGGGGTCCTATGGCGACTATTTCGCCCACATTGCCCTCTAGAATGAGCCCTATCAACCCATGTGTATACAGTGAAACCCCTCTAAACAGAACGGCTTCCGGACAGGAAGAGAAGTTCGGTTTGGAGGGGTTTTCGGTTTAGAGGAGTTTTCGGATGAGGGGGTGGGGGGGGGGGAGATAAAGTTTTGAACAAATGTCTGTCAGGAATAACAAGAAATGACACTAAAAGAACTAATAACTTACAAATGTGGAATAAAATATATATAAGCTCAAATTTGTTTGTACGTAATGACTTGTCGGTGGTTCCGTATTTGATCAATAATTATGAAATATAATTATCAATGTTATGCCTTAAATAATGATAGTCTGCCTGAAATCCCATTCACATCTAATTAGATCGTATTAAAACTAATTACTCAAACATGAAGAGATTAACAAACCTGCAATTGCAAAGGACATAATTAAATAGTGTCCAGTCGTAATCCATTTGAAAACAACGTAATTAAAACAAATTTTCAGCATCATTGATTTTTATCACGCCTTTATGTTCTCAACACCACGTCGGATGTAAACAATACGGATAAAACATCAATATGCCGACTGATTAATTGACTTATGAAAACACGGAAGGTGTTATGTTTCAGGTGAGACAAAGGTTGTTTCGGATCCGGATTTTACGCCGCTGGCTGTTCGGTTTTCAGGGGTAATTTGCAATAGAAATGTGCACAAATGGTCCCGAAAACTTGTCCGGTATTCGGAAAAGAGAGGTTCCGGTTTAGAGAGGTTTTTTTACAATGAACAAAGAAGGGAAAATATCGGGACCGCGAACATTTTCCGGTTTGGAGGGAATTCCGATTTAGAGGGTTTCCAGTTTTGAGGGGTTTCACTGTATCACCATCTGAATGGATCAGCACACCAACCCATGTGTATATTACCATCTGAATGGATCAGCTCACCAACCCTTGTGTATATCACCATCTGAATGGATCAGCACACCAACCCATGTGTATATTACCATCTGAATGGATCAGCACACCAACCCATGTGTATATTACCATCTGAATGGTTCAGCTCACCAACCCTTGTGTATATCACCATCTGAATGGATCAGCCCACCAACACTTGTGTATATCACCATCTGAATGGATCAGCACACCAACCAACCCTTGTGTATATCACCATCTGAATGGATCAGCACACCAACCCTTGTGTATATCACCATCTGAATGGATCAGCCCACCAACACTTGTGTATATCACCATCTGAATGGATCAGCACACCAACACTTGTGTATATCACCATCTGAATGGATCAGCACACCAACCAACCCTTGTGTATATCACCCACCATCTGAATGGATCAGCTCACCAACCCATGTGTATATCACCCACCATCTGAATGGATCAGCACACCAACCCTTGTGTATATCACCATCTGAATGGATCAGCCCACCAACACTTGTGTATATCACCATCTGAATGGATCAGCACACCAACCCTTGTGTATATTACCATCTGAATGGATTAGCTCACCAACCATTGTGTATATCACCATCTGAATGGATCAGCACACCAACCCATGTGTATATCACAATCTGAATGGATCAGCTCACCAACCCATGTGTATATCACAATCTGAATGGATCAGCACACCAACCAACCCTTATGTATATCACCATCTGAATGGATCAGCACACCTACCCTTGTGTATATCACCATCTGAATGGATCAGCACACCAACCATTGTGTATATTACCATCTGAATGGATCAGCACACCAACCCTTGTGTATATCACCATCTGAATGGATCAGCACACCAACCCTTGTGTATATCACCATCTGAATGGATCAGCACACCAACCATTGTGTGTATCACCATCTGAATGGATCAGCACACACAACCCATGTGTATATCACCATCTGAATGGATCAGCACACCAACCATTGTGTATATCACCATCTGAATGGATCAGCTCACCAACCCATGTGTATATCACCATCTGAATGGATCAGCTCACCAACCCATGTGTATATCACCCACCATCTGAATGGATTAGCTCACCAACCCATGTGTATATCACCATCTGAATGGATCAGCACACCAACCAAACCTTGTGTATATCACCATCTGAATGGATTAGCTCACCAACCCATGTGTATATCACCATCTGAATGGATCAGCACACCAACCCATGTGTATATCACCCACCATCTGAATGGATCAGCTCACCAACCCATGTGTATATCACCATCTGAATGGATCAGCTCATCAACCCATGTGTATATCACCCACCATCTGAATGGATCAGCTCACCAACCCATGTGTATATCACCCACCATCTGAATGGATCAGCACACCAACCCTTGTGTATATCACCCACCATCTGAAT
Source organism: Archivesica marissinica (assembly GCA_014843695.1). NCBI lineage: Eukaryota > Metazoa > Mollusca > Bivalvia > Venerida > Vesicomyidae > Archivesica > Archivesica marissinica. Next base: position 57,828,538 of record CM026402.1, read on the forward strand.
GGATTAGCTCACCAACCCATGTGTATATCACCCACCATCTGAATGGATTAGCTCACCAAACCTTGTGTATATCAATCTGTGTGGATTGGCATGCAAACTCTTATATGTATCATCAGATAAGTAGATAGATAACCATCAAGTTCTCCAGTTGAGCACTTTTTTTTGGTCCGTCTTTTCAACTCGGTCAAATATTGTGACATCTTCTGGAGGTGATTTTCAACTGGAATGATAATATTCAATACTTGAAGAAAACAGATTGAAGTTTGAACCGGCCACCTAAAGTGAGATACTTTATGTGCATGTTACAGGATTGGAGACATTCGGACACGTTAGTGATTTCATACAGTCTGGGTGTCCTACGAAAGTATAGGGTAAGGTTAAGAAAGTGATTGACGGAGTGAAGTACAAGCGTGGGCTATCCATTGGGAGGCTTGAAAATCATCTTAAGCATGGGTGAAAGTGTTTGCCATAAAAGTGCTATTAAGTATCTACGCGACACGTCTTAAAAGATTTAAAATATGGAAGTCGTGATAGCGCAGTGGATGCGCGTTCGCTTCAGGTGCGAAAGGTCCGGAGTTCGAGCCCCACTGGAGCCGTTACGATTGTGCCCTTAGGAAGCATTTAAATTCCACGTTGCTAATCTTCTCTCTCCCTTGTGGCGATGGATTCCATTAGGAATGAGGTCTTGCGAGTGATTAATATCAGTTGTATGATCTTGTTTCGCAATCGAGCGAAATAAATTTGTATAAACTAAAGATAAAAATCTGAACTGTTGATCAAATTACAACTGAAGAAACGGGGTGACATTTGCAAAAACACACAAAGTATTAAAATCTGAAAATTTGGAAAATTTTGTATTTTCTGATGAGAGTATAAAGTATCTATTTTACAGAAACATGATAGAGTGTGGCACAATGTAATTAGGTACATCACATCACCTGCGTGAAAAACAGAACCAAAGTCATGGTTTGGGGAGCAATGGGAGAATATGGATTTTCTAGGCTACTCGTGGTTCCAACTGGGAAATCCATCACGGTTGATTATTACCAGAAACAAGTGCTTCAAAAAAAACTCTGAAACGTGGGGCTACAAATGGAAAAACATACAAAGGAAAACTTTTACCTGGTTCTGTTCGGTTTTGGTGCTATGACACCAGTACCGGTAAACTTACCAATAAATGCTCAATATGCTAAAAGTGGACATTTCCCATAAGTTATGTCATAGTGAATAAGTTATCTTATTTGATCATTTTGAGTCAGTAACATGTTAATGTTTGTAGGAATTAATAAATGTTCTGGATATATCAGATAATTATCAGGTACATTCAGATTATGTAATCATGCTTTGAAGTAAATCAGAGACTATGTGGTCAAAGCATATCCATCAACAGTGAGTAAATCTTTTTGTCCATACATTGTCACACTCTGTGCATAGAAGGAATTTTACCCCATTTAATACTCATTTGATAGAGTAATTGTCCAAAAACTGTCCAAAATTGCTATCTTATTTGATCATTGTGAGTCAATAACACATTAATGTTTGTAGAAATATATAAATATTCTGGATAAATCAGATAATTGTTCAGAAAATCTTGGTTATGTAGGCATGCATTAAGGTTAATCAGATTCTAATATTCAACTATAATTAAATTAGAAAATCTCAAAATATATTTTGTTTAATATTGCACCAAACTTATTATAGGGTGAGGTTAGTTGCATTTGTAGTGTTATATTCAATATGTAGTAGATTTTTTATCATGTCACTCAATCATTTTAATTGTCCAAAAATTGTCCAAAAATGCTACAATTGGACATTTCTCATATGTCATAGCATAAGGGTCTCAATTGTGATACTAATAAGAACAGGTTAACTTATAAATATTCTGGTTAAATGAGATCATGTGGGTTGCTGGGAAACCGATTGCTGACCTCAGCAAGTGGACTGTCCATACAGCAATTCCATAGCCTAGTGGGTTGCTGGGAAACCGATTGTTGACCTCAGCGAGTGTGGACTGTCCATACAGCAATTCCATAGCCTTGTGGGTTGCTGGGAAACCGATTGTTGACCTCAGCGAGTGTGGACTGTCCATACAGCAATTCCATAGCCTTGTGGGTTGCTGGGAAACCGATTGCTGACCTCAGCAAGTGGACTGTCCATACAGCAATTCCATAGCCTTGTGGGTTGCGGGAAAACCGATTGTTGACCTCAGCGAGTGTGGACTGTCCATACAGCAATTCCATAGTCTTGTGGGTTGCTGGGAAACCGATTGTTGACCTCAGCAAGTGGACTGTCCATACAGCAATTCCATATCCTTGTGGGTTGCTGGGAAACCGATTGTTGACCTCAGCGAGTGTGGACTGTCCATACAGCAATTCCATAGCCTTGTGGGTTGCTGGGAAACCGATTGCTGACCTCAGCAAGTGGACTGTCCATACAGCAATTCCATAGCCTTGTGGGTTGCTGGGAAACCGATTGTTGACCTCAGCGAGTGTGGACTGTCCATACAGCAATTCCACAGTCGTGTGGGTTGCTGGGAAACCGATTGCTGACCTCAGTGAGTGTGGACCGGCCATACAGCAATTCCATAGCCTTGTGGGTTGCTGGGAAACCGATTGTTGACCTCAGCGAGTGTGGAGTGTCCATACAGCAAATTCATAGCCTTGTGGGTTGCTGGGAAATACAGCTGGTCTATGTCGGTGGTTCCAGTACCACCTCGACAACTGGTATTCTTCCCATTGTCTTTTCTTTGTACAATAACGCTAAATACACTTGTGGTAATCTTACATTTCCCTTCTGTTTCAGTCAATAGGTTGCCAGCAGTAGACGTCCAATAGTCAGAAGTTTGCCAGCAATAAACTTGTGGTAATCTTACATTACATCATGGAGCAGTTCTAAAGAGATCCGCACCATTTCTTCAAAGTAGCGTATGTATGTGCGTAACTTCTTCAAACTTGCATATGTACAGTGTTTCTGAGACTATGCCAATTATAAATACAGTTTTCATGACGCAGTATTTATTGACGGCTTTGCTGTATAAAGATGACTATGAGCAAAATTGAAAAGTAAATGTTAAGATTTGAATTCAAAAAATAATTTCAGATCACGATCACTCGTTATCAGATTTGATTAAAATTTTACTAAATAACTCGTTTGTCTGACAGAACGATAAAACAATGACTCGGTGTAGTAATCAATACTATAATTGTGTGCACACATTTTATAATTGACCAATTATTAGCACAATCAGTGCTAAATTCCGATGTGCAACACTTTGATCTTGACAGTAGGCCTCTAACGGGATATTATGTGGCGGTCTCTGTGATGTACCAGTAAGTTGTTGATTTAATACTTCCAATAAACAGTGTGACACGCTTAAATTTGATTGCTGTGTTTGCGATAAAAGAATGACTATATGGGGTCAGTCAGTGTTTTTATAGATGCATTGTTTTTAAAGCAGCTGTCTGGTATTTTGTGGTTCATATACACACTTTTAGATTTGTCCAATGATTTTGAAATGGGTTGAATTTAACGTCGATCACCAGGATATCGACTAATTTTGTACTATAACTAACCCACACACCAACGCTACACATTTTCAACATCATTAAAACAATTTAAAACCCGTATTTTCGATCAAATTCACGCCTTTTCAAATTTGTCTACTCGTTACTAGTTTGTCTAATATGCATTGTTTGTCTAACAAGATGCGGCGATAAACCGTTGCCGGGGGTGTGCGCGAATGGTGCGATGCGATTGGCTAATGCCAGCTGTCAATCAAAATCGGCAGAAAGGTCAATTGCAAACAGGTATAGAGCCTGATCAGATGCAGCATTTAATACTGATGATTTTGCTCATACTGATGCTAGTTTTACTAGGCAAGGGAAGTAAATCTTGCAAGTGGTTGAGTCGGAAAAAATGTAAGAGTGATTTCCCTTACCCTTTACTTTCCCCAAGACGGATCTGTAGTCCAGTGGTTAAATGTTGGACTGGTAATCCAGGGATCGCAGGTTCGATCCCCCGCATGTAGCCTTCCACAGACCACACTTCAACTGGTAAAAACATGAAAATGGTACAAATGTGGCATCCGATTGCCTAGTAGATAAATATGTTACGATCGTTTAATGTGGCATCGGATTGCCTAGTAGATAAATATGTTATAATCGTTTAATGTGGCATCGGATTGCCTAGTAGATAAATATGTTACGATCATTTAATGTGGCATCGGATTTCCTAGTAGATAAATATGTTATGATCGTTTAATGTGGTAACAGGGGAGATAATTATAAATGGTAGCAGGAGACAGGGGAGTGATAATTTATAACAGTAACGGTAATTGGGGACAGGATTCATAACAATAACAGGGGTGATAATTTACAAAAGTAATGATAACCGGGGACAGGATTCATAACAGTAACAGGGGTGATAATTTACAACAGTAACATAATTTCTAAAAATAACCTCGAGGACATACCTTAGAACAGTTACTGGGGAGACACTTTAAATGGTAACCAAGCACAGGATTGATAACAGTAACGGGGGTGATAATTTACAACATTAAAACATAATTTCTAAAAATAACCGAGGGCATACCTTACAACAGTAACAGGGGAGATAATTTACAACAGTAACATATTTCTAAAAATAAGCATGGACACACTTTACAACAATAACAGGGGAAATCATTTTAAATGGTGACCGGGGACAGGATTCATAACCTTTTCATTGACCTTCTTGTTACTGGTCTTTGCATTCCTTTTGATGAATCTGAGTGAATTAGTAGCTTTGGAGATGTTGTTTATGTGGGTAGACCAGTTTAAATCTTTACTAATTGTAGCACCTAGATATTTGGCGGCATTGTTTGATTTTAGTACCATGTTATGGAGTGTGTAAGGGAAAATAAGTGGTTTTCTTTTGCGAGTTATTCTCAGCACCTCACACTTGAACTCCATGGACCAGTCCCGTTCCCACTGTTCAAGAGCATTCAGGTCACTTTGGAGGATTTGTGCATCAGAGGATTTTACTGTGATATACACTGTGGTGTCATCTGCGAACAGTCTAGCTTTACTCTTGATGGAGTTGGGGAGGTCATTAATGTAGGCTAGAAAGAGGCAGTGTCCTAAGACAGAGCCTTGCGGGACCCCAGAGATGACAGGCAGTGTATCAGAAGTGCAGCCATCCACAACTACTTTTTGGGATCGGCCCTTTAGGAATGACTTGATCCACCGTGATGCCAGGGGGTGGACACCCAGCTCATTAAGTTTGTATATTAGTTTGTTGTGATCAACCTTGTCAAACGCTTTACTAAAATCAATAACAATAACATCAGTTTGTTTATTATTTTCAAGGTTGTCGTATACCTCTTGTGTGAAGCTGATAAGCTGAGATTCACAAAGTTCTATGTTTTGATCTGAAGCCATGCTTCAGGTAGGTAGTAGTTAATGCTGGTATGGTAAGTAGTTTCACCCCAGTCAATATTTTCTCTCTAGAAGTGACAAGCTACGTATATATTGTCAAACTGTTCCAGTGTAAATATAATTGATGTCCACTGCTAATACAGGTGTTATATTTCTGTATACAGTATACCGTCTATTGGTATTGCTTTAAAACTTTACATACCCATCCAATGACTAATTCTAAACACCTACAGTACGGCCACACCCTACCAGCGATCTTGTTTATTTATACAGTCAAACGAGCATGACAAGACACCCTTGGGGCGGTGGTCATATTCTATTCTCGAGATGTGGACCTTCTATGGGGATATACTACCTTCAGTGGTGGACTTTGGGGAATATATTATATACATGGTCTGTCATTTGTTGTCAATTGGTTCTTCAGACTGAGCATTTTCAGTTCCAGAAGTCATATTTTCTAACTGTTCATGGACGTTAGATATTGCATTCAAGTTCATAAGAGTTTAGTGCGATCGTCACCTAGCACAAGTTTGATATACCGGTACATGCCGCTTGGATCTTGGATTCTCAACTCAGAACAAGTTCGACCATGGCAGTGGGGTTCGTGGGGCTATCATTTGTGGCCGCTTCGGACATGGTAACAGGTAATCATTTGTGGCCGCTTTGGACATGGTAACAGGTCATCATTTGTGGACAATTTGGACATGGTAACAGTGACCATGTTGTCATCATTAATTTTGTTGTCGCATCAGACAGTGTAACAAGGCACATGGTTTATTATTTGCGGCTGCATTGGACATATTATTGGGGATCACAAGGTCATCATGTGTACTTTGTTCGGACAGGGCAATATGGATCATAGAGTTATTATTTGCGGCTGCTTCGGACATTGTAACAGGGAGCATTATGGTCATCGTGTAAGCTTTGTTCAGATTTTTTAACATGAATCATCGTGTGTGCTTTTTTCAGACAGAGCATCAGGGATCATCATTTGTGGTCGCTTCGGACATGGTAACAGGGACCATTGGTTCGTCATATGTGATTACTTCAGACATAGTAACAGGGACCATTGGTTCGTCATATGTGATTACTTCGGACATGGTAACAGGGATCAGGGGTTCGTCATATGTGATTACTTCAGACATAGTAACAGGGACCATTGGTTCGTCATATGTGATTACTTCGGACATGGTAACAGGGATCAGGGGTTCGTCATATGTGATTACTTCGGACATGGTAACAGGGATCAGGGGTTCGTCATATGTGATTACTTCGGACATGGTAACAGGGATCGTCATATGTGATTACTTCGGACATGGTAACAGGGATCAGGGGTTCGTCATATGTGATAACTTCAGACATAGTAACAGGGATCAGGGGTTCGTCATATGTGATTACTTCGGACATGGTAACAGGGATCAGGGGTTCGTCATATGTGATTACTTCGGACATGGTAACAGGGATCATTGGTTCGTCATATGTGATTACTTCAGACATAGTAACAGGGACCATTGGTTCGTCATATGTGATTACTTCGGACATGGTAACAGGGATCATTGGTTCGTCATATGTGATTACTTCGGACATGGTAACAGGGACCATTGGTTCGTCATATGTGATTACTTCGGACATGGTAACAGGGATCATTGGTTCGTCATATGTGATTACTTCGGACATGGTAACATGGATCATGGGGTCATCATTTGTGGTCGCTTCGGACATTGTAACAGGGACCATGTTGTCGTCATTTGTTGTCGCTTCGGACATGGTAACAGGGATCATCATTTGTGGTCGCTTTGGACATTGTAACAGGGACCATGTTGTCGTCATTTGTTGTCGCTTCGGACATGGCAACAGGGATCATCATTTGTGGTCGCTTCGGACATGGTAACAAGGATCATCAATTGTGGTCGCTTCGGACATGGTAACAGGGGTCACCAATTGTGGTCGCTTCGGACATGGTAACAGGGGTCACCAATTGTGGTCGCTTCGGACATGGTAACAGGGATCGTGGGGTCATCATTTGTGGTCGCTTCGGACATTGTAACAGGGACCATGTTGTCGTCATTTGTTGTCGCTTCGGACATGGTAACAGGGATCATCATTTGTGGTCGCTTCGGACATGGTAACAGGGACCATTGGTTCGTCATATGTGATTACTTCAGACATAGTAACAGGGACCACATTGGTTCGTCATATGTGATTACTTCGGACATGGTAACAGGGATCAGGGGTTCGTCATATGTGATTACTTCAGACATAGTAACAGGGACCATTGGTTCGTCATATGTGATTACTTCGGACATGGTAACAGGGATCAGGGGTTCGTCATATGTGATTACTTCGGACATGGTAACAGGGATCAGGGGTTCGTCATATGTGATTACTTCGGACATGGTAACAGGGATCGTCATATGTGATTACTTCGGACATGGTAACAGGGATCAGGGGTTCGTCATATGTGATAACTTCGGACATAGTAACAGGGATCAGGGGTTCGTCATATGTGATTACTTCGGACATGGTAACAGGGACCATTGGTTCGTCATATGTGATTACTTCGGACATGGTAACAGGGATCAGGTTCGTCATATGTGATTACTTCGGACATGGTAACAGGGATCATTGGTTCGTCATATGTGATTACTTCAGACATAGTAACAGGGACCATTGGTTCGTCATATGTGATTACTTCGGACATGGTAACAGGGATCATTGGTTCGTCATATGTGATTACTTCGGACATGGTAACAGGGACCATTGGTTCGTCATATGTGATTACTTCGGACATGGTAACAGGGATCATTGGTTCGTCATATGTGATTACTTCGGACATGGTAACATGGATCATGGGGTCATCATTTGTGGTCGCTTCGGACATTGTAACAGGGACCATGTTGTCGTCATTTGTTGTCGCTTCGGACATGGTAACAGGGATCATGGGGTCATCATTTGTGGTCGCTTTGGACATTGTAACAGGGACCATGTTGTCGTCATTTGTTGTCGCTTCGGACATGGCAACAGGGATCATCATTTGTGGTCGCTTCGGACATGGTAACAGGGATCATCAATTGTGGTCGCTTCGGACATGGTAACAGGGGTCACCAATTGTGGTCGCTTCGGACATGGTAACAGGGATCGTGGGGTCATCATTTGTGGTCGCTTCGGACATTGTAACAGGGACCATGTTGTCGTCATTTGTTGTCGCTTCGGACATGGTAACAGGGATCATGGGGTCATCATTTGTGGTCGCTTCGGACATTGTAACAGGGACCATGTTGTCGTCATTTGTTGTCGCTTCGGACATGGCAACAGGGATCATCATTTGTGGTCGCTTCGGACATGGCAACAGGGATCATCAATTGTAGTCGCTTTGGACATTGTAACAGCAATCAAGGGATCATAATTTGTGGCCACTTCTGACATTGTAACAGGGATCAAGGGATCATTGATTGTGGCCGCTTTGGACATTGTAACAGAGATCATGGGGTCATTGATTGTGGTAGCTTTGGACATTGTAACATGGATCATTATTTGTGGCCGCTTCGGCCATTGTAACAGGGATCATCAATTGTGGTCGCTTCGGACATGGCAACAGAGCTCATGGGGTCATTATTTGCGGCCACTTTCAACAGGGTAGCAGAGATCACGAGGTCATCATTTGTTGTTTGTTCGGAGAGGGTAGTTGTGCTCTTAGTGTCATCATTTGTGACCGCTTCAATTAGTGTATCGGGGATCGTGAGGACATCATTTATGGTTGCTTCGGATGTGCCAAATCTCGTCATGAGATCATTACCAGTGGTTAATACAAATAAATTAATGTGAGACATGCGCTTGATTTGTCCAATAACACAGATAGGGGAGTTCAATGTATAATGTTTGTTGGATTTTGGGGCTTGGATTTCGCGATACAACGATAACGATATTACGATAAACAGAATCACTATATTGCCTTGTTCCGGGCTCACACTACACCGGCATTTACAGTTGATTTTCAACTGTTATCCTTCAGATATGCGTCCCAGCGTATAGTACATACATGTAGCGGCTTCTGTGCATACAGAATTGCAAACAGCATAGAGCCTGATCAGATGCAGCATTTAATACTGATGATTTTGCCCCTACTGATGCTAGTTAATGCAGTTTTACTAGGCAAGGGAAGTAAATCTTGCAAGTGATTTCCCTTACCCTTTACTTTCCCCAAGACGGATCTGTAGTCCAGTGGTTAAATGTTGGACTGGTAATCCAGGGATCGCAGGTTCGATCCCCCGCATGTAGCCTTCCACAGACCACACTTCAACTGGTAAAAACATGAAAATGGTACAAATGTGGCATCGGATTGCCTAGTAGATAAATATGTTACGATCGTTTAATGTGGCACCAGATTGCCTAGTAGATAAATATGTTACAATCGTTTAATGTGGCACCAGATTGCCTAGTAGATAAATATGTTACAATCGTTTAATGTGGCATCGGATTGCCTAGTAGATAAAACTGTTACGATCGTTTAATGTGGCACCGGATTGCCTAGTAGATAAAACTGTTACGATCGTTTAATGTGGCATCGGATTGCCTAGTAGATAAAACTGTTACGATCGTTTAATGTGGCATCGGATTGCCTAGTAGATAAAACTGTTACGATCGTTTAATGTGGCATCGGATTGCCTAGTAGATAAATATGTTACAATCGTTTAATGTGGCATCGGATTGCCTAGTAGATAAAACTGTTACGATCGTTTAATGTGGCATCGGATTGCCTAGTAGATAAAACTGTTACGATCGTTTAATGTAGCACCGGATTGCCTAGTAGATACATGTTCGATTCAGGTGCGCACGGCCAATTGTTCGTGCCCAGCTGTAGGCGTTACGATTATGCCCTTAGGCAAGGCATTTAAATTCCACATTGCCTCCTCTCTCTCCATTGTGCATGGCGATGGATTACACCAAGAATGAGGTATCGAGAGTGAATAATATAAGATGTAATAACTTGTTTCACAATCGAGCTAAAATAATTTTGTATAAACTAAGCTACTAGTTATTCGCCAGTATACAAAGAAACGAAACATGAAGCGTGGATATTAGAACATTGCTAGTGCAAAACTCGCATCTAGCCTGATATGAATTTATATCGTTCACAATGATGATATTTTGATATTTTATTTCTGAATTCCAATAGGCTCAAAAGCCCATGATACATGCATACTTTATGGCAAACAGTGATAATAGCATAAATTATATAAATACTTGTACAATGTACATAGATATCAAACATAAAGAAATATATAGTTGTTCAAATTTGGAGAAGGTTATACGTATTCATGATCATATTTTACATATAAAATGCATAAATTTACAGTAATTACTCACATTTAACATATTGCTATATTGCTATAATTGTATTGTAGCAGTTACTATAATATTATAATATTCCAGGTTATTTATATTGCTTATCTGTTCATTTGCTATTTAAGTTTTATCTCTAACTAATAACAATGATGTATGGCTGATTGTGTTATTATTGCAGCTACTGGGGTGTCGTCGTTCAGCATATGGTCCAGATCTTCCGCAACCAGACTCATTGCTTAAGTCTAGTCAGCAATTTACCAAGAAGAAAACATGTATGTATTTAATTATAGTGGCATTTATATGGGTCAGGGGCGGATCTAGGATTTGCCAAGGGGTGGGTTGGATTGTTGTGGTCTGAAAGTTAAAAGCTTTCTATTTCAATGGTAAAATATATATATTAAACTTTAAAAAAAAGTATAAACTTTATTTATTTTACAACAGTTGCGAAACAAGCTGTAACAACTTATATTAAGCGAATGACAGCGGATTTGTGATCATTCGTGTGGGAGGAAACTGGAGTACCCGGAGAAAACCAACCTGTCCGATATGGCGACCACCGTACCATCTCACATACTTACCAGTATTCAGGTATAATTGTATTTTTTAGAGAAACTGTTTATACGAGAGTTAGTTTAAACTTTATTTATTTTACAACGATTGCGAAGCAAGTTTTAACAATTTATATTAATCACTCTCGTTGGCGCGGATGAAAGCGTAAATGTGGTCATTCGTGTGGGAGGAAACCAGAGTACCCGGAGAAAAACCACCTGTCCGATCTGGCGACCACCGTACCATCTAACATACTTCCCGGTCCGAGGATCGAACCCGGGTTGCATTGGTGAGAATCGAGCGTGCTAACCACTGCACTAATCGGACACATTATATATATAGTATTGATACCCCATAACACACACCCCCCCGTAGTTGTCCTTCAACGCCGGTGATTTAATTCAAGTGAGGAAGCTGGATTGAGTAAGGTCGGTGGTTCTACCCGGGTGCTTGTGCTTAGAATGGCATTTGGGGGTGGGGTGTCTTCCTACACCAATAATAGAGAGAGAGAGAGTAGCCGCATGACCTAGGCTGTTGGTGCGACTATAACCCTCTACCCCCAAGACAAAACAAAGTTGTTTGAGTCCATACCTTGTTCAGCGACGTAGGTCTACTCATATTTATATTGAACGTTACATTTATTTTGTTATTTAGGGAAGAGGGGTTGTCGGCTTTGGGAATATAGCAGAAATCTATTACTGGACCCAAATACGAATCAATCGCTGATAAGTTGGGAGAACCACAGCGAGGGAACTTTCAAGCTTGTTCAAAACAAGGCCATAGCTCATATATGGGGCATGAAGAAAGGCAACGAGGACATGAGTTACGATAAACTTAGCAGAGCCATGAGGTATGTTACTACTTAAATAAATACATAGTTTATACAAGTTTATTTAGCTCGATTGCGAAACAAGTTCTTGCAACTTATAGTAATCACTCTCGATACCACATTCCTGGTGTAATTTCTCGCCACGCGGGAGAGAAGCGGCAATGTAAAATACTTAATACTAAATATTTAGCAAAGGTATAAGGTATGTTACTACTTAAATAAATACATAGTTTATACAAGTTTATCTGAGCTCGATTGCGAAACAAGTTCTTGCAACTTATAGTAATCACTCTCGATACCACATTCCTGATGTAATTCATCGCCACGTGGGAGAGAGAAGCGGCAATGTAAAATATTTACAATATATTTAGCTGAGGTATTTTACTGCTTAACGCAATACTCCTATCGAACTAGGGGGCACGAGTTGGGTTGTATTCGCTCTTGTATTTGAACGACGGGGCTTCATTGGCCTAGTTGGTATGGTCATTAACTTCAAAACACATGCCCCTCACCCACTGTTCGTCCGAATCCCATGCGAGGAGACTATCCAGCTGGTTCTACATGGATGCCCGTCCGTGTCTGAAATACTGTTCGGAGGGGCACCCGTGTGTTCCTCCATAAATAATAGTTGCGGAGTCGCTATATTAAGTTATGAGGTGTCATGGATTGGCGTACATTCATGATTAAAGATAAACAAGGACCATGTCCGGGATGATCGATCGACAGGTCAACTTGATGCTCTTATACTTCGGAATACTTCCGAAAATACAGGGCATGCTTATGCAAAATAGTATTTGATGGAATGCAAATTAATACAGCTCTAAGTTAGGTCTTGCCAAATCGTTCATGTGATTAGAGATATCTACACGATACGGATATGTATGTTGAAATATATTAATAACTAATCCGTATACAGGTGCTTAATTATCATTAATCGAAGATATCAGTACTAAATTGATGAAATTATGAAGAGATTGTACGGTGGTCGCCAGATCGGACAGGTGGGTTTTCTCCTGGTATTCCGGTTTCCTCCCACACGAATGACCACATTTACGCTCTCATCCGCGCCAAGAGTGATTAATATAAGTTGTTAAAACTTGCTTCGTTGTAAAATAAATAAAGTTTAAACTGAAGTGATGAAAAGCATTCATATATGTAAATAACATGGCATGGCTAGTACATCCCTAGCCTGGGAACAGGCGTCGATATATTTTGCCTGGTCAGTCAAATAAATATAGTTTAACACCGAAACCATTAATTGGGCCTTATTGAGTTTCTGATAATATCCACGCCTGGGGAAACTCGGCGGGTTTTCCGTGAACTTATTGATTCTCATTAATCCTATTAATAGGACTATTATCACTTCGAAAGCGATGTACTGTAATGTTGATAACACTTTATAATTGACCGCCATTGTTTACTGGTCAACGGAACGACAACTAGTTTAAAAAAGTTCAATGTGCGTCTGAATTGACATATTTACTTGTGCTCTAAGTCGTCCTTACTTCAATTACGCCAAATCGACCCGTTACCACATAAACGTAATAGTTAACATCCGCCATCTCATCGATATAACACAGAAACGGGAACTTATATGTTTGCAATGTAAACGAGGCTACGGGGACATTAGTGTATATTTGGAAATTATCGTGTGTAATCGTGACTGTTCGGCGATTTCCGATAGAATTCCGTTCTATATTTAGCGATAGTATCTTGAAGAGTTGTCGTTCTTCAAATCTACACTCTGAACAATTAGGATGTTAGTAGATGGCGCTATGATCGGAAATCAAATTTCCCCAGGCTGTCATTTTGCCAGAAGTTAAAAAGTGAAAATTCGACAGACTGGAACACAGGCTAGTCCATCCCCTCATCGAATCATAATATTGATTTCATGTAATTTCTTTACATATTTATGTTTCTTGTTCTTGTTATATATATACAGTCAAACCTGTGTTAAACTCTTAGTGGTCACCTCCATTAAGCAGCCAACCTGTATTAAGCAGCCAGTTTACATATTCCCAATGTGTTGTTTTATTATATAGTTGACCTCTATTAAGCAGCCACCTGTGCTAAGCAGCCACTTTCTCTGATTCCATTGGCTGGCTGCTTAAGACAGGTTTGACTGTATATATATATATGTTGGACTTCACGTGATTGCTAATAATTTCGTTGTACATAATTATGCTAAAGACCAAAAACTGTAATAGTTGGTGTCTAATAAAAGTGTTTAGTCTTCTTACTGCGTCTTTTAACTGGAGCGAAAATGTGCATTAAACGTTATAATACTGCTCTAGAAGTTTTTGACATATGTACTGTTCTACAATCACCCATCTACATTCACCCAGTTGGGGATACAACCAAATATATAATATTCAATCATTCCTGTTATATCTTGTTGCAGACTGACATTGATTCTTTAACAAATAAATCCGCATTACAAAGACACAGATAGGCAGCTAAACGATATTTCCACAGCACTATGCACACATTCGCGCAGTAAGCACTATATAAAAATAGTTGAATCTAGAATCGAATTTAGAAAAAACTTTAGTATGCACACATTCGCGCAGTAAGGACTATTTAATAATAGTTGAATATAGAATATCATCGAATTTAGAAAAAAAACTTGAGATATATGATAAAGTTTCCAAAAAATATACGCTTATTTGTATGATATTCGTGGAATTATTGAGCACATAATTTGTGAATTTTGATATGTTTTTATTTATCAAGCATTTCTCCGCTGAAGGTTTTGAATGTGCCAAAGAATAGTATAGACTATTTTAGTCAATACATATATTCTTCATAATTATACTTCGTACTACGCACTTCAGCTGGTAGTTTAGAAGACGTTTGCTCCTACGTGGATTTTACCCAATGTAAGTAGATCATATGTTGGTTGTTCCTAGCAAACTAGTATATATATATGGTTCTCTCTACGTCCGAATTTTTGATTTCAAACCTTTTTTCAAGGAAAACAAAAATCATCCGGCGAATTCATTTTCTATAAGATTGTATTGTTATGGCTGTCTGATTAGCGCAGTGGTTAGCGCGCTCGCTTCTCACCAATGCAACCCGGGTTCGATCCCCGGACCGTGAAGTATGTGAGATGGTACGGTGATCGCCAGATCGGACAGATTAGTTTTCTCCGGGCACTCCGGTTTCCTCCCACACGAATGACCACATATATATATATATATATATATATATGCTTTCATCCGCGCCAACGAGAGTGATTAATATAAGTTGTTAAAACTTGCTTCGCAATCGTGGTAAAATAAATAAAGTTCAAACTAATCTTATAGAAAATAAATTAGCCGGATGATTTTTGTTTTCCTTGAAAACGGTGTTTTAAGCCGAAAATTTGGATGTAGAGATAACCGCTCATATATATGTAAGTATATCGTTTATGATTTTCTTTTGTAGCAGCATGTATGAAACAATTTATTTAATGTATGAACACATACTACAGAAAACATTTAATTTATGTTCCATTGTACGTATGCTCTTTTGATAATAATTATGCAAATTGTTTATTTTGCACTCATTATGTATTTGGCTATTAACATTGTATTATGATTTATGCTTTAATAAACGATTGTTTGTATTTTATTGTATTGTATTGTTTGTATTGTATTGTTTGTATTGTTTGTATTGTATTGTTTGTATTGTATGTATTGTATTGTTTGTATTGTTTGTATTGTATTGTATTGTATTGTATTGTTTGTATTGTTTGTATTGTTTGTATTGTATTGTTTGTATTGTTTGTATTGTATTGTTTGTATTGTATGTATTGTATGTATTGTTTGTATTGTTTGTATTGTTTGTATTGTATTGTTTGTATTGTATGTATTGTATTGTTTGTATTGTTTGTATTGTTTGTATTGTATGTATTGTATTGTTTGTATTGTATTGTATGTATTGTTTGTATTGTATTGTTTGTATTGTATTGTTTGTATTGTTTGTATTGTATGTATTGTATTGTTTGTATTGTTTGTATTGTTTGTATTGTTTGTATTATGTTGTATTGTTTGTATTGTTTGTATTGTTTGTATTGTTTGTATTGTTTGTATTGTATGTATTGTTTGTATTGTTTGTATTGTATGTATTGTTTGTATTGTTTGTATTGTTTGTATTGTTTGTATTGTTTGTATTGTATGTATTGTTTGTATTGTTTGTATTGTTTGTATTGTTTGTATTGTATTGTTTGTATTGTTTGTATTGTTTGTATTGTTTGTATTGTATGTATTGTATTGTTGTATTGTTTTGTTTGTATGTATTGTATGTTTGTATTGTTTGTATGTTTGTATTGTTTGTATTATGTTGTATTGTTTGTATTGTTTGTATTGTTTGTATTGTTTGTATTGTTTGTATTGTTTGTATTGTTTGTATTGTTTGTATTGTATGTATTGTTTGTATTGTTTGTATTATGTTGTATTGTTTGTATTGTTTGTATTGTTTGTATTGTTTGTATTGTTTGTATTGTTTGTATTGTTTGTATTGTATGTATTGTTTGTATTGTTTGTATTGTTTGTATTGTTTGTATTGTTTGTATTGTATTGTTTGTATTGTTTGTATTGTTTGTATTGTAGTATTGTTTGTATTGTTTGTATTGTTTGTATTGTTTGTATTGTTTGTATTGTTTGTATTGTATGTATTGTTTGTATTGTTTGTATTGTTGTATTGTTTGTATTGTTTGTATTGTTGTATGTTTGTATTGTTTGTATTGTTTGTATTGTTTGTATTGTATTGTATGTATTGTTTGTATTGTTTGTATTGTATTGTTTGTATTGTTTGTATTGTTTGTATTGTATGTATTGTTTGTATGTATTGTATGTATTGTTTGTATTGTTTGTATTGTTTGTATTGTTTGTATTGTTTGTATTGTATGTATTGTATGTATTGTATGTATTGTTTGTATTGTTTGTATTGTTTGTATTGTTTGTATTGTTTGTATTGTTTGTATTGTATGTATTGTTTGTATTGTTTGTATTGTTTGTATTGTTTGTATTGTATTGTATGTATTGTTTGTATTGTTTGTATTGTTTGTATTGTATGTATTGTTTGTATTGTATGTATTGTTTGTATTGTATGTATTGTATGTATTGTATGTATTGTTTGTATTGTTTGTATTGTTTGTATTGTATGTATTGTTTGTATTGTTTGTATTGTATGTATTGTTTGTATTATGTTGTATTGTATGTATTGTATGTATTATGTTGTATTGTATGTATTGTATGTATTGTATGTATTGTTTGTATTGGTTGTATTGTTTGTATTGTATGTATTATGTTGTATTGTATGTATTGTATGTATTATGTTGTATTGTATGTATTGTATGTATTGTATGTATTGGTTGTATTGTTTGTATTGTATGTATTGTTTTGTTTTGCATTGTTTGTATTGTATTGTTTGTATTAGACGTTATACATACATGTACACACAATACATGCACAGTTGCTGCATACATGATTGTGTTAACTAATATTCAGAGTTCCTAAAATACAATGTGTAATGAGATATTTTTTGTAAAAGCAAATTAAAATATATAATTCCAAATGAATTTTCTATTGTTAGAACGGTGGGGAAAATGTCGAGATTGTCTTTTGAATAACGAAATCGATGTAGATTATCAGGTTAGTAACTACATTTATGGAGAGCATTCTGGTAAAACAAATAAGGGGCTGCAATAGCAGTAGCACCTGCCTGGCCTGCTTGTCGCTGTTGGCCCCGGCCCATCATAGGAGGCGTCGGGCATGCTCACCCGAACCACTTTGAAGAGAGAAATCAAATAAGGGTTTAGCTTTCATTTCAATCCACTTCATGTACATAATTAATTGTTGTAAATTATATAATGTCGAATAAATATGTTTAAACCAAAAGCTTTGAAAACGTGACTCTAACACCCCTGTCCCTTAATCTACAGGGTGATGATTTTGCATCTCATTAATTTCCTATTAAGTCATTGCACAAGCTCCTGTCCTCATTTTACATTACATGTACTAGGACATTGCACCATCTGGTTAAGCCTGAGAACAGGCGTTGATATATGTTATGTTATATTTCGGGTTTTACGCCTGCATCAGCACCATTTTTGGGCTATATCGCCGGCGGGCAGTTTACCTAACAACACCTTTCCTGGGCAGGCTCCAGCGGTTAACCAGTAATTGGGTGCACCAACCTCCGTAAGAAACTGCCAACTTTTTCATATACATGAAACACCGTCTGAGCGGGGCTCGAACCCGTGACCATCAGTGATGATAGGTTACAGTGGTATACAAGTCAGCGACCTTAACCACTCGACCACAGAGGCGGACTCCGTTGATATATGTTGCAGTCGTATAAATATATTTTAATACCGATATCATTAATTGGGCCGTATTACGTTTCTGATAATATCAACTGTCATTTTGTCAGAAGTAAATGACTGAAAAATCGACTGACTGGAACCCATGCTACATTTGGTTGTGCAGGGTACATGTATTGAAAATCAGCAAAATATATATTGAAATATGGTTGTTCCCTTCAGGGCTTCGAAAATTTTCAAAACCAAATCGGTCCGGGCCGAAATCGAGTCAGTACCCCCCCCCTCATCATGTCCTGCCAATATTGTTGCACCCCCCACCCCCATAAAATCGTAAGTAAGTAAACCCAATTTGCTTTTTTTGCTTTATTTCCATGCTGTCACCAGTCAATTATATTTAAAAATCGCATGTATGTTCAGGACAAACTGTACTTTACCCGTTACTATAGGTCTGGTAAATTTTCCTTTTGTCTAATAATAGTTTTAAGTGTACGGCATTTAAAAATAAATGAATGGTAAGACATTTTGATAGAGGTAAATTTGATCTAGTCACCTGTATCACCGGTGGAAGCGGGTGAACTCGGCCCAAATCGAACTCGGTCCCGTCAAACTATATTATATCAACTGCATTTGACTCTTTAAACATCACAGATATACTGCGTTGTGCCATTTCAATATTGAATTGAAGGGCGCTGTACAATAAAAATACTAAACCTTATATACCCGTCGTATATTTTGAGTACATTCCGAGTCATAACGGATTTTCGGATTTCTATTTAAAATATTAATTATTATTTAATTGCAAATTAATCCTAGCACACTTCTTTAATTTAATGCAAACATTTTAAAAACAAATTCTTTTTATAAAATTCTAAAATAATCGACTGTCAATCATTCAGTCCACTTCAAAGAAACTAACAAATGTCGGTAGTTTTGCTGTAAACATTAAACGATTACCGCAATAATTTCATGTAATTGACATGACATGCATTGATCGCCTGATCACCATGGATACATGGGACCTCAGGTGGCAATTATCCAGTTCGATCGTAAATTGGAAACGTGTGAAATGTGTCAACGGATTATACTTATCAAATTAGGTTCGTTATAGACCGATTTCTTGACTTTTTCAACACGAACGATGTAATTTTGTTTATAGTCGCCACCGCATAAATGCATTTGGGCGACTGTATTTTCTAAGATGGTTATGTCCTAAGGTGATTCTTCTCGTCTAAGGTGATTCTTCTTATCCTAAGGTGATTCTTCTGTGGTGGTTATTCGATGATGATTATACGTGTTCTGTGATGATTATTCCTATGCTTCTATGATGATTATTCCTGTTCTTCTACGTTGATTAGTTCGGTATTCCTTATGAAGACGTCATCAGGTGGTTACTTCTTTCTGTGCCAGCCAGGTTGACAAGGCCTGGTCTGTACGTGGTCCTTTGTAGGGCCACACTCCTCACTGTTGGTCACCCCGCAGCAGCATTTATACGGATCTGACAGTTAGACATCTGGTCGTCGGTTGTCGCAAGCAAGTCCAGTTTCAGTATAGATCGGGGGAGCGTGGATCCACGACCGTTGCCGCTCCCTCAGGTCCGCCATCTCTTCTAAACGAAAAGATCGAAAATCCAGTGTTCAGCTATAACACCACCTGGAAGAGATGGCAGATCTGTCCTGATGTGCCATAGCCATGGCTCCACATACTTGGAGAGATTCCCCCTTCGCAAGATCGACAACCAGAAGATCCCAGAATCCTACGCTGCTGCTGCGGAATGTGCCCCGGTCACGACGTGCACGTCGTGAGGAGATCGACCGGGACTTTTTCAACAATATTTTGGACCGATTTTTAAAGGTATTTTGACTGTTAGAATCGGTCTGAAATGATAAAAATCGGTCGAAAACCGACAAACTGGTAATTTTCGAAGCCCTGGTTCCCTTTGCACTGCTTGTGTTCATTTTGCGCAGACGGGTTTGTAGTCCAGTGGTAACACGCTGGACTGATAATCCAGGGGTCGCAGGTTCGATCCCCCGTCTGACCCTAATAAAATTAACAGGCATTCAGATGGGACATTAAACCGATATCTCGTGTCGGTGCTGTACACCGTGCACGTAAAAGATCCAGAGGAGATTCTGGAATGGGTCTTTGTCTGAATCATTGCACTATCCTCCAACAATCTAAAATGACTAATCTCTTCAGGAGGCGTCGCTCATATGGGCAACCGGTAGCGACTATAAATAAACGTAATACACAAACAATGTTCAGTTTGCATTCATGGTTGCATGTTCTTTTTAAGTTAGTATTTTAGCTGATATATCTAGCAATTAAATAAACACTTTATTATAGACTAATATTTTGCAATGATCAATTTGGTTTGTCCGTCGTTTTCAAGTATGTCAGCAGACATAAACTAACTTGAAAATTATACCGGAGCTATTTTCTATTTCTAACGTTCACATTGACATTAGGTGGTTGTGCGGTTTTGTCGTGTAGTGAAGTCTGGCTTCCGTACAAATTAATAGAAATGCATAAAGAATGTTGTTATTAGTGTACGGCAAGATGTTTTATCTCGCGATCATTGAAACAATAAAAATAAGTTATTAACCTTTTAGTTTATACAAACTTATTGGAGCCTGATTGCGAAACAAGTTCGTACAACTTATATTAATCACTCTCGATACTCCAATCCTGGTGGAATTCCTGATAGAATCAATCGCCACGAGGACGAGAGAAGAGGCATGTGGAATTGAAATGCCTTGCCTAAGGGCACATTCGTAACGGCTCCAGGGGAACGTGCTACCACTGCGCTATCACGACTTCCACAAACAATCCTTTCCCCCCCCCCCCAGTGGAAATACAAATTTCGGTGATCAATCGGTGACATCAATTCGAATGTTACACAAATAAACTATATTATTGGAGATTATTTGTGTTTAGTATTATTTTCTCCCATGGACGAAGTTTTAAATTTACATACATAACTATATCACTAAATATAATACAAATAAAGGTGTAATGCCGTTCATTTTGAATTATAAGAGACATAGGATCACATACATATCTACTATTGTACATCTACAAAATGGAATTAGTGTATATATTATTTACAAAGAAAACTGTTCCTACTCATTAAACTATTATAACAGGTATTGGCAGTCTGTCGTGCAATATTAATATTATATAGTAAAAACATAAATGTGTTCTCAGTTGACTCTAACATGATTTTGGGATCAATAGCAACTGTAATGTTATGTGTGATATTGCATTTCATTCGATGACCGTATGTGCCCTGTGTGTGTTTTGCGTTTATTTATCGTCGCTACCGGTTGCCCATAGGCGCAACGCCTCATGAAGAGATTAGTCAATTTCGATTTTTGGAGGATAGTGCAATGATACAGACAGATACCCATCTCATCTGAAAGACTATTACTTTTAATAGGAGCAGACGGGGGAATCGACCCTGCGATCCCTGGATTACCAGTCCAACATGTTAACCACTGGACTACAGAGCTGTCTGTAGCTGCCATGTCAGACATATATTGTGTCAAGTCATTATGCATACTTATGGCCTTCCAATAAAACATGACGTTTTTACAAACGATCTTCAAGGTTGTAAAACAACAAATAAATTGCCTATTAAATACATAGTAAAACATACAGTCTGTTCATTTATATTTCCAATCTTTCATTTCTTCTGATACCACATCCACTGTGAAGAGGTATTCAAATCAGCCTGAAACGCACCAATAATATTTTAAGTTTCAAATAATCAGTGCTCGCCTGTGAATAACGTCACTGTGTTTACACACTCTATTCTTCCGCCAGATAATACAGTATACCAACCTTCAGTTTGCAATGGCCTGAATTCTTATACCACATCTTTTCTACACATCAACTAGTCTGAATTCTTCTCAAGTCACATAATTTCTAAAAAAAAACACACAAAAACTATGCACTGGCTGTCATGAAAATGCATTTTTATCAAAAACATGACATTTTTTTTACATTTTGACACATGTGAATTTTTTTTATCCTATATTAGTTATTGCGACTACATTCGACCGCGGATGCACTTCTGTCTATTTACGTATATACAACCTTCAACCGGGAAGTTTTCATATCGTCCAGTTTCAATATGTAAAGGAGTTACACCACATCTATATTTGCTGAAAGTGGCTCTGTGATAATTATGTTTGATATTATGAATGTGTCTATGTATTTAGAAGTTATAATGATCTACATGTATCCTTATTTATTTGGCAACATGAATAAATATTTATGTGATACGGATATCAACCATGGGAATACAGTAATACTTATTGTAAATACTAATGAGAGACATCAGTCAGTTACGGCCTCTGAATAGTCCATACAAGTATATTGGTCCTCTTATGTGGTTTCCTCTGTTGTTGTCGTTGTTTCCTTTGCACAACGTGCTATTATTGTTTTATCCGTGTTCTCATCTTATAATTATTAAATTACTATGTCTCGACATATATCCTACAGTAAGTCCGATGGATACTTATCTGTCAAAATGTGCTATCAATTAATCAACATAAACTCACATTTATCATACCGCAACATCTGGTTAGGGAACAACAGTAACAACAAAGGATTCCAACTGAAAGGATATATATATATATATATATATATATATGCATTTGGGTATAAATCGGACATTATGGGACAAGTGATGAAATTGAAAACTCAACGTAGTCTTTCATTATTATGGAATTGGACAATATCCGGGATATATTCAATTAAAATATAATGGCCTGAATGTATATTAACTTTCTATGAACGTCAATTAAAATGTTATAATTAGTAGTTTACGTTAAATCCTTATTATAGTTTAAATAGTCTAGATACCTGAATTGTTTAATGTATGATACGATTGACAAGACTAAAGCACGCGAGATCTGATGTCACAGATTCCTGTCATGTCTAAGTGGCACTCAGCGTGCACTGATAATGCTTTAATAGTTTATACCAACGTATTTGATGAAGCGGCTGATACGACAGACGCTTGGGATCTGAACAAGAAGTTTCGGGTTCAAAACCAATATTTAAAATTGTTTCATTTTTATTGTTTTTAAGAACATTTTGATAAACCATAGTCTTGACACTATACATACCACATTGTTAGGCCATATCCAAGCATATTTAAAAAATACACCCGTTACTATCAGAGTACTGTTCATACTTACTCTTAAATGACACTAGTGTGCAGATTAAGATATATTTTAAAAGATCAACTATCAACCTCGATCCGATCGAGAATTAACTAATTAGCAGCTGTTTCCATGTGATAAATGAAAGGTAGGTACACTCGACAAGCATAACACAAATCGTACATTATATACAGAGGTACGTATCGTATCGTAGTTGAGGTATATTAAAACAGGCTTTGGCACAAATTATAATTAGAGATGGGCTAGTAAACAGAAATATAAGTTGATCAGTTTTGCGTTCATGCATTCATATTATTGCGTTTAAAAAGAACAGCTATAAAGTCATTATAAATGGTACATTCTAATAATGTATGGCGTTCCTCATCCAAAACACGATGCGAATAGTTGCGATCTTCTAAGCGTAGATTTTGAGATCGTTCTGGTTCTATTCGCATCACCACACCTAAATTTATAATAAGCAGACTCATGTCGTGATGGGAAAAGTTGTTTACAATACTACTCTGTTCGAAAATCATTTTTAAGCGTACATTATGTCCTTAATTTGTTGCGTCCACTTATAGATACAGGCTTCCCGGTTACATAATTTACCATATCTGATTTTTCTACAGGATCTACAAAGATATACAGAGCTACATACACATTTTGATCAGCAAATTGCTTACTGACGAAATAAAACAAACCGTTTACAATTAGCAGATTTAATGTTTGCTCGAATGCAATGTTTTCCATTGACATACAGAGCAGATGGTGCGGACTGTTGTCTACTGTTGCTAAAACGTGTGGCCCAAACCATTTGCATTGTCATAATATGTATTGTATCATTTTTGTACATGACATATTTACTATTGATTTGCAATAACATATGATTAAGCTAAAAACCCATTTCACCGAGACGGCAGCATTAGGTGTGTATTTGTCAACACTCTGAATTTATTATACTATTTGAAACAATCCTTCACAGCTCGGTTTTGGACAGGCTTTATACAGGGACAGGTCTTAAAACACCAAACTGAAGCATCAGAAGCAATTACAGATCAAATGATTGAATCGTATTTTTAAATACGTTGTTAAGCACTCCACCAATAAGTTTGCAATTAGCAATCAGTAAACTTAATGTAACACCTACACTGTAACAATTAAATATACGTAGAGGAGAAGAATTAAATAAGATTCTGTCTTCCAGTCTAATCCTGTTTCTGTATTATGATTATGCGTGGTGTATGCATTGTTCAATATGTATTATATTGGGAAATAAAATATGTTTAAACTAAATATACGTACCATGCAGTAATACACCAAGTTAAGTATATATATCAACAGTTGCAAATGTTCATGCTCGCACTAAATAATCCGGTCTATGTTCACGTTCTTGACGAACATGTATAATGTTTCTTTTACCAACATTAATTAACATATTAGTAACACAACACCAACCGCATGGTGCGTTTAACAATAAGTGCAGATCGTGTGCGTTTAAATTTTAAAGCTAATAAAACGATGTCATCAGCATATAGAAGTATAGAGTCAGACAATCACATCATCTATGCTAATACCAACATTAAGTAATTTTAAGTAAACAGTTAAATCATTAATGTAGAGATTAAACAATAAGGTTGATAATACACAGCCCTGTCTCACACCACAATGGACATCAAACCATTTACTTCTAAAGGAATTTGTTTTAACATATGAGGCGACAGAAATAGTAGAGTAACTTAATGGTTAAGACAATATTACCAAAAACACGCATTTCATTTACCGTTATTCATAATTTAGAACTATTAACAAAATCACACGCTTTACGGGAATCTATAAAAGCAGTAAAGCTAGATCACTTATCCATTTATGTAAAACGTCATCAATACACGAGGAAGTAGAACCACCATGAGCTGTATAGGTAGTGATTACATGTTATAGTTACCAACTCCAAGCTTGCCAATTCACTGCTAAAACTTAGATTGGTCAACATTACAATTAAAGTTAGCAAACACATAACATATTTTCGCCTTGTTAATGTCGCTGTCATACAGATTAGTGCATTGTATATTGTAGATATTCTGTGTTATATGTAACGTTATCATTTCTATTACTACAGTGGTTAACACACTATACTTGTAATGCAGGGGTCGCAGTTTGGCTGCTTAAGACAAGTTTGACTGTATATCACACTCTAGTGAAACCCGGACAGTATCGTAAAAACACAATACTCTTACAGTAGAGTCCAATGTGCTCGTTCGAACATTTCGTTTCGGTATGGTATTACCTGTGTGTGTGTTTTTACGTTTATTTATCGTCGCTACCGGTTGGCCATATGAGCAACGCCTCCTGAAGAGATTAGTTATTTTAGATTTTGGAGAATAGTGCATGAGACAGAGACCCATTCCAGAACCTCCTCTGGTTCTTTTACGTGCACGGTGTAAAGCACCGACACGAGAACTCTGTGTCTTAACACCACCACTCACAAAATACAACACAACAACTGTTGCCGGGGCTAGGTACAACATAGATCGACACATGATAGACGCATGAACCAATATTCAAATTCACAACATTGCATGTTATTATAACGATAACTACATCTTAAGCTTCTTTGTAATTAAGAATCTTATTTCGACCTGCTTGTAGATCAAAGCAATCGTGTAGCCTTTTGGTGAAAAATAAAAAATTAAGTTACACTAGATCGTATGTATCGTAAACAAATTGAAATTAGTAGCTCCGGATCTTTGTTCCATAGAGTCCTCAATATAACCGTCTTTGGACGAATCGGCCTTCCAGCGGCCATGCTTTTTAATACAACGATCACTAACACCACCTGCGTTGGCAGCAGTAGTGGCACCACTAGCCCTTAATGTATGCGTACCAAACGCAAGATCCGGAGCTACTAATTTCAATTTGTTTACGATACATACGATCTAGTGTAACTTAATTTTTTATTTTTCACCAAAAGGCTACACGATTGCTTTGATCTACAAGCAGGTTGAAATAAATATTCATCCGACTCTACTTTTAAATTAGCAACGCTCATATCTTTTTAACATAGTGTACGGACATGCGAGTATCGCCCTTTGCTATTAATACCTTGGCTCCTGACCTATACATGTCTTGTTTTACTTTTGCGAATTTTCAAACTTATGTAATTTTCTTGAAAAACAATGTCAGGGCATCTAAGCTCGCTAACTATATTGAAACGTAGAAAACCTGCGTACAATAACAAAATCATTGCTAAATCACTCAACTCGATACAGTCAGTTGACTCTGAAAATAACTCGCACAAATCTATCAAGTGTTCAGTTGATATCACATCCTTCTTACGTGTCGGTGTAGAATTAAGTCGCTTTCCAGCTTCCAACATGTTAATCACAATGATATTTTCTGTAGGGTCCAGCAAATCGTTTAACTTATGCTCCCATTTAATAGAGTAAAATGCGGCTGTTATTACTTTGTCCGATTTATTGTCCGAAATTAAATTTGATAAATACATGGCCACATGTATCGGTACAGCTGGTTTAGATATTAAACTATTTTTGTCACAAAATACTTGAAAACCATTAAAATACGAAACATATTTCTTAACAGTGCTGTATGCTCTGGATTGCAATAATTGTCCCGCCATAGTTGAAATCACCTCCTCTTGTCCTTCTATGTGTACCCCAGCCTCGTCAAATGTACGCTTCAACGTAGTTTTCAAACCAGTACCTGTCAACAATAGATATTGATTAAATTACATATCATTCTATTACACATTTATATTTTACTTGTATCTGATAATGTAAAACAACATCATAAACTGTGTACCGTGTTTTACGAATATACCACCGTTTCCCTTCCCAGGAACAATTGCGTTGTTCTGTGGAAACTCGTATACCTGTACTACATTATTTCCAAATGAATCAATGGCCAAAATGCAGCCGATGTCCATTTTGGAAACACTAATGTGCAGTTATACCTTTCTCTGCGTATTTGATCAATTACCTTGGATACCATATTAATGGGAGGTACTAACCAATTATTTTCATCTTCCCAATTTCTGCTTCAGTGCCTGGTACCCACCACCGTGTATTAAACCTCTTACACTTATTATTCAAATGTGAAGAAAACCTATCAATCGTATGAGGTCCCCAACGAGAATTTAAATCCACAAATAACCGATTGTTTACTGTCCAATCATCGCTATCAAAACATCTACTCAAGCGGTCAACGTTTTCGTTCAAAGACCGTGGTATCCATTATGTAACCAAACGAATATCATTTTGTTCGCAAAAATCCACTATGTATAAAACAAGTATGTGTAGCTCTTGATTTCTACTTCCCGAGTTCAGTATGCTATCCACATTCTTGTTATCAGTAAATATTTTAACACAATTGCCTTTAATATGCGACACCACACTATGCAATACTCTGTTAACAGCCTCAAGTTCTCTCCAAGTAGACCTTTTCGTTATCTCTACATCATCCCATGAACCGTAAACCTCGCCCTGTCTACAATCATAAGCCATAGCTTCTCTTATATTTGATATATCTCCCAAGACCAGGTATTCTGACCTATTACTACCCGTGTCGATAACCGCCGCGTGACTACCTGTGTCACTACCCACCACGTGACTACCTGTGTCACTACCAATCACGTGACTACCTGTGTCACTACCAATCACGTGACTACCCGTGTCACTACCAATCACGTGACTACCCGTGTCACTACCAATCACGTGACTACCTGTGTCACTACACCCATCATGACTACCTGTGTCACTATCCATGACGTGACTACCTGTGTCACTACCCACCGCGTGACTACCTGTGTCACTACCAATCACGTTACTATCTGTGTCATTAATATTTGTCTTCTCCATATATCCTCCATACCCCGTAGCACTTGCGTCTACGAAAACACAACAGTCTACAGTATTTTCTATCCTCATAGACCTTCCTTTACTGTTTAAGATGCGAACATTTTCTCGCCAAAATTCTAATTCTCGAATTGCATCAATACTAATAGCCACAGGAGCGTTCCAGCTCGCTCTGTTTAACAGGCATTTGTACAAACATCTAGTTCTGAGATTCACTACTTTTCCCAAGACCATATACAAAGATACGACTTGACCGATTACCGACGCTAACAAGCGTACATGCATGAGCCTGGCATCATCTAAACCTATTGCCTGAAGTACCTTATCCAAACTCTGTTCTAAACGAGATATTCTATCTTCTATAATGAAAGTTTTATTTGAAACATAATCTAATAAATATCCAAACCAAACCGATATTTTCGTCGGAACCCACTTACATTTTTCGTGTGCAATTTGAAAACCAAATTCTAACAACGACCTCTGAACAAATTCGCTGGATTTTAAACATTTGTCCAAATCCGTATTCCCACCAATGCCGTCATCCAAATACATGATTATTCTATGACCTTGTGACCTCCAATATTTAATCATTACTCTTAATACTTTGGTAAAAATGTGCCCAGCAACAGCTATTCCAAAAGGTAGAGAATTATACACATAATATATTGTTTTCGCCGTTCTTATCCAACCAACAAAAACCTAGAAAAGTTCTATGCTCAACAAATATATCAATGTGATGATATGCTGACTTCAAATCAAAAGTAAATATGAAAGACCCGTGATCAAACAAATCTAGTGCTGTCTTAATGTCATCAAATTTTATTTTAAACAGATGCAAATGCGTGTTTATGCGTCTACAATCCAATACTAAGCGTTGCTTGCAGATTTTATTAAATGCAACTGTCAGTGGATTTACCAAGTGTGGTTCTTTATGCACCTGTGAAATAACGCCTTTGTTTAACAAAACTTCAATTTCTTTTGTTACAAAATCCCCATTGACTAAAGCAGATTTGTTATTTTTCAATATAAACCTGGATGGCATTGTTCTAAATGGTAATTTGTATCCAGTTCCTATAATTGTCATAATGTATGGACTATCACACACCTGCTTCCATTTTAATGAGCACGATTTTAATCTGCCAACTGGCGACACATGTGTCTTACCAACCGACTCTTTATTAACGGTTGTTCCCGTAACCTCTAGAAGCTTAATATGCAAAACCTTTGCACCATCCTCAGAATTTATCTGATTACAACCTATAATATTACCATACTCAATATAACTCAATGATGGATTATGCGCCCCTGCAATATTTATAATATGTGTACTTAACTTATTATTAAAGGACTGCGTCTGGGTCATCTGTGAACAGTCATTTTTCCAATGCCCCGCCTTGCCACATATGAAGCATAAACCTGGCTTTCTAATGTTGTTCAGAACTTGTGGCCCAACCCATTTGCTTTTGTACATGTATATAGCAATAAAATATGATTAAACTAAAAGAGCACTATCGCGCCAATTAGAATGTTTTATGAAACCAGAACCACCTCTGACCAGATCAGGGATGGATTAGCAGCTTTTACATAGTTCGCATACAATTTTGTTCACAAATAAAATAATGTACACACTACATACTCGAAGATCAAACATTTATTATTAATATATACCATACTTATATGGCACTCTTTTTATAAATGCATTCGTTCACATGTGTTTAATATATTATTCGTAATTGTATCAGTATATCTTATATAAAAAAAAACTCTAAAAAAACCCCTCTAAAACTATCTAACCAATAAATCATAACATAACATTACATACAATAAAAATACAGGCAATACAGTTGTTCATCAGATACAGACACGTGGAATAGTGAGTTCTGAGAGATTTTTTGAAAGTTGTTAGTGTCCTGCAGCCTCTGATACCCGATGGAATGGCATGCCATATCAGAGCAGCTGTTGATTGAACACTTCGGTCACCATAAACATCTGAAAGTGAATGTCTTACTATTCGAACTGTGTTATGCACTTGTTTAAATGTGAGTTCTCTAAATATGAGAACTGTTGATCTATTATTGTGAGATGGTATACATGTATATATTTAATTAAATAGTAACATAGCCCCATTAGCACATAGCCCCCTTCCTCCTACCTCATCACAAACATTTTAACAAAATAATGTGTAAGCAAATATAAACTATTGTATCTCAATGCTTTCAATAAAATGTGGTTTTAGTTCGTTTTCGGTATAAAGAGTTTGCCCTCGTGTTCATTAATTTCGTAATGCCAATTTGCAGTGAGGTACCTCTCACAAACCACATCTCTCCAAGTATGTTATGTATGTTTCATTAATGTCAAACCCCTTGCGGGGACCTAAGCATGTTTTCCTGGGCAAGCTTAGCCGACCTAAGTGGTTAACCAGTACTAAGCAATGTGTGTGAGGTGCCTTGCTCAATGACACTACATACGTGGCCTGACCGATGTATCGAACCCGGGACCGTTCGATTCCAAATCCGACGCTCTACCACTGGACCACGGACGCCACACAAGTTTGCATTTCAGTCAGTGTTGCAATAGTGTGGGACTTACTGAGAGTTGTATTAGTGTAACATGTAGTTTTCCGAGAATGCACATGTAGTTTTTCCAAGAATGTTAATTGTCAAAGGTAGGTTCATGGGAAGTATTGTAGGTAGGAATCGATCCAATCACTGAACCGGCTACACTCTGTGATTCACTGCTTGGAAATATATTTTGTTTTGGCGTATTAATCTATCTCGTGTGTTGTAAGTATCTCGTCATACATGTGATTCCCTGCATACCTATTATAGAGATTAGTAAATGGGATTACTCCGAATGGGACCCGAAAGATAAAGTATATAATTATGTATTATGTTTTTCAGAACTGATATTGAAAGCTGAAATGTCAAGGTCGCATCAGTTGTTGTTGCTATGGATACATTTTGTGTTATGTGTATCCATGGTTACCTGTTTCTTTGGAGAAGACTACTATAACGAGAAATATGGTGGACAAGGCATTGCCTATACTTCAGGTCGGTAACCAATGCTGTATTATTAAGTTACTTGCTGCTACCAATTGGTATAAGAACACAACATGACTGTACCTGCTGACCGACCTAAATCCAATTGCCAAATTGGAGAAATATAAAACCTTCCGAAACTCTGAGGTCTTGTTCTTTGTGCGTGTTATACGTTTATTTGTCGTCGCTAACGCCGGTTGACCCTATTAGCGACGCCTCCTGAAGAGAATATTCATCATGTTGGAGGATAGTGCACTGATACCGACATAGACGACGTCCAGAGTCTCCTCTGATTTTTTAAGCTTTATTTATTTTACAATGATTTCAAAGGAAGTTTTAACAACTTATATTAATCACTCTCGTTTGCGCAGATGAATTGTTCTTTTATGTGCACTGTCAGCATCGACATGAGACCTTGATTTAAAGTCTCATCCGAATTACTATATATTAGTCATTATAGTATGGTATTGCGGGGGATCAAACATGCAACCCCTGTGTTAACAACTGGACAACAGATCCTGTACAAATCTTGTTCCGAAAATCTGCAACATAATTTTATATAGCTGCACAAGGTACAGTTACGCTAACATTTTTATTGTATAAAATAGTTAATTGACTGTGACAATATATAATATATGCACCAAGTAATTGTTAACAGCGGGAGCCTGCCCAGGAAAAGTGTTGTTAGGTAAACAGCCCGTCACTCAAATGGAGTGTGTGTTTTACATTTATTTATCGTCGCTACCGGTTGCCCATATGAGCGACGCCATCTGAAGAGATTAGTAATTTTAAATTTTAGGAGGATAGTGCAATGATACAGACATAGAACCATTCCAGAGTCTCCTCTGGTTCGTTTATGTGCACGATGCAAAGCACCGACACGAGACTTCGGCTTAAAGTCCCATCTGAAAGACAGTTAATTTTATTAGGGTCAGACGGGGGATCGAACCTGCGACCCCTGGGTTACCAGTCCAAAGTGTTAACCACATGAGTACAGATCCGTATGTACTCAAATGGACAACCGTTAGCGACGTTAAATACACTTAAATCAACCAGTGACACAAGTCATATGACATTTGTCACATCATCGGTCAACTTCCACAACCTACTAATTGCATTTTTGTAAATGTTTTGGCAGTGTTTTTTTTAATTTCGTTGTAAAATACGTTCTCGATTCGCGGTAATTTAGATATTTGCCCGTTAGTTAGATATGCAGAGATATCAATTGTGAACATTAAATTAAAACAGTTCATATATCCAAAAATAAGTTTACTATGTCCTGCTATGGAAGATAAGTATGTTTTAATTCGTGGATCGTTTCTGGCTAGAATGAGGTGAAATGAAAATAATTGCGAGGAATATCCGCGATACAGTATGTTTTTCTTCACAGATGACCGTTATAGCGGGTTATGGTCGGACTCTGACGAACTTAAGAGCAACTACCTGCTTAATGTAAGCTCCTGGAACGGAGAAGAATGCACGGGATGTACGTGCGACGATGGAGCAAAGGTTGTGACGTCATGTACGGGATCAACCGTGTAAGTATGACCTGATGCATTTACTATATTTCTATATTTATAACATCAAAAACCTTTACGGCCTAGAATTAGTGCCTTGCTAACATATTTGCCGACATATACGTTTATTTTATTTAATTTGTATTGTTTTTATTTTATTATTTTTATAATTGATTTTGTTCTTTCATAACATACAAACATCATTTTCACATGCTAACAATATACATAGTACTAAATGAATATGTAGAGACATATAAACCGACTAATGCAACGTATACATTCTTCAAAATTCATTTCTATGTAAGCAGTGTGCATGTCATAAAAATATCATTTTGTAATGTGACCATCCCTTGCTGGCTGTTCGCACCTAAAGCGAATGCGTTACCACTGCGCTCTCACGACTTACACTAGATATCCGTTAGGGCACACATTCTACGCGTGGTCTTAACCAGACCAAAACACCCATTCACCTGTATGGTTCACCTGGGTCTATGCTTAATAAGTATAGGATATAAGCTGAACACGATCTTATATTTAAAATAGTTGACTGTGTGAAGCACGTTTGAGACTTATATCTTACTTAAAACACACACTTATATAGCAATATCTTACTGTATAAAATTGATAACTTCGTACATGTATGTATAAATTATGTATTATATTTGATATATTAATCTGGCTTATTGAGAGCAGTCCAATATTAAAAATAAAATGCAGCAAGTACAAAGGTATGACGTCATAACGGTATATTATGTACTGTTTCTCAGTCTTATATCTTACGACAATTATGCACTGTAACTGTTGTATACATGCTTATTTACGCGTTGTTACTACATGACTTCGTGACAATGGCGCCATGAAACTACATCCTGAGATGTACCAAACACAAACACCCATGGGACACACCCATGTATGAGTACCCACATACATATTGTTCTCCTTTCAGTGTAATTAGGGGGAAACAATTTGTGAATATTACAGCTGGAACATTCTCCAAGAGCACAACTTCAATGTAAGTGTCGTCATTTATAAATTGATTGCGTCAGTTTCGTGTACGAATATTTGAATTTGGTACCCATAAACCACTACATGGAAATGATATGGAAAGTAAATAACACGGATTTGGTAGAGTGATTGCAAATAATTTTAATTCTAACCATATTAATACCGATGTAACTGCGATTCTAGACCAGATGTTATCAGGGGCATAGCTGCATGGTTTTGATTTGTTCAGCATACTGGGGCTCCAATGACCTATTCGCCGGATGCTATGGGGCATGTTGATTCCTAAAACGCTAATTGATGTAATGGCAAATAGCAGTCAGTTGTCGTTCTTAACTAGATGGCGCCACCTGACCCGGTCCCGATACATTTGGAGTGATTCGGATTTTATCGTACTTTCCTTAGAAAACAATGTAAACACGCTCATACATAATAACACAAAATAATAGATACTTATGCCTTAAACCTGCTGCTGTGTACCCCAGTGTCATTTAAGAGGAGGACATGAGTTTCCGAAAGATTATGATAGGCGTTCCAAGTGGGTGAACGCGATTAGAAGGATAGACGAATCTTTCAAAGATTGGCAGCCTTCGAAGATGTAAGCCTTTTTTCTCAACCACCCAACTGAATAATGACATCAACCACGCGTTTTGACCCTAACCCTGGGCGGAGCAAGTGATGAAGGCGTTCTTTATGCGTGGTTGATACTATATTCTGATCGGCTGGTTGAGATAAAGATTTTACGCTTCGACGACTGCAGTCCATTTCAGAGCTGATGATTACGTTCAACAGACCATCGATGGTATGTTTAAGCGCTTGTTGAGTTTTTAAGAAAAGCTTGAGAATGAAAAAGAGTAGCATTGAGCAGAACTAGAGTTTTGCTTCATTGTCATTACACCGTCATAGAGGCGTTAGTACGGGCGAAATACTGATTTCGGTATCAGTCATAATCAGATTGTTCTGAAAAAGACAAAACAAAAAAACATAATTAGGATATGATTCGAACCCGGGTCTCCCGTGTCACAGATCAACGCTCTAACCACACGGCCATTTTCGACATTTATGTATTTATGGACACAGTTATCGTATATAATAGCGTATGCTAGCCGTAAAGTTGTTTATTTTTCCCGGTTATACAATTTTAATTCTGTTAGGTGTTGCAATTCGGGTGGAATACATATTCTTGACCATTTTTAACGTCAACTACAAGGATTTTTTTTACATATCGTTTTATCGACCATTGCATTAACTTAGCACTGTCGGACCTGACCCGTGTTTACGGTTCACAGGATCGCCGCATTTCTCGGTCTTTATTGCTTATTACGCTAAAATCTGAAGCAAAATTAATACCTTTCAACCAAATCCATTTTCCTTCCTGTCTGCTTTGCATTTCTCTTCTTTAATTCCGATTTTAACTGTGGTATTGTCATAAGACCGAACTTCGATGCCATGTTAATGATGTTTATTCTGCGAGAATTCCAGGACCGGGTAAAGTGGCGCCCCTAGCGGCTGCCAAGAAAGATAACTGACTGCTATTTGCCATTGGACGCATACATGATGTGAATACAGGCAAACCTATCTCAGACAGCCAGCCAATGGATCACAGAAAGTGGCTGCTTAGCACAGGTGGCTGCTTAATAGAGAAACAATAAAGAGTAGGCAATCAGGATATAATTGATGCTGATTGTATCTTTAAGACAGTGGAGCTGAAACACTTGTCCGAATAGCAAACACACGCTGCGTCTGATCACGCTCCATGTTGTTTGCACATGCTCTGAATTTATTCGGCGCTGAAAGAGTTAAAAATGTGCGAGAGCCGAATTAAATACCAGGTATAGCGAAAGAACACTTGCAGCTACTCCCATTTGAAGACATACAGTAGTATGCACACATAAATTATATGTCGATTTTGTGTTTTTTTCCAGAACAATCCTAAACTGTATAAGGTTTGAGACCTTCGAAGATAATACTTTTGTGAATCTCACTAACCTCCAAGAACTGTAAGCATGCCAGTTAATGTGTACATCTTTGTTAGTGCCGAGTTTATAGACATCCATGATGAATGAATGCATGCGCTATAACATGGTCGTCCAGCATACTGTGTGTTTTACGATTTATTTATCATTGCTACCGCTTGCCCATATGAGCTATTAGTCATTTTAGATTTTCGGAGGATAGTGCAATGATACAGACAGAGTCTCATCTTGTGTCTCTTACGTTCACCGAGTTAGACATCGGTTGAAAGTCCCACCTGAAAGACTGCTAATATTATTAGGGTATAACGAGGGATCAAGTCTGCGATCCCTTGATTCGTAATACAACGTGTTAACCACTGGACTACTGACCCGTCTGTTCCAGCATATTGTCCTAGTTTGTGAGTACATATACATGTAACCATTAATGAGTCGCTTTGTATTTTATTTGATAAGAAAGATGTCTGTATGTCTGTCCGTCCGTCCGTCCGTTGGTATGTCTGTCTGTCTGTCTCTATTTCTATCTGTAGTCAGGTTGAGCAACCGTATTTCACATCTGTTTTATTTTGCATGGCGTACGCATGTGTCTTACATCAGTGAAAAATAAATATGATAGCACTATGGGCACAACATGTTGTCTGTGTCGATATGGTGTTGTCTGGAAGCCGATTCATAGTTAAAATACGCAGCGTATTTGTTATTTTCCACACAGCTGCACATTTCATTTTATTTAGTGCTGAATTTGTTAAATTTGACTAAATGTGTAAGTTTATATTTGCTTTCAATTATTCTGTTACAGTGTTGTTCAGGGGACAGCACTGAATCACATACCAGACCTGTCAACGACTGTTGTAACCAAAGTGTAAGTACAAGTTATGCCCCCTAAATCGATGTGAAATATGTGCATTCTGACAGTTCACAGAACCGACATCACTTACATTGCATGTGATAACGCTTGGTCATACGTGCTTACAACCCAGGAATAACGTTGCTCTTGAGCATGTATGATGTCTTTATTCTGTCAAATCGAGTTTCAATATGATAAATGATCGCACGTACATGTATTTCAAATTGGTGTAGGCGCACACCTTGACATATTGTTCTTCAAATAAAACACAACTTTAAGCTGCATGCATGTATACTTTGCAAACAATTGCCACATACATTGGCCATAGCAGGTCGTATTTCCATACTAGGACACGGGTTCTGTCAGCAACAAAAAAAAATCTTCGACGGGAGAGTTTTAACTGTGAATAACATTATCAATAAAATGTGTTTCCACTAACCTGTATGTTTATTCGGCAAAAATGTACGTCAAAAAGAGATTTCGTAGCATTTTCAATTTGTTTTGAAAAATTCTAAAGCGGCGCAATTCCCGTTGAAACGAGCGTTCTGATTGGATTATGATTGTTCTTCATATATAAAAAAACATCTTGTTACATTCTAATAATCCAATCAGAACGCTCGTTTCAACGTTGGTTTCAACGCGAATTGCGCCGCTTTAGAAATTTTCAAAACAAATTGAAAATGCTACGAAATCTCTTTTTGAGGTACATTTTTGCCGAATAAACATACAGGTTAGTGGAAACACATTTTATTGATAATGTTATTCACAGTTAAAACTCTCCAGTCGAAGATTTTTTGTTGTTGCTGACAGAACCCGTGTCCTAGTATGGAAATGTGACCTGCTATGGCCAATATATGTGGCAATTGTTTGCAAAGTATACATGCATGCAGCTTAAAGTTGTGTTTTATTTGAAGAACA
Source organism: Archivesica marissinica (assembly GCA_014843695.1). Lineage (NCBI taxonomy): Eukaryota > Metazoa > Mollusca > Bivalvia > Venerida > Vesicomyidae > Archivesica > Archivesica marissinica. The sequence goes on from CM026402.1 coordinate 57,866,314, forward strand.
ATATAAAGACTCGGGATAGGCGTTATATTTGGACAGCTTTGTACAAAATTGTTTCAGATAGGGCCATTTTACTGATCGATGCGAAATCCGACATCCCACAGAGTAGAATCCCTGTACTTAAATATATATACTAGTACCCCTAAACGTGCCGAATCCCTGTGCTTTTGTTCACATATATGCTATATTGTTTCCACTGTAACGCAGCTATTGTTTATACACTAATTTGTAATATTTAAACAAAGTTGAAATACAACTCCGGTTAGATTAACACTTAGTACTAGTTGCTTAAATATATGCATACAATTATATTAAAATATGCATCTTTATTGCTGTAAAAACACTTAAAGCAGCATTACATCGTATGCAATAAAAGATATTTGAAATTATTTTACATATGGGTAGCGATGTTGCTACACATTCTAACATTATACTTTGTATGCTTATGCTCATTTGGTAAACAGTGTTTTTTTGCGATAAACAAACACGAAACCGAAAGTAGGACTTTCCGAGTCTATCGGTCACGCACTTGTTTACAACCGGAACGTATCGTCCGCACTTGTTTACATTCGGAATGCATCGTCCCCATTTGTCCCACATTGTCCTTTTTAATTAAATTACTTGATATGTTGATTCATACATCTGTTAGCTAAGTCTTTTAGGGACATGTCTACATCCCCACAAGGGTTCGACATTAGACGAAGATAGATATATTGTCTTTCATATTCAAAATATTATACGTTTACATTTCCTGTGTTGATAAACAAATTCGCGATACGACGGTTTAAATTTATTGGAATTTTATCGTTTATGAGCGACTATTTCGATTTTTGTAAACACACACACATTAATATTTATATTTTACCCAACACATCCTTTATTACGATGTAATGCTATTTAATACGTTAACCCTTTGTTTTGTTTCGGAAAGGTTGGCATATTAAAAATATTATTTATCTGTGTTTTGTAGGCAATACATAGGTATTAACCTTATTAAACGTTTCTGTCACATTATTAATTAAATTCTTAAATAATGTCTAGAAACTCTCACTCACCACAGCTGAAATTCTCCCCCTGGTTCATCTTCAAACATTGAAGTACTACATTTCAAGTTTTACTTTTCAGGAATTTAGCTGGCAATCTAATTTCGCTGGACACAAATAATCACGATGGCTGGCGATGGCCTACAACCATAGAGTATTTGTATGTATTGTATATAATTATATAATAGATTCATTACTGATATATTATTAGTAATTTTGGATTTGCATTCGCTGGTGATGCCAATGTAGAAATATATGCAATATCCGGTTACCATTATAGCAAAGCTAAATGTTGTGGATAACAGATTTCCGCCACATTCAAGCTTCGTATTTGTTATTGGTTCAACTGCACACAACGTGCACAAAGTTAAAACGCTTGTAAAGTTTGAAGACACTTGACTAGAATAATCCGGAAGAATCACGTTTGTATAATATGGATCATTCTCACCAACTTATTAACCTAAGTTATCACAAACAAATACTAGCAATATGGCTTGTCTTGGCCTTTAGAATCATTGCAACCACATCTAGCAGTGTACCCTCTCTTGTGTAATGGACACGGTGTCCGCATTTCACAAACAAATACTAGCAATATGGCTTGTCCTGGCCTTTAGAATCATTGCAACCACATCTAGCAGTGTACCCTCTCTTGTGTAATGGACACGGTGTCCGCAGTTCACAAACAAATACTAGCAATATGGCTTGTCCTGGCCTTTACTTATTTTTGTATCAGTTGTATATACATGTAATTTTTATTAATTCTTCCGACTGATAGGAAGTCAATTTCACCCACACAAATTCAACAGTATTAACAAATATTAATTACAATGTGTTCAATGACCACACTTTCTATATATGTACGTGCGATTTTCATAAACGTTTCAATAGTATGCTCTCATCCCCAGAGATCTTGCACTTAAGAACCAATAAGCAAGTAAGTTTTTATTAAAGTGACATGTGCACATTTCAACAAATATATATAGCAAATATAAAAAAAGCAACAAGAAGACGCACTCGGCCCCGTGGGCCTATAAGTCACTAATATGTATACGTTGATAATTTAAGAACTTGTTTGTACAGAAGAGTTATCCATATTGACATATATACGCTATCCGCTCAATCAACGCCCTGTACAATATATGTTGAGTTTTACCTTCTTATATTGAATACAGATATATTGAGAACAACCAACTGATCCAGATACCGGATGGGTCGTTCGCCGGACAAACGAAACTAGAGCAATTGTACCTGTCTAATAATAACATAGATTTCATTCAGTCAGGCTTATTCACCGATATAACAGCATTAACACATCTGTGAGTAGACCTCGTTTATAAAGTCAGCATTATTATAAATGTAATTGCTTAATAGGGTTTATTTTAGATGTATATCTCCAGGCATTATTTATAGGAATTTATGTATTCCTAGCTCCGATTTTGAATTCATTATCACAAACATCTCAGCTGATTCGTATGACGGGGATACATGGAGAAGTGGCGTCTATACATATATCAGAACGGATTAACTATCAGTATAGTAACTTTTACTTGTTTGTACTAAATATTTGCTTAAACTAAGTTGATATCATAACAATTTGCGACGACTAGACGACAGTGACTGTGCCAGCATGGATGACACATAAGCACATGATATGACATATCGAGTGAAAAATATCGTTAATAATGTATTTATTCCTTACCGAAATTGCATAGGATGAAAAGTATTATATATGGTACATATGCACACATGTCAATATTATATACTAATACATGTACATATTACATATATTGAAGCACCAAACAGGAAGTGATCAAACTAAACCGGAACGCCAAATTCAAAGGCCAGACTATGACTTTGAAATACTTCGTAGGTTACCATTAAGGGACTCCCTAAATCCCTAAAATAAATTATTTTCATATGCGATTTTCAGTGATCTGGATAACAATGTAATTGAGCGTGTAGACACGGACATATTCGACACGTTGACTAAGTTGGAGTATATCATGATGCAGAACAACCTACTGAACCACTTCCTGTCGCTTGGTACCCAGCCTATGAAGATGATAGACCTTGCTTATAACGAAATTGAAACAGTGGGGGATGCAGCCTTTTCAAGTCTTTCCAGTTTGAACTCACTGTAATCTCAACATTTTATATCTCTTATATGTTATATATAATTGCTTATTCTAATGAAACGGCATTACATTATACCAGATATGGTATTGTTCAACACTATTTTATTGTTGGATTCATTGTTTACACAATTCATGTGTATATAAAATATGTCTGTAAAATAAAAAGTAAACTAGTTAGTCCAAAGGTTTCAACAACATTATTTACCGCCACCCCGAACGTAAGCGAACAATGTGTACTGAACAAAATAAGAAACTTCCATTAATTGTGGTTGGACATCGTTTGATGAATACAAACTGGGAATAATTGTTGAATATACATGTACATTTAACCCTTTTCATTCTGGATACATTTAAAGGCTTTTGCAAACAACATAGATCCAGATCAGCCGCAGCGTGACGCTGCGTGCTGATCAGGATCTATGTTGTTTGCTACATAGCCAAGTGTATTGGCAAGATCATCTGAATAGCAAACAGCATAGAATCTGACCAGACGGCAATTTCCGTGGCGACTGATCTGGCTCTGTGTTCTTTACAAATACTGTTTGAACGGTATCCCGAATGAAATGGGTTAAAGAGTGTTCCATTATACATCGTTTTGCTACAATTGCTACAATGTTAAACATCATAAGTTTTTTTAAATACATTGAAGAGTTTCCGTTCACATGACAACATTATTAGTAAGTCAAGTAAAAGAAAATGACCGAAAACCACACGGGACGTGTCGAACCAACGGGTTTCACGATGTGAACGATCAACACTGCAGAAATGATGCATCAGCAGTATGTCCACGATACTCCTTGTTTTATCTTATATCTTAATATGTAGTGTTCAGTTCAATGTATCTTAATTGACACCTTAGTTCTGTTATTTAGTTATACAGATTTATTTGAGCTCGATTGGGAAACAAATATTTGCCCAATTTAAACAAGTTCCTACAACTTATATTAATTGTTCTCGAGATCTCACTCCTGATGGAATCCAGCGCCATGAGGGAGAGAGAAAAGGCAACGTGGAATTTAAGTGCCTTGCCTAAGGGCACACATTTAACGGCTATAGCTGGGTGCGAACTCCGGGGATTTCGTACCTGAAGCGAATGCGTTATAACTACGCTATCACAACTTCCTGTTAATGACACATACTGAATGTTGGTATTATGTTAATTGTTATAATGTGTTTGTCTATTACCCGTAAAACTATTTATGTATTGTTTGTCGGTAAATAGCTATAAAGCTAATGTTATTGATTTGTAAAATTCCGACTATAAGTAAAGTTTGAATTGGTTTATAGATGGCTAGTGGAATATTATATCAGTTCAAATAGATACATGTTACTTGGCAGATAGGTCAGTGTTGTCCTTGCATTAATTGTTGACGTGGGAGTGTGTTCTTCTCAGCTTCTGTTTAATATTCTCATGAATACCTGTATATCTGTATAATAAGTTTCTGAATTACCATAACTTTATAAACACTAATTATATATAACGCATAGACATATCTGCGAACCAATTTCATTCGCATGTATATTACGTAAACAAAAAGAGTTGGCAGTTTCTTACGGAGGTTGGTGCACCCAATTACTGGTTAACCGCTGGAGCCTGCCCAGGAAAGGTGTTGTTAAGTAAACTGCCCGCCGGCGATATAGCCCGAAATGGTGCTGATGCAGGCGTAAAACCCGAAATATAACAATAACTATAAATATAACATTACGTGAAACCAGATGAAAATATTCATGAAAGGGAAGAGAATTATTTATTAAGACTTAGGCTTTACAATTTCTCGCTTATAACATTTAAACATATTTACAATATATATATATACAATGTATACTACACTATTATAATATGCAATCATGATGAAGATGGACAATTGATGTAATGAGCATGAACATATACGGAAAAATAATGAAAATATCATGATAGAATATACAAAATGTAAAACATGCTCATGGTTGTATTAAGAATGTCGTGTGGATCCAACTGGCACCTACTAAAAAAGGAAGACATTGCCTGAATGTATAGGCTAAGGTTAACCACTCTAGGGAATTGTCACATAACATAAATGCACTAATTTGAACATACATGTACTTGGTCGATTAGAATAAAAACGTTTGGTATACTCTTAATGTACTATACACTTCACACTTATACATGAAGTGAAACCCATCTTCCACGTTGTTTGTATCTCTATCATTGTCTAGTTTAATCATATGTTATTGCATTCATTCTATATATACAATGTACAATACAAGACAAATGAACAACACATTATATAAATAAGCATAATATACGATTCGTACCATTGTTTGTACAAGGATTGTCAATATATGTTGAAGCAAATGGTTTGGGCCACAAGTTTTAACACCATTAGTTACGGCCCTCCCCAATATACTAGATTGTAGCTAACAACATGGCTGAATACAAGTTGTGTGCAAATAATTTAATTAATTTCATGACTACTAAAAAAAGGTATAATGAAGAAAGGATTGTAACACGTTTTATCTTTGTAGGTATCTCTCTGGAAATCCACTTGGTTGTCAATGTAATCTTGTGTCTGCTTTGAATGACGTGGCAAGAGCTATTGTGGGAGGAGAATGTCAGTATCCAGCGGCAGCAAATGGGATCCACTTTGACGATGCGTTCGCTTTAAACCTAACATATTTCACCAGTGATCAAAACAATGCTACATTGTATCAATGCAGTAAGTATATTATCATCTCTTAAGCACTCACCGTATGGTTTCTCGAACACTTCCTGCAGCAGCCATCTCTATCATTGTCTAGTTCGCGTTTTTTCCCTAACATATATCACTAGTGATCAAAACAATGCTACATTGTATGTATCAATGCAGTAAGTATATTATCATCTCTTAAGCACTCACAGTATGGTTTCTCGAACACTTCCTACAGCAGCCATCTCTATTGTCTAGTTTAATCATATGTTATTGCATTCATTCTATATATACAATGTACAATACAAGACAAATGAACAAATTATATAAATAATCATAATATACGATTCGTGCCATTGTTTGTACAAGGATTGTCAATATATGATGAAGCAAATCGGTTGGGCCACAAGTTTTAACACCATTAGTTACGGCCCTCCCCAATATACTAGATTGTAACTAACAAAATGGCTGAATACAAGATTTGTGCAAATAATTTAATTAATGTCATGAATACTAAAAAAAAGATATAATGAAGAAAGGATTCAGCAAAATATATATAACAATAATTTAGAAACAAAAATGATAAGAAAAGATTAGGAAATGCAATTGATAGTAGATATTCCAATCAAGTGCCCCACCGTACAATGTTCCCCAGCCAGCCGCATCGCATCCGTCACCATTCACTGACATAAATCGTCCCAAGATAACAGCCTATATATATCATGTATTAATTTGCTCAAAGCGTCTAGTCGTTTTAATATATATTTGAACTTGAGTGAAAATATATTCATTTTCTTCATCTGATAAGTTTTCAAATCCAAAAAGTAGCTTTCTCGTGTTTAAGGGGTGATAATTATGTGTGTTTATGAATAATAAGCGCCTGGGATTTACATAGAATAGACAGCGAAATAGATAGTGTTCGGCATCCTCATTTTTGTTAAGTTGACACAAATATTTTGGGCTATCGCGTAAATGATTATTATAAATATCTGAATGTATGTTGCTACAAGCATTTCGAATGCTAACATGATATACTTGCTGACATCTGTTTCCAGATTTAAAATAAGAAGGTACTATCGGTGGTTTGAAGATTCCTTTCAACCTGCCTTTAAAAGACGACAATGTATTTATATTACGAATGTTAATATCAAGTTTATTGACGATAGTAATACAGACTTTGAATACATATCAGTTCGCCTTGCTAGAGTAGCAACATCAGTATTGTTTCTTAGGTTGTATGGGGTTGTTTCGCCAACCGTTGTTGGAAATAAGTCGGTTACGTAGCTTGGTACGTAATCATGTATTTGTTTATACACTAAGATTAATATTTGCATTTTTCTGAGTGAAACCCAGCCTATTTCTTGAATGGACACATATCTAGTAAGTCCAGTAACTACTCTAGCAGCTTCATATTGAATTCGCTCTAGTGATTCCTTTTCATATAATGTACATATAGTTTTGTCTCGTATTGTATTTTCCATGTAAGTCATGTCCATATTGAAAGAGTGCAGTTGATACTGTATATATATAGTCATAGCACGTTGATATATTCAAGTAATGGATCAATTTATGCCGTGCACGTAAGAGAACAAGAGGGGCCTCTCGAACGAGGCTCTAAAATGACTAAGCTGTTCAGGAGGCGACACTCATGTTAGCAATCTGTAGCGACGATAAATAAACGCAAGACACACATAATGTACAACGTTATCAATAGCTCGATACCGTTGTTCTACCGACGTGTGTTTGGGCTGCTTTTATTTTTAAATCGTAGTTAAATCTCGATTCCTTAGAGCATATTAGATGAGGATTTTGTTTTGGGTAAATTATATAACTTATTACTCATTACAATATCGTTCTTCAACTTCCATTGGCCGACACTTGCAGCGTTATTGAACTGGACGAAGTTAGTTAATAATATATATATCGTGGAGTGGGTTCGAATCCATTTATTCAGGTTATATATTTATTTTATTCCATTTCGTGCCATTGTGTGGATATAATACTGCCAATGTGTTGGTGCGGGATCGATGTCATTGGTTTTGACTGTAATTTCATTTATGATAATTGTATTTAATGCATTTTTCTTACAGCTGGTGAAAACATTGTGGCTGCCGCCGTGTCTGGAACCGAGATAACTGTAGACTGGGACCAACCAAGTCTTTTATATTTCGAACCACATGTAAAGAAAAATAGGACTGCTCCGCCCCTAAGCGGCTCGGTGTACGTACATTTGTATTATATTAATAACCCTGTATTGTGGACACAGTAATACCATAACGGTATACAGGAAAATAAACTTAAATTTGCGTTGTTTACATATATTGATAATGATGTCAATAGATGTTATATGTGTACACATTAGGTTATCCCAAGCAGTTGCCTCTGTGGCAATTATTTCTTATTTATTTCTGCTACCTAAATTTAAAAACTATGTTTAGTATTTTGTTTTCATAGCGTATACTTGGGACATTGTATCGAGTATTTCACCCTTGCGTGAACGGCAATATATACATTGTACATATGTATAGAATATGCATCGTTTATTCAAATAGACACTATACAAAACAGATATAGCGCAATGTTATTTTAATCGTTTCTCCAAATAGACGCTATCCAAAACAGATTTACGGCAGTGTTATTTAAATCGTTTATCCAAATTGACCCTATACAACACATAGTTACGGCAGTGTTTTTTAAAAATCGTTTATCCAAATAGACGCTATACAAAACAGATTTACTCTAGTGGTTTTTTAAAATCGTTTATCCAAATAGACGCTATCCAAAACAGATTTACTGCAGTGGTTTTTTAAAATCGTTTATCCAAATAGACGCTATCCAAAACAGATTTACTGCAGTGGTTTTTTAATCGTTTATCCAAATATACAAAACATATTTACGACAGTGTTGGCAGGTATGCAGAATAACTTACTGTCAAATCTTCTTTCTTTGTGAGTTTCTGAATTTACAAGTTCGACTTAATACTATGTTGTGCAAAATAAAACATAAACTATGTAGCCGGAACTTGAGAGCCAACACAATACATGTACTAGTACTTTGTTTAATTGTAGTGCTTTTGTCATATACATGAATAGTTTAATCATATTGTAGTGCATTGATTCTATATACATAATGTACAAAGCAAAGCAAATTAACAAGCTAGTAAAATTATCCATACTATACGTTTCGTGGCATTGTTCTGCACAATAATTGTCAATATATGTTGCAGCAAATGGGTTAGGCCACAAGTTCTAACAACATTAATTAGGCGACCCTCCTCCCCAAAATAATAGATTGTAACAAACAAAGTGACTGAATACAAGAGCTGTGCAAACACTTTACTAAATATGATGATTACTAATAAAACATTTGAGAAATGAAGAACAGGAAAATATAGATAACAAGAATTTAGGACCAAAAACAAACCAAAACGATTAAAGATTGCATGTATGTTCTGACTTTCATAATCATTACATTCAGAGAGTATCAGGTTACGTGTGTGAGTGCAACTGCATCAACGCTCTACGACACCCTCACTGACGCCGACACAACATCCGGCTCAGGATCTTTCCAAATAACCTTCAATTCTGGCGTATCCGCCGGCACTACGTATGAATGTTCCGTAAAGATGGAAAAGTCATCCTACACAAGTGCAAAAAGTAGTCCGTCTGTAGTTACTACCCCTGACGCTGTGGGTAAGTCATAATACAGGATGCTACTATAGATTTATACTCTATTGTAGGTATAATATTACATTGAATATAATTCTGAACTAATTATCCCAGTTATGTGGAAGTCGTGATAGCGCAGTGGATGCGCGTTCGCTTCAGGTACGAACGGTCCGGAGTTCGAGCCCCACTGGAGCCGTTACGATTGTGCCCTTATGCAAGGCATTTAAATTCCACATTGCCTCTTCTCTCTCCCTTGTGGCGATGGATTCCATCAGGAATGAGGTCTCGAGAGTGATTTATATAAGTTGAAATAACTTGTTTCGCAATCGAGCTAAAATAAATTTGTATAAACTAAACTAATTATCCCAGTTATGTAGGTATATGTAGGTTATGTGCTTACGTGCTTTGCGTAATATTAATATGTATCCTATCTTCATGTGTAATATTGGCACACAACTGCCTGCTGAATACACTTGTCTTTATTAGGCAGTGTCTAATAAACCTTTCGTGACGCCATAACGCTGCGTGTACGACGTCATATGTTCACATATGTTATGATAAACAGGTCATGAATATTCGGTAAAAGATATTTCCTCTCTAAAACGTCTTTTATCAGAGGATAGGATACATAGAATATTAGCTAACTACCATATCGATTTTAGTTTATTAGCCTCGTATTAGGCTTGAGTTTATTAGGCTCGTCTACGAAACAATACAAGGCTCGGCATAGACTCACCTTGTATGTTTTCTTCAACTTCAACATAATATATAAAAATATATGACAGAAACCTAGTATTCTCTATATAAATACATAAATATCGCATGTCATGTTTAGATGATATTTGTTATAAAAGTAAAGTAAAGTGTTTGTTTATTATAGTGTCACCCCTATTTAAAGGGCCAGCCATTTCTGACTTATGAGACACCTCTTTTCTATGACCACCAGTACCTCCCGAATCTTATACTTGTATGCCAGGCGCCAGGCTGGTAGGCAATCGTTAACCATTATTTAACTAGCTGGCGACTCACCAACCGGCTATATACTTGTATGCCAGGCGACAGGCTGGTAGGCAATCGTTAACCATTATTCAACTAGCTGATCGCTCACCATATTATATTTCGGTTGGAAACTGCAACTGAATAAATGTTTGGATAACTACGTTATGCTACACTAAAATTCCCTCCAGATGGTACAGACAAACCTGCGTAGCGTTTTCCTCCAATGATGTTCATGTTCCCTGTTGATGCACTAGTGCTATTGCATAGAAAGGTGATGTTTGTTCGGATTTTACGACTGCATCAGCAACATTTTTTAGCTATACATCGCCGCCGGGCAGCTTACCTAAACAACCGTTCCTGGACACGCCCCAGCGGTTCACCAATACTTGGTGCACCAACCTCCGTAAGAAACTGCCAACTTGTTCATATGAACAGACACATCCTGAGCAAGTCTCGAACTCGTGACCATCAGTGATGATAGGTTACAGTGGTATACAAGTCAGTGACCGTAACCACTCGACCACTGAGGCGGACGATATTTGATGGTGCTCAATATATGTAGTCTACGATTAATTTGATTGTACCATGTACAGTGGCACCCACATCTTACGTCATATGGCGACTCTCCAGTTGTCATTTTGTGACTACCAGCAGTATTTCAATCACATTTCAGCAACCAAGTAGAACCATCGATATTCGGCAAGCAACTGGATAGCTGTCTCACATGAAAGAATTCGACAACCCCTGTGATGTTGAAAGCAGCAGCCGTGAGGGACAAGTTTTAAGTCAAAGCCCTTAACCATTCTGTCACGGAGGCACCTACATGTTTATCGCAGGTTACATGCAATTCCTGGTGTCTCTATTGTACAGTGAAATCATTATTTAACGATGTTGGAATTAGAGCAATTTGTACTTTATTCAAGCAATCTACCGGAACTCAAGAGCTATGTATATTATTATTTGATCGCATTCTCCATGTTGTGTTGTAAATACCTGGTTGAAGTAAACGATAGGTTATGTTCTATTATGTTATCAAACTATTGTTTTTAGTCCCAGGCGCAGCAGCAGGACCATCAGACATGAAACTGGACGTCAAATATTACGACTTCAGTAAGGTGCACCCGGATTTCAACGATGCTTCATACCCTGCAATCAGCTCACCATCCTATGTTGCCAGTCTGTATGGCGCATGGTTGTCGATATCAAACAACCCCACTTCAGACACATTTTCTGCATGGTACCGTGCGAACACCTCAGTTAATTACGAGATTAGCGATACGATTATACTAGCGACAGAAGGTGGATCTATTAAGAAGTACGTTTTGTTGTGCATTTAGTATAATTATGTTCATATTAATTATATATTAGTTACAATATATGGATATGTGATTAATGTTGAGAAAGCTCTCAGCGGCTATTCGCATCATCGTGCATGGTTAGCCAACGAGTTGGTTAAAAACATAGTTATTTTCTATCATGTACTTGGTTATTTACAACAATTGAAATAAGGAATTGGACAGAAAGCTATACAGCTTATGGTTGTCCTCTCCTTCTCCTATCCTAGCCAACGAGTTACATCTAGTGTTTGGTTTATTTTACGTTTAATGTCACACACATAGCTAGAGTAATGTGATATTTTATTTATGTCCAGGTTGTCCATTCGAGTCATGCACACACGGGTAGCCTGGTGGAACAACCGACATTCCACAGGACAGCTTGATAGCTTCCCCGCATGGAATAATTGGACACCCCAAGTGCGATTCGAACTTACATCATTTAGTAGCACGTGATTTGAAGCTAATGACCTTAGTATATCGGCTACGGATGCCCCACCACATGTCATATGTTTAGACAAATGACCTTACATTAGCTAATGCCTATTTACATATAATAGTTCACATCCTTGACATATTTGTATGCCCTTCTATCTTGCAGATATTAAACATTACTTTTATACACATTTATTTGAGCTCTGTTGCGAATATAGTTCTTATAATATTAGTTTAATATATCTCTCCCAAGACCCCATTCCTGATGGAATCAATCGCCATGACGGAGGGAGAAGAGAAGTGTGGACTTTAAGTGCCTTGCTTAAAGGCACATTCGTATCAAGGGCTTACAGCTGGACACGAACTCCAACATGAAAGTAATGTAGTTCGACACTTTACTGTAGATATCGAAGTTAATGTTAATGTGTTTAGAAATATTAGCCCACCTTTACAATAACTATATTAATCTGATCCTTATTTTTCAGATTCTGGAGTGATTCATTTTTTCCGGTTGACGGTTCGGGATATTCAGCTGAACAACAACAAGATTGTAGTGGAACATATCACAACTTCGGGTATGGCCATTGGTGATTTTCTGGAAGCTACAATTCTATTTAATTCAAATATTTTATTTTTGTCGGAGTTTTGCAAAGCAAAATTAATATCATTAGCATTAGAGCTATTTACCAACACAAGAACAGCCCATGAGTATTTCAAACATCTATAATAGTATTTACTCTCGTCAAAACTGTGCTGTCGTATGTTGTGTGGTGGAAGATAGATCACTTCACTGCGCCGATTGTAAGGAGTGATGTTCATGATCACACTTGTGCATAGCTCCAACCTGTACTTTTTCTGTTTATTACACATACCTGTATACATGTATATTGCTTACATATATATTAATCTCGGGAAGCCGAACACATTACTGGATCATATCCATCGTGTTGTACATCATTGCAGATACGAAAGAAAATGTGCACCCAGGCCCTTATTCAAAGAGACTGAGCTAGATGACCATTTTAATCACACATTCATCAGATCCGCTCAATCTGCTTCCATTCATGTTCTGTAATGTCGACATGCTTCAGATTCACAACTGCAATCCGTGCTGTATTGAAGTTTGCTGGCATCGAGAAAATTACTGTCGGAGGAGGGGACACCATGTGGCTGTACATAAATCAAGTCAATGTCATAGACTACGTTTCTACAGGAGCTACCAATAAGAAATGCTTCTACATCGATCTATCTCCAGAATTGACAGTTGGTGGTGGCATGGTAATTCCACAGCAAGGGATTATATCTGGTGGTGCATGCACGGGTCTGGTTGCGATGTCGGCAAGTGTTACAATGGAACTGGAGGTGAGGAATTGTTTCGAAATGACAGCAACGTGAATGAAATAGAGAAGAGTTGTGCTGATTAGTGTAAGATAGGCTTTTACTTCATCGTTTGATCAAAGAAATACATTTATAAACACAACTCTTCTTTTTATTTTATGATGTCCAATGCATTCGGCAAATACAATACTTGTTATCAAATTTAATTCACTTTAACTGCCTCTGGCTGGAGCCTAATTTCACTACAATACACAAGCACGCATGTTAGTGTGAACGTCCGTATAAATAGTTCCGGTATAATTTTGAAATAAGTGTTTTTTTGCTGTCAATATTGTAAATCTACAGACACAACAAATTCATTAGAATATATTACTTTATAATTAATTGTTCATGATTGTCAGAAAATAGCTAAAATACAAAAGTACATCAAACTGCAGAGGAAAACGAAACTCGGGCAGTGACTGAGAAATCGCCATCTTCCACTGTTTGAAAACTCAATAATTCGTTGAAAAACATAAAAGAAATCGTCATAATAAATAAGAAGATTACGTTGATAATGCATTGTATATATTTAGAAAGTGCAATTAGTTTATGCTATAAGGGTATATATTATGCTGTCAGTGTCCTAATATAAATTGAAACCTGTTTACCTAATTCATCATAATTTATCTCATATAATTAATACACAATTCATTGAACTAATGTTTATTTTATTATACATATACGCCAACAACCTATACAATAAGTAATCCAGCATATTTATGTTTAATTTCTTCAAATTTCATTAATGTAGGTTGACGAAATATATCATTTCGATCTGTTTTTGGCGGAGACAAAGAGATGCACCTCCGAATTCCGAATTCAAATTGAAGACACTACATTTATTCAAGATCCTACCACAGAACTTCCTCTTGATTACAGGTAAAGCATGATGTATTTGTTTATCTTAAGCTTTGCATCGACACTAGCATGAGCTTAATAATATACTGATCAATAATAGATGCACAGTCAAACCTGTCCTAAGCTTTGCATCGACACTAGCATGAGCTTAATAATATACTGATCAATAATAGATGCACAGTCAAACCTGTCCTAAGCTTTGCATCGACACTAGCATGAGCTTAATAATATACTGATCAATAATAGATGCACAGTCAAACCTGTCCTAAGCTTTGCATCGACACTAGCATGAGCTTAATAATATACTGATCAATAATAGATGCACAGTCAAACCTGTCCTAAGCTTTGCATCGACACTAGCATGAGCTTAATAATATACTGATCAATAATAGATGCACAGTCAAACCTGTCCTAAGCTTTGCATCGACACTAGCATGAGCTTAATAATATACTGATCAATAATAGATGCACAGTCAAACCTGTCCTAAGCTTTGCATCGACACTAGCATGAGCTTAATAATATACTGATCAATAATAGATACACAGTCAAACCTGTCCTAAGCTTTGCATCGACACTAGCATGAGCTTAATAATATACTGATCAATAATAGATGCACAGTCAAACCTGTCCTAAGCTTTGCATCGACACTAGCATGAGCTTAATAATATACTGATCAATAACAGATGCACAGTCAAACCTGTCCTAAGCAGCCAGTCAAGTGAATCACACAAAATGGCTGCTTAGCACAGGTGACTGCTTAATAGAGGTCAACTGTATACTATAGCAACTTATTTGGGAATCTAGAAACTGGCTTAATAAAGGTGGCCACTAACGCAGGGTTGACTATTCAATTGATACCAATATTACAATTGTTACTTTTTATATTGCAGTAAATTAAATAATGTCGTTGTTTCAGTCTCACAATAGCGGAGGACTTTGACATCGGCGATATTGTAAGCACCATCTCTCTCACTGATGCATTCTCTGTTGGGCCGTATGAGATTACACTTTATGCAGGTAATATCGATGACCTTTACCGTACATCGAGCAGCTTCCTATTGAAAACAAACCTGTTCCTGTAATTGTTCATATAGCACTGGAGTACATTCCTATTGAAATACAATGTACAAGTAATTATTCTATCTAACTGCATAAGCTACCTATTGTAAACCATGTACAAGTAATTATTCTATCTAACTGCATAAGCTACCTATTGTAAACCATGTACAAGTAATTATTCTATCTAACTGCATAAGCTACCTATTGTAAACCATGTACAAGTAATTATTCTATCTAACTGCATAAGCTACCTATTGTAAACCATGTACAAGTAATTATTCTATCTAACTGCATAAGCTACCTATTGTAAACCATGTACAAGTAATTATTCTATCTAACTGCATAAGCTACCTATTGTAAACCATGTACACGTAATTATTCTATCTAACTGCATAAGCTACCTATTGTAAACCATGTACAAGTAATTATTCTATCTAACTGCATAAGCTACCTATTGTAAACCATGTACAAGTAATTATTCTATCTAACTGCATAAGCTACCTATTGTAAACCATGTACGTAATTATTCTATCTAACTGCAAAGCTACCTATTGTAAACCATGTACAAGTAATTATTCTATCTAACTGCATAAGCTACCTATTGTAAACCATGTACAAGTAATTATTCTATCTAACTGCATAAGCTACCTATTGTAAACCATGTACAAGTAATTATTCTATCTAACTGCATAAGCTACCTATTGTAAACCATGTACAAGTAATTATTCTATCTAACTGCAGACGTGTCCTACTGATTAGCACGTGCAAGTAATTATCTTATCTCACTGGAATACGTTCCTATTGAAATATCATATACAAGTAATTATCATATCTAGCTACAGACGTGTCCTATTGAAATATCATATACAAGTAATTATCTTATCTCACTGGAATACGTTCCTATTGAAATATCCTATACAAGTAATTATCATATAGAGGCATTTCTGTAGCTTGTACAACATACAAGATATACTGTAATATATTGAATGATAGATTGAGTTCTTGGGTTGAAGACAATGGCATTTTGGCAGATGAACAGAATGGTTTCCGTAAGAAGAGAAGCACTTCCGATCAAATTTCGTCTTTAGTTAATTTAGTTGAAACACGAAAGAAACTTAAGCAATGTACTTATGCAGCTTTTATAGACTTCCGTAAAGCTTATGATTTCATTAATCGTTCTAAATTATGGACAAGATTAAATGATATAGGTATTTCAGGTAAAATGGTTCTAGCCATAAAGTCCCTCTATTCATCTGTCGCCTCTTGTGTTAGAATTAACTCATTTAAAACAGACTGGTTTAATGTTCATTGTGGATTGAGACAAGGCTGTGTGTTATCACCCTTGTTTAATTTATATATCAATGACCTAACTGTATATCTTAAGTCCTTTGATATTGGTATTAATATAGATAATGAAAAGGTTTGCATACTCCTATATGCTGATGACATTGTTTTACTGGCTAAAGATGAATATGACTTACAAATTTTGCTAAATGCTCTGAACAATTGGTGTTGTCTTAAGGACATGTCAATTAATGCCGGTAAGAGTAAGATAGTGCACTTCCGTCCAGATAGCCGGGCGAGGTGTGAGCATATATTTAAATGTGGAAATGAACAGTTATCCGTTGTTGACAGATATACATAAACCTCGGTGTTTCTTCAGGAACACCTAGATTTTAATGTTACAGCTAAGATGGTTGCTCAGAGTGCAAGTCGTGCGTTAGGATTATTGATAGCTAAATGTAAAATTTCGGGAGGGGTACCGTATAATGTATTCACCAAGCTATACGACACTGTTGTTTGGCCTGTAATTGCTTATGGTGCCTCAATATGGGGGTATAAATCCTTTCCTTGTATAAATGCTGTCCAAAACCGTGCTATGCGGTTTTATCTTGGTGTCGGCAAGTATACACCCAATGCAGCCGTTTCCGGTGAAATGGGTTGGCAACCTCACATTGTCCGTCAATGGAAAACAGTTTCTACGTTTTGGGTACGAATTTCCAATACAAATAACTCGAGATTGAACAAACGAATTGCACTTTGGGCAAACGGGAAATCTGCTTCCTGTAAAAACTGGGTCTATTTTGTTAAGAAACATTTTACGGATATTGATTTTGCATAATTTTGTAACTTATCTGCTCCAATTTCTAAGCCTCATTGTGTCGAATGTGTGGAACAATTTGGTATGAACAAATATATAACAGATTGGTATGCCTCTATAAATAGCATTCATGGTACTACTGGACGAGGTCGTAACAAATTAAGAACGTATTGTAAGTTTAAGCATGTATTTGAACCTGAGAAATATTGTAAAATAATTTTACCTACACGACACAGGTCGGCATTTAGTAAATTTAGATGCGGTGTTGCACCAATCCGTATAGAAACCGGAAGGTATGAGAATTTAAGATTAGACGATCGTAAATGTCCTTTTTGTAATGTGATAGAAGATGAACATCACGTTTTATTGGAATGTGCCATATATAATGATCTAAGAACTTTACTATTGCAGAAGGCAATATTAGCTGACCATAATTTCTGTAATATGACAAAACGTGATCAATTTCTATTTCTATTCAGTAATCAATCAGTGATAAGACTTTGTGCCAAAACCTGTTTTAATATACTACAGCATCGTTACTTTTACCTTTGTAAATAATGCCCTTTTTGTGTTAATTACTATATATCTATGATTTTTACAGACTACAAGAAGCAGCTGCTAATTAGGTCATTCTCGATCTGATCCTGGGTGATCACTGATTTTGTAAGATATTTCTTAATAGCGCACTAGTGCTTGTTTTTCGATTCAGTGTTTTATACCATTTTGTTTTATTTCGTATTTAAATATAAATTAGCAACTGTTTCTTGGCTTTAGAATGTAAATAAGCATTAACTAATAGTAGTGTGGGATTTTATAATGTGATATGTTTTGTTGCAATATGTCTCTTATAATTCTATTCAGAATGGCTATGTACTTAAGTCTTTAAACCTGATTATTTACATTTGTGTTTGCATTACATGTATGTACATAGATGAGACTTTAATAAAGATTAAAACTTCCTATTGAAATATCATATACAAGTAATAATTATCATATCTAGCTACAGACGTGTCCTATTGAAATATCATGTACAAGTAATTATCTTATCTCACTGGAATACGTTACTAATGAAATACCATGAGCAAGTAATTTTCCTATCTTAACTTGATGTAGTCGTTAATAGCTGATTTGTTTAGCCGGCCCGAACTATCCAATTATCAATGTCGCTTCAGTAATAAAGGGCTAGGTACTGAATTTGGTTTAGTTTAAACTTTATTTATTTTACAACAATTGCGAAACAAGCTTTAACAACTGATATCAATCGGTGCCGTTGGCGTAGATTAAAGCGTAATGGTGGCCTGTCCAATCTGGCGACCAATTTCACATACGTCCCGGCCCGAGGACGAACCAGTGTTGCATTGTTGAGAAGCAAGCGCGCTATCCACTGCACTAAGGGGGAATCCAGGACAAAATTGAACTTCAAGGGTGCTCTTAATTGATTCCTCCTAGTGAAGCCATTAATTGCACACTTCAATGGGATTATCCTCTGTTACTAATTAATTACTAATCCTTGATTGCTAGCTACATCACAGCTGATGTGAATATAAGGCACACAGAAAACTGGAATATTCAGTATTCTCTGATAACTCTCTCACTACACAACCAACTTGATACTTGATATATATGCTCAACCGACAACATGGAGATCATCACTAACCACAAGGGTGGTTTGAAGCTAGTACATGAGGGGTACATGTACACTAGGAAGTACGCTAGGAAGACTGTACGATGGGAGTGCCCCAACCGTGGATCACTACCATTGATGGCGACCCCTTCCTCATCTATGACAACGGTGTTCATTCCTCTGCTAGGATGTTAGTGTTTGGGACTGAGCTTGGACTTCGACGCCTCGCGAGTTCTGACTCCTGGTATATGGATGGAACTTTTTCTGTTGCCCCACTGCTATTCTCTCAGTTGTACATCATTCGTGTACCACTTGGGGAATCAGCTGTGACCTGTGTCTATGCCTTTCTACCCGACAAGCAACAGGAGACCTATGAAGAACTTTTCACCACTATTCAGGATCAGTGCAGTCATCTTACACAGTCCACATGGCTTTTCTGCCAGTGGATGATGTCTCTGAGGGCATGGCCTACCTTCGTGATAACATTCCTGATGGACTAGAACCGCTTCTGCACTACTTTGACAGCACCTACGTGTCTGGTACCTACCGTCAAATACAGCTACCCTCACGTCCAGATGACACTGTACCTCCCCTTCGTATGCGTCGCAAGCCACCTATGTATCCACCATCCCTATGGAATGTGCACAACATCACCCTTCAAGGCGGTTCCCGAACCAACAACATCTGTGAGGGTTGGAACAATGCATTTTCCAAGCTGGTAGGACATGCTCACCCTACCATCTGGAGAGCCATCGACAGCATCCGGAAGGATCAGGCCCAGATTGCCACTGCACTGCTACGAGATGAGCGTGGTGAACCACCAGCCAAGCGTGCACGGCGCCACACACTGAAGCTCCAGACAAAGCTACACACTCTATGTACTCACCGTAATGATGGTACCAAGTCAGTTCCAGATACCCTGAGGTGCATTGGACACTGTGTGAGATGGAATTAGACACGGTTCCATTGACTGTATAAGACTTGTGATATGATCCATTGTAATAAACTTGTGATACCATTGAATTTGAAATTTGAGTGAAGTGGGGTTTTGTCCTAGTGGGTTTTAATCTGAGTGGGGTTCTGTCCAGTGGGGTTTTGTCCTGTGGGGTTTTGTCTGAGTGGGGATTTGTCCAGTGGGGTTTTGTCCGTTTACCACTAAGGGGACAGCTAATTTGGTGTAATGAGATTTCATAAAGTACCTAATGAGCCGATGTGTTGTATATTGCAGGACAATTCATAACACGTCAGTCACTTCAGAACAATGTAACGCTATTTTATTTGGAAGTGTGCCAGGTGTATTCCCCCTCCAAAGGATTTGTCATTGTCACACAACTGTTAAGTTAGCTCATTACACTTGAAACTTTTAAATTTGATAAAACGCCTATTTTTACATAAAACATATTCAATGGTGTTGTAGAAATAAATAAAATAAATATCTAAGGACATTAATAAAGGACATTTACATCATACTACTTAAGAGTTATTAATTAAACTCTGAGATAATTAGAATGAAATACAATATCCAAAAATGAATATAAAACTGGGCATAATTCATAAATATTAGAATATAAAACAGTATTTGTAAGACTAAACCTAATGCACTTTTAGTGTCTACCTGGCAAAATTAACATCATTCATTTAATACATCTATTTTCTATATCAGTCACTACATTCACTAAAATAGTGCGTAAAAGTCTCGACAGTAATGTGTTTTCAGTTTCTTCTTAAACATTTCTAGAGTGATTTAATTTCTGATGCTGAGAGGCAACTCATTCCACAGTTTTGGCCCCGGTACAACAACTTCTATCACTAAATGTTATTTTCTTATTGAATGGCACAACATAGCACCCATCAACAGAATGGGACGATCGTAAGTTCCGTGTTGGGTTCTGTTTTGTTAGAATCTCTGTACACTTACATATTTCATTCCAGTTTCGCCAATTGCGTATCCTATTACGTCAACTGCACATATTAATATAATATATTATGTATCATGCGAATATTCCTGGAATGTTAAAACGCAGTTCGTATATCAGCGGGCAAGGTCATATATTAATCTGTAAGCGGATTCGTGTATGCTCCTAAACAGTTTATTTGTTGTATTTAATTGTGATTGTAAACTGTTTAAACATGGAACGAATCAAGCACCCAACCATTGCCGTGTTACATAAAACATATCTATGTACAGTTTTCATGGTTATGGAATTCGCAAATAAGTCAAATACTTTCTGATAGACTGTGCATATAATCGATAATTCTGGCAATTACTTGAATGCTCAATGCTTGAGAACCATTCGTTTACAAATAAGTCAAATACCTTCTGATAGACTGTGCATTTCGGCAACTTTTTATTAGGGAATACGTGAGTTTCCCACATTTATAAGATATTTTGTTTACATTTATCAACCAGTGGTTTTGTATTTTATTACCGCGTCCGACCTACAGTAACTTGTTTTGCCCTCCAAAAAATGTGTCAATTAATTGTCCGGCCAAACCAAGCAAATGTCAATCATGTTTTCAGTGTGCTGCGTATGGTTATGTAAATAATAGTCTGGAATACACTAGTTAGTAACACAAAGGCACAACTAACTAAGGTAACAGACTGATCTGTAGTCCAGTGGTAACACGCTGGACTGGTAATCCAGGGATCGCAGGTTCGACCCCCCGTCTGACACGTAAATGCACGTAAAAGAACCAGAGGAGATTCTGGAATGAGTTTCTGGAATGAGTTTCTGGAATGAGTTTCTGTCTGTATCATTGTACTATCTTCCAAATATCTAAAATGACTAATCTCTTCAGGATGCATCGATCATATTGGAAACCGGTAGCGATGATAAATATACGTAATACACACAAAATGGAGCATACGTACGTCCTACACTATTGTCAGAGTTTCTGTCGTACTATTTCGCCCTGCTGTTTATTGTTTTAAGTCTGGAAGTAAATAAAAAGCATCATTTAGTTTTTTGATTTGAGTGTGATCTTTCTCTCAGAAGGGATTATTATTTTTCTTCTCATGATAACTGTTGCTAAAAATGTACCCATCAGACAAGGGAGGGTCACAATACAAACTTACATTTTTATAACATGAACACTGCTTACATAGAAATGAATTTGTGACATAGATGTAAGCATGTGGATATATAGTTAATGCTATGTATATTGTCAACATGTTAAAATTATGTTTGTATGTTATGAATTTTTTTTTTATCAAATGGGCCACATGCATTAACACTTTTTTATAACATTACTCTCTCCGTATCGTATGTATTGGTCTAGTTGATAATTAGTCGTTTAGTTCAATTAATATAGCTACCATCGTGCTTGTTATCCATTAATTTTCATGTGTATGTATAACATTATAATCCCGTCACACGATTTTGTAGGAAACGAAAACCGATTGTTCGAATTCAAATCAGATACTGTTGGCAATCAGTTTACAGCCACTGCCGTAGCCCCAAATTTCACAACCATTATCGACATTGACGGAAATACGGTTAATTATGTGGGTGAGTAGATATAACTATAAGAGTTCCATTTCTGATGACCTTACGGATACTCCATATTATTATATATAAAACTACATACATTATATATATTTTATAACATTTTGCCAAATCAACGATCACTAGACAAATCCTTCCAAATCGAATATTTGCATAGCAATATGGTTATTCGTTGCCATCACTATGCATGATACATGTATATCAACATATGCCTTGAACATATGTCTTGAACAGCGTTGTAACTGTTACTAAATGTCAAGTAAGATTGTAGGATGTTTTTAATCTTGGAACTACTTTCTTGCAGAATGCACCAGTGTATTTTCGCCATCATGGTCGAGTAATACAGCAGACGAAACATTCAGCATATCAACATCCGCTGCACTGTTTACCTTGAAAGATTACCTTGACTATGAAACTACGACCTCGTACTACTTTCTACTTACTGTTGTAGACCAAGGACTGAGCATCACGGGGTCAATTACAATAAAAGTAATAGAGTAATATTAATACTAATAATAATATCATATTATATATTGACGAGATGCAAACGAATGTGAGGAGGCAAGTGAATATATATCATTATCTACGTATCTATTTATAATCCTTTCAGATGAGTATAGTTGTTTTTTGTTTGTTCGGGTTTTACGCCTGCATCAGCACCATTTTAGGCTATATTATTGCCGGAGGGCAGTTTACCTAACAATTCAATTCCTGGGTAGGCTCCAGCTGTTAACCAGTACTTGGTGCACCAACCTCCGTAAGAAACTGTGTCACATAAATGAGACACGACCTGAGTGGGGTTCGAACGAACTCATGACCATCAGTGATGATAGGTTACATTGGTATACAAGTCAGCGACCTCAACCACTCGACCACGGAGGCGGACAGGTGAGAATAAACTGAGCTGTGTACAACAACTGTCATATCGTGTTTCACACACTCCAATGTATTTATGTGTGTATTTATGGCATGCGCCGATTTATAATGTCAACGATAATTTTCCTAGTATAACACAACGTTGCAGATTCAGTAGCGTATACTCTGGACTATTTATATCGATACATGTGAAATCATTGCATGTGGCGATAGTAGATGCCAACGATAACTGTCCTTGTATAGCACAGCGTTGCATATTCAGTAGCGTATACTCTGGACTATTTATATCGATACATGTGAAATCATTGCATGTGGCGATAGTAGATGCCAACGATGACTGTCCTTGTATAACACAGCGTTGCAGATTCAGTAGCGTATACTCTGGACTATTTATATCGATACATGTGAAATCATTGCATGTGGCGATAGTAGATGCCAACGATAACTGTCCTTGTATAGCACAGCGTTGCATATTCAGTAGCGTATACTCTGGACTATTTATATCGATACATGTGAAATCATTGCATGTGGCGATAGTAGATGCCAACGATGACTGTCCTTGTATAACACCGACCAGTGTGTTGCAGACTCAATATCCTGTGTACACATATTCTCTAGAATATGTTATAGCAATACATATGTGTATTCATTGCAGGTGACGATAGAAGATAAATGTCCTAGTATAGCACTAGCCAATACGTTGCTGACTCCAAAGCCTATAATCTGCAATATTGTAAAACAATACATGTGTGAAATCATTGCAGTTGACGATAGAAGATGCGAACGATAACTGTCCTATTATATCACCAACCGGTGTATCACAGACTCCTCTACCTGTACTAGTGGAAGCTTCCCTCACCTCGTTCTCCTCTACTGACGCGGATAGTGGAGATAACAGCGATATTAGATATACCGTGTCGACAGTAATTGCTGAGTAAGGTTTTATGTTGATGTTAGATATATCTTGTCGACAGTAATTGCTAAGTAAGGGTTTATGTTGATGTTAGATATATCTTGTCGACAGTAATTGCTGAGTAAGGTTTTATGTTGATGTTAGATATACCGTGTCGACAGTAATTGCTGAGTGAGGTTTTATGTTGATATTAGATATATCTTGTCGACAGTAATTGCTGAGTAAGGTTTTATGTTGATGTTAGATATATCTTGTCGACAGTAATTGCTGAGTGAGGTTTTATGTTGATATTAGATATATCTTATCGACAGTAATTGCTGAGTAAGGTATTATGTTGATGTTAGATATACCGTGTCGACAGTAATTGCTGAGTAAGGTATTATGTTGATGTTAGATATACCGTGTCGACAGTAATTGCTGAGTAAGGTATTATGTTGATGTTAGATATATCTTGTCGACAGTAATTGCTGAGTAAGGTTTTATGTTGATGTTAGATATACCGTGTCGACAGTAATGCTGAGTAAGGTTTTATGTTGATGTTAGATATACCGTGTCGACAGTAATTGCTGAGTAAGGTATTATGTTGATGTTAGATATACCGTGTCGACAGTAATTGCTGAGTAAGGTTTTATGTTGATGTTAGATATACCGTGTCGACAGTAATTGCTGAGTAAGGTTTTATGTTGATGTTAGATATACCGTGTCGACAGTAATTGCTGAGTAAGGTTTTATGTTGATGTTAGATATACCGTGTCGACAGTAATTGCTGAGTAAGGTTTTATGTTGATGTTAGATATACCGTGTCGACAGTAATTGCTGAGTAAGGTTTTATGTTGATGTTAGATATACCGTGTCGACAGTAATTGCTGAGTAAGGTATTATGTTGATGTTAGATATACCGTGTCGACAGTAATTGCTGAGTAAGGTATTATGTTGATGTTAGATATACCGTGTCGACAGTAATTGCTGAGTAAGGTATTATGTTGATGTTAGATATACCGTGTCGACAGTAATTGCTGAGTAAGGTTTTATGTTGATGTTAGATATACCGTGTTGACAGTTATTGCTGAGTAAGGTATTATGTTGATGTTAGATATACCGTGTCGACAGTAATTGCTGAGTAAGGTATTATGTTGATGTTAGATATACCGTGTCGACAGTAATTGCTGAGTAAGGTATTATGTTGATGTTAGATATACCGTGTCGACAGTAATTGCTGAGTAAGGTTTTATGTTGATGTTAGATATACCGTGTCGACAGTAATTGCTGAGAAAGGTTTTATATGGAATTGTACTCAAACGGAATATTACATCAAATTTATCTTTGAAAAACACAGCATTAGATGAACACTGTGGAATTAATTGTGTTTTTGATTTTAAACAAAACATATATAAAGATATACGGTATGATTGCACGCAACAAAATAAACAATGGCTTGCCTTGAATAAAAGTTGATGATGATGATCCGTTTATTTACATTCGACACGGCAGAGCATATGCTCGAGCATTCCAAGTCGAGTATGGAGGATTCGTGCTAAACATCGTCGATTATCATGGGGTTTTGTTGAGTTGTTG
This sequence comes from Archivesica marissinica, assembly GCA_014843695.1. Lineage (NCBI taxonomy): Eukaryota > Metazoa > Mollusca > Bivalvia > Venerida > Vesicomyidae > Archivesica > Archivesica marissinica. The sequence continues at coordinate 57,892,484 of CM026402.1, forward strand.
ATTATGTGTCTAGTTTAATGGTGCCCTCGAAGTTTCTGAGGGTGACAAGGCCTGTGCTGTAACATCTTCCTTTCGAAAGTCTCTTCTTAGGACCAACCCCACTGTTAGTCATCCCGTAGCAGCATATAAACGGATCTGACAGATATCTGGTATTCTAGGGCCATTCTATGCTTACACCACCCCTGTTAAATGAGGCAGTGGTGATGAAGCGTTTACACCAATCAAGTAATAAGAAATAATTATATTTGGACCAGTTTATTTATCAAAAATTATGTCTACAATTAGTAATATTACTGGCACAAAGTGCATATCTTGACTGGCTCATCTGGATCTACACATTGTGTTAGCTTATTTAGAGGTATGTTGTGTTGAAAGGGTTAATGTATCATGTATTCATGGTCTTTGGCACATTATCTCAATATAATTTTGTGTTTCAGTCCTCCAGTGAACTACAACAAAACCATGGACCTCTTGGGTGACATTTACAAAAAATACACAACACTTCTATTTAGCGTGATTGCCATTGACAACGGAACTGTACCACGAGGTGACTCGGCATCAGTTAGAATCACTATTAGTAACACATGTGTTATAGATGCGCTATTTGTGGATATTAAACAGGTCTTTGCTGTTAACAAGACTACTGGAGGATTGACACTCCGGATACCAAAATATTATGTCGTTGACTTTTGTAAGTAATTAATATTCAGTTGTTTCTTTAAGCGGCTAGCCATAATGTCACAATCCTCTGCTCTGACTATTTCCAACGACACATAAAACATGAACACTTTTCTACAAGGCTTTCAAAATTTAAAATTGCTAAAGTATAATGTAGTACAATATGGATAGAAAATGAAATACATGCAGTTTAAAAAGCATGCGAATATATAGTTTTAGCTCGGCTTGATTTGGCAGGTGATATATCCGTTTTGGGCTCAATTAACTATCTGGCCGTTTCTGATTGATGTTTATTCTAACGAGCTCAACCATATGCTTGATATGATATGTTTAATAATGCAGCAATACTTGTCTTTCCGGAAAGTCGGAGCAGTTCGTCTATACCGAAATACATTAATACACAAACCCATTTGTGTTCGTAATTATGTAGTCTAACATAGCTCGTCAGTTTGTCTGTATACGCAAAGAAGGAATTTACTATGTATATGTTGTGGCGAGCCCGTGGTACTCCAATGTGTGTGGCTGATGAGCCCCCAGTGGGTATGGTGACCCACACGTTTATTTATCTCTCAATGTCTCAGTTGAGTTCCTGTGTCTAACCTATCATAAATCCACTGGAGTTGTCTAAGGGTATTTTATTTCTTCGGTCTCGCAATAATAACAACACCGTGGTTTTGTCTTTCTTCTATATATATAATATATTGCTTCCGTATTTCTTATTTTCTAAGTTATAGCTCTTGCATATATCTCTGCTTATTTCAATTATTATTTTATTTATTTACGTCAGAATTTAGTCGTTTATTGCTAATTGTCCCAATCAGCTCTAATATCTTTAATCCGTCATTACTCTCTTCATACAATCGTTTCAATGTTTCCGCTTCAATGACCATCGTCTCACAATAATAGATTATATTCACCGCTAAATATGTTCCTTATCTCGGCTGAATAATCTTATTATTTGTATTTATTTTTAAATACGCAATTAACTGTCATAAGTTATCTTTCTCTTAATGTCTATATGTTTATATCATAGAAACATTTAATTATGTATCTTAATTTTGAGATCACGCAACAATCCGTTCCTTGGACGTCACCTTAGTGTATCTAATTTGATTAATAAAGATAGTTTCTTATATACAGACCAGCGATGGTCATGTAGACTTACAGACGCCGTAACATCTGTTACGTTACCTAATATTATTAAGATTTTCCGCACATCAAAAGATTCGGCCTTTTAAAATTGCACAACTGACCACATGTGCAATCAATCCCGATAATTAGTCATTCCCGCGCAAAAATAGGATTGATATTTTTAGGCGCGAAAATGATAGCAGACGATATGCATAAGATAAATATATATAGTACATGGTAAATCAATGATGTTGTATATTAAATAGATTAATGTATTTATATAATACATTACTATATATATATGACAATAATAACATTTCGTGCAAATATTGTTTGTTTTTCATATATTTTGCATAATGTTTGCAATAAAACATTGTTTAACATGTGATGTCAAACCTGACGTCATTTTACTCTCAGTTTTCGAGTCTTGTTTATTTGCACATAACACATTGGCTGTAGTAGTTCAGACAGGTAGGAATTAGCCACACAGGTCGTATGCCTACGTGGTTAATTCCGGCGCCCAGAATGACACACATTGATTTATTCGCAAATAAACAACGCAAATACAAATATTGTTTTTGAATTATATACTAATTTATTATTTGTTTTGTATCATTCTTCCAGTGTGTAATGATGACATTGGGCTTACAAAAGGTACTGTGCTGGACAATATGATATTTGCTTCATCTTCTTTTGATGCCATAGCAACAGCACCAGGACGAGGCAGAGTAGATAGCCCAGCAAGTAAGTCATGGTTTAATAAATGTGACATTGGTTCAGTTAACTGTTAGCTTGTCATCGATATTATTGCCATTATAGCCATTTCATTCATTGTAAAATATTTGCGCCTTATTTGGATCATTTTCAAATTGTATATATAAAGCGTTATTTAGCTATGACTTAATAATCATTTTGACATTTATATGCATGTACTACTATGTGTTCAGGGTTAGAATAAGGCAAATGAGTAAACATGATTTACATTTCGTCTTGGATAAATATTAGAATTTTATACCTTTTTCAATATGTAAATATTTATTCTAACTCTACTAGGACAAAGTTATATTTGTCAGCACCTTCAATGAAAGATTCAGAATGACAAACATATATTTTGACTGAGAAAATCTTCGGAAAGAAGATATTCCTAGTAATGATACTTTAAATGATCTGATTGACGTTCCATAAAAGTAAACTATTTCTAATTCAGATGTGATAAGTGAACTAGCAGGTGCCTGGGTGGCTGGTACAGTTGACACGAATCAGTATATGGAAGTTGATATGAGCATACCGTACAGATTCACCAAGGTGCACATACAAGGACGTGAAGATGCTGACGAGTGGGTCACATCATTCAAAGTGTTATTTTATAATGATTCAACTACTGTATGGGACGAATACACTGCCATGAATGGGCAAAATGTAAGTTCAGTTCCACTAAGTCTAATACTTTTTGCGATGTGCAAAATACATATATACAGTTAACACAATGTACTAATTCATGTATGTAAAGAAGTAAAGGTAACAAAGTGGTATTCCATCCTACAGCTGTGAGGGGCAAATGATTCGAAGTCAACGACCGTAACCACTCGGCCACGGAGGCCATCAACGTAATCTTAAGTAAGAACATACTAACATCAGTATGATGTAATGTGAGTGATATACAATTTGAAACGAGACGTTAACCGGAGAATTTGAAATAACCGACTTTGATATAACGGCTGTCGACTGTAATGTACGCAATAGAGATGATTTCAAATGTTTTATGAGTTTAAATTCAAAGACTCTATTATTTTACTCAGATATTTGTGGGCGTGGCTGGTAGAAATACGATTAGGAAAGTTGATTTAGATCCACCGGTGTTAAGTACACAGATTCGAATCAATCCTCAAATGTGGAAAGGAGGAAATATATCAATGAGGTTAGAGTTTTCCGGATGCAGACAAGCTGAACAACTATACTGTACGTATCAATCAAATTTAAATTCAATTTTATTTAGTTGGTATGGAATAGTGTTGCTATACAGTGCTCAAACATATTTATTTATCAAGATAAGCATAACATATAACATTCGTACATATATCATCCATACAATACAACTATCGTACACATTGTTTGGACCGACTTTATCTGATCTATCCGAGTATCCGTCTGTATGTGAAATACTGTTCTGTTTGGCACACTGGAAGTGCTTCGTTCATTAACAGTTGGATAGTCACTATACTAGTATGATATAAGCTGTTAGCGTGACATTAAACACAAACATACACAATAAATTTAATGAAAGGTTGTTTTAATTTTGTGATCAAGATGGTAATACTATGGAATATACAACCAGTATATTACGTCTGGACAAGACGGTCGTGAAGCAGACGCCTTACATATGCAGTAGATCATTACGCTCTAGCCATATTTATATTTCCTTTGGAAAGTATCTTAAATCGCTTTCATTTTTCGACCAAAGAAACCGAATCGATCTGAAAAACTAAATGTAGATATTATGTATTACGAAATTTCTTAGATGAAGTCAGCTGTGTACGCTGTCAGACAACCAATTACTGTGACGGTGAAGGCATCCAAAAGCCCTGTGGTAGATGCGATCCATATGACCCACTTTCCACTTGCGGGAGGAATCCAATTGAACACTCATTTGGACACGCTTCTGAATGTTCAACCTGTCCAGATGGCTGGGTAATCTATTAACGAGCATGCGTAATTATGGATAATCTATTAACAAGCATGCATAATTATGGGTAATCTATTAACGAGCATGCGTAATTATGTGTAATCTATTAGAGAGCATGCATAATTATGGGTAATCTATTAACGAGCATGCGTAATTATGGGTAATCTATTAACGAGCATGCGTAATTATGTGTAATCTATTAGAGAGCATGCGTAATTATGGGTAATCTATTAGCGAGCATGCGTAATTATGGGTAATGTATTAGCGAGCATGCGTAATTATGGGTAATGTATTAGCGAGCATGCATAATTATGGGTAATCTATTAGCGAGCATGCGTAATTATGTGTAATCTATTAGCGAGCATGCGTAATTATGGGTAATCTATTAGCGAGCATGCGTAATTATGGGTAATCTATTAGCGAGCATGCGTGATTATGGGTAATGTATTAGCGAGCATGCGTAATTATGGGTAATCTATTAGCGAGCATGCGTAATTATGTGTAATGTATTAGCGAGCATGCGTAATTATGGGTAATCTATTAGCGAGCATGCGTAATTATGGGTAATCTATTAGCGAGCATGCGTAATTATGATTGTTCTAATTGTGGATATAGTTCCTATATGCCACGGTGCGTAGTGACATGTATCGGATATAGTTCCTATATGCCACGGTGCGTAGTGACATGTATCGGATATAGTTCCTATATGCCACGGTGCGTAGTGACATGTATCGGATATAGTTCCTATATGCCACGGTGCGTAGTGACATGTAGTGGATATAGTTCCTATATGCCACGGTGCATAGTGACATGTATCGGATATAGTTCCTATATGCCACGGTGCGTAGTGACATGTATCGGATATAGTTCATATATGCCACGGTGCGTAGTGACATGTATCGGATAACAACCACCAACAAATAGTTCCTATATGCCACGGTGCGTAGTGACATGTATCGGATATAGTTCCTATATGCCACGGTGCTAGTGACATGTACGGATATAGTTCCATATGCCACGGTGCGTAGTGACATGTATGGATATAGTTCCTATATGCCACGGTGCGTAGTGACATGTATCGGATATAGTTCCTATATGCCACGGTGCGTAGTGACATGTATGGATATAGTTCCTATATGCCACGGTGCGTAGTGACATGTATCGGATATAGTTCCTATATGCCACGGTGCGTAGTGACATGTATCGGATATAGTTCCTATATGCCACGGTGCGTAGTGACATGTATCGGATATAGTTCATATATGCCACGGTGCGTAGTGACATGTAGTGGATATAGTTCCTATATGCCACGGTGCGTAGTGACATGTATCGGATATAGTTCCTATATGCCACGGTGCGTAGTGACATGTATCGGATATAGTTCCTATATGCCACGGTGCGTAGTGACATGTATCGGATATAGTTCCTATATGCCACGGTGCATAGTGACATGTATCGGATATAGTTCCTATATGCCACGGTGCGTAGTGACATGTATCGGATATAGTTCCTATATGCCACGGTGCGTAGTGACATGTATCGGATATAGTTCCTATATGCCACGGTGCGTAGTGACATGTATCGGATATAGTTCCTATATGCCACGGTGCGTAGTGACATGTATCGGATATAGTTCCTATATGCCACGGTGCGTAGTGACATGTATCGGATATAGTTCATATATGCCACGGTGCGTAGTGACATGTATCGGATATAGTTCCTATATGCCACGGTGCGTAGTGACATGTATCGGATATAGTTCCTATATGCCACGGTGCGTAGTGACATGTATCGGATATAGTTCCTATATGCCACGGTGCGTAGTGACATGTATCGGATATAGTTCATATATGCCACGGTGCGTAGTGACATGTATTGGATATAGTTCCTATATGCCACGGTGCGTAGTGACATGTATCGGATATAGTTCCTATATGCCACGGTGCGTAGTGACATGTACGGATATAGTTCCTATATGCCACGGGGTAGTGACATGTATCGGATATAGTTCCTATATGCCACGGTGCGTAGTGACATGTATCGGATATAGTTCCTATATGCCACGGTGCGTAGTGACATGTATTGATATAGTTCCTATATGCCACGGTGCGTAGTGACATGTAGTGGATACAGTTCCTATATGCCACGGTGCGTAGTGACATGTATCGGATATAGTTCCTATATGCCACGGTGCGTAGTGACATGTATCGGATATAGTTCCTATATGCCACGGTGCGTAGTGACATGTATTGGATATAGTTCCTATATGCCACGGTGCGTAGTGACATGTAGTGGATACAGTTCCTATATGCCATGGTGCGTAGTGACATGTATCGGATATAGTTCCTATATGCCACGGTGCGTAGTGACATGTATTGGATATAGTTCATATATGCCACGGTGCGTAGTGACATGTATCGGATATAGTTCATATATGCCACGGTGCGTAGTGACATGTATTGGATATAGTTCATATATGCCACGGTGCGTAGTGGCATGTATCGGATACAGTTCCTATATGCCACGGTGCGTAGTGAAGTATCGGATAAGTTCCTATATGCCACGGTGCGTAGTGACATGTATCGGATATAGTTCATAAGCCCCGTGCTTAGTGACATGTATCGGATATAGTTCATATATGCCACTGTGCGTAGTGACATGTATCGGATATAGTTCCTATATGCCACGGTGCGTAGTGACATGTAGTGGATATAGTTCATGTATGCCACGGTGCTTAGTGACATGTATCGGATATAGTTCCTATATGCCA
>CM026402.1:57900745-57929708 GCA_014843695.1 Archivesica marissinica
TTTATACTTAAATTAAAGAGGTAAGTATGGTTTGGGTTTTTGGTTATACTTAAATTAAAGAGATAGGTATGGTTTGAATGGTTGTGTATACTTAATTAAAGAGGTAGGTATGGTTTGGGTGGTTGTTGATACTTAAATTAAAGAGATAGGTATGGTTTGGGTTTTTGTCTATTCTTAAATTAAAGAGGTAAATCTTGTTTGGGTGTTTGCGTATGCTTAAATTAAAGAGATAGGTATGGCTTGGGTGGTTGTTTATACTTGATTAAAGAGGTAGGTATGGTTTGGGTTTTTGTTTATATTTAAATTAAAGAGGTAAGTATGGTTTGGGTGTTTGCGTATATTTGATTAAAGATGTAGGTATGGTTTGGATGGTTGCTTATACTTGATTAAAGAGGTAGGTATGGTTTGGGGTTTTATTTATACTTAAATTAATGAGGTAAGTATGGCTTGGGTTGGGAATTGGCTTGGGAATTTCAAGCTTTATTTCATCATGTTCTATATCTCTTTGTATTGTATGAATTTCAAGCTTTATTTCATCATGTTCTATATCTCATTGTATTGTATGAATTTCAAGCTTTATTTCATCATGTTCTATATCTCTTTGTATTGTAGGAATGTCAAGCTTTATTTCATCATGTTATATATCTCTTTGTATTGTATGAATTTCAAGCTTTATTTCATCATGTTCTATATCTCTTTGTATTGTAGGAATTTCAAGCTTTATTTCATCATGTTCTATATCTCTTTGTATTGTATGAATTTCAAGCTTTATTTCATCATGTTCTATATATCTTTGTATTGTAGGGGTTTCAAGCATATTATGGAAGACTCAGTTATATAAATGCCGAAAACGCGTTGGAGTTGACTGTATTCATCTCCAGCTTTCTGCTAGTCCTCGATGTTGAGCAATGTCAAGTTAAAACAGGCTATCGAATGGTAAATATTTAAAGATTAAACTTTATTTATTTTACAACGATTGCAAAGCAAGTTCTAACAACTTATATTAATCACTCTCGTTGGCGCGGATGAAAGCGTAGATGTGGTCATTTGTGTTGGAGGAAACCGGAATACCCGGAGAAAACCTTGACCCACCTGTCCGATCTGGCGACCACCGTACCATCTCACATACTTCCCGGTCCGAGGATCGAACCCGGATTGCATTGGTGAGAAGCGAGTGCGCTAACCACTAGGCTAATCGGACAATATTTAAAGATAGCAGAAATGAAAACATATATGCATATATACTAATTTTGCCCGATTTTTGAAAATAGTAATATACGTGTATTATTAAATAGTTGTTTAATTGTCGCTTACATTTTTTAAAATAATTTTATATACTTTTTGAGAAGGACGCACTCATAACGTGTGCGTGCACGTCTGTGTTCCAGGAAGTATGCGAGCTCTTGTGTGTCCATATGGTGTGTTCACTCGTTCTTTCGATAGAATTTAATAGTGTGGACCCATATTTTTATATTCCTAACATTTATTGAATTACCTCGTGTATTAACTAGTGGTCGTCTAGTTTACATGTATATAACTCATTCAAACACACATTATTATTATGCATGTATATTCATCTATTTTTCTATTTAGTCTATCAGAATCTTTAAATGCGTAATTATGATTAGTGCATTAAAATTTGTATTGTATACTCGTGACTTTATTCTCATATACCATGTCTTACCACACACCTAAACACATGGATATCTGTAACGCAGTCGTCTGCAGTCGTCTATTCACAGCATGTTCTATTCTATCTTCAGGACTGGCAATGGAATTGCGGTAGTGCTTCAATCGTTCTAGCATGGATAATGCTTGTGTTCTTCATTCAAAAGTTCCCCAAGCTTGGAATCTATGTTGTCATGTTCAGATATATTCTCTACACTTTCTTCAAGTTCTTCATCGTATTCCTGCTCTTTATCATCGCGTTTGGACTTGGATTCTTCTGTCTCCTACAAAATCAGGTAAGCAAACACTACAGTCAATCTTCTTGTCTTCTTGTTTCAAGTTGATTTCCGTTCATATTGTTCTAAAGCTTTATCCATATAATTAAAAGACGACACTCTTAGATGCGACTTTTATTTCATAGTCTTCATCAATAATATTCAAATTTTGGGAAGGGCCGTTTTCTAATGTTGGTTATAACTTGTGGCCCGACCCTTTTGCAATGTTACACAAATGTATGTATGCATCTTATACATTGTTAATTTCTATTCTGTATCATGCATGTATGTCAACTGTACTGTTTGATATGCATATGCAATAAAATATGGTTAAATCAAATAATATTCAAATAGTCAAAAATGCGATTGTTTTTGTCCCCTCTCCCATATGCTTAAGTACAGCTAATTGGGAAACAAGAAATTGCAGAATATTTTTAGCATATTTTATTAAAATTGCTGGCATAGTAAACGCACACTGTGCATTGTTCGCCCGTGATTAATCTATTCTCAGCAGATTGGTGGTGGTGGTGGTGGTGGTGGTGGTGGTGGTGGTGGTGGTGGTGGTGGGGAAGGGGGTACTGCCGGTGAGCTACCCATTCACTAAATCTGCTACTGCTGATACTTGTCGGGCTAAGGCCATAATAAAATATTTCCTAGATTTTCATCCCCGCCCGCCCCCGTTTTTAGGGCCCGCCCCGATTTTTTTATTACTATTTGAAAAGAAAAAAAAAATCTTGTCAAGTTGAATCTTGTCAAAACACCATTTTATCAGCATAAATATCGATATCCTGAAAATATAAAATAAAAAATAAAATTTCACTCCCCGCCCCCATTTTCAAAAAAATGTGGATGAAAATCTAGGATTTATTTTATTATGGCCTAACTCCTAATGTATATTTCAATGTATTTGGACCAAACAACATAGAAAACTAACCTATAACACCGAAGTCAAGTTCCCTTACAAAACCACACCTGTCCGACCTGGACACCAACGTACCAATCCCACATGCTCTGTATCGAGGATCGAACCCATGTCATTGATTAGAAGCGAGCGTTCTAAGTACTGCGCTAATCGGACATCCCTAGTCCCATTAGACTAGTGATGATTGTAGCGTGGTCGCAGCAGTGCAGGTTCGAAAAATAGATACTTATCGGATGACAAAACTCGTTTTTATGGGACAAAAATTCACTGTATGTGTTTATTACAGACTCCATACAGTACTGCATGGAATGCGATAATCAGAACAGCCGTGATGATGATTGGAGAGTTCGACTACAACGACATTTTCCACGGAGACGACGAGATGCACTATTTCTTAACATACGTGTTATTCTGTTCGTTCCTCGTCATCATGACCATCATAATAATGAACCTGCTGGTATGTACAGTATATCTGGTTATGTAACGTTTATATGCTGGTATGTGCAACATACCCGTGTAACATCCTATATGTGTATATATGGTATGTGCAACATACTCGTTTAACATCCTATATATATATGTTGGTATGTGCAACATACTCGTGTAACATCCTATATATATATATATGTTGGTATGTGCAACATACTCGTGTAACATCCTATATATATATATATATGTTGGTATGTGCAACATACTCGTGTAACATCCTATATATATATATATATGTTGGTATGTGCAACATACCCGTGTAACATCCTATATATATATTATGGTATGAATAATCACCACGGTGTAAATCATATATGTATATATATAGGTATGGAGTCCACTCGTGTACCCTCTATATAAATATAGAATATGGTATGGAGTCACCACGCGTGTAAAATCCTATGTATATAAGATGGGAATGGAGTCACCAGCGGTAACATCCAAGGTAGATTATATGGTATGGGAGTCACCACTCGTGTAACATGTCTATAGTATATTATATTGGGTATGGAGTTCACACTCGTTGTTAACCCTATATGTATCTATATATGGATGGAGCAACTCGTGTAACATCCTATATGTATATATATATATATGGTATGAAATCACCTCTCGTGTAACATCTTATGTATATATATATGGTATGGAGTCACCACTCGTGTAACATCCTATATATATATATATATGGTATGAAATCACCACTCGTGTAACATCTTATGTATATGGTTGTTTGTGTTTTGTGTTTTGGTTGTTGTGTTGTTTTGTATGGTATGAAATCACCACTTGTTTGTAATTCTATAGGTATATATGGTATGAAATCACCACTTGTGTAACATCCTATATGTATATATATATGGTATGAAATCACCACTCGTGTAACGTCCTATATGTATATATATGGTATGAAATCACCACTCGTGTAACATCCTATATGTATATATATATGGTATGAATCACCACCGTGTAAGATCCTTATATTATAATATATATATATTATATGGTATGAAATCACCCTGTGTAAGATCATATATATACTGTGGGGTCCCATTGCGAGTAATACGGGTATGTGATCGAACTGAGCTTTTTCCATTATCCGTTGCTAACCTTGGATGTTTTCCATTATCCGTTGCTAACCTTGGATGTTTTCCATTATCCGTTGCTAACCTTGGATGTTTTCCATTATCCGTTGCTAACCTTGGATGTTTTCCATTATCCGTTGCTAACCTTGGATGTTTTCCATTATCCGTTGCTAACCTTGGATGTTTTCCATTATCCGTTGCTAACCTTGGATGTTTTCCATTATCCGTTGCTAACCTTGGATGAACCGGTCAGATATCGTGGTCTGCAATGCAATTACATACGAACAAGCGATTCCAATGTCAACAGCGCCAAGTATTGGATATAGAAACGTGTTTCTCGTATAGTTGTGTCTGACGGAAGTATATTGCAACCCTTTATTCCGTTCCCAATTTCAGATATTCCCATGGACGGATTTCAACAATATTCGTTATTCTTTTCCAGGTTCTTCTAAACCTCTGAACTTGTTTCAACACACGCTTTATTCTCTTCCCTGGTACTGCTAAATACCTGCACCGGTTCCATCAATGCCCTTTATTCTTATACCAGGTTCATCTAAACCTCTGAACTTGTTTCAACACACGCTTTATTCTCTTCCCTGGTACTGCTAAATACCTGCACCGGTTGCATCAATGCCCTTTATTCTTATACCAGGTTCATCTAAACCTCTGAACTTGTTTCAACACACGCTTTATTCTCTTCCCTGGTTCTGCTAAATACCTGCACCGGTTTCATCAATGCCCTTTATTCTTATACCAGGTTCATCTAAACCTCTAAACTTGTTTCAACACCACGCTTTAATCTCTGTCCTGGTACTGCTAAATACCTGCACCGGTTCCATCAATGCCCTTTATTCTTATACTAGGTTCATCTAAACCTCTGAACTTGTTTCAACACCACGCTTTAATCTCTGTCCTGGTACTGCAAAAATACCTGCACCGGTTCCATCAATGCCCTTTATTTTTATACCAGGTTCATCTAAACCTCTGAACTTGTTTCAACACACGCTTTAATCTCTGTCCTGGTACTGCAAAAATACCTGCACCGGTTCCATCAATGCCCTTTATTCTTATACCAGGTTCATCTAAGCCTCTGAACTTGTTTCAACACACGCTTTATTCTCTTCCCTGGTACTGCTAAATACCTGCACCGGTTGAATCAATGCCCTTTATTCTTTACCAGGTTCATCTAAACCTCTGAAATGTTTCAACACCGCTTTACTCTTCCATGTTCTGATAAATACCTGCACGGTTTCATCATGCCCTTTATTCTTATACCAGGTTCATCTAAACCTCTAAACTTGTTTCAACCCACGCTTTAATATCTGTCCTGGTTACTGATAATACCTGCACCGGTTCATCAATGCCCTTTTATTCTTTACAGGTATTTAACCTCTGAACTTGGTTTCAAAACCACGCTTTAATGCTATGTTCTGTACTGGAAAAATACCTGCACCGGTCACAATCCCTTTATTTTTACCAGGTTCATCTAAACCTCTGAACTTGTTTCAACACACGCTTTATTCTCTTTCCTGGTTCTGCTAAATACCTGCACCGGTTGCATCAATGCCCTTTATTCTTATACCAGGTTCATCTAAGCCTCTGAACTTGTTTCAACACACGCTTTATTCTCTTCCCTGGTTCTGCTAAATACCTGCACCGGTTGCATCAATGCCCTTTATTCTTATACCAGGTTCATCTAAACCTCTGAACTTGTTTCAACACACGCTTTATTCTCTTCCCTGGTTCTGCTAAATACCTGCACCGGTTGCATCAATGCCCTTTATTCTTATACCAGGTTCATCTAAACCTCTGAACTTGTTTCAACACACGCTTTATTCTCTTCCCTGGTTCTGCTAAATACCTGCACCGGTTGCATCAATGCCCTTTATTCTTATACCAGGTTCATCTATACCTCTGAACTTGTTTCACCACCACGCTTTAATCTCTGTCCTGGTACTGCAAAAATACCTGCACCGGTTCCATCAATACCCTTTATTCTTATACCAGGTTCATCTAAACCTCTGAACTTGTTTCAACACACGCTTTATTCTCTTCTCTGGTTCTGCTAAATACCTGCACCGGTTTCATCAATGCCCTTTATTCTTATACCAGGTTCATCTAAACCTCTGAACTTGTTTCAACACCACGCTTTAATCTCTGTCCTGGTACTGCAAAAATACCTGCACCGGTTCCATCAATGCCCTTTATTCTTATACCAGGTTCATCTAAACCTCTAAACCTGTTTCAACACCACGCTTTAATCTCTGTCCTGGTACTGCTAAATACCTGCACTGGTTCCATCAATGCCCTTTATTCTTATACCAGGTTCATCTAAACCTCTTTACTGGTTTCATCATCACTCTTTATTCTCTTCCCTTGTTCTTATACAAGGTTCTAACTCTCGAAAATCAGGTCAGATTTGAAACACTGAAGTTGAACAATATTTCATTTTTCAACAATAGCTTTTCATTTAATACAACATAAAGGGTACGAGTGCAAGGTAATCCTAGAGGAGATTGAATATTGAGATTAAAAGTCAAGTTGTGAATATCATTTTCGTGTTTCGCTCGGTTGATTATTAAATTAGTTAGGGGCACTTCAATACTTTAAGGAACACAGTTTGTCAGGATTTGGTGGTCACCTCGACATCTCAATTGAAAGAGCGTGTAACAGGTGCGAAAGATCCGGAGTTCGAGCCCCGCTGGGTTACGAGTGTGCCCTTAGGCAAGGCATTTAAATTCCACATTGCCTCTTCTCTCTCCTTTATGGCGATGGATTCCATAAGGAATGAGGTCTCGAGAGTGATTAATATATGTTGAAAGAACTTGTTTCGCAATCGAGCTGAAATACATTTGTATAAACTAAGCAGTAATAAAGGTCCGAGGTGGAATCCATGACCCAGACCGGCATGGTTCCTCTCCTAATAAATGCTGTTCCGTATTGGGTGATTGCTAGTATGACGAAGCAATGACTTTGTTACCTGTGTTGTTGTTCTCAGTAACACTAGGGACGAATTTAGAAGTTCTCGATTGTGATAACCATGTGGGTAGATTAATAGGTAGAAAGTTGAAATATAATTATCTAAATTTTTAAATTGTAACTTAGCTATAGCTATTATGAATTGTTATTTTCCACTGCGGATGTATTTTGACAACAGGTCGGTCTGGCTGTAGACGATATCAAAGGTGTTCAAGATCAGGCGGCGTTAAAGAGAATTGCAATGAAGGTATAAACCAGTATACAAATGTATTTATAAATATAAAAACACAGACGTAAACTGTATGAACACTTAGAACTGAAATATTAGTTATATAACTATACTTGTTTCAATTTCAGTTGTTAATCCTGAGTGCATAAAAGCACCATTATACGTTTACTTAGAATGATTACAGACGGATCTGTAGTCCAGTGGTTACACGCTGGACTGGTAATCCAGTGGTTACACGCTGGACTGGTAATCCAGTGGTTACACGCTGGACTGGTAATCCAGTGGTTACACGCTGGACTGGTAATCCAGGGATCGCAGGTTCCATCCCCGTCTGACCTTAATAAAATTAACAGTCTTTCAGATGGGACGTTAAACCTAGGTCTCGTGTCGGTGCTGTACGTAAAAGAACCAGAGGAGACTCTGGAATGGGTCTCTGCCTGTATCATTGCACAATCCTCCAACAATCTAAAATGAATAATCTCTTCAGGAGGCGTCGCTCATATGGGCAACCGGTAGCGACGATAAATAAACGTAAAACACACACCACACTTAGAATGATCTGCACACTGCGATGTTCTAAGAACTAGATGAGAGTAGAAATTAGTATTTTATATTTCCATATTTGTCAATGATACATTATTCAGATTTTAAGCAAGCTTCTGAACGATATGCCGACGTGGAATTTATATTTGTAAAATATATCCTTCCATGGATATTTGATTTCATAATAATCAAAACCATATACTTTTCTGCTTGCTAATTAATAGCAACACTATGATTAAGTTGCATATGAAGAATAGTTTATTTTCCGGGTGAAGCAAACAGCTCGCATATATAGCTTTGGTGTTTGGGATTATAGTCGCAGCGTATGGCGATTATCCAGCTGTAATTGGTGGAAGGAGACCCCGTGTGCCGCACCGATCTTCACCAAGCCAGATGAATACAAGCCAGATGAATACAAGCCAGATAAATAGCTTCTTCACCTGATAGAATTTGACACTCCAGTGGGATTCGAACCTACAGCGGTTATGGGACAAGTGATTTGAGGTCAACGACTTCAGCCACTCGACCACGGGGGTAACACTACCCGACCTAACATAAATATGCTGTATTACTTGTGTTTAGTATTGTGATTCAATTGTGTGAGCTATTCAGTTACACATGTATACACGTGTTCGTGTGACTTCTAAACCGTTATTGAGGGGAAACATATCTTAAGCACAAGCACTTACTATTTGGAATGAGCCTGAACCAGATTAATCGCTATGGTGAGCTTGATACACAAACGCACGCAGTCTTTAAGTTTCTGACATATGCGAGTAGTGTACTGGATAATAAAGATAGCCAATCGAAATGATAATTTTATTTACGTAAGTCTAAACTCAAACTTAAGATCACTTAAATCGGTATCCGAATTTATATTTCTTTAAGGTTCAACTGGTGCTAGACATAGAAAGAATAAACCTGCAGTTTACAAGCCGGTATTACGAGAGATGCTTGAAGGAATATTACGATGATACAGAAGAAATGCAAGCAGCTATAAAACATTCAAAGGAGGTAAGTGACCCTGATGTATCCAATGCTGTAATTGATGTTGAGTTTGAACGTCCCACGCAGCAACACAGTTCGTTTTAGATTCAGATGAAATTAATCAACAATTAATATATAGTAAATATAGTAAACATGGGTTCGATCCTCGGACCGGGAATATTGTGAGATGATACGGTGGTCGCCAGATCGGAGAGGTGTTTTTTGTCCGGGTACTCCGGTTTCCTCCCACACGAGTGACCACATATACGCTTTCATCTGCACCAACGAGAGTGATTAATATAAGTTGTTAGAACTTGCTTCGCAATCGTTGTAAAATAAATAAAGTGTAAACTTTAAACCATATGTTAACTACTTGAAGACATACAGATACATACCAAAATATAGTTAATGTGACCTTAAAGTGTACAGCATGTACGACATCCACCAGGAAACGCTTGTCGGGGCTCTATTTCCTATGCCATTAGACGTAAATACACCATAACCAGCTATATGAATACGTACATGGATGGTTGCGATACAAGTATAATGTTCAATGGGAGACATGGTAAAATAATATTAAATGAATTTGACGTAATTTTAAAACGAAAGTGAAAACTAATTCTGTATTTTTATAGCCTTTTGAGCTTTTAAATTCAGGTGGCGTTCCAGGGCGTTCATGTCCATCTTGTTTAGCTTTGTCCAGATCATAACTGTAATCAGGTGTTGTGGTTGTAGTTCGAGGACCAGATGCAGAAGAGCCAGCAGAAGATGATAAAGAAGGTGGATAAAGTGAAGAGTACGGTGAAGTCATTGAAGAATGATATATCTAGAATTGAAGACATGTTGGAGACAATCATGAAAGCCCAGGAAATTACCATGCATACTGATGACAAATAAACCACAGTGGATTTCACGTATCATCAATTGTATATAACAAACAATCTAGATTTGCATGTACATATACAGTAGATGCTTTGAGACAGAATTAAGCAAACATGCTTTCTAAAATAAATATACTGACACCATAAAAAAAACAGTGCACATTTATATTGAGCGTTCCATGTTCGTTACAAATTTTAGAATTATTGATTTTGCTATCATGAGTGAAGAAAATAATCATTCACACAGTACACTAGTTTACCCAATGTTATACCAAATACCCAACAGGCAAATGCCCAATAGGCAAATACCCAACAGGCAAATACCCAATAGGCAAATACCCAACAGGCAAATACCCAACAGGCAAATACCCAACAGGCAAATACCCAATAGGCAAATACCCAATAGGCAAATACCCAATAGGCAAATACCCAACAGGCAAATACCCAACAGGCAAATACCCAACAGGCAAATACCCAATAGGCAAATACCCAACAGGCAAATACCCAATAGGCAAATACCCAATAGGCAAATACCCAACAGGCAAATACCCAACAGGCAAATACCCAATAGGCAAATACCCAACAGGCAAATACCCAACAGGCAAATACCCAACAGGCAAATACCCAATAGGCAAATACCCAATAGGCAAATACCCAACAGGCAAATACCCAATAGGCAAATACCCAACAGGCAAATACCCAACAGGCAAATGCACCCTTTCTTTTTGGTGTCAGTATATATAGCTTTATTTGAAATGTGTATTTTGATATTTTTAGACAGTTTCGGAGGTTATAAAATTTGTGATTGGTTGATTCTGATATTTACACTCGGCTGAACCAATCAGAAGCTTGAGATTACGTTTGAGCCTTGGAAAAACGGTTTTTATAATTATGACCTTCAGGCCATGTCTATTTAATGTTTTTTCGTGTGGAAATATGGTACACCCAACTAGCATTATATTTATATGAACAAACGCATTGCATTCAACGATAATCGGCAATTAATAGTGTACATTACAACTCAAACAACACAGATGTTCCAATCTTCCGTTTTTGGTTGCGATTGTTTTCCGAGAAATGCTACCTTATTATAAGACTAAGAATTATTGTGCTGGTTCTGGACTCAAGAGTAAGCAAATAGGAAAAGTCTGAAGTTTGCTAATTATTTGTATACATGTAGTTTATTTTAGGAAATTGGTAACTAGTTATTCAGTGATAAGATTATTTTTTAGATTTACTTTACGTCCAGTATCAATTGGTATTTTTGTTAACCTTAATTCATTAAAAGGATTTTTTACGAGCGATTGTGTTATGCTATTCTCTGTTTACGTATGTGTGTATGAACATTTAATGTAGGGACGAGGACAGCAACTTTAGGGTCGATACGGGGCCAGAAATATACCACAAGGTCACTGAATTGTAGTGAAATCATTTTATATTATAAATTTACTTTTATTATTTCTTTAATTAATTTAATAAAGTACTTACATGATATATATATATTACGTATTTGTAGTTATTTATTTTTATTATTTAAGGAGAAGTCTTGCAAGAATAAGTGTTCTTAGTCAATACTATAATTATAATTGCGTATTTTATACAAACACCTTCTCTGTATGAGCTAAATCCATTTCACATTAGTATAATTATACAATGTACTATTGTATTATAACGATCAGTATATTTTATTGTCTAATAATTATTGTAATGTCTTATATTTTGATGATGATGATTTTTGATGATGATGATTGAGCTTATTTACCCTCGCCACCGGCGAACCATATGGGCGAGCGCACTAAGAAGTTTAGTTATTACTCATAGATTATAGACTACGGTGATTAAGTTGTGTGTGTTAATAATACGATTTGAATGCTCAGCCCGGCCATAGATTAGGCTACAAGCACCAAATTATATAGGGTCGGTACAGGAGTCACGCTGTACTAACACGCATCTTAATTCTATAATGTGTGAATTAGATGAGTAATGTTATTTGATAACTCAGCCCCACCATACTTAGGCTACGAGCATCAAAATACATAGGGTCTGTTTAGGAGTCACTCTAAACTGTCCTCGTATCTCTTGATATTATATATCTTTTCCATGTTCGATGATCTCTATGTCCTCGCACGCGACGCGCGATCAATTATCGACCCGATTTATTATGTTTCTAGCCGTTTATATGTCATTCTTTATAGTTCAAACAGTCACAAATCTTCAAAAACGGACATCAGAAACAGTTTAACGTTTGAATGTTTTCGGCTAGATGCAGCATTTGTAAGGATGTTTTTCATTGGTAGAAAAACTATCCATTTGTTGGTCCTAGCTCGAACTGTTTACTGATTGGTTGATTTTGAAGCCTAGCTTAGAGCTACTTTGTGACCGCAAGAACCTGTACTAGTGTTAATATTGCAAACTTTGATTGTGACTAAAATAATTACATACATTATGATTAAAATATACAATGTTTTAATGAAAACATTACGTCTAGCTTATAGTTATCTACACTTGAATATTTCATATCAATTCAAGAGGCTATATATAACCACAACATTCTGTAGATATATAATGTTGTGGTTCTATAATTCTATGTTAGATTCTATGTTGTGCCCAGATGATCTGTCTGCTGGTGTTTCTCAACAGCCTAATATGTGGTCTGAAGATACTTTGCGAACAAATATAAGCACTTCAGACACATTCACTGAACCCAGGATACAATATGCTCCATTTATATATTTACAAGGGTTCAGTGTACACAGTAAAAAAGTAAAAATAAAGATGTATATACTGTACAAAAGGATGGAGTCTTTATGACATATTAGGCTATTAGAGCAGATTATCATGTCCCATTCCCAAATATAGGTTGAAGATGAAAGCCTCATGAACTTAAAGTTAAAAGTCTCTCTGCCTGTGCGTTACAATAAAAAATGGTACTAAAAACAGTGCCTCCATTTCCGCAGAAAATGTTCTGTATGTCTAATATATACAAACGGTTTCCTTTCAGGGCCACGTTAAAACTAACATTATAATATAAAAATAAATATATCATTTTATTTAAAACATTCGTTGGTAACGCACAGAGCAGAGTATTTAAGATACTGGTTGTTTTCATAATTCCTGATGTTTATTTAGTTGATGTCGCATCATGTACGATGGTGAACAGCCTAGGAGAGATCAAATTGGTGTCCGAGCCAGCAACGCACGCAGAAATCTAATTTATTGGACTAATATTATTTATTTTATTTTATTTATTTATTATAAGTATGATTAATGTTTAGTTATTTATTATTTATTTAATAAGAGAGTACTCCTTTGTTATGTATATAACAAGTTATTTACCAAGAGAAGACAATGGAATAACATAGGTGTTGCGGGGTTACTGTAGTCTCAGACATAGACTGGCGGTATGGTCGATCCACTCCAGCTGGTCGATAATCTGTTTTCCAGTAACCCACAAGGCTATGGATTTGCTGTTTGTTACACAAGAATTAAAGAGAGATAAAATGTCAAGATGGGAATGATTTAACTATTGCACAGCTTGTTTCGCAATCGAGCAAAATAACAAACTATAATAATTATAAAAATTAAAAATTAGAAGTTTGACAACCTGTTAACTCAGAATGATGGAATACTGTAACTTAATTGCATTAGCATCATATATGAGAATTTGTGCATAGGACCATAAATAGCCCCAAAGCATGTCTACATAATATAGATTTCCAGGACAAATTTTTACATCTATCCTGAATATATATTTATTTTCCCAAACATTGACATGTTCTTGACTTAACATGATCAGAGATTATTACATATTTTGGTTATTACCAAAATTTAGGGCCTTATGTTATGACATATAAGAAATGGCCAATTTAAGCTAATTTTGACATATTTTGGTCATTTACACTATCAATTGAGTGATTAGCAGGAAAAAATGCACTTCTGCTTATTAAATATTACTTTGCAAGGCCAGATAACCATTCTATAATAAGTTTGGAGCAATATATAGAAAAATTTCTTTTGAAATGTTCACCTCACAATTATACATATTTGGATAATATAGTCAGGTTAACCTAAAAACATGCTCACATAACCTGGATTTTCTGAATAGTTATGTGAGGTATCTAGAAGATTTATGTCTTTCTACAAACATTGATTTTTTATTGACTCAGGATGATCAAATAAAATGTCTAATTTATGTTTGTAGCACAGTTGGGGCCCCTATGCTATGATATAAGGGGAGTGTCCAATTTTAGCAGTTTGGGACAGTTTTTGGACTCATTCTCTTTCAAATGAGTTTTAGATGGGGTGGAATTCCTTCCAAACATAGAGTGTGGTCATATAAACACAAATAACCACATCTTAACTAATTGTGAGTATTTATAGAAAAACAAGCCATTTAGGATTTACGATATATTTTAATGTCATAATGTCTTATATTTTAATGTCTTATATTTTAAATTTTAATCTCTTATAGTGTATGCTTTTTAATGAAAGATATAAATCGATTAGTGTTGAAGGCACTAATCAATAATTGATAGGCCTAGCACAATTTATTAGCATGTGGTTTATGCTAGTGGTTCCCAGCTAGCCTGTCGATTTTTCAATATTTTACTTGTGATGGACAAGGCAAAATATATCAACTCCTGTCCCAAAATTAGTTACCAGACATTGCAATGTGAAATAATGTCAATGTGCATGCACGTCTCAATTCCCTTGTCACTTCATTAATGATGTTATCTAAATGTGACGTTCTAGCGTCAGCCTACGCTAATAAGAAAATGTTTCCATTATGCATGTTCTATTGATGTCAAACCACTTGCGGGGCCTTAGGCATGTTTTCCTTGGCGTGCTTAGCCGACCTAAGCGGTTAACCAATACTAAACAAATAATTCATTATTTTAATGATCAAACGTGTGTTTCACCCATGTATATAGAAATCTACCATTATCACGCATTGCTAATTCCACTCGTGACAATATTGCTTTCAACATTCAATTCGATCCATACACTGCAACAAACAAATATTAACTTTAGATTTGAATATATACACCAAGAGGGACTATTTCACTGATATTACATTCCCATTTCAGCTATGTAAGATTGTGCTACATCTGTTGTTTGTATTCTATTGTTTGTTGATTGTGCTATATCTACTGTGTGTACTCTATTGCGTGTTGATTGTGCTACATCTGTTGTTTGTATTCTATTGTTTGTTGATTGTGCTATATCTACTGTGTGTACTCTATGGAGTGTAGATTGTGCTATATCTACTGTGTGTACTCTATTGCGTGTAGAGTGTGCTACATATACTGTGTGTACTCTATTGCGTGTAGATTGTGCTATATCTACTGTGTGTACTCTATTGCGTGTAGATTGTGCTACATATACTGTGTGTACTCTATTGCGTGTAGATTGTGCTATATCTACTGTGTGTACTATATTGCGTGTAGATTGTGCTACATATACTGTGTGTACTCTATTGCGTGTAGATTGTGCTATATCTACTGTGTGTACTCTATTGCGTGTAGATTGTGCTATATCTACTTTGTGTACTCTATTGCGTGTTTGTGTTTTGTGTAGATTGTGCTATATCTACTTTGTGTACTCTATTGCATGTAGATTGTGCTATATCTACTGTGTGTACTCTATTGCGTGTAGAGTGTGCTACATCTCTGTGTGTACTCTATTGCGTGTCGATTGTGCTACATCTGTTTGTATTCTATTGTTTGTTGATTGTGCTATATCTACTGTGTGTACTCTATTGCGTGTAGATTGTGCTATATCTACTGTGTGTACTCTATTGCGTGTAGATTGTGCTATATCTACTGTGTGTACTCTATTGCGTGTAGATTGTGCTATCTCTGTGTGTACTCTATTGCGTGTAGATTGTGCTATATCTACTGTGTCTACTCTATTGCGTGTAGATTGTGTATTCTACTGTGTGTACTCTATTGCTGTAGTTGGCTATATCTACTGTGTGTACTCTATTGCGTGTAGATTGTGCTACATATACTGTGTGTACTCTATTGAGTGTAGAATGTGCTATATCTACTGTGTGTACTCTATTGCATGTAAATTGTGCTATATCTACTGTGTGTACTATATGGAGTGTAGATTGTGCTATATCTACTGCGTGTACTCTATTGCATGTAGATTGTGCTATATCTACTGTGTGTACTCTATTGTGTGTAGATTGTTCTACATCTACTGTGTGTACTCTATTGCATGTATATTGTGCTATATCTACTGTGTGTACTCTATTGCATGTAGATTGTGCTATATCTACTGTGTGTACTATTTGGAGTGTAGATTGTGCTATATCTACTGTGTGTACTCTATTGCATGTAGATTGTGCTATATATACTGTGTGTACTCTATTGCGTGTAGATTGTGCTATATCTACTGTGTGTACTCTATTGCGTGTAGATTGTGCTATATCTACTGTGTGTACTCTATTGCATGTAGATTGTGCTACATATACTGTGTGTACTCTATTGCATGTAGATTGTGCTATATCTACTGTGTGTACTATTTGGAGTGTAGATTGTGCTATATCTACTGTGTGTACTCTATTGTGTGTAGATTGTGCTACATCTACTGTGTGTACTCTATTGCATGTAGATTGTGCTATATCTACTGTGTGTACTCTATTGCGTGTAGATTGTGCTACATCTACTGTGTGTACTCTATCGAGTGTAGATTGTGCTACATCTACTGTGTGTACTCTATCGCGTGTATATTGTGCTATATCTACTGTGTGTACGCTATTGCGTGTAGATTGTGTTATATCTACTGTGTGTACTATATGGAGTGTAGATTGTGCTACATTTTCTGTGTTTACTATATGGAGTGTAGATTGTGTTACATCTACTGTGTGTACTATATGGAGTGTAGATTGTGTTACATCTACTGTGTGTACTATATGGAGTGTAGATTGTGCTATATCTACTGTGTGTACTCTATTGCGTGTAGATTGTGCTACATCTACTGTGTGTACTCTATTGCGTGTAGATTGTGCTACATATACTGTGTGTACTCTATTGCATGTAGATTGTGCTATATCTACTATGTGTACTCTATTGCATGTAGATTGTGTTATATCTACTGTGTGTACTATATGGAGTGTAGATTGTGCTACATCTACTGTGTGTACTATATGGAGTGTAGATTGTGTTACATCTACTGTGTGTACTATATGGAGTGTAGATTGTGTTACATCTACTGTCTGTACTATATGGAGTGTAGATTGTGCTATATCTACTGTGTGTACTCTATTGCGTGTAGATTGTGCTATATCTACTGTGTGTACTCTATTGCGTGTAGATTGTGCTATATATACTGTGTGTACTCTATTGAGTGTAGATTGTGCTACATATACTGTGTGTACACTATCGAGTGTAGATTGTGCTATATCTACTGTGTGTACTCTATTGCGTGTAGATTGTGCTATATCTACTGTGTGTACTCTATTGCGTGTAGATTGTGCTATATCTACTGTGTGTACTCTATTGCATGTAGATTGTGCTATATCTACTGTGTGTACTCTATTGCAAGTAGATTGTGCTACATATACTGTGTGTACTCTATTGCGTGTAGATTGTGCTACATATATTGTGTGTACCCTATCGAGTGTAGATTGTGCTATATCTACTGTGTGTACTCTATTGCGTGTAGATTGTGCTACATATACTGTGTGTACTCTATCGAGTGTAGAATGTACTATATCTACTGTGTGTACTCTATTGCGTGTAGGTTGTGCTATATCTACTGTGTGTATTCTATTGCGTGTAGATTGTGCTATATCTACTGTGTGTACTATATTGCGTGTAGATTGTGTTATATCTACTGTGTGTACTCTATTGCGTGTAGATTGTGCTATATCTACTGTGTGTACTATTTGGAGTGTAGATTGTGCTATATCTACTGTGTGTACTCTATTGTGTGTATATTGTGCTACATCTACTGTGTGTACTCTATTGCGTGTAGATTGTGCTATATCTACTGTGTGTACTATTTGGAGTGTAGATTGTGCTATATCTACTGCGTGTACTCTATTGCATGTAGATTGTGCTATATCTACTGTGTGTACTCTATTGCGTGTAGATTGTGCTACATCTACTGTGTGTACTCTATTGCGTGTAGATTGTGCTACATATACTGTGTGTACTCTATTGCATGTATATTGTGCTATATCTACTGTGTGTACTCTATTGCATGTAGATTGTGCTATATCTACTGTGTGTACTCTATTGCATGTAGATTGTGCTACATATACTGAGTGTACTCTATCGAGTGTAGATTGTGCTATATCTACTGTGTGTAATCTATTGCTTGTAGATTGTGCTATATCTACTGTGTGTACTCTATTGCGTGTATATTGTGCTATATCTACTGTGTGTACTCTATTGCGTGTAGATTGTGCTATATCTACTTTGTGCACTATATGGAGTTTAGATTGTGCTATATCTACTGCGTGTACTCTATTGCATGTAGATTGTGCTATATCTACTGTGTGTACTCTATTGCGTGTAGAGTGTGCTACATCTACTGTGTGTACTCTATTGCGTGTAGATTGTGCTATATCTACTGTGTGTACTCTATTGCGTGTAGATTGTGCTATATCTACTGTGTGTACTATATGGAGTGTAGATTGTGCTACATCTACTGTGTGTACTATATGGAGTGTAGATTGTGTTACATCTACTGTGTGTACTATATGGAGTGTAGATTGTGCTATATATACTGTGTGTACTCTATTGCGTGTAGATTGTGCTATATCTACTGTGTGTACTCTATTGCGTGTAGATTGTGCTATATCTACTGTGTGTACTCTATTGCATATAGATTGTGCTACATATACTGAGTGTACTCTATCGAGTGTAGATTGTGCTGTATCTACTGTGCGTAAACTATTGCTTGTAGATTGTGCTATATCTACTGTGTGTACTCTATTGTGTGTAGATTGTGCTATATCTATTGCGTGTACTCTATTGCATGTAGAGTGTGCTATATCTACTGTGTGTACTCTATTGCAGGTAGATTGTGCTATATCTACTGTTTGTACTCTATTGCAAGTAGATTGTGCTACATATACTATGTGTACTCTATTGCGTGTAGATTGTGCTACATATATTGTGTGTACCCTATCGAGTGTAGATTGTACTATATCTACTGTGTGTACTCTATTGCGTGTAGATTGTGCTACATATACTGTGTGTACTCTATCGAGTGTAGAATGTACTATATCTACTGTGTGTACTCTATTGCGTGTAGGTTGTGCTATATCTACTGTGTGTACTCTATTGCGTGTAGATTGTGCTACATATACTGTTTGTACTTTATTGCGTGTAGATTGTGCTATATCTACTGTGTGTACTATTTGGAGTGTAGATTGTGCTATATCTACTGTGTGTACTCTATTGTGTGTAGATTGTGCTACATCTACTGTGTGTACTCTATTGCATGTAGACTGTGCTATATCTACTGTGTGTACTATATTGCGTGTAGATTGTGCTACATCTACTGTGTGTACTCTATCGAGTGTAGATTGTGCTACATCTACTGTGTGTACTCTATCGCGTGTAGATTGTGCTATATCTACTGTGTGTACTTTATTGCGTGTAGATTGTGCTATATCTACTGTGTGTACTCTATTGCGTGTAGATTGTGTTATATCTACTGTGTGTACTATATGGAGTGTAGATTGTGCTACATCTACTGTGTGTACTATATGGAGTGTAGATTGTGTTACATCTACTGTGTGTACTATATGGAGTGTATATTGTGCTATATCTACTGTGTGTACTCTATTGCGTGTAGATTGTGCTACATCTACTGTGTGTACTCTATTGCGTGTAGGTTGTGCTATATCTACTGCGTGTACTCTATTGCATGTAGATTGTGCTATTTCTACTGTGTGTACTCTATTGCATGTAGATTGTGCTATATCTACTGTGTGTACTCTATTGCATGTAGATGGTGCTACATATACTGAGTGTACTCTATCGAGTGTAGATTGTGCTATATCTACTGTGTGTAATATATTGCTTGTAGATTGTGCTATATCTACTGTGTGTACTCTATTGCGTGTAGATTGTGCTATATCTACTGTGTGTACTCTATTGCGTGTAGATTGTGCTATATCTACTTTGTGCACTATATGGAGTGTAGATTGTGCTATATCTACTGCGTGTACTCTATTGCATGTAGATTGTGCTATATCTACTGTGTGTACTCTATTGCGTGTAGAGTGTGCTACATCTACTGTGTGTACTCTATTGCGTGTAGATTGTGCTACATCTGTTGTTGTATTCTATTGTTTGTTGATTGTGCTATATCTACTGTGTGTACTCTATTGCGTGTAGATTGTGCTATATCTACTGCGTGTACTCTATTGCGTGTAGATTATGCTACATCTGTTGTTTGTATTCTATTGTTTGTTGATTGTGCTATATCTACTGTGTGTACTCTATTGCGTGTAGATTGTGCTATATCTACTGTGTGTACTCTATTGCGTGTAGATTGTGCTATATCTACTGTGTGTACTCTATTGCGTGTAGATTGTGCTATATCTACTGTGTGTACTCTATTGCGTGTATATTGTGCTACATCTACTGTGTGTACTCTATTGCGTGTAGATTGTGCTATATCTACTGTGTGTACTCTATTGCGTGTAGATTGTGCTATATCTACTGTGTGTACTATTTTGAGTGTAGATTGTGCTATATCTACTGTGTGTACTCTATTGCGTGTAGATTGTGCTATATATACTGTGTGTACTCTATTGCGTGTAGATTGTGCTATATCTACTGTGTGTACTCTATTGCGTGTAGATTGTGCTATATCTACTGTGTGTACTCTATTGAGTGTAGATTGTGCTATATATACTGTGTGTACTATTTGGAGTGTATATTGTGCTATATCTACTGTGTGTACTCTATTGTGTGTAGATTGTGCTACATCTACTGTGTGTACTCTATTGCATGTAGATTGTGCTATATCTACTGTGTGTACTCTATTGCGTGTAGATTGTGCTACATCTACTGTGTGTACTCTATCGAGTGTAGATTGTGCTATATCTACTGTGTGTACTCTATTGAGTGTAGATTGTGCTATATCTACTGTGTGTACTATATGGAGTGTAGATTGTGCTATATCTACTGTGTGTACTCTATTGAGTGTAGAATGTGCTATATCTACTGTGTGTACTCTATTGCATGTAGATTGTGCTATATCTACTGTGTGTACTATTTGGAGTGTAGATTGTGCTATATCTACTGTGTGTACTCTATTGCGTGTAGATTGTGCTATATCTACTGTGTGTACTCTATTGCGTGTAGATTGTGCTACATCTACTGTGTGTACTCTATTGCATGTAGATTGTGCTATATCTACTGTGTGTACTCTATTGCATGTAGATTGTGCTATATCTACTGTGTGTACTATTTGGAGTGTAGATTGTGCTATATCTACTGTGTGTACTCTATTGCGTGTATATTGTGTTATATCTACTGTTTGTACTATATGGAGTGTAGATTGTGCTACATATACTGTGTGTACTCTATTGCGTGTAGATTGTGCTATATCTACTGTGTGTACTCTATTGCGTGTAGATTGTGTTATATCTACTGTGTGTACTATATGGAGTGTAGATTGTGCTATATCTACTGTGTGTACTCTATTGCGTGTAGATTGTGTTATATCTACTGTGTGTACTATATGGAGTGTAGATTGTGTTACATCTACTGTGTGTACTATATGGAGTGTAGATTGTGCTATATCTACTGTGTGTACTCTATTGCGTGTAGATTGTGCTACATCTACTGTGTGTACTATATTGCGTGTAGATTGTGCTATATCTACTGTGTGTACTCTATTGCGTGTAGATTTTGCTATATCTACTGTGTGTACTCTATTGCATGTAGATTGTGCTACATATACTGTGTGTACTCTATTCGATGTAGATTGTGCTATATCTACTGTGTGTACTCTATTGCTGTAGATTGTGCTATATCTACTGTGTGTACTCTATTGAGTGTAGATTGTGCTATATCTACTGTGTGTACTCTATTGCGTGTAGATTGTGCTATATCTACTGTGTGTACTCTATTGCGTGTAGATTGTGCTATATCTACTGTGTGTACTCTATTGCGTGTAGATTGTGCTATATCTACTGTGTGTACTCTATTGCATGTAGATTGTGCTATATCTACTGTGTGTACTCTATTGCATGTAGATTGTGCTATATCTACTGTGTGTACTCTTTTGAGTGTAGATTGTGCTATATCTACTGTGTGTACTCTATTGCGTGTAGATTGTGCTATATCTACTGTGTGTACTCTATTGCGTGTAGATTGTGCTATATCTACTGTGTGTACTCTATTGCGTGTAGATTGTGCTATATCTACTGTGTGTACTCTATTGCGTGTAGATTGTGCTATATATACTGTGTGTACTCTATTGCGTGTAGATTGTGCTACATATACTGTGTGTACTCTATTGCATGTAGATTGTGCTATATCTACTGTGTGTACTCTTTGGAGTGTATATTGTGCTATATCTACTGTGTGTACTCTATTGTGTGTAGATTGTGCTATATCTACTGTGTGTACTCTATTGCTTGTAGATTGTGCTATATCTACTGTGTGTACTCTATTGAGTGTAGATTGTGCTACATCTACTGTGTGTACTCTATTGCGTGTAGATTGTGCTATATCTACTGTGTGTACTCTATTGCGTGTAGATTGTGCTATATCTACTGTGTGTACTATATTGAGTGTAGATTGTGCTATATCTACTGTGTGTACTCTATTGAGTGTAGATTGTGTTATATCTACTGTGTGTATTATATGGAGTGTAGATTGTGTTACATCTACTGTGTGTACTATATGGAGTGTAGATTGTGCTACATCTACTGTGTGTACTCTATTGCGTGTAGATTGTGCTACATCTACTGTGTGTACTATATTGCGTGTAGATTGTGCTATATCTACTGTGTGTACTCTATTGTGTAGATTGTGCTATATCTACTGTGTGTACTCTATTGCGTGTAGATTGTGCTACATCTACTGTGTGTATTCTATTGAGTGTAGTTGTGTTATATTATGTGTGTACTCTATGGGTGTAGATTGTGCTACATCTACTGTGTGTACTTTATTGAGTGTAGATTGTGCTATATATACTGTGTGTACTCTATTGCGTGTAGATTGTGCTATATCTACTGTGTGTACTCTATTGCGTGTAGATTGTGCTATATCTACTGTGTGTACTCTATTGCGTGTAGATTGTGCTACATATACTGTGTGTACTCTATTGCGTGTAGATTGTGCTATATCTACTGTGTGTACTATATTGAGTGTAGATTTTGCTACATATACTGTGTGTACTATATTGAGTGTAGATTGTGCTATATATATTGTTTGTACTATATGGAGTGTAGATTGTGCTATTTCTATTTAAATATACATCTATTTGCGGTATGCTTCTATTTAAATATACATCTATTTGTGGTATGCTTCTATTTAAATATACATCTATTTGGAAATACATTTGGTCTAATTAAATATTATCAGAATAAATAATATCATCAACTTGACATATACATCATATGCGATTGTCAACTGGAAGTCGTGGTAGCGCCGTGGTAGCGCCGTGGTAGCGCCGTGGTAGCGTTGTGATAGCGCCGTGGTGGGTGTGGGTGGTGGGTGTGGTAGCGCCGTGGTAGCGCCGTGATAGCGCCGTGGTAGCGCCGTGGTAGCGCCGTGGTAGCGCCGTGGTAGCGCCGTGGTAGCGCCGTGGTAGCGCCGTGGTAGCGCCGTGATAGCGCCGTGATAGCGCCGTGGTAGCGCCGTGGTAGCGCCGTGGTAGCGCCGTGGTAGCGCCGTGATAGCGCCGTGATAGCGCCGTGATAGCGCCGTGGTAGCGCCGTGATAGCGCCGTGGTAGCGCCGTGATAGCGCCGTGATAGCCAGCGCCGTGGTAGTGTCGTGATAGCGCCGTGATAGCGCTGTGGTAGCGCCGTGGTAGCGCCGTGGTAGCGCCGTAGCGCCGTGGTAGCGCCGTGGTAGCGCATTGGCTTCATTGCCTCTTCTATCTCCCTCCTAGCGATGGAATGAGGTCTCGAGAGTGATTAATATAAGTTGTAAGAACTTGTTTCGCAACCCAACTAAAAAAAATGAGTATAAACTATTGTCAATTGAGCGCGAGGATACAGTATGTTGTGTGTGTTTATGCGTTATTCATCGTCGATACCGGTTGCCTATATGAGCGACGCCTCACGATGAGATTAGTCATTTTAGATTTTGGAGGATAGTGTAACGATACAGACATATACCCATTCCAGAGTCTCCTCTTGTTACATGATACAAAGCACTGAAACGGGACCTCAGTTTAAAATGTCATTCGAAAGGCTGGTATTGGCGTCAGGCTGTGGATCGAACCTGCGACCCTTGGACTCGCAACCCAATGTGAACTACCAACACGTTTGTAATATGGGAGGGGTATAGATCAGAGTGTTCCAACTGAATAAACTACAATCGTACTGTATAGTCACACATTCCTTACTCAATAATAAAATAATTGCTATAGGCCAACAAACGACGTCACTCGCAGAAACTATGCCTCGTTCTGACATTCGTGGAAGCAACAAGCTACGCCATCTCTGTGTAAGGCCATACTCGAGTGCATTTTTTTTTATTTAACGTCGCTACCGGTTGCCCATTTGAGCGACGGGCAGTTTACCTAACAACACCTTTCCTGGACAGACTCCAGCGGTTAACCAGTACTTGGTGCACTAACCTCCGTAGGAAGCTGCCAACTTATTCATATAAATGAGACACCGCCTGAGCGGGGCTGGAACACAGACGGATATGTACATGTAGTCCAGTGGTAACACGCTGGACTGGTAATCCAGGGATCGCAGGTTCCATCCCCCGTCTGATCCTAATACAATTAACAGTCTTTCAGATGGGACTTTAAACCGAGGTCTCGTGTCGGTGCTGTACACCGTGCACGTAAAAGAAGCCGAGGAGAATCTGGAATGGGTCTCTGTCTGTATCATTACACTATCCTCCAACAATCTAAAATGACTAATCTCTTCAGGAGGCGTTGCGACGAAAAATAAACGTAAAACACACACAGGGGCTGGAACCAGTGACAATCAGTGATGATAGGTTACAGTGGTATACAAGTCAACGACCTTAACCACTCGACCACGTAGGCGGTATGTATATGTTAATTTTATAATAATAAGCATCAGTTAACACGCGTCCTAGTAATTAATTGTGATAGCCCCCTCCACTCCCGACGTATGTCATATTATGTTTCTTGCAACAGTTCATTCAATATGTATGGTTGTGGAGATACTTCATCAATATTGCGTAATCATCATACATATCATCATAGCTATTGGGAACCGTGAGTATCTCTGCTTCAATTTATTTCCACACTCTGTGAAGCATT
Organism: Archivesica marissinica; assembly: GCA_014843695.1. Taxonomy (NCBI): domain Eukaryota; kingdom Metazoa; phylum Mollusca; class Bivalvia; order Venerida; family Vesicomyidae; genus Archivesica; species Archivesica marissinica. The sequence goes on from CM026402.1 coordinate 57,926,253, forward strand.
CCACACAGTGATACCAGAATCAAACCGTAGTCTCGTAGTATAAATGTAGACTTGATAAAGACTACAGGTGTATTGTTTGCAACAGTGATACTAAATTATAAAAAAAAAAAATCACAGCGGATTGTTTATCAATTTGAATAAGGAATGGCCATGAATTGCACTCGGCAGTCTGGAATCATTGAGACTGTGATATTGTGTTGGATTGTAATATTAATGATGGCGCTAGCGTTATCGCAACAGGATGGTGAACGTTTGTACAAGACATGTGTAGATAACGACACGTTCAGAATAATGTTTGATACTTATTTCGAAAAATGTATTTCCGAATGTCAACGACGCAACCGGTGTGCTGCTGTAATGCATCGGTACGGAATGAATGCGTGTAGCTTGAAGGATGTTGTCAACGTTTCTTTGCTAACAGACAACACACCAATCTGCACATATAGTACTATCAGTACATGGTCACGGAATCAATTAGAACCTTGCAATGATAATAAATGTGAAACAACTGAAACATGTGAACTATCAACAACTAGCCCGAGTGGATCTACGTGTGTTAAAACGGAATGTCCTATGCCAGACTATATAAACAATACTATATTGATGTCACAAGTACACACAATCGGCAAGACAAATGCGTACACATGTGACTTGAACTACACCGGAACCGGAAAATCATCCATAATATGCAATGACGATGCAACGTGGTCCATGACAAACTTCACCTGTAAGCGTTTATGCCAAAGACCGGAAACTATTTTTGACAATGCAGAGCTCGTCTCAATTGATGGCAATGGTTTCTACGAAGGGACTGTCCTACATTTTAAATGCAGGTAATCATTTCAATAGTTTGATAGTTCGTACCGGTACATATTATAACGCTCCAGGGGTTCTATATGCGTCGATTTCACCACCGCATAACTATCTCCGAATAGCACTACATGGGGACCTATACGCGTCGGTTGTACGCTTGTTGAAATATCACCACACAGTGCTCCCTCCGTATATCACACGCCGGGATCTTTATACACCCGTTGTAGCACCACATAATTATAGGCCCCTCCGCATAGCGTCCCATTGGTGTTTTATATAACAGTTATTGCACACCACACACTACCAATCCCGCCTTCAACAACCTCCCACTCTCTTTGAGGAATGATCCCAGCTTCAACAGCAACAGCCATTAACGACCTCCCACTGTCTTTGAGGACTGTTCCCCGCCTCGAGAGCATGCGCCTTCCTCGACCCCCATTCACCTTGAGGAATGCTCCTCGCCTCAAAAGCATGAACTTTCAATAACCTCCCACTCTAATTGAGGAATACTCCCCGCCTCAATATGAAACGTCAACGACCTCCACCTTTCATTGAGGAATGATCCTTGCCTCAACAACATGAGCCTTCAACGAACTCCCACTCTTTTTGAGGAATGCTCCCGGTCTCAAAAGCAAACAGCCTTCAACGACCTCCAACTCTCTTTGAGGAATGCTCCGTGCCTCAACAGCAAACAGCCTTCAACGACCTCCAAATGTCTTTCAGTAATGCTCACCGCCTTAACAACATGAGCCTTCATCGACCACCACTCTCTTTGGGGAATGCTTTCACAAAAGCATGAGCCTTCAACAACCTCACACATCCTTTCCGGAATGCTCCCCACCTCAACAGCATGCATCTTCAACGACCGCCCACTCTCTTTGAGGAATGTTTCCTGCATCACCAACATGAGCATTCAACGACTTCCCACTCTGTTTGAGGAACGGTCACCGCCTCATCAACATGTGCCTTCGACTACCTTCCACTATATTTGAGGACTCCCCGCATCAACAGCATGATCCTTCAATGACCTCCAACTATATTTGGGGGAATGCTCCATGTATCAACAACATGAACGTTCAACGACCTGCCATTATTGTGAGGAATGCTCCCAGCTTAAAAAAAATGAGCATTCAACGACCTTCCAATCTATTTGAGGAATGTTCCTGGCCTCAACATGTGCCTTCAACGATCCTACCACTCTCTTTGGGGAATGCTCCCCGCCTGAACAACATGAGCCTTCAACGACCTTCAATCTCTTTGAGGGTGATCCCCGCATCAAAAGTATGATCCTTCAACGACCTACGACTCTCTTTGAGGAATGATTCCCCATCAAGAGTAAGATCCTTCAACGACCTACCACTCTCTTTGAGGAATGCTACCCGCATCAAGAGTATGATCCTTCGACGACCTCCCCTCTCTTTGAGGAATGCTTCCGGCATCAGGTAACATCCTTCGACGACCTTCCCACTATCTTGAGGAATTCTTCTCGCATCAGTAACACCTTTCGACGACCTCTCACTATCTTTTTGAGGATGCTCCGGCCTCAAATGTAGCTCCTTACGACCTCCCACTATATTTGAGGAATGATCCCTGCCTCAACAACATGAGCCTTCAACGAACTCCCATATTTGTTGAGGAATGCTCCCGGTATCAGCAGCATGAGCCTTCAACAACCTCCCACTCTCTTTGGGGAATGTTCCCAACCTCAACAACATGAACATTCTACGACCCCACTCTCTTTGAGGAATACTCCCGCCTCAGCAGCATGAGCCATCAACGACCTCCCACTATATTTGAGGAATGCTCCCGGCCTCATCAACATGAGCCATCGACGACCTCCCACTATCTTTGAGGAATGCTTCCGCCTCAACAGCATGATCATTCAATGACCTCCCACTCTGTTTGAGGAATGCTCCCCGCCTCAACAACATGAGCCGTCAACGACCTCCGATTCTCTGTGAGGATTGCTTCCCGCCTCAACAACATGAGCCTTCAACGACCTACCACTCTCTTTGAGGAATGCTTCTCGCCTCAACAACATGAGCCTTCAACGACCTCCCACTCTATTTGATGAATACTCCCCGTCTCAACAACATGAGGCTTCAACGAACTACCACTCTCTTTGAGGAATGCTCCTCACCTCAACAACATGAGCCTTCAACGACCTACCAATCTCTTTGAGGAATGCTCCCCGCCTCAACAGCATGAGCCACCAACGACCTACGATTCTCTTTGAGGAATGCTCCCCGCCACAACAACAAGAGCCATCAACGACCTCCCATTTTCTTTGATGAATGATCCCCGCCTCAACAGCAAGAGCCACCACCGACCTACCACTCTCTTTGAGGAATGTTCCGCGCCTCAACAACATGAGCCATCAACGACCTCCCACTCTCTTTGAGGAATGCTCCTCGCCTCAACAACATGAGCATTCAACGACCTCCCACTCTCTTTGAGGAATGCTCCCGGCTTCAACAACATGAGCATTCAACGACCTCCAACTCTCTTTGAGGAATGCTCCTCGCCTCAACAGCATGAGCATTCAACGACCTCCAACTCTCTTTGAGGAATGCCCATCGCCTCAACAACATGAGCCACCAACGACCTACCACTCTCTTTGAGGAATGCTCCCCGCCTCAACAA
>CM026402.1:57930708-57960445 GCA_014843695.1 Archivesica marissinica
GACGACAGCTTAGCCACCATACTTCAATGGTGTGCAGATAGTTATGCCCCAAGTGTGCAATCGACGACAGTTTAGCCACCTGACTTCAATGGTGTGCAGATAGTTATGCCCCAAGTGTGCAATGGACGACAGTTTAGCCACCTGACTTCAATGGTGTGCAGATAGTTATGCCCCAAGTGTGCATTGGACGACAGTTTAGCCACCTGACTTCAATGGTGTTCAGATAGTTATGCCCCAAGTGTGCATTGGACGACAGTTTAGCCACCTGACTTCAATGGTGTGCAGATAGTTATGCCCCAAGTGTGCATTGGACGACAGTTTAGCCACCTGACTTCAATGGTGTGCAGATAGTTATGCCCCAAGTGTGCATTGGACGACAGTTTAGCCACCTGACTTCAATGGTGTGCAGATAGTTATGCCCCAAGTGTGCATTGGACGACAGTTTAGCCACCTGACTTCAATGGTGTGCAGATAGTTATGCCCCAAGTGTGCATTGGACGACAGTTTAGCCACCTGACTTCAATGGTGTGCAGATAGTTATGCCCCAAGTGTGCATTGGACGACAGTTTAGCCACCTGACTTCAATGGTGTGCAGATAGTTATGCCCCAAGTGTGCATTGGACGACAGTTTAGCCACCTGACTTCAATGGTGTGCAGATAGTTATGCCCCAAGTGTGCATTGGACGACAGTTTAGCCACCTGACTTCAATGGTGTGCAGATAGTTATGCCCCAAGTGTGCATTGGACGACAGTTTAGCCACCTGACTTCAATGGTGTGCAGATAGTTATGCCCCAAGTGTGCATTGGACGACAGTTTAGCCACCTGACTTCAATGGTGTGCAGATAGTTATGCCCCAAGTGTGCATTGGACGACAGTTTAGCCACCTGACTTCAATGGTGTGCAGATAGTTATGCCCCAAGTGTGCATTGGACGACAGTTTAGCCACCTGACTTCAATGGTGTGCAGATAGTTATGCCCCAAGTGTGCATTGGACGACAGTTTAGCCACCTGACTTCAATGGTGTGCAGATAGTTATGCCCCAAGTGTGCATTGGACGACAGTTTAGCCACCTGACTTCAATGGTGTGCAGATAGTTATGCCCCAAGTGTGCATTGGACGACAGTTTAGCCACCTGACTTCAATGGTGTGCAGATAGTTATGCCCCAAGTGTGCATTGGACGACAGTTTAGCCACCTGACTTCAATGGTGTGCAGATAGTTATGCCCCAAGTGTGCATTGGACGACAGTTTAGCCACCTGACTTCAATGGTGTGCAGATAGTTATGCCCCAAGTGTGCATTGGACGACAGTTTAGCCACCTGACTTCAATGGTGTGCAGATAGTTATGCCCCAAGTGTGCATTGGACGACAGTTTAGCCACCTGACTTCAATGGTGTGCAGATAGTTATGCCCCAAGTGTGCATTGGACGACAGTTTAGCCACCTGACTTCAATGGTGTGCAGATAGTTATGCCCCAAGTGTGCATTGGACGACAGTTTAGCCACCTGACTTCAATGGTGTGCAGATAGTTATGCCCCAAGTGTGCATTGGACGACAGTTTAGCCACCTGACTTCAATGGTGTGCAGATAGTTATGCCCCAAGTGTGCATTGGACGACAGTTTAGCCACCTGACTTCAATGGTGTGCAGATAGTTATGCCCCAAGTGTGCATTGGACGACAGTTTAGCCACCTGACTTCAATGGTGTGCAGATAGTTATGCCCCAAGTGTGCATTGGACGACAGTTTAGCCACCTGACTTCAATGGTGTGCAGATAGTTATGCCCCAAGTGTGCATTGGACGACAGTTTAGCCACCTGACTTCAATGGTGTGCAGATAGTTATGCCCCAAGTGTGCATTGGACGACAGTTTAGCCACCTGACTTCAATGGTGTGCAGATAGTTATGCCCCAAGTGTGCATTGGACGACAGTTTAGCCACCTGACTTCAATGGTGTGCAGATAGTTATGCCCCAAGTGTGCATTGGACGACAGTTTAGCCACCTGACTTCAATGGTGTGCAGATAGTTATGCCCCAAGTGTGCATTGGACGACAGTTTAGCCACCTGACTTCAATGGTGTGCAGATAGTTATGCCCCAAGTGTGCATTGGACGACAGTTTAGCCACCTGACTTCAATGGTGTGCAGATAGTTATGCCCCAAGTGTGCATTGGACGACAGTTTAGCCACCTGACTTCAATGGTGTGCAGATAGTTATGCCCCAAGTGTGCATTGGACGACAGTTTAGCCACCTGACTTCAATGGTGTGCAGATAGTTATGCCCCAAGTATGCATTGGACGACAGTTTAGCCACCTGACTTCAATAGTGTGCAGATAGTTTTGCCCCAAGTGTGCATTGGACGACAGATTAGCCACCTGACTTCAATGGTGTGCAGATAGTTATCCCCCAAGTGTGCATTGGATGACAGTTTAGCTACCTGACTTCAATGGTGTGCAGATATTTATGCCCCAAGCATGCATTGGCTAATCTGTCATCTAGAGCACTAGTGTGGGCTGAACACTGAACACAATTGACAGCAGGTGGCTAAACTGTCATCTAGAGTACTATTGTGGGCTTAACTGTCTGCACACCATTGAAGTCAAGTGGGTAAACTGTCATCTATAGCAATATTGTGGGCTTATATCTCTACACACCATTGAAGTCAGGTGTCTAAACTGTCATCTAGAACACTATTGTGGGCTTAACTATCTGTACACCATTGAAGTCATGTGGCTAAACTATCATCTAGAACACCATTGCGGGCTTAACTGTCTACACACCATTGAAGTCGTGTGGCTAAACTGTCATCTAAAGCACTATTGTGGGCTTACGTGTCTGCACACCATTGAAGTCGGATGGAAAACTGTTATCTAGAGCTCCATTGTTGGCTTAAGTGTCTGCACACTATTGAAGTCAGGTGGATAAACTGTCATCTAGAGCTCCATTGTTGGCTTAAGTGTCTGCACACTATTAAAGTCAGGTGGATAAACTGTCATCTACAGCTCCAGTGTGGGCTTAAGTTTCTGCACACTATTGAAGTCAGGTGGATAAACTGTCATCTATAGCTCCATTGTAGACTTAAATGGCTGCACACCATTGAAGTCAGGTGGCTAAACTGTCATCTAGAGCTCCATTGTGGGCTTACTTGTCTGCACACCATTGAAGTCAGGTGGATAACCTGTCATCTAGAGCTACAATGTGGGCTTAAGTGTCTGCACACCATTGAAGTCAGGTGGATAAACTGTCATCTAGAGCTCCATTGTGGACTTACGTGACTGCACACCATTGAAGTCAGGTGGCTAAATTGTCATCTAGAGCACTATTGTGGGCTTAACTGTCTGCACACCATTGAAGTCAAGTGGGTAAACTGTCATCTATTGCAATATTGTGGGCTTATATCTCTACACACCATTGAAGTCGGGATGGGGTGGATAAACTGTCATATATAGCTCCATTGTTGGCTTAAAAATCTGCACACCATTGAAGTCAGGTGGCTAACCGTCATATATAGCTCCATTGTTGGCTTACGTGTCTGCATGCCATTGAAGTCAGGTGGATAACCTGTCATCTAGAGCTCCACTGTGGGTTTATTTGTATGCATACCATTGAAGTCAGGTGGATAAACTTTCATCTAGAGCACTATTGTGGGCTTAATTGTCTGCACACCATTGAAGTCAAGTGGGTAAACTGTCATCTATAGCTCCATTGTTGAATTACGTGTCTGCACATCATTGAAGTCAGGTGGATAAACTGTCATCTAGAGCTCCATTGTGGGCCTACGTATCTGCATGACATTGAAGTCATGTGGATAACCTGTCATCTAGAGCTCCATTGTGGGCTTACGTGTCTGCACACCATTGAAGTCAGGTGGCTAAACTGTCATATATAGCTCCATTGTTGGCTTACGTGTCTGCACACCATTGAAGTCAGGTGGATAACCTGCCATCTAGAGCTCCATTGTGGGCTTACGTGTCTGCACACAATTGAAGTCAGGTGGCTAAACTCTCATTTAGAGCAATATTGTGGGCTTAACTATCTGCACACCATTGAAGTCATGTGGCTGAACTCTCATCTAGAACACCAGTGTGGGCTTAACTATCTGCACACCATTGAAGTCATGTGGCTAAACTGTCATCTAAAGCACTATTGTGGACTTAACTATCTGCGCACCATTGAAGTCAGATAGCTAAACTGTCATCTATAGCTCCAATGTTGGCTTACTTGTCTGCACACAATTGAAGTCAAGTGGATTACCTGTCATATAGAGCTCCATTGTGGGCTTACGTGTCTGCACACCATTGAAGTCAGCTGGATAAACTGTCATCTAGAGCTCCATTGTGGGTCTACGTGTCTGCACACCATTGAATTCAAGTGGATTAACTGTCATCTAGAGCTCCATTGTGGGCTTACGTGTCTGCACAACATTGAAGTCAGGTGGCTAAACTGTCATCTAGAGCAATATTGTGGGCTTAACTGTATGCACACCATTGAAGTAAGGTAGCTAAACTGTCATATAGAGCTCCAATGTTGGCTTACGTGTCTGCATACCATTGAAGTCAGGTGGATAACCATTCATCTAGAGCTCCAGTGTGGGCATACGTGTCTGCACACCATTGAAGTCAGGTGGATAAACTGTCATCTAGAGCTCCATTGTGGGCTTACTTGACTGCACACCATTATAGTCATGTGGATAAACGGGCATCTAGAGCTCCAGTGTGGGCTTACGTGTCTGCACACCATTGAAGTCAGGTGGATAAACTGTCATCTAGAACACCATTGCGGGCTTAACTGTCTACACACCATTGAAGTCGGGTGGCTAAACTGTCATCTAAAGCACTACTGTGGGTTTACGTGTCTGCACACCATTATAGTCATGTGGATAAACTGTCATCTAGAGCTCCAGTGTCGGCTTACGTGTCTGCAAACCGTTCAAGTCAGGTGGATAAACTGTCATCTAGAGCTCCATTGTTGGCATACGTGTCTGCATGCCATTGAAGTCAGGTGGATAACCTGTCATCCAGAGCTCCATTGTGGGCTTACGTGTATGCACATCATTGAAATCAGGTGGCTAAACTGTCATCTAGAGCTCCATTGTTGGCTTAAGTGTCTGCACACTATTGAAGTCAGGTGGATAAACTATCATCTAGAGCTCCAGTGTGGGCTTAAGTTTCTGCACACTATTGAAGTCAGGTGGATAAACTGTCATCTATAGCTCCATTGTAGACTTAAATGGCTGCACACCATTGAAGTCAGGTGGCTAAACTGTCATCGAGAGCAATATTGTGGGCTTACTTGTATGCACACCATTGAAGTCAGGTGGCTAAACTGTCATCTAGAGCTCCATTGTGGGCTTACTTGTCTGCACACCATTGAAGTCAGGTGGCTAAACTGTCATCTAGAGCTCCATTGTGGGCTTACTTGTCTGCACACCATTGAAGTCAGGTGGATAACCTGTCATCTAGAGCTACAATATGGGCTTAAGTGTCTGCACACCATTGACATCAGGTGGATAAACTGTCATCTAGAGCTCCATTGAGGACTTACGTGACTGCACACCATTGAAATCAGGTGGCTAAACTGTCATCTAGAGCTCCATTGTGGGCATAATTGTCTGCACACTATTGAAGTCAGGTGGCTAAATTGTCATCTAGAGCACTAGTGTGGGCTTAACTGTCTGCACACCATTGAAGTCAAGTGGGTAAACTGTCATCTATTGCAATATTGTGGGCTTATATCTCTACACACCATTGAAGTCGGGATGGGTTGGATAAACTGTCATATATAGCTCCATTGTTGGCTTAACAATCTGCACACCATTGAAGTCAGGTGGCTAAACCGTCATATATAGCTCCATTGTTGGCTTACGTGTATGTATGCCATTGAAGTCAGGTGGATAACCTGTCATCTAGAGCTCCACTGTGGGTTTATGTGTATGCATACCATTGAAGTCAGTTGGATAAACTTTCATCTAGAGCACTATTGTGGGCTTAACTGTCTGCACACCATTGAAGTCAAGTGGGTAAACTGTCATCTATAGCTCCATTGTGGACTTACGTGTCTGCACATCATTGAAGTCAGGTGGATAAACTGTCATCTAGAGCTCCATTGTTGGCTTACGTTTCTGCATACCATTGAAGTCAGGTGGATAACCTGTCATCTAGAGCTCCATTGTGGGCTTACGTGTCTGCACACCATTGAAGTCGGGTGGATAAACTGTCATCTAGAGCTCCAGTGTGGGCTTACGTGTCTGCACACCATTGAAGTCAGGTGGCTAAACTGTCATATATAGCTCCATTCTTGGCTTACGTGTCTGCACACCATTGAAGTCAGGTGGATAACCTGCTATCTAGAGCTCCATTGTGGGCTTACGTGTCTGCTCACAATTGAAGTCAGGTGGCTAAACTCTCATCTAGAGCAATATTGTGGGCTTAACTATCTGCACACCATTGAAGTCATGTGGCTGAACTCTCCTATGGAACACAAGTGTGGGCTTAACTATCTGCACACCATTGAAGTCATGTGGCTAAACTGTCATCTAAAGCACTACTGTGGACTTAACTATCTGCGCACCATTGAAGTCAGATAGCTAAACTGTCATCTATAGCTCCATTGTTGGCTTACTTGTCTGCACACAATTGAAGTCAAGTGGATAACCTGTCATCTAGAGCTCCATTGTGGGCTTACGTGTCTGCACACCATTATAGTCATGTGGATAAACTGTCATCTAGAGCTCCATTGTGGGCTTACGTGTCTGCAAACCGTTCAAGTCAGGTGCATAAACTGTCATCTAGAGCTCCATTGTGGGCTTACGTGTATGCACACCATTGAAGTCAGGTGGCTAAACTGTCATCTAGAGCTCCATTGTGGGCTTACGTGTCTGCACACCATTGAAGTCAGGTGGATAACCATTCATCTAGAGCTCCATTGTGGGCATACGTGTCTGCACACCATTGAAGTCAGGTGGATAAACTGTCATCTAGAGCTCCATTGTGGGCTTACTGGACTGCACACCATTGAAGTCAGGTGGATAACCATTCATCTAGAGCTCCATTGTGGGCATACGTTTCTGCACACCATTGAAGTCAGGTGGATAAACTGTCATCTAGAGCTCCATTGTGGACTTACTTGACTGCACACCATTGAAGTCAGGTGGATAACCATTCATCTAGAGCTCCATTGTGGGCATACGTGTCTGCACACCATTGAAGTCAGGTGGATAAACTGTCATCTAGAGCTCCATTGTGGGCTTACGTGTCTGCAAACCGTTCAAATCAGGTGGATAAACTGTCATCTAGAGCTCCATTGTGGGCTTACTTGTCTGCACACCATTGAAGTCAAGTTGGTAAACTGTCATCTATAGGACTACTGTGGGCTGACCACTCTGAACACAATTGACAGCAGGTGGCTAAACTGTCATCCATAGCTCCATTGTTGGCTTACTTGTCTGCACACCATTGAAGTCAGGTGGATAAACTGTCATCTATAGCTCCATTGTTGGCTTACTTGTCTGCACACCATTGATGTCAGGTGGATAAACTGTCATCTATAGCTCCATTGTTGGCTTACTTGTCTGCACACCATTGAAGTCAGGTGGATAAACTGTCATCTAGAGCTCCATTGTGGGCTTAAGTGTATGCACACCATTGAAGTCAGGTGGATAGACTGTCATCTAGAGGTCCATCGTGGGCTTAAGTGTATGCACACCATTGAAGTCAGGTGGATAAACTGTCATCTAGAGGTCCATTGTGGGCTTACGTGTCTGCAAACCGTTCAAGTCAGGTGGATAAACTGTCATCTAGAGCTCCATTGTGGGCTTACGTGACTGCACACCATTGAAGTCAGGTGGCTAAACTGTCATCTAGAGCTCCATTGTGGGCTTAATTGTCTGCACACTATTGAAGTCAGGTGGCTCAATTGTCATCTAGTGCACTATTGTGGGCTTAACTGTCTGCACACCATTGAAGTCAAGTGGGTAAACTGTCATCTATTGCAATATTGTGGGCTTATATCTCTGCACAACATTGAAGTCGGGATGGGGTGGATAAACTGTCATATATAGCTCCATTGTTGGCTTAACAATCTGCACACCATTGAAGTCAGGTGGCTAAACCGTCATATATAGCTCCATTGTTGGCTAACGTGTCTGTATACCATTGAAGTCAGGTGGATAACCTGTCATCTAGAGCTCCACTGTGGGTTTATGTGTATGCATACCATTGAAGTCAGGTGGATAAACTTTCATCTGGAGCACTATTGGTGGATTATCTGTCTGCACACCATTGAAGTCAAGTGGGTAAACTGTCATCTATAGCTCCATTGTGGACTTACGTGTCTGCACAACATTGAAGTCATGTTGATAACCTGTCATCTAGAGCTCCATTGTTGGCTTACGTTTCTGCATACCATTGAAGTCAGGTGGATAACCTGTCATCTAGAGCTCCATTGTGGGCTTACGTATCTGCATGCCATTGAAGTCATGTTGATAACCTGTCATCTAGTGCTCCATTGTGGGCGTACGTGTCTGCACACCATTGAAGTCGGGTGGATAAACTGTCATCTAGAGCTCTAGTGTGGGCTTAACTGTCTGCACACCATTGAAGTCAAGTGGGTAAACTGTCATCTATAGCACTAGTGTGGGCTGAACACTCTGAACACAATTGACAGCAGGTGGCTAAACTGTCATCTATAGCTGCATTGTTGGCTTACTTGTCTGCACACCATTGAAGTCAGGTGGATAAACTGTCATCTATAGCTCCATTGTTGGCTTACTTGTCTGCACACCATTGAAGTCAGGTGGATAAACTGTCATCTATAGCTCCATTGTTGGCTTACTTGTCTGCACACCATTGAAGTCAGGTGGATAAACTGTCATATATACCTCCATTGTGGGCTTACGTGTCTGCACACCATTGAAGTCAGGTGGATAAACTGTCATCTAGAGCTCCATTGTGGGCTTAAGTGTATGCACACCATTGAAGTCAGGTGGATAAACTGTCATCTAGAGGTCCATCGTGGACTTAAGTGTATGCACACCATTGAAATCAGGTGGATAAACAGTCATCTAGAGGTCCATTGTGTGCTTACGTGTCTGCACACCATTGAAGTCAGGTGAATAACCATTCATCTAGAGCTCCATTGTGGGCATACGTGTCTGCACACCATTGAAGTCAGGTGGAAAACTGTCATCTAGAGCTCCATTGTGGACTTACTTGACTGCACACCATTGAAGTCAGGTGGATAACCTGTCATATAACGCTCCATTGTGGGCTTACGTGTCTGCACACCATTATAGTCATGTGGATAAACTGTCATCTAGAGCTCCATTGTGGGCTTACGTGTCTGCAAACCGTTCAAATCAGGTGGGTAAACTGTCATCTAGAGCTCCATTGTGGGCTTACTTGTCTGCACACCATTGAAGTCAAGTTGGTAAACTGTCATCTATAGGACTACTGTGGGCTGAACACTCTGAACACAATTGACAGCAGGTGGCTAAACTGTCATCTATAGCTCCATTGTTGGCTTACTTGTCTGCACACCATTGAAGTCAGGTGGATAGACTGTCATCTAGATGTCCATCGTGGGCTTAAGTGTATGCACACCATTGAAGTAAGGTGGATAAACTGTCATCTAGAGGTCCATTGTGGGCTTACGTGTCTGCAAACCGTTCAAGTCAGGTGGATAAACTGTCATCTAGAGCTCCATTGTGGGCTTACGTGACTGCACACCATTGAAGTCAGGTGGCTAAACTGTCATCTAGATCTCCAATGTGGGCTTAATTGTCTGCACACTATTGAAGTCAGGTGGCTAAATTGTCATCTAGTGCACTATTGTGGGCTTAACTGTCTGCACACCATTGAAGTCAAGTGGGTAAACTGTCATCTATTACAATAGTGTGGGCTTATATCTCTACACACCATTGAAGTCGGGATGGGGTGGATAAACTGTCATATATAGCTCCATTGTTGGCTTAACAATCTGCACACCATTGAAGTCAGGTGGCTAAACCGTCATATATAGCTCCATTGTTGGCTAACGTGTCTGTATGCCATTGAAGTCAGGTGGATAACCTGTCATCTAGAGCTCCACTGTGGGTTTATGTGTATGCATACCATTGAAGTCAGGTGGATAAACTTTCATCTAGAGCACTATTGTGAGCTTATCTGTCTGCACACCATTGAAGTCAAGTGGGTAAACTGTCATCTATAGCTCCATTGTTGGCTTACTTGTCTGCACACCATTGAAGTCAGGTGGATAAACTGTCATCTATAGCTCCATTGTTGGCTTACTTGTCTGCACACCATTGAAGTCAGGTGGATAAACTGTCATCTATAGCTCCATTGTGGGCTTACGTGTCTGCACACCATTGAAGTCAGGTGGATAAACTGTCATCTAGAGCTCCATTGTGGGCTTAAGTGTATGCACACCATTGAAGTCAGGTGGATAAACTGTCATCTAGAGGTCCATCGTGGGCTTAAGTGTATGCACACCATTGAAGTCAGGTGGATAAACAGTCATCTAGAGGTCCATTGTGTGCTTACGTGTCTGCACACCATTGAAGTCAGGTGGATAACCATTCATCTAGAGCTCCATTGTGGGCATACTTGTCTGCACACCATTGAAGTCAGGTGGAAAACTTTCATCTAGAACTCCATTGTGGACTTACTTGACTGCACACCATTGAAGTTAGGTGGATAACCTGTCATATAACGCTCCATTGTGGGCTTACATGTCTGCACACCATTATAGTCATGTGGATAAACTGTCATCTAGAGCTCCATTGTGGGCTTACGTGTCTGCAAACCGTTCAAATCAGGTGGATAAACTGTCATCTAGAGCTCCATTGTGGGCTTACTTGTCTGCACACCATTGAAGTCAAGTTGGTAAACTGTCATCTATAGGACTACTGTGGGCTGAACACTCTGAACACAATTGACAGCAGGTGGCTAAACTGTCATCTATAGCTCCATTGTTGGCTTACATGTCTGCACACCATTGAAGTCAGGTGGATAAACTGTCATCTAGAGCTCCATTGTGGGCTTAAGTGTATGCACACCATTGAAGTCAGGTGGATAGACTGTCATCTAGATGTCCATCGTGGGCTTAAGTGTATGCACACCATTGAAGTAAGGTGGATAAACTGTCATCTAGAGGTCCATTGTGGGCTTACGTGTCTGCAAACCGTTCAAGTCAGGTGGATAAACTGTCATCTAGAGCTCCATTGTGGGCTTACGTGACTGCACACCATTGAAGTCAGGTGGCTAAACTGTCATCTAGAGCTCCAATGTGGGCTTAATTGTCTGCACACTATTGAAGTCAGGTGGCTAAATTGTCATCTAGTGCACTATTGTGGGCTTAACTGTCTGCACACCATTGAAGTCAAGTGGGTAAACTGTCATCTATTGCAATAGTGTGGGCTTATATCTCTACACACCATTGAAGTCGGGATGGGGTGGATAAACTGTCATATATAGCTCCATTGTTGGCTTAACAATCTGCACACCATTGAAGTCAGGTGGCTAAACCGTCATATATAGCTCCATTGTTGGCTAACGTGTCTGTATGCCATTGAAGTCAGGTGGATAACCTGTCATCTAGAGTTCCACTGTGGGTTTATGTGTATGCATACCATTGAAGTCAGGTGGATAAACTTTCATCTAGAGCACTATTGTGGGCTTATCTGTCTGCACACCATTGAAGTCAAG
This sequence comes from Archivesica marissinica, assembly GCA_014843695.1. Taxonomy (NCBI): domain Eukaryota; kingdom Metazoa; phylum Mollusca; class Bivalvia; order Venerida; family Vesicomyidae; genus Archivesica; species Archivesica marissinica. The sequence continues at coordinate 57,942,409 of CM026402.1, forward strand.
TGGGTAAACTGTCATCTATAGCTCCATTGTGGACTTACGTGTCTGCACAACATTGAAGTCAGGTGGATAATCTGTCATCTAGAGCTCCATTGTTGGCTTACGTTTCTGCATACCATTGAATTCAGGTGGATAACCTGTCATCTAGAGCTCCATTGTGGGCTTACGTGTCTGCACACCATTGAAGTCGGGTGGATAAACTGTCATCTAGAGCTCTAGTGTGGGCTTAACTGTCTGCACACCATTGAAGTCAAGTGGGTAAACTGTCATCTATAGCACTAGTGCGGGCTGAACACTCTGAACACAATTGACAGCAGGTGGCTAAACTGTCATCTATAGCTCCATTGTTGGCTTACTTGTCTGCACACCATTGAAGTCAGGTGGATAAACTGTCATCTATAGCTCCATTGTTGGCTTACTTGTCTGCACACCATTGAAGTCAGGTGGATAAACTGTCATCTATAGCTCCATTGTGGGCTTACGTGTCTGCACACCATTGAAGTCAGGTGGATAAACTGTCATCTAGAGCTCCATTGTGGGCTTAAGTGTATGCACACCATTGAAGTCAGGTGGATAAACTGTCATCTAGAGGTCCATCGTGGGCTTAAGTGTATGCACACCATTGAAGTCAGGTGGATAAACTGTCATCTAGAGCTCCATTGTGGGCTTACGTGTCTGCAAACCGTTCAAGTCAGGTGGATAAACTGTCATCTAGAGCTCCATTGTGGGCTTACGTGACTGCAAACCATTAAGTCAGGTGGATAAACTGTCATCTAGAGCTCCATTGTGGGCTTACGTGACTGCAAACCGTTCAAGTCAGGTGGATAAACTGTCATCTAGAGCTCCATTGTGGGCTTACGTGACTGCACACCATTGAAGTCATGTGGCTAAACTGTCATCTAAAGCACTATTGTGGACTTAACTATCTGCGCACCATTGAAGTCAGATAGCTAAACTGTCATCTATAGCTCCATTATTGGCTTACTTGTCTGCACACAATTGAAGTCAAGTGGATAACCTGTCATCTAGAGCTCCATTGTGGGCTTACGTGTCTGCACACCATTGAAGTCAGGTGGATAAACTGTCATCTAGAGCTCCATTGTGGGTCTACGTGTCTGCACACCATTGAATTCAAGCGGATTAACTGTCATCTAGAGCTCCATTGTGGGCTTACGTGTCTGCACAACATTGAAGTCAGGTGGCTAAACTGTCATCTAGAGCACTATTGTGGGCTTAACTGTATGCACACCATTGAAGTAAGGTAGTTAAACTGTCATCTAGAGCTCCATTGTGGGCTTACGTGTCTGCACACCATTGAAGTCAGGTGGATAAACTGTCATCTAGAGCTCCATTGTGGGTCTACGTGTCTGCACACCATTGAATTAAAGTGGATTAACTGTCATCTAGAGCTCCATTGTGGGCTTACGTGTCTGCACAACATTGAAGTCAGGTGGCTAAACTGTCATCTAGAGCACTATTGTGGGCTTATCTGTATGCACACCATTGAAGTAAGGTAGCTAAACTGTCATCTAGAGCTCCATTGTTGGCTTACGTGTCTGCATACCATTGAAGTCAGGTGGATAACCATTCATCTAGAGCTCCAGTGTGGGCATACGTGTCTGCACACCATTTAAGTCAGGTGGATAAACTGTCATCTAGAGCTCTAGTTTGGGCTTAACTGTCTGCACACCATTGAAGTCAAGTGGGTAAACTGTCATCTATAGCACTAGTGTGGGCTGAACACTCTGAACACAATTGACAGCAGGTGGCTAAACTGTCATCTATAGCTCCATTGTTGGCTTACTTGTCTGCACACCATTGAAGTCAGGTGGATAAACTGTCATCTATAGCTCCATTGTTGGCTTACTTGTCTGCACACTATTGAAGTCAGGTGGATAAACTGTCATCTATAGCTCCATTGTGGGCTTACGTGTCTGCACACCATTGAAGTCAGGTGGATAAACTGTCATCTAGAGCTCCAGTGTGGGCTTAAGTGTATGCACACCATTGAAGTCAGGTTGATAAACTGTCATCTAGAGGTCCATTGTGGGCTTAAGTGTATACACACCATTGAAGTCAGGTGGATAAACTGTCATCTAGAGGTCCATTGTGGGCTTAAGTGTATGCACACCATTGAAGTCAGGTGGATAAACTGTCATCTAGAGCTCCATTGTGGGCTTACGTGACTGCACACCATTGAAGTCAGGTGGCTAAACTGTCATCTAGAGCTCCATTGTGGGCTTACGTGACTGCACACCATTGAAGTCAGGTGGCTAAACTGTCATCTAGAGCTCCATTGTGGGCTTACGTGACTGCACACCATTGAAGTCAGGTGGCTAAACTGTCATCGAGACACGAATAAACCAATACAGGTTTTCATCGTATATCGTACATAAATTACATAAGTACACTATACTACTCATACTGTAAACGATATAAGTGACATAGCCGGCTGAAACTTATGCAGAAAATCTTTGTATTGGACATACCCATGGGTAAGGCTGTCATAATCAATTAATTTTAAGTAGATTTACAACAATATGAAATGTGGTGATGATGAACATGGGCTAACTTGCCCAGTTCATTCGCAACACAATAAATATTTGGACTCGCGCATGGTACTCTCACAGTTTGATAATGTAATAACATGGATCTTGGGAGAAATGAAGGACACATTATGAGCTGTCAACATCTCTCCGACTGGCACGTGTCCTTTTAACAGCCTTCTTTCTTTTTGTGTATTTCAAACTATCTTTCTTCCTTATGTATTCCCATTGTAAGCCAATTACTCTAAATAAATATTAGTGACAGGGGATGCTAATATGAACATATTGCTATCAAGCTCAAATTGATAGCCTGTTAATTTCTTAGCCGGTTCATTTCTATTAAATGTACATTTTATATATACAATAAGGGAATCAATTTATTTATAGAGACTTCAATTTCATAACTAATAAGTACATTTGTAACTATTTCAACTTTACTAAATTTCAAGAGTTTATAAATTTAGAATTTTTGTTCGTTACAATTAACCCTTTCAACACCACAGACCTCTAAATTGGCTTACAAAAAAGTGTAGATCCAGATGAGCCAGCTCGTGACGAGCCGTCTCATCAGGATCTGCACTTTTTTCAAGTAATATAACTATTTTTAGAAAAAAAATTACCCATTTTGATAAATGAACTGATCCAAATGTAAATTTGTTATTAATCTATTGGTCTAAAAATATCATGGACCAGTCCATGTCAGTTACTTGGTGTTGAATGGGCTAAGCACATCAAATATTTTATATCTTACTGCCATTCATGCTAGATAGTTATTATGCAACATCTAGATACTTGTCTTCGTAATAGGATGGCAGGAGATTAGTGTCAGATACGTTCACACATAGTGGGGTCATTATTCTATGGCATGGAAAAGTGACGGTAAAATTACCCCCCCCCCCTCTCATTCATATAGTCGCACATAGGGGGGTCATTATTCTATGGCATGGAAAAGTGACGGTAAAATTACCCCCCCCCCCCCCCTCTCATATAGTCGCACATAGGGGGGTCATTATTCTATGGCATGGAAAAGTGACGGTAAAATTACCCCCCCCCCCTCTCATTCATATAGTCGCACATAGGGGGGTCATTATTCTATGGCATGGAAAAGTGACGGTTAAAATTACCCCCCCCCCCCCTCATTCATATAGTCGCACATAGGGGGGTCATTATTCTATGGCATGGAAAAGTGACGGTAAAATTACCCCCCCCCCCCCTCTCATTCATATAGTCGCACATAGGGGGGTCATTATTCTATGGCATGGAAAAGTGACGGTAAAGTGACCCCCCCCCCACCTCACTCCTACAGTTGCATGGAAAAGTGCATAGCAATATACAAATAAGACTATTCCCTTTGAAGAAGTGGAACTTGTCAGAAATCACAATAAAACTTCATTGAGCTCCTTAAAATCACAGTTTCTCCATAACTTTCCTCATACCTTATAGAACTTAAAGCACACACTTATATAACAAGATCCTACTAATTAAAATTGTTAATTTCATACATGTACGCGTAGGATTTAATATAATACTCTGACCTTTTGACAGTAGTCCAATATTATTAATAATGGACAGCAAGTATAAGGTATGACGTCACGGTAGTGTTTTAAATTACGATTATTCCAAACTAACTTGGATTATGCTTTCTGTTAATTTATATTACAGCTGGAGTTTGTGTGTTGATTGCTACACAAAGACGGTAAGAAATACGTTCCAATTTACGCTATAATTTATATATGGGATCTTACACCAAGTTTTATGGAAATAGTTTTGGAATTTGAAAACGGCTCGATTATATGTTATATTTCGGGTTTTACGCCTGCATCAGCACCATTTTGGGCTATATCGCCGGCGGGCAGTTTACCTAACAACACCTTTCCTGGGCAGGCTCCAGCGGTTAACCAGTAATTGGGTGCACCAACCTCCGTAAGAAACTGCCAACTTTTTCATATAAATGAGACATGGCCTGAGCGGGGCTCGAACCTGTGACCATTAGTGATTCGACTCGATTAATAGCAAACTTCCAAAACTCGTTTCATAAAATATGGTATAAAATCACCATGAGTGTACGATCCTTAAATATCACATTACTACAGTAACAAACATACATTTCCCAGTATATAGTTGAGCCTTATTACATTAAGCTGCATCCGTACGCCGTAGTAAATAGTCCCTGATAATCAAACAACGTTACAAAAATAATCAGCACAATATTTTAATTACTGTAAACCGCTAGTGCATATTCAGCATTTTATTGACCTAAGCATGAACACAAAATAGCATGTATAGTTAAAATGTGTACTGCAAGCTGTCGATGTCATGCCGCAACCAATCAGAATCCTTCCATGTGTTATTAAACGTTTTGAAATGTAAGAATTTATGATATGGCTGTATAACACTGAATACAAGCAAAGTTATGTGATAAAATATTGTAAAACTAAGAATAAACAGGCAGTATGGAGAACAGAGAAATTTCGTGTTTATCAAAATAATATTTAATCAGAAATGATACACACAATTAAAAATAAAAAAAATAAAAAATATAGTTAATGAACACATTGTTATATAATATACTATATAACAATAACAGCAATAATATATCAAAAAAACGAATAATCATTTGATTTTCGGACAATCAAAACCTGGGGTTCCTAGATAAACACAACATAATATGGAATAATAAAAGATGTAAACACAATAACAACATTAGTTTAAACTTTATTTATTTTACAACGATTGTGAAGCAAGTTTTAACAACTTATTTTAATCACTCTCGTTGGCGCGGATGAACGCGTTAATGTGGTCATACGTGTGGGAGGAAACCGGAGTACCCGGAGAAAACCCACTGTTCGATCTGGTGACCACTGTACCCATCTCACATACTTCCCAGTCCGTGGATCGAACCCGGGTTGCATTGGTGAGAAGCGAGCCCCGCTGGAGCCATTACGATTGTGTCCTTAGGTATGGCATTTAACTTCCACATTGGCTCTGCTCTCTCCCTCGTAGCGATGTATTCCATCAAGAATGAGGTCTCGAGAGTGATTACCGGTAATATAAGTTGTAAAAACTTGTTTCACAATCAAGCTAAAATAAATATGTATAAACTAACATTAGCTCCAACTGCGAGACATTTCATCGCTTTAATCTTTAACCGCACAGTAACCGACAGTCACACACAGTACAATCTAAACAACACCAAACAGACAATGTTCTCATAAACATTATTAATATATATACATGCATAGTGTAATATCACAGGGTAAACTAGAGAATAGCAGCACTCAGAGATGCACCCACCCCCCCCCCCCCACACACACAGATATCTGACACAAGAACAAATGCTCGATTTCAGACACATGATATAGATTTCGGACACATGATCGATTTCGGACACATGATTAATGAAGGACATATGATCGATAAAGGACACTTGGCTGATCGCAATGACCACATGCATTGACTGATGTCTACCAAAATCGAATCATTTCTTCATGAACCTACTGTTATATCCACAAAGTTTAATCAAAATTCCTACACTTCAATTTATATTTATTTACATTTCGGGTTTAACGCCTGCATCAGCACCATTTCAGGCTATATCGCCGACGGGCAGTTTACCTAACAACACCTTTCCTGGGCAGGCTCCAGCGGTTAACCAGTACTTGGGTGCACCTCCGTAAGAAACTGCCAACTTTTTCATATAAATGAGACACGGCCTGAGCGGGACTCGAACCCGTGACCACCAGTGATGATAGGTTACAGTGGTATACAAGTCAGCGACCGTAACCACTCGATCACTGAGGCGGACCTCCTACACTTCAAACTCTTGTGTATCAACACAAATATTGTGCAATACATGTACATGTTGTACAGACGACAGAACAGGGAACAAAAACATTGACTCGCCCACATACCGGTACACTATCCCCGACAATTAAGCACAGTCAGTTAACCTACCTGTATCTATGTACACAACATTCATCCAGGTTTCTGGGGGGGGGGGGCGTGGGATCAAAGGTCATTTATGGTTTGTCTAACTTCATCAGGAAATAAACAGCATTGGAAACCATGGCAAAGTTTTTCTGGGAATGCTTTGTTTGTTTTTGGGGTTTAAAGTCGCACTAGCTTAGGTCATACGGCGACTATCAGCTATTATTGGTGGAAGAAGGCCTCGGGTGCCCCAAGCAGTATTCCAGGCACCGACTTTGCACACAGGTAGAACCACGTCCTCCCTCAACCCAGCTGGATAGCTTCCTCACATGAAATAATTTGACGCACCGAGTGGGATTCAAAGCTACAACGGTGGGGGCAAGTGATTTGAAGTCAACACTGTAACCACTCGGTCATGGAGACCGTTTCTAGGAATGTAGATACATATATTGTAGGAATTTGTCAAATAGCATTATCCCACAATCAACTAAGTGCTACGTCACAATCAAAAATTAGAAAGAGCTCATAAGAATGGCATCGAGTAGCGATTTTCAACATGTATCTCTCTCAGAAAATGATGTTCTGGGAGCTAAATTATCATATTCCATGATCGAAAAACATTCGCTAGTGCAATTGAAGTGCAGAGCTTTAAAAAGTAGTGTAAACAAGTCGGAACTTGTTCAGAGGTAAATATTACATCGAATAGCACAATATAAAATGATACATGTTGTTAACGTAAATATCTGAGTACTTGTAAATCTCCCCATGATGAGTTTTTAATCTAAAGATATTTATTTTTATCATGTACATGATTATTTACAACAATTATTTTCTATCATGTACATGATTATTTACACAATTAGTTTTCTATCATGTACATGATTATTTACAACAATTATATTAAGGAATTGGACAGGAAGCTAAACAGCTTATGGTTGTCCTCTCCTTGTTGTTCTTAGAAAGATTTTGATTTAAGATATTGCTTCTACCGGTGGAATATTTTAAGTTTTGCTAGGTGATCGATCGTGAAGTTCGACTGTGCCCGCTAATGCGATATGATAGAATAGTCTTTGTATAAATATACATTCGGATAAGTGGACCACTGCCGACATAAATCTCACCCGTGTTCGCTTGCACCGAGTACTCAAATGCATTTACTGACGGGGATTAAATATTTACGTTATTCATGGATGTCGTGATATCGCAGTGGTTGCGCGTTCGCCTCAGGTGCAATAGGGCCGAAGTTAACACAAAGCTGTAGCCGTTACGATTGTGCCCTTCGGCAAGGCATTTAAATTCCACACTGGCTGTCTGTCTTTTCTCGCAGGTTCGATCCCCGTCTAACCCTAATAAAATTAATAGTCTTTCAGATGGGACTTTAAACCGAGGTCTCGTGTCGGTGCTTTACACCGTGCACATAAAAGAACCAGAGGTGACTCTGGAATGGGTCTCTGTCTGTATCATTGCACTATCCTCCAATATCTAAAATGACTAATCTCTTCAGGAGGTGTCGCTCATCTGGGCAACCGTTGGAGACGATAAATAAACGTAAAACACACACACTGTCTCTTCTCTCTCCCTCGTGACGATGGATTGATCAGGAATGAGGTTTCTAATGTGAATAATATAAGTTGTAGGAACTTGTATGTGGCAAACTTTTGTTAGATTGTAATTAACGCCAAAACTGTATAAAAAGACTCTATTTTATCCAGCGTTCTTTGTTGTACGTTTCTAAAGCCAGTACGCATCTAAACGGTAGATCACGTTGCATTATGGTATACCAAGTTCTATATTTACAAATAATCACTATGGCGGGACGATGCTATAGAGCAGAATTTAACAGCAACACATGGACGCTATAAGTATATCAACGCATGCACGTTATATATGTGATATCAACGCAAGCACGTTATATATATGATATCAATGCATGCACGTTATATATATGATATCAACGCATGCACGCTATATATATGATATCAACGCATGCACGTTATATATATGATATCAATGCATGCACGTTATATATATGATATCAACGCATGCACGTTATATATATGATATCAACGCATGCACGTTATATATATGATATCAACGCATGCACGTTATATATATGATATCAACGCATGCACGTTATATATATGATATCAATGCATGCACGTTATATATATTATATCAATGCATGCACGTTATATATATGATATCAATGCATGCACGTTATATATATGATATCAATGCATGCACGTTATATATATATCAATGCATGCACGTTATATATATGATCAACGCATGCACGTTATATATATGATATGAAGACATACATGCTATAAATATGATATCAACACATGCATGCTATAAATATGATATCAACACATGCATGCTATAAATATGATATCAACACATGCACGTTATAAATATACCAAAGTATACACGCTATAAATATGAATATCAACACAGACGTTAGTCCTAGGATTTACTGTACACCCTAGGATTTACTGTATACCCTATGATTTACTGTATACCCTAGCATTTACTGTATACCCTAGCATTTACTAGCATTTACTGTATACCCTAGCATTTACTGTATACCCTAGCAAGTATACCCTAGCATTTACTGTATACCCTAGCATTTACTGTATACCCTAGCATGCATTTACTGTATACCCTAGCATTTACTGTATACCCTAGCATGCATTTACTGTATACCCTAGCATTTATTGTATACCCTAGCATTTACTGTATACCTTAGAATGTATTGTATACCCTATGATTTACTGTATACCCTAGCATTTACTGTATACCCTAGCATTTACTGTATACCCTAGCAAGTATACCCTAGCATTTACTGTATACCCTAGAATTTACTCTATAGACTAGGTCAACTTTCTATGTTATAATATGATGTCATCAAGATTGTATAATTCTATGTGATCACAACACAGTGAGAGAAATGACATTAATTGCGCAGTTGGCTGGTTCCTATCCTCATCAACACAGTGAGAGAAATGACATTAATTGCGCAGTTGGCTGGTTCCTAACCCCGTCAACACATTGAGAGAAATTACATTAATTGCGCAGTTGGCTGGTTCCTAACCCCGTCAACACATTGAGAGAAATTACATTAATTGCGCAGTTGGCTGGTTCCTAACCCCGTCAACACATTGAGAGAAATTACATTAATTGCGCAGTTGGCTGGTTCCTAACCCCGTCAACACATTGAGAGAAATTACATTAATTGCGCAGTTGGCTGGTTCCTAACCCCGTCAACACATTGAGAGAAATTACATTAATTGCGCAGTTGGCTGGTTCCTAACCCCGTCAACACATTGAGAGAAATTACATTAATTGCGCAGTTGGCTGGTTCCTAACCTCATCAACACAGTGAGAGAAATGACATTAATTGCGCAGTTGGCTGGTTCCTATCCTCGTCAACACAGTGAGAGAAATGACATTAATTGCACAGTTGGCTGGTTCCTATCCTCGTTATTGCTAACACTGCAGACCTTCCGCGATAGTGTTCATACTATCTGATGACTTCATCTTCACTTTGTCTTTTCTCTCCAATCTCTCCAATGCCTGACGCCTCAACGCTGAATTTAGACCACTAGCTCCCCACATCCACAACCATTCTGGTATCATATCCGAAAACCACATCTGTTGAGAAATAACATTGCATAGCCGTAGTTGGAGGTTATAAAACTTTTCTTCAATCTCAAATGTGTGTGCGTTTTACACTTATTTATTGTCGCTACCGGTTGCCCATATGAGCTACGCCTCCTGAAGTAATTAGTCATTTTAGAATTTTGGAGGATAGTGCAATGATAAAGTCAGAGACCCATTCTAGAATCTCCTCTGTTTCTTTTATGTGTACAGTGTAAAGCACCGACACGAGAGCTCGGTTTAACGTCCCATCTGAAAGACTGTTAATTTTATTATTAGCAATCCAACGTGTTAAACACTGGACTACTGTTCAAATCAAAAACTCAAGCCCAGCCGAATATATATGTTAGAATCAAGCAATCAAATCACTTGAGCTCGAGTTTAAGATTTGTGATTGAGAAAGCTTTATGACCTGCAACTCAGAAAAATAGCGTTAAATGTTGAAATTTGGCCCGTGACAATCAGTGATGATAAATTACAATGGTATACAAGTCAGCGACCATAACCACTCGACCACGGAGGCGTAGTAGTGGAGACTTGCTAGTCTAAATAATTCTCAATTGAATATCTTACTAAACCCGTTAACCACAACATCTCCATACTGCTGATAAACAACAGGCACACTACTATCTATGTGAATAAATAACGGCATGACTCAGCGGCTATATGTGGGGAAGCCAGGATTTGTTATTGTTATATTTTTATATTTCGGGTTTTACGCCTACATCAGCACAATTTTGGGCTATATCGCCGGCGGGAAGTTTACCTAACATCTTTCCTGGGCAGGCTCCAGCGGTTAACCAGTACTTGGGTGCACCAAACTCCGTAAAAAACTGCCAACTTTTTCATATAAATGAGACACGGTCTGAGCGGGGCTCGAACCCGTGACCATCAGTGATGATATTCAGGATTTGTTTGTTGGGTCTAAATTCGCACAAACAGATTAGCCCATATGGCGGCTCTCGAGCTATTATTTGTGGAGGAAGACACCAGATGTCCCTCTAAGCAGCATTGGACGGGCACCCAGGTAGAACCACTGACCTACCACAAGTCAGCTGGATAGTTTCCTCACATGATAAAATTCGACAACCCCAGTGGGATTCAAACCTACAGCAGTGAGTGGCAAGTGATTTTAAGTCAACGACTTTGCACACTGGTTGTAGAAGGCACCAGGGGTGTTGTATGGCGTTTGTGTGGTGGAATGGGCCAAGCCCTAGTGTCCGGATCTAAACCCCAACTGAAGACATGAGTAGTGACAGACGAGTATAAATAATGTGCACGACAAGTACCTGGATAGTGTGTGGCCAATAACCAGTAGTTCTATTGCTGTATCCTAGAGTAGCTACTGCGTGGTGAGCAAACACGTCAGCTGAAGGCACGAGAAATCCATGGCTAGTCAGTGCCTCACTGTAACGCGTCATTTTCGTATTTACATAGAACGGTCTGAGTGACTGAATGACGATACCATGGTTCTTATACTCATACCTCAATGATCTGGCAAAGTAGTCGAGATAACTCTGCAAAACCAGAATGATGCAACTTCTTATATTGTATGTTTTCCCAGGAATAACAATATTATCTTACAATTGAAAGTAGTGAAATTTTCAAAAAACATGGAAATTTATCAGTGGAATAAAAAAAATATATCTCACAGTTTGAACGTAGTGAAATTTTCAAAAAACATGGAAATTTATCAGTGGAATAAAATAAATATATCTCACAGTTTGAAAGTAGTGAAATTTTCAAGAAACATGGAAATTTATCAGTGGAATAAATATTCATATCTCACATTTTGAAAGCACTGAGAGTTTCCAAGGAAACATGCAAATTTATCAGTGGAATAAATATTCATATCTCACGGTTTGAAAGCACTGAGAGTTTCCAAGGAAACATGCAAATTTATCAGTGGAATAAATATTCATATCTCACAGTTTGAAAGCACTGAGAGTTTCCAAGGAAACATGCAAATTTATCAGTGGAATAAATATTCATATCTCACAGTTTGAAAGCACTGAGAGTTTCCAAGGAAACATGCAAATTTATCAGTGGAATAAATATTCATATCTCACAGTTTGAAAGCACTGAGAGTTTCCAAGGAAACATGCAAATTTATCAGTGGAATAAATATTCATATCTCACAGTTTGAAAACACTGAACGTTTCTAAGGAAACATGGACATTTATCAGTGGAATAAATATTCATATCTCACAGTTTGAAAGTACTCAGTATTGTAGTATCCTGATGAAAAGATATAGACATTTTCAGGCTTGTATAAGAATAGGTAAGTTTCAGTCGGCTAGCCCAAGACCGCGGCTTCAGTCGGCTAGCCCAAGACTGTGGCTCCGGTCGGCTATCCCAAAACCGTGGCTCCAGTCGGCTATCCCAAGACCATGGCTCCAGTTGGCTATCCCAAGACTGTGGCTCCAGTCGGCTATCCCAAGACCGTGGCTCCAGTTGGCTATCCCAAGACTGTGGCTCCAGTCGGCTAGCCCAAGACCATGGCTCTGGTCGGCTAACCCAAGACCGTGGCTCCAGTCGGCTAGCCCAAGACCATGGCTCCAGTCGGCTAGCCCAAGACTGTGGCTCCAATTACCTCCCCTGACGCTCCAGCCACAGTAAACCACATAGAATAAAATAGACAATATATGAAATGAATTGATCATATTAATAACGACCGCATATTGACTAACTAGTAGACTGATTAAGCTGACCTTTGTACCGGCGTATACCGTCATCTGTGGAGTTATCTGTGAACACGCTCCTGACGATACTATCACAATTGCACCTCTGTGTCTAAAAATAGAATATGTTTAGGATAAACCGACTGACCATGTCTTCCAGTTAACATGTTTCTACATACATAAAACGTGATTTAGGCAAGTACAAAATCAAAGGCCAAAGATTATTTCTTTCTTAACTTGTACAGTCTTTCAAAATAAAACAAACTGTATAGTAAGGCCACAAATTATCAAAATGTAATACTTAATTCTTAAAAATAACATGGTAGAGATAACATGGTAGAGGTAGCATGGTAGAGATAACATGGTAGATATATCATGGTAGATATAACATGGTAGATATATCATGGTAGATATAACATGGTAGATATATCATAGTAGAGATAACATGGTAGAGATAACATGGTAGAGATCATATAGTAGAGATAACATGGGAGAAATAACATGGTAGAGGTAATATAGTAGAGATAACATGGGAGAAATAACATGGTAGACGTAATATGGTAGAGAGCATATGGTAGAGGTAACATGGTAGAGGTAATATGATAGAGGTAACATGGTAGAGGTAACATGGTAGAGGTAACATGGGAGAAATAACATGGTAGACGTAATATGGTAGAGATCATATGGTAGAGGTAACATGGGAGAAATAACATGGTAGAGGTAATATGGTAGAGGTAACATGGTAGAGGTAACATGGTAGAGATAACATGGTAGAGGTAACATGGTAGAGGTAACATGGTAGAGTTAACATGGTAGACGTAATATGGTAGAGATCATATGGTAGAGGTAACATGGTAGAGGTAACATGGTAGAGGTAACATGGTAGAGATTACATGGTAGAGGTAACATGGTAGAGGTAACATGGTAGAGGTAACATGGTAGAGGTAATATAGTAGAGATAACATGGTAGAGGTAACATGGTAGAGGTAACATGGTAGAGGTAACATGGTAGAGGTAACAGGTAGAGGTAACATGGGAGAAATAACATGGTAGACGTAATATGGTAGAGACCATATGGTAGAGGTAACATGGTAGAGGTAACATGGTAGAGGTAACATGGTAGAGGTAACATGGTAGAGGTAACATGGTAGAGATAACATGGTAGAGGTAACATGGTAGAGGTAACATGGTAGAGGTAACATGGTAGAGGTAATATGGTAGAGATAACATGGTAGAGGTAACATGGTAGAGGTAACATGGTAGAGGTAACATGGTAGAGGTAACAGGTAGAGGTAACATGGTAGAGGTAACATGGTAGAGGTAACATGGTAGAGGTAACATGGTAGAGGTAACATGGGAGAAATAACATGGTAGACGTAATATGGTAGAGGTAACATGGTAGAGGTAACATGGTAGAGGTAACAGGTAGAGGTAACATGGTAGAGATAACATGGTAGAGGTAACATGGTAGAGGTAACATAGTAGAGGTAACATGGTAGAGGTAATATGGTAGAGATAACATGGTAGAGGTAACATGGTAGAGGTAACATGGTAGAGGTAACAGGTAGAGGTAACAGGTAGAGGTAACATGGTAGAGGTAACATGGTAGAGGTAACATGGGAGAAATAACATGGTAGAGGTAACATGGTAGAGATAACATGGTAGAGGTAACATGGTAGAGGTAACATGGTAGAGGTAATATGGTAGAGGTAACATGGTAGAGGTAACATGGTAGAGGTAACATGGTAGAGGTAACATGGTAGAGGTAATATGGTAGAGGTAACATGGTAGATGTAATATGGTAGAGGTAACATGGTAGAGGTAATATGGTAGAGGTAATATGGTAGAGAGCATATGGTAGAGGTAACATGGTAGAGAGCATATGGTAGAGGTAACATGGTAGAGGTAACATGGTAGAGGTAACATGGTAGAGGTAACATGGTAGAGATAACATGGTAGAGAGCATATGGTAGAGGTAACATGGTAGAGGTAACATGGTAGAGATAATATGGTAGAGAGCATATGGTAGAGATAACATGGTAGAGGTAACATGGTAGAGATAATATGGTAGAGGTAACATGGTAGAGGTAACATGGTAGAGAGCATATGGTAGAGGTAACATGGTAGAGAGCATATGGTAGAGGTAACATGGTAGAGGTAATATGGTAGAGGTAACATGGTAGAGATAATATGGTAGAGGTAACATGGTAGAGGTAACATGGTAGAGGTAACATGGTAGAGAGCATATGGTAGAGGTAACATGGTAGAGGTAATATGGTAGAGGTAACATGGTAGAGATAATATGGTAGAGGTAACATGGTAGAGGTAACATGGTAGAGGTAATATGGTAGAGGTAACATGGTAGAGGTAACATGGTAGAGGTAATATGGTAGAGGTAACATGGTAGAGGTAACATGGTAGAGGTAATATGGTAGAGGTAACATGGTAGAGGTAATATGGTAGAGGTAACATGGTAGAGGTAATATGGTAGAGGTAACATGGTAGAGGTAATATGGTAGAGGTAACATGGTAGAGGTAATATGGTAGAGGTAACATGGTAGAGATAATATGGTAGAGGTAACATGGTAAAGGTAATATGGTAGAGGTAACATGGTAGAGGTAACATGGTAGAGGTAACATGGTAGAGGTAATATGGTAGAGGTAACATGGTAGAGGTAACATGGTAGAGGTAACATGGTAGAGGTAATATGGTAGAGGTAACATGGTAGAGGTAACATGGTAGAGGTAACATGGTAGAGAGCATATGGTAGAGGTAATATGGTAGAGGTAACATGGTAGAGGTAACATGGTAGAGGTAACATGGTAGAGGTAATATGGTAGAGGTAACATGGTAGAGGTAATATGGTAGAGGTAACATGGTAGAGAGCATATGGTAGAGGTAATATGGTAGAGGTAACATGATAGAGGTAATATGGTAGAGGTAACATGGTAGAGGTAACATGGTAGAGGTAACATGGTAGAGGTAATATGGTAGAGGTAACATGGGAGAAATAACATGGTAGACGTAATATGGTAGAGGTAACATGGTAGAGGTAACATGGTAGAGGTAATATGGTAGAGGTAACATGGGAGAGGTAACATGGGAGAAATAACATGGTAGACGTAATATGGTAGAGGTAACATGGTAGAGGTAACATGGTAGAGGTAACAGGTAGAGGTAACATGGTAGAGATAACATGGTAGAGGTAACATGGTAGAGGTAACATGGTAGAGGTAACATGGTAGAGGTAATATGGTAGAGATAACATGGTAGAGGTAACATGGTAGAGGTAACAGGTAGAGGTAACAGGTAGAGGTAACATGGTAGAGGTAACATGGTAGAGGTAACATGGGAGAAATAACATGGTAGAGGTAACATGGTAGAGATAACATGGTAGAGGTAACATGGTAGAGGTAACATGGTAGAGGTAACATGGTAGAGGTAACATGGTAGAGGTAACATGGTAGAGGTAACATGGTAGAGGTAACATGGTAGAGGTAACATGGTAGAGGTAATATGGTAGAGGTAACATGGTAGATGTAATATGGTAGAGGTAACATGGTAGAGGTAATATGGTAGAGGTAATATGGTAGAGAGCATATGGTAGAGGTAACATGGTAGAGAGCATATGGTAGAGGTAACATGGTAGAGGTAACATGGTAGAGGTAACATGGTAGAGGTAACATGGTAGAGATAACATGGTAGAGAGCATATGGTAGAGGTAACATGGTAGAGGTAACATGGTAGAGATAATATGGTAGAGAGCATATGGTAGAGGTAACATGGTAGAGGTAACATGGTAGAGATAATATGGTAGAGGTAACATGGTAGAGGTAACATGGTAGAGAGCATATGGTAGAGGTAACATGGTAGAGAGCATATGGTAGAGGTAACATGGTAGAGGTAATATAGTAGAGATAATATGGTAGAGGTAACATGGTAGAGGTAACATGGTAGAGGTAACATGGTAGAGAGCATATGGTAGAGGTAACATGGTAGAGGTAATATGGTAGAGGTAACATGGTAGAGATAATATGGTAGAGGTAACATGGTAGAGGTAACATGGTAGAGGTAATATGGTAGAGGTAACATGGTAGAGGTAACATGGTAGAGGTAATATGGTAGAGGTAACATGGTAGAGGTAATATGGTAGAGGTAATATGGTAGAGGTAACATGGTAGAGGTAATATGGTAGAGGTAACATGGTAGAGGTAATATGGTAGAGGTAACATGGTAGAGGTAACATGGTAGAGGTAATATGGTAGAGGTAACATGGTAAAGGTAATATGGTAGAGGTAACATGGTAGAGGTAACATGGTAGAGGTAACATGGTAGAGGTAATATGGTAGAGGTAACATGGTAGAGGTAACATGGTAGAGGTAACATGGTAGAGGTAATATGGTAGAGGTAACATGGTAGAGGTAATATGGTAGAGGTAACATGATAGAGGTAATATGGTAGAGGTAACATGGTAGAGGTAACATGGTAGAGGTAACATGGTAGAGGTAATATGGTAGAGGTAACATGGTAGAGGTAACATGGTAGAGGTAACATGGTAGAGGTAATATGGTAGAGGTAACATGGGAGAAATAACATGGTAGACGTAATATGGTAGAGGTAACATGGTAGAGGTAACATGGTAGAGGTAATATGGTAGAGGTAACATGGGAGAGGTAACATGGGAGAAATAACATGGTAGACGTAATATGGTAGAGGTAACATGGTAGAGGTAACATGGTAGAGGTAACAGGTAGAGGTAACATGGTAGAGATAACATGGTAGAGGTAACATGGTAGAGGTAACATGGTAGAGGTAACATGGTAGAGGTAATATGGTAGAGATAACATGGTAGAGGTAACATGGTAGAGGTAACAGGTAGAGGTAACAGGTAGAGGTAACATGGTAGAGGTAACATGGTAGAGGTAACATGGTAGAAATAACATGGTAGAGGTAACATGGTAGAGATAACATGGTAGAGGTAATATGGTAGAGGTAACATGGTAGAGGTAACATGGTAGAGGTAACATGGTAGAGGTAACATGGTAGAGGTAATATGGTAGAGGTAACATGGTAGATGTAATATGGTAGAGGTAACATGGTAGAGGTAATATGGTAGAGGTAATATGGTAGAGAGCATATGGTAGAGGTAACATGGTAGAGGTAATATGGTAGAGGTAACATGGTAGAGATAATATGGTAGAGGTAACATGGTAGAGGTAACATGG
>CM026402.1:57961445-58019112 GCA_014843695.1 Archivesica marissinica
CATGGTAGAGGTAACATGGTAGAGGTAATATGGTAGAGATAACATGGTAGAGGTAACATGGTAGAGGTAACATGGTAGAGGTAACAGGTAGAGGTAACATGGTAGAGGTAACATGGTAGAGGTAACATGGTAGAGATAACATGGTAGAGGTAACATGGTAGAGGTAACATGGTAGAGGTAATATGGTAGAGGTAACATGGTAGAGGTAACATGGTAGAGGTAACATGGTAGAGGTAACATGGTAGAGGTAATATGGTAGAGGTAACATGGTAGATGTAATATGGTAGAGGTAACATGGTAGAGGTAATATGGTAGAGGTAATATGGTAGAGAGCATATGGTAGAGGTAACATGGTAGAGGTAATATGGTAGAGGTAACATGGTAGAGATAATATGGTAGAGGTAACATGGTAGAGGTAACATGGTAGAGGTAACATGGTAGAGAGCATATGGTAGAGGTAACATGGTAGAGGTAATATGGTAGAGGTAACATGGTAGAGGTAACATGGTAGAGGTAACATGGTAGAGGTAACATGGTAGAGGTAATATGGTAGAGGTAATATGGTAGAGGTAACATGGTAGAGGTAATATGGTAGAGGTAACATGGTAGAGGTAATATGGTAGAGGTAACATGGTAGAGGTAACATGGTAGAGGTAATATGGTAGAGGTAACATGGTAGAGGTAATATGGTAGAGGTAACATGGTAGAGGTAAATGGTAGAGGTAACATGGTAGAGGTAATATGGTAGAGGTAACATGGTAGAGGTAACATGGTAGAGGTAACATGGTAGAGGTAATATGGTAGAGGTAACATGGTAGAGGTAACATGGTAGAGGTAACATGGTAGAGGTAATATGTAGAGGTAACATGGTAGAGGTAACATGGTAGAGGTAACATGGTAGAGAGCATATGGTAGAGGTAATATGGTAGAGGTAACATGGTAGAGGTAACATGGTAGAGGTAACATGGTAGAGGTAATATGGTAGAGGTAACATGGTAGAGGTAATATGGTAGAGGTAACATGGTAGAGAGCATATGGTAGAGGTAATATGGTAGAGGTAACATGATAGAGGTAATATGGTAGAGGTAACATGGTAGAGGTAACATGGTAGAGGTAACATGGTAGAGGTAATATGGTAGAGGTAACATGGGAGAAATAACATGGTAGACGTAATATGGTAGAGGTAACATGGTAGAGGTAACATGGTAGAGGTAATATGGTAGAGGTAACATGGGAGAAATAACATGGTAGACGTAATATGGTAGAGGTAACATGGTAGAGGTAACATGGTAGAGGTAACATGGTAGAGATAACATGGTAGAGGTAACATGGTAGAAGTAACAGGTAGAGGGCAAATTTACAACTAGGCACACTTATGAAGCTGTTCTTCTCTGGAAGATTAACCGACTGTTTGAGGCCCAGATATAAAGGTAATCTTGATCGGTAGGGAGGTAATGATATAATATATATCTATTTCTGAGGTCACGACTTGAAAATCTTTATATGCATTTACGATATAATGGCCAACCTGCTCTAGCAGTCACCTGATATCAAAGGTAAGCCAAGCCAGATCCGCCCTGATGAAAATTGCTATATATTGCACTTATATTAACCCATTCAACCCCAAGTAACTGACATGGACTGGTGCGTGATATTTTCAGACCAATAAATTAATAAGAAAATTACCATTGGACCAGTTCATTTATCAAAATGGGTAATTTTATCTAAAAATAGTAATAATTATTACTGGCAAAAAAGTGCAGATCCTGATGAGATGGCTCGTCACGAGCCGGCTCATCTGGATCTACACTTTTCATAAGCCTATTTAGAGGCCTGTGGGGTTGAAAGGGTTAAACAACAACGCGGTGTATGCGGCTAGTCGCCACCAGTTTCCTCCAAAAATGCCATTTCCACTACACTGGACTGCCGGCCACGTGTAAACCAAACCAATCCACGCGAAATGTGTGAACAATCAATTAACACGACTGTCACTTTGTATATTGACCTTGACGTTTAGTCAAATTCCACAGTTATGAAGAAATACGGAAAATTCTGATAATGATAATAGTCAATGCGGTCATTTCCATGGCAATGCTTGTTAACGGAGATACTCAAAAAATGATGGTCATTTCCAGATATACGACAGCATACACTAGGTATATTTTGTAAACAAACGCCATTTAGCATTCTTTCCATTAAATTTCATTACACAAGTGTTGACCCAGAAAGATAAGCATGTGTAGATAAACTGGAAATGGTAGATAAACTGGAAATCGTAGATAAACTGGAAATCGTAGATAAACTGGAAATCAAAATCGTAGATAAACTGGAAATCGTAGATAAACTGGAAACCGTAGATAAACTGGAAATCGTAGATAAACTGGAAATGGTAGATAAACTGGAAATGGTAGATAAACTGGAATTCGTAGATAAACTGGAATTCGTAGATAAACTGGAAATCGTAGATAAACTGGAAATGGTAGATAAACTGGAAATCGTAGATAAACTGGAAATCGTAGATAAACTGGAAATCGTAGATAAACTGGAAATCGAAATTGTAGATAAACTGGAAATCGAAATCGTAGATAAACTGGAAATGGTAGATAAACTGAAAATGGTAGATAAACTGGAAATCGTAGATAAACTGGAAATCGTAGATAAACTGGAAATCGTAGATAAACTGGAAATCAGAAAATGTCAACACAAATGGTAAGTAAACCACTTATGAAAGATGCTTACCTCAATATGAAGTTCCATGTAAAATTACACATTTATCTGAAAGCATGCTCCAAATGTCCATCATATATATTTATGTTCATTCCAATATTGTTATGTTATGTTATATTTCGGGTTTTACGCCTGCATCAGCACCATTTCGGGCTATATCGCCGGCGGGCAGTTTACCTAACAATACCTTTCCTGGGCAGGCTCCAGCGGTTAACCAGTACTTGGGTGCACCAACCTCCGTAAGAAACTGCCAACTTTCTCATATAAATGAGACACGGCCTGAGCGGGGCTCGAACCCGTGAATCCAATATTGTATAATGGCCGGCTGCTATATGATATTTATGAATGAAACTGTTTTGATCACTTGTTTAGGTTACTATGCACTTCCGGTAACTACCAAATATGGACATAAAGCAAGGTCTGACAAATATTTTTTGTACTTAATAAATTATTTTTAGAACCATTTATTCAGCCACATTTAGTATTTTTTGTTAAAAACTAATTGATGTTCATATCTTAGGAACTTTCTCCTGTGATGTACGTGTGTTGACATCTCGGTACCCGCATTTTATTATTCATAAAGAGTAGGCCCATTGTGGGCCTAAAACTGTTTGTTAATGTATGATATGACATTATCATGTTTTATGTTAAATGATAAATTTACTGTTAGACTTACCTATTACAGTCAAACCTGTGTTAGTGGCCACCTCCATTAAGCAACCACCTCCATTAAGCAACCACCTCCATTAAGCAACCACCTCCATTAAGCAACCACCTCCATTAAGCAGCCACCTCCATTAAGCAGCCACCTCCATTAAGCAGTCACCTCCATTAAGCAGCCACCTCCATTAAGCAGCCACCTCCATTAAGCAACCACCTCCATTAAGCAACCACCTCCATTAAGCAACCACCTCCATTAAGCAACCACCTCCATTAAGCAACCACCTCCATTAAGCAGCCAACCTGTATTAAGCAGCCAGTTTCAAGATTCCCTATATATTGTTTTACTATACATTTGACCTCTATTAAGCAGCCACCTGTGCTAAGCAGCCACTTTCTCCGACTCCCTTGGCTGGCTGCTTAAGACAGGTTTGACTGTATATAGATAAAGGTCTCTATCAAATAGTAACATAATGTTATTTTGACTACCTTTGTATATTAAACATCGAAATCAGTGCATTGGACATTTGCCGAGGTATACCCGGAAATACTGTTTACACAACTGCTGACACGATACAAACACAACTATGATAAACACAAGTAATTCCCAATAGTATTTCTTTGTCATGTTGAAGTGAAGAAGTCATAGGATGAAGCAAAATGAAAATTAAATTCAGGTACATAATAGTATTTCTATATTTTACTTTTTATAACGAATCACTCTCGAGACCTCATTCCTGATGGAATCCATCGCCACGAGTGAGAGAGAAGAGACAATGTGGAATTTAAATGCTTGTAGGGCAATAATCGTAATGGCTCCAGCGGGGCTCGAACTCCTGACCTTTCGCACTTGAAGCGAACGCGCATCCACTGCGCTATCACGACTCCACATATGTTCATCAAAGAAATGTTTTTTTAACTTTATTTATTTTACAACGATTGCGAAGCAAGTTTTAACAACTTATATTAATCACTCTCGTTGGCTAGGATGAAAGCGTAGATGTGGTCATTCATATGGGAGGACACCGGAGTACCCGGAGAAAACCCACCTGTCCGATCTGGCGACCATCGTACCATCTCACATACTTCCCGGTCCGAGGATCGAACCGGGGTCGCATTGGTGAGAAGCGAGCGCACTAACCACTGTGCTAATCGGACAGCAAAGGAAATGTAACAACGATGTAAATATATATAACTGCCATAGCAACCAACGTTGTACGGTAAGATACAGGAAGCATCATACTGACCTCTCTACCATTTGTGGAAGTATCATATGGGTCATCTGAAATAAACAAAATTCACTGGTTATCAAAAGTACCAAAGAAGTTTCTAAAAATAGACATTTTGACATGGGATTTACAAAATCAAGCTAATGGTCAAATTCAACATGAAGTCACAGGCACAAGACAACAAAAATTTATTTTTTTGCCCTATGGTCATATAGTACATTACTTACTATATGACCATAGGGCAACACAATTTTGTCTTGTGCCTGTGCATGAAGTTGTTAACATGTCCAAATGTTTCTTGTGTTACAAATGGATCGGGTTGCTTTGTCTCGACTATGTGTACACATCTGCGACTTATAGTTAGAGTTGGCATCGTTCCATTCCTATCATTGGCTTGATGCAGTAACCCTTTACACACTAGCGGCAGATAAAATCACTTTTGCAAACAGCATAAAGCCAGATGCCATCTGGTCAGGTTCTATGCTGTTTACTATTCGGATAGTGGAGCAAAAATACTTGTCCAAATAGCAAACAACATAGATCCTGATCTGGATCTATGTTGTTTGCAAATGTGATTTATCAGCAAGGAAAGGGTTAAAGATGACTTTTTCATATTTTGGGTGTTGCTGCAATGGAGCAGTGGTGGTAGATCTTACTGCTAGGCGATGCCGCAGTACCAGCTCAGGTTGGAAACCTGGCTTATGCCAATATAATTTACCAGTGGATTGAGTTATCATAATATAATATTATGCCGATATAATTTACAAATGGATTGAGTTACTTGGCGTATGCAGATATAATTTACAAATGGATTGAGTTACTTGGCATATGCCGATATAATTTACAAATGGATCGAGTTACTTGGCATATGCCGATATAATTTACAAATGGATTGAGTTACTTGGCGTATGCCGATATAATTTACAAATGGATTGAGTTACTTGGCGTATGCCGATATAATTTACAAATGGATTGAGTTACTTGGCGTATGCCGATATAATTTACAAATGGATTGAGTTACTTGGCGCATGCTGGTATAATTTACAAATGGATTGAGTTACTTGACGTATGCCGATATAATTTACAAATGAATTGAGTTACTTGGCGTATACCGATATAATTTACAAATGGATTGAGGTTTTTCCATCGTAAACTCATGAGTAATCAGCTGAACATTTACTACTTGTTATCTGTACTCCTCACTATATACCCAGAATGCAGACAGACAACAGTCGTGCTATAGCGCACAATAGTGCAGGTCTCCTGTAATGATGCATGAATTGCTAACTATGTTACAAAGATTGCTGGCACCTACCATGGTTGCTGCTGCCACGTTTATATTCACTATTTGCCACAGTCTCTGTAATGACAGCATAATGAAGGCATGTAGAGAGCAAGACATACTGTACAAATATATTTATACACCGACACCATAAAACAACTGTGCACTTTTATATTGAGCGTTACTTTTTCGTTACAAATTTTAGAATTATGGCTTTTACCATCATGAGTGAAGAAAATAATCCTTCACACATTGCACTAATTTACCCAATATTTCGCACAGTTTCATACTACGTACGGTAAACAGGGTTAATTCTAGGTCAGAATTTTTGGGAGAAGTGAGAAAGCATGTGATCGCTTCCTTAAATGGTGTTTGTTAATATACTTCTGCAAAATAGGATTAAAATGCACAGTACAACCATTAAATACAACATTTGAATTAGAAGGAGTGATTTATAATGGGCCAGTGTATCTTACTACACATAATTTTGTTTGAAAATCGTAAAAACCAAAAAATAATTTTTTTTTTTTAGGGAGAAGTGGGGCCCCCAGAGGGCGAAGTCAGGGTCCCTAGGGCGACAATTTCGCCCACATCACCCTCTAGAATGATCCCTGCTGTAAATTTGCCTATATTGTTTTCTAAAAGGATATAAATTTTACATCTAAGGCACAGTTTCATTTTGGTGTCAGTATATATTGGATGATGCAATAACAGAGTATAATTTGTGGTAGCGCCTTCGCTTCAGGTGCTAACAGTCCAAAGTTCGTTTCTCAGCTGCAGCCGTTACACTTGTGCCCTTAGGCACTTAATTCCACATTGCCTGGAATGAGGTCTTCAAGAGTGATTAATCTAACATAGTAAAACTTGTTTCGCAATCGAGCAAAAACAAATTTGTATAAAACTAAAACACAATAACAAAGGAATGGATACAGTGTCAGCGTCGTAACTGGGGAGTTGTGAGTTTGAACCCCGCATGAACCATGGTGGTGGTGTCAATAGGCAAGCCACTTAACCATTTGCCTGCTGAGTAAATAAAATCACATTTGCAAACAACATAGATCCAGATCAGCCGTCTGTTTGCAAAAGTGATTTTATCTGCCGTAGTGTGCAAAGTGTTGATTTCACATCTCTGTGCATCAAGGTGATGGATTCCATCAGGAATGAGGTATCAACACTGATTAAACTAATGTGATATGAACTTGTTTAAAGTTTAAACTTTATTTATTTTACAACGATTGCGAAGCAAGTTTTAACAACTTATATTAATCACTAAACTTTATTTATTTTACAACGATTGCGAAGCAAGTTTTAACAACTTATATTAATCACTAAACTTTATTTATTTTACAACGATTGCAAAGCAAGTTCTAACAACTTATATTAATCACTCTCGTTGGTGCAGATAAATAAATATATGTGGTCATTCGTGTGGTAGGAAACCGGAGTACCCGGAGAAAACCCATATGTCCGATCTGGCGACCACCGTACCATCTCACATTCTTCCCGGTCCGAGGATCGAACTTGTTCCACAATAGAGCTTAAATAACTAACATGTATAGGTATAGGTCAACGGTCATTGTAGTGTTCATTCTAGGTCAGAAATTTTGGGAGAAGTGAGAAAGCGCGCAATCGAGTCCTTAAATGGTGCTACATAATAAATTTCAACAAACTAAAGAGTTAAAATGCACAGTATGACAATTAAATACAACATAGACAAAATGGTATGAAAATAGCTGAATAAATTAGGGATAAGCGGGGCCTTAGGGCGAAATCAGGGTCACAAGGGCGACTATTTCCCTCCCTGGCAGTATCCTGTGGTTTAAAGATGCACAAACAGCTTTTGTTATAATCCAGGGATTGCAGGTTCGATCCCCAGTCTGACCCTAATAAAATTAACAGTCTTTTAAATGGGACGTTAAACAGAGGTCTCGTGTCGGTGCTTTATACCGTGCACGTAAAAGAACCAGAGGAGACTCTGGAATGGGTATATGTCTGTATCATTGCACTATCCTCCAAAAATCTAAAATGACTAATCTCTTCAGGAGGTATAGCTCATATGGGCAACCGGCGGTAGCGCCGATAAATTAACGTAACACTCTCACTATTATTGGTGGAGGAAGACCCTGGTTGCCCCTTATATTCAGGTGAGTTAGCAGTATGATAAAGCTGACTTACATCAACAGGAACATCTAGGAAGTACTGCGGGTGATCGTACATTACACCAACATTGTTCACTGAAACAAATCAGACCATTTCAAATATAGCAATGTTTTATTTATTTTTGGTGCTTAACCCTTTCCCTCAAGGCCTTAAAGAAGGTAAACCTATCCCAAACAGGGCCTTAACCCTTTCCCTCATAGAAGCACCTCTTGACGCCATTACCAATATGACATACATTGACAATGTAGAAGCCAAACCAATGTCAATAATAAAGTCCAGAATCTCTATGTATTCCCAGTAATATCTAGGGAGGTGGAATAGATAAGGCGACTACTTATCCACTGCATGATAGCTAAATGGCTGTCGTTTATATGGAGATATAATAGTATATTAACCTAAATCTCTATGTAGTCCCAGTAATATCTATGGAGGTGGGATAGATATGGCGACTACTTATCCACTGCATGATACCTAAATGGCTGTCGTTTGTATGGAGGTATATGAGTATTTTAATCTAAGTCTCTATGAAGGAAAGGGTTAAAGTCGCACAAACAGCTTAGATCATATGGCGGCTCATCAGCTTATTGTGGTGGAAATCCATGGGTGCCCCTCCGAGCAATATTTCAGGCACGGTCAGGCACCCAGGTAGAACCACCGACCACACATGAAATGTGTCACATGTGTGCTGTTCGAGTGCTCATGCTGAATTTTACATATGCTGAAGAAATTGTCAATTTGGAGAGGAATTAATATAAGTTTTCTGAAAACTTGTTTTCAGGGCTGTACAAATCCTATCGCCCGACGCCCGGGACAAGTCGAAAATTACGGCGGACAAGTGGCTAATTTCAAAACGTTAGTCCCGGACAAGTGCCCTTTTCAAAAATCATAATCATCTTTTTTGACAGAAAATCTAAAAAACCCAGAAAATCTATTAAAAAACCCGGCTCTATTTACTTTCGCCAAAAACCGGATGAATTACCGCGGTAGAAATCCAATGAAACACCGCGTACGCGTGTTGTGAGATCACGTGATCACACATATGCCGATTGCGAATGTAAACAATGCGATGAACTGTGAAAACACTCGCTAATTTAAAGATTAAGAGTGGACATACAGTATAATAGATGAATGAGGCCTGATTGGGTTGATTTGTTATGATGGACGCGTGCTACAAACGTGGGCAATTAATGTTACAGACTGCAAACACTGATTGATATTCACCGATACATACATGCGTCAATTCTGTCTTTTTTGCCGAGGCGCAGAAAACGTCACTATTTTTAAAGAGGTAAGTTGTGTTTTTTAATTTCATGATATAATTAGAGCAATTCAAGTTCAAGATTAGCCAACGGTAATGATTTACTCAATTTTATATAGAAATATAATGTAAATAACTATCGGACTCTGCACATTTCGTCCATCTTAATTATTCTATTAAACTGCGCTGCCGTGTTAAGATCAATATGAGTTTACTTAAATTCTTTAGTTCTAAACGGAAAAGTGAAGATGAAAGTGGGGAGGCTAAAAAGAACAGATTGAGTGAGTACACCTCACTGATGATTCCATTTTGAATTCATAATTATGTAGTGATATGCATGTATATTTGCAGGTTCCAGAACTTCAACGAGAAACCACTGAAGTCCTTCCAGGCCCTGGTCTACAGGTCCGTCCCAAGTGAGCGACATCAGCTGGCCAGCCACGGAAAAGAAGATCTACAGGACAGCCTGAACCATATGATGGCTGTGTTCCCTGAGGCTAGTCACAGCCAGATTCAGACGGAGTATGTGCAGTTGACGGTGTTTATGAGGCAACAGCAGCAGAGCAGTGAGGTGTACGCAAGACTATTAAGGACCAGCCCGAGTGCCATTAAGTGAACTAAAGAGAACTGGGCCTTCTCTGCAAGACTTTGATGCTGAGAAGGCCACCAGGCACTGGCTTGCCTATGGCAAAGGTGGTCGTCATGTCCACGGGTGAAGAAACGTGTGTGACCGGTGTTGTAAATAATTATTATTAGTTTGTGTGTAATAATGATTCTTTATTTATTTAGATAATTTATGTAAATATGAGTAAAAACTGAATTAAATCATCTTAATCATGATCTTGTCTCTGTCTCAATTAGCCTATGCGTAAAGATACATATGATATCACATTTTTAATTGCTGTTTTGGCAAAATATTATTGGACAAGTGGCATCCTGGTCAGGACAAGTGGCTTTTTGAAATATTTGTACAGCCCTGCTTTTCCAATCCAAACCATTCACAATTTATGTAATTTGTAACATTGTTTGTGTTATACATGTAAATTTATTGGAATAAATACTGTTTAAACCAAATTGTCAATGTCAAATATTATGAGCTGTATATATGTCACAGTGACCCATTTAGATACTCGCAAAAAGCAGAATATCATTCAAACATAGATATAGCGGAGAGGACAACCAAAAGCTGTATAGCTTTCTGCCCAATTCTTTATTTCAATTAATGTAAATAATCATGTACATAATAGAAAATAAAGCAGTTTACCTAACAACACCTTTCCTGGGCTATGCCAGTGGGCAGTTTACCTAACAACACCTTTCCTGGGCTATGCCAGTGGGCAGTTTACCTAACAACACCTTTCCTGGGCTATGCCGGTGGGCAGTTTACCTAACAACACCTTTCCTGGGCTATGCCGGTGGGCAGTTTACCTAACAACACCATTCTGGGCTATGTCAGTGGGCAGTTTACCTAACAACACCATTCTGGGCTATGTCAGTGGGCAGTTTACCTAACAACACCATTCTGGGCTATGTCGGTGGGCAGTTTACCTAACAACACCTTTCCTGGGCTATGCCGGTGGGAAGTTTACCTAACAACACTTTCCTGGGCAGGCTCCAGCGGTTAACCAGTACTTGGTGCACAATTTCCGTAAGAAACTGCCAACTTTTTCATATAAAAAGTGGGGCTCGAATCAGTGACCATCAGTAATGATAGGTTATAGTGGTATACAAGCGACCATAACCACTCGACCATGGAGGTGGTCCCTGTGCCTGGATAGAGAGCAGTTCATTTTGTGTAGGAAGCATGAGCATACTGAGCTCGGCTATAAGACAACCCACTACTTTGGTCCTGACATCTGTAGGCTTTGGCATGCACGTGAATATAGGACCGCTGATAAGACTGGATAAAATTGGATACCCGACAAAGTATAAACTGCATATTTTGGCCAGTCAGAATGCTTTAAAACTTAACTTTCGTAGTATATCTTTATTATTATGGATACCATTTAACACATAATTTTAAAAAAATTGTTTGAATATTTTTCATACCGTATTTACTCGCCTATAAGACGGGGATATTTCCCGCTGATTTAAGGCTCAAAGTCAAGGTCCCGTCTTATAAGCGGGTCACAAAACATGATCGAACATATTTTGTTTTTTATTTTTAGCAATCACTTATAATTTATAACTCTGTGGCCTAGTGGTTAAGGTGTCTGCCTACAGAGCGGGAGGTCGAAGGTTCGAACCTCATCAGGGGACTCATTCTGATATGACCAGTTGGTCAGCCGACAGCTAGTTAAATAATGGTTACTGATTGCCTATCAGCCAGGTGCCTGGCCTTCAAAGATAGGAATCGGGAAGTACCTGATGTCCATAAGAGGTGTCTCATAAGTCAGAAATGGCTGGCCCTTTCAATAGGGGTGACACTATAATAAACAAACACTTTACTCTACTTTTTTTTAATAAGAGAGAAAGCCACTTTGAGGCCATAATCTTGTGGTAAAAAATGTGTCTTATAGGCGAGTATGTACGGTATGGTGTCAGGATTCTTAAATTCCTGGATCAAATAATATAGATAAACTATGCTACCTAGGACTCCGATTTCTTTGTCTTTGATACTGTCCCAGATGAGGTTGTATGTGTCTCGGCCTACGGAGAAATCTACAGCCACACAGCTAGTATGTACATGGAATTCTTCCTCTGAAATCAACAACGACAACAATATGCTTGTAGAGTACATGTAGTAGGTTAATTAAGAAATAATAAGTATCAACCGTGGTATATCGCAGAATAACCCGAGTTTGAAGTTCTTATGCGTAGAAATGTATCACGAAGGCCCAAGGCCTGAGTGATATATTTCTACGCATAAGAACAACAAACGAGGGTTATTCTGCGATATACCAGGGTTGACACTTATTATTTCGATTCTAACACGACTTACTTCTAATAATTTTAGACGAGAATCAAAGGAGTATTTTCTTCAAACGCTGTGCATTTGGCTTTCGCGTAAGGGGTGATGACATTATTTTTTATGTTGTAACTGATCAATAATTTTATTTATTTTGTCAAATAAAACTGTACAGAATAGTAACTGAAACATTACTTAACAGAAAAACAAGATGGACAAGAGATTATCTGATTCTAAAAATAGCTCACTTCCGCGAATTCCCACGATAGTATTTACAAACAACACGTGACTTTCATTCATAAAACTTTACACGCATTGTATAAATGGAATAGCCAAAACACGGTGCGTGTGCAGCATAGTTCAAGGTAGGTATATCGCAGAATAACCCGAGGTAGATTTTACTCTAGAAGTATGTATGTTATTAGCTGGGTCGTGTTAGAATACAAAATAATCATAGCTTGAGTACAAAATCAATTGTAATAACTACAGACTAATCGCTTTAACTGTATTCCATGACCGTGAGGGAGAGACGAGAGACGATCATGAATGATTTGTCACCATCTTAACAACTTTGAAAGAGCATTGTATGTTGCATGCATGCATGTTCCTATAATGTCAAACCCCTCGCGGGGACATAGACATGTTTTCCTGGGCAGGCTTAGCCGACCTAAGCGATTATATGTTATGTTATATTTCGGGTTTTACGCCTGCATCAGCACCATTTTGGGCTATATCGCCGGCTGCCAGTTTTACCTAACAACACCTTTCCTGAGCAGGCTCCAGCGGTTAACCAGTAATTGGGTGCACTAACCTCCGTAAGAAACTGCCAACTTTTTCATATAAATAAGACACGGCCTGAGCGGGACTCGAACCCGTGACCACCAGTGATGATAGGTTACAGTGGTATACAAGTCAGCGACCTTAACCACTCGACCACGGAGGCGGACCCCCAAAGCGATTAACCAGTACTAAGCAATGTGTGTGAGTGTGAGGTGCCTTGCTCAATGGCACTACATACGTGGCCTGACCGAGTATCGAACCCGGGACCGTTCGATTCCAAATCCGACGCTCTACCACTGGACCACGGATGCCACTGTTACATTGATCATTCCTACCAAATGTTGCTAAAATCAGACATGATAAAAAGATTTATTTTTTTGTGTTTAAACTTTGAAATCAACAACAAAAACAATATGCTTGTAGAGTACATCATCATCTATAGTGATTGCATCACTCTGCATAGAATATACTCGCAATGTCGTTAAAAGGTCAACAGTCAGGGTAGGCGTTTCTCAATATTAAAATTTTCCATATTTACAAGAAGTTCTTAAAAACGGATAAAAGAGTCCATGTATGTTTAGTGGACATAGCGATTGGCCAGTACCAATTGGAAACCGCCCAAGGTGGTCTGGTCAATAGCATTCTGGGGTAGCTTGTTCCAGAGTACTATGGATGCAGGAAAGAAGCTGTTCTGGTATATGTTTGTATGGGCTCTGATATGGCAGTAGCGTTTATATATATAGCGTAATACGTTTAAATTACACAGTATGACCATTAAATACAACAGTTGAATAGAAGAAGCGCTTTATAATGTGCCAGTGTATCTTACTGGGCATAATCTTGTATGAAAATTGAAAAAAAATTAGGAGTGAAGTGGGGCGTAGTTAGGGTCCCTAGGGCGACTATATTTCGTTTTATTATTTTGTTGTGTCAACTAACGTTTTTACTTGAAATACTCAAATTCCGTGGCATATTTGGGTGGAAATTACAATATATTTCGTTTTATTATTTTGTTATGTCAACAAACGTTTTTACTTGAAATACTCAAATTCCGTGGCAAATATTTGGGTGGAAATTACACTATAATATAATGAAATTACATTCTGCTTTTTCACAGACTAACAGGGGGGATACTTATGTGCTTGAACGAGCATTCAAGAGTAGTGAAGGTAATAATTAAGAGGCAAGTAAAAGTACATAATAATTAATGCAGATTGACCTGCCAATTTAGGGGTCATACGACTATTCATAAGCTTCAGAAACATTTAACACTTACAGACGGATATAACAATCTTTCAGATGGGACTTTAAACTGAGGTCTCGTGTCGGTGCTTTACACTGTGCACGTAAAAGATCCAGAGGAGACTCTGGAATGGGTCTCTGTCTGTATCATTGCAATATCCTCCAAAATCTAAAATGACTAATCTCTTCAGGAGGCGTCGCTCATATGGGCAACCGGTAGCGACGATAAATAAACGTAAAACACAACACTTGTACTCCCACAACACACATAGCCTACATGTATCTATGAAGTTCACAATCTAGGTTTGTATGCAAATAATAGGTAAGAAAGACAGTTCAATCTGCACGAACTGTACCTGAAATGTGTAGTTCTGTAGCATGCTATAAACATGATAAAACAATTCTGGGCATGAATAAACCATTGCAAGTTCAAGATATTGTTTGTTTGTTTGTTTAAAATTGCACGAACAGTTCAGGTCATATGGCAACTTTCCAGCTATTATTGGTGGAAGAAGATCCCAGGTTCCCCTTCGTGCAGTATTTCAGACATAAGGTAACTGGGTAGAACAACTGACCTTCTGTGAGTCAGCTGGGATTTGAACATACAGCGGTGAGGAGCAAGGGATATGAAGTGAACGATCTCTGCCACGGAGGCCACTTAAGAGATATCTGTGTCAAGGTTCCCTCTGTCTGCGCCACGATCTCTGCCACGGAGGCCACTAAAGAGATATCTGTGTCATCAGGGTTCCCTCTGTCTGAATGTGTGTCTGCGCCACTTCTGTCGCCAATTGAAAAACACTGGAGCCAATTTAAAAAACTTGAAGCCAACTAAAGATCCATATAGTTCACAAATTAATATTTGAAGCCATGTATTTGACAAAACATGTGCCAATAAATAAATTGCGCCAAATATTTTCCCCAATTCACAAAATTGAGCGCCAATATTTGTTGTTGTCACAATTGGCGCCATTGGCAACCGACAGCGGGAACCCTGTGTGTGGTTAAATGTTTCCTGTTTTCCAAATCAGATATTTTGCACAAAGAAAAGTTTGTGACTTTGATGCACCCATATTTAAAATGTTTGTCTATGAACATTACAAAAATCAATTTCTGCCGAAGATTTCCGATTTCTACATTATACCGGTAATCTATATTACAGAAAGCGAATGTCTGATATTATATGAATAAGTAACTTTATAAAGCAAACTTGTATGTATATGCAGTCATATCTTCTCAAATCTTCTACCATTTAGTGCCCGATTGCGAGGTCGAGAAATCATAGGTATACATCCATCCTTTGTTTTTGCAAGTTATTAATTTGTGAGTAACATGATATGACAAAAAAATGCACAACTACCCGGTACAACTAAGGAGGGATGGGGGGGGGCCTCTGTGGAAGAGTGGTTAAAGTCGCTGACTTCAAATCACTTGCCCCTCACTGCTGTAGGTTCGAATCTAACCACAGGTGTCAAATTTGTTCAAGTGAGGAAGCTATCCAGCTGGCTTGTGATAGTTTGGTGGTTCTACCCGTCTGTGCGTGAAATACTGCTCGGAGGGGCATCCGGGGACTTCCTCCACCAATTATAGCTGGAAAGTCCCCATATAAAGCTGTTGGAGAGACGTTAAGCCACAAAAAGCAAAACATAACAACAACTAAACAAAAACGACTAAAGTTACAATAAGGTGAAAAAAATGCTTTATACACAGGGATCATTCTAGAGGGCGATGTGGGCGAAATTGTCGCCCTAGGGACCCTGACTTCATCCTCTGGGGGCCCCACTTCTCCCTTTTTTACGATTTTCAAACAAAATTGTGTCTAGTAAGATACACTGACCCATTATAAAGCACTCCTTCTATTCAAATGTTGTATTTACTGTGCATTTTAACCCTATTTTGCAGAAGTATATTAAAGAACACCATTTAAGGAAGCTATCACGCGCTTTCTCACTTCTCCCAAAAATTCTGACCTAGAATGAACCCTGTATACATATATGCTATAATATTGAATGTGAAAGTGTAATGTGGAAGCAGTGGTAGTCCAGTTTGGCGAAAATGATAAAAACAGCAAAAATCTGTAAAATTTGCGCAAATTGGATCCCCCCGTCTATATAATTTATGGAAAATTACAAGGGTCAAGGTTAAATTGTGTCGTGTGTGACCAATATCTCGGACTGGTTTACCAAAATGCTAGTGCATTCACTTCAGGTGTGAAAGGCCCGGATTTCAAGCCTAGCTGTAGCTGTTATGATTGTGCCCTTAGGTAAGGCATTTAAATTCCACATTGCCTCTTCTCTCTGCCTTGTGGCGATGGATTCCATCAGGAATGAGGTCTCGAGAGAGAGACTAATATAAGTTGTAAGAACTTGTTTCACAATCGAGCTAAAAACTTCCTAAATTATTCACTAGCTCAAACTACTCAATCCATTTTTATGCTAGGCCTGTCTGACAGTGAAGTATACCATATTAGAAACAACATGATAAAGGTGATGTTCTATTCACAACAGCATGCACATTGTGATACCTATTTGTTTAGCAGCTCTGTACAGCATACCGTGATACCTATTTGTTTAGCAGCTCTGTACCGCACATCGTGATACCAATTTGTTTAGCAGCTCTGTACAGCACACCATGATACCTATTTGTTTAGCAACTCTGTACAGCACATCGTAATACCAATTTGTTTAGCAGCTCTGTACAGCACATCGTGATACCAATTTGTTTAGCAGCTCTGTACAGCCTGTTCTCAGGCTTACTAACTATTAACAACAGCAAGCACATCGTGATACCAATTTGTTTAGCAGCTCTGTACAGCACATCGTGATACCTATTTGTTTAGCAGCTCTGTACAGCATACCGTGATACCTATTTGCTTAGCAGCTCTGTACAGCCTGTTCTCAGACTTACTAACTATTTACAAAAGCAAGCACATCGTGATACCTATTTGTTTAGCAGCTCTGTACAGCCTGTTCTCAGACCTACTAACTATTTACAACAGCAAGCACATCGTGATACCTATTTGTTTAGCAGCTCTGTACAACCTGTTCTCAGGCTTACTAACTAGAACCAGGTTTAATCCTCGGCTTGCAAGTTCTCGTGCATAAGCTCGACCAATCCCCTCACTGCTGCCAGTTACCACTGCAAAATATCAATAAACATGGCTGGTTAGCTAAGATGTTAGACATAAAACATTAGATTACCTATCTCTGCTGCAGCCTTATTGAGCTTGTCAGTGTTTCGGCTGATCAGAATAATGTTCAGGTTTCTGCGTGCAAGTTCTTTGGCATATGCCAGGCCTATTCCCTCACTTCCACCAGTTACCACTGCAATATATTTTGTAGTTAATGTATTCATAGCATTGATTTATATTGTGACTCGGTATGTGAAATATATCGGAATCTACAAGGAAAACATATCTAGGTCCACACCACACAAGGGGTTTGACATTAATGGAACATACATACATAGAACCACTTGCCGGGCCCTAGACATGTTTTCCTGGGCAGGCTTAACCAACATCAACGGTTAACCTGTAATAAGCAATGTGTGTGAGGCGCTTTGCTCAATGACACTACATATGTAGCCTGATTGAAACCCTGAGCTGTTTCATTTCCAAATCCAACGCTCTACCACAGGACCTGATCAAAACCTTGATCCGTTCGATTCCAAATCCAACGCTCTACCACTGGACCATGGGCGCTGTTTTGTGTTTATCTTTTATTCTCTGACGTCATAATACACAATCCTATAGAGGGTGTCTGTCAATATCGAACATACATTTCTGTAACCATGGAACTGGTGACTCAAATCGGATGCTCTATCACTGAACCACAGAAGTCATTGTGAGTGCCCACTATAAAATAACGAAACAATAGGATCTGTACTGTAGTATCCCCAATGACCCTAATATCGGTGAATACTAATAAGCAGTGATATCAGAATAAATCCAAATGAGCCGCACATAATCATTTTGTGCTTACTATTGACAATTTCCGTAGGATTTCTGCAACTGTCCATAGCAAAAACTAGCTGAAATGTCATTTCTACAGGTAAATTTATTCAAAACTTGTTTTTTCCTCTTACAGTTACACTCGTAAGTTTTTGTTCATGTTGTCAATATTTAGTTGAATTTCAATGGATTTGTTATCTATCGGCTGCATTTGACATTTGTAAGGTGCCCGCTACTCCTGTGACGTCACATGATTGCCTTATATGGCATTTATTGCTACTGGTATAAACTTGTGAGGTGAAATTTACATCGTCACGTTATTGGTCACGTTATTGGTATCACCGCGTAAATAAAAGATGGAGACATGTGCTGTTGCTTTCACTTTGTTTTTGATTTGATCACGATTTATTTCTTACTAACTAATATTGCATACAATAAAATAAACAGTATTTGCACAGCCTCGTTTTGGAACAAAAATACACAGGCTATTGCTTATGTCGCCGGTTACTGGTATCCCCAGTGACCCTAATATCGGTGAATACTAATAAGCGGTCATATCAGAATAAATCCAAATGAACCGCACATGTTCATTTTGTGCTTACTATTGACAATTTCCGTAGGATTTCTACAACTGTCCATAGCAAAAACTAGCTGAAATGTCATTTCTACAAGTAAATTTACCATAATTTATTCAAAACTTGTTTTTTTCCTCTTACACTCGTAAGTTTTTTTTCATGTTGTCAATATTTAGTTGAATTTCAATGGATTTGTTATCTATCGGCTGCATTTGACATTTGTAAGGTGCCCCGCTACTCATGTGACGTCACATGATTGCCTTATATGGCATTTATTGCTACTAGTATAAACGTGTGAGGTGAAATTTACATCGTCACCGGTTATTGGTATCACCGCATAAATAAAACATGGAGGCATGTGCTGTTGCTTTCACTTTGTTTTTGATTTAATTATGATTTATTTCTTACTAACTAATATTGCATACAATAAAATAAATATGATTATGCTTAATTGAGAGTGAGCATTATTTGCACAGCCTCGTTTTGGAACAAAAATACACAGGCTATTGCTTATGTCACCGGTTACTGGTATACCCAGGATATACCCAGGATACAGTGGCAACACGCTGGACTGGTAATCCAGGCATCGCAGGTTCGATCCCCCGTCTGACAATAATAAAATTAAGTCTTTCAGATGGGACATTAAACCGAGGTCTCGTGTCGGTACTGTACACGTAAAAATACCAGAAGAGACTCTGGAATGGGTCTCTGTCTGTATCCTCCAAAAATCTAAATTGACTAATTTCTTCAGGAGGCGTCGCTCATACGGACAAGCGGTAGCGACGATAAAAAAACGTAAAACATGCTAATGATGACGGGGATGGTTGTATGATCATTCGCATTGCATAACTACCTGCCCAAGGTCCAAAATGTTCAGCCAAATTGCAACTGGAAGAGAATCTGCTGATAAAATGGACATTGACGGACTTCAAAACATTCGTAACTAGTCGTAACGCTTTTCGTGCTGCATATAATGCCCCTAAAAATGCAAAGGCATCTCTAATATTTGAGAAAACCTGTAAAATTTCTGGCAAAAGAAACTCAAACCGGTCAACAGCTGCCATTTTGAAGGTCATGGACACTTTGGATGCTCATAAAAAATCGCTTCCATACTATGTGTGGCGTCCGTGGTCCAATGGTAGAGCGTCGGATTTGGAATCGAACGGTTTTTTTTAGTTTAATCATATTTTATTGCTATATACATGTACATAATAAATTCAGAGACATATATAATAAGAGCAAAAGCAAATGGGTTGGGCCACAAGTTCTGAACAACATTAGTAATTGGCCCTTCCCATGAGAGTATGTTGAACTTAGTGCAATACTGGCGAATATGTAACTTATGACATGCATATTTGAAGTTTAATGAGATATTATTTATCAAGTCGAAAGGCAATTGAAACAGTGTTTGAATGATAAATTTAAAAAAAAAAACTCAACTTTTACTAACGCTGTTGCTAGGTTCCGTTCCCCAGGTGAGAGATCCCCATGGTGCGCTCGATCGGAAGTAATATCATAGTGAATGTTGTGTTGCTAACGTGATCACAAATTAGAAACGCTTTGATTGTTTAATATACTTTTGAACTGCTGCAAATATAATTATATTTTCGTTCACATTTAGTGTTTCGCGGCCATGTAAAAGCAGGTTGACACTAAGGGGATGAAACGCTAGTTTCATTGAATAGAGTAATTCTTTGAACAGTAAATTTATTACATTGAAAGAAAAAATGTTCTGAGTCTTCGATTTGGGAGTCAAAGTCACAATGTGGATTTACTCGTATGTAATTATTGAACAGGTCATTGTTTAGATTGCTGCACTTGTTTCGTAGTCGGGCATGAAGTACAGAGAGTGATCGTTCGCCATATAAAAAGTGTTTAGGTACGATGGGTGCTTTGAACATTTCTCTTAGTCTCGATTTAAATATATTTAGTGATTCGGCATTTCGGATACTTGCGTCAAGTGAATTCCATAGAGCTGTTGAGGATGGTATGAACGAGTTATTAAAGACTTGTGTTCGCCTTGCGATTGTTGTATAGTTGTCATTATTACGTAATGGGTAGTCTGTAGTTTCAGATACGATATTAGGGAAAATGTTTCTAAGGTAGCTCGGTATAAGACCTTGTTTTGCTTTAAAAATAGTGCTAAGTTTTTGAATTTTTCGTCTATCAGATAACGGTACCCAACCAATTTCTTTCGTCAATAAATGGATTGATACGGACCTTGTGAGTCCTGTTACTACACGTGCCGCTTCGAATTGTAGTAGTTCTAAAGATCTCTTTTCGTACTCGGTACACCCATCCCATACGACAGAAGCGTATTCCAGAATGATTCGGGTTCGATACTCAGTCAGGCCACGTATGTAGTGTCATTGAACAAGGCACCTCACACACATTGCTTAGTACTGGATAACCGCTATGGTCGGCTAAGCATGTCCAGGAAAACATGTTTAGGTCACCGCAAGGGTTTTCACATTACTGGTAATAGAACATACATACATGTATACGCATTGCAGTATAGGTCCCCGCAAGGGGTTTGACATTAATGGTACATACATACAAGTATGACATTGTGTGGTGTCCATGGTCCATCGCTTATATATTTATATAGTTTAAATAATAAGCGTTTCTTTACTGTTGACAGGACTGATGGACATATTTAATGACAGCCAAGGAATTGACCCAATATATTTATAATAACATTTGACGTATTATGTTTTTGACAAATATATGTGTCTTGAATATTGCAATGCATTATTTCATTGTGATCTGGTGTTTAACCGTGTTTTACGTTTATTTATCGTCGCTATCGGTTGTCCAGTCCATATGAGCGACGCCTTCTGAAGAGATTTGTCATTCTAGATTTTTGGATGATAGTGCAATGATACAGACAGAGACCCATTCCGGGGTCTCCTCTGCTTCTTTTATGTGCTCGGTTTTTAAAGTCCCATCTGAAAGACTGTTAATTTTATTATGGTCAGACGGGGTATCGAACCTTCGATCCCTGGATTACCAGTCCAGTGTGTTTCCACTGGACTACAGATCCCTCTGTGTCATTGTGATCATTGTTGATGAAAACTTTTAACTGCGAAAGGGCACATGGCTCATTCCGATTGGTTTATCATCATATGTACTACATTCACTGATAGTCGTACGAGACTACATAGTAATGCATCGACCAGAAGAACACCTGTGGCCTGTTACATGCAACGGAGCATACATAATGCATTCGTGCTGCAGACAGTCGATGCACAATATTGAGACGACTGAATTGCATTGTGTGCGTATTATGTTTCCAATCCTTTATATAGATCGACTAGATTGTGGCCTGAAGTGTATAAAATACATTAATTGTTGGCAATGACAAGCATGCAATATGTGTACATTGTAATTTGGATATATCCCACCGATCGCTACCGTTGGTAATGATTGAGCTTATTTACCCTCGCCGACGTACTAAGACACCTGTGTGTTTTACGTTTATTTATCGTCGCTACCAGTTACCCATATGAGCGACGCCTCCTGAAGAGATTAAGCATTTTAGATGTTTGGAGGATAGTGCAATAATACAGACAGAGTCCCATTCCAGAGTCTCCTCTGGTTCTTTTACGTGCATGGTGTAAAGCACGGACACGAGACCTCGGATTAACGTCCCATCTGATTGCTCAGCTCGACCATAGCTTAGGCTACACATATCAAATAATACCGTGTCGGTTCAGAAGTCACTCTGTACCCTCCCATGTCTCTTGTTTAAATGTGTCTGTTTCATGTTCTCTTATCTCTAATTCTCCGGACGAGATTATTTTCTCGATTACTACTAATTGCTTCTCGTCGTTTATGTGTCGTCCTTATTGGTACAGTCACGAATCCTCAAAAATGGAAATATTTCAGAAACGGTTCAAAGTTTGAATGTTTAAGCTAAATCCAACGTATGTAAAGATGTTTGTCATTATTAGAAAAAGTATCCATTTTTTACCATATCTCCAACCGTTTACTGATTGGATCCTTGTGGATAGCTTCCAAATGCTTCAGAGCCGACACTGGCTGTTTTCCAATATTGATAGGTTGTATGTACCTATCCGATTTTTGCGCAAAGCTCCGTTCTAAAATACTTTTATCTATCTATAATGTTTTTAGTATGGTAGTGCTTTTTGAATATAGTGATTATGCCAACAAAGTCCTTTTGACAGGCCGCCGTTCTATTTCTATGACGTCATCAAAATAAAGAATATGGTCGTTATTCAGAAAATCAAGTTTCACTTTGCATTTTCATTGTTTTTGTTTCGTAAGCATTAAATACTATGGTATCCAACAAATTCTAAGAAATGGATGTAGACAACGATCTTGATGGACAATTGCTTCAACAGTTCAGTTCTCTGGGAACGACTGATAAAGAAGTGTTGATTGCTGAATTTCAAAAATTATTGGGAGATCAACTGAATCATGCAGGATGCGTCTTCTTTCTTGACATGAATAACTGGTGGGTAATGTACATGCTGACATTATAAACATGTGCTTCTCTAATTGGGCTTAAACTAAAATTTATTATCAACATTTTTATTGGCAAGGGATGTAGTTGTATGCTGCCGTTTTTAACAAGAACGCGTTTTCACCTAACTTTAGCAAGTCGTGAGAGATCACGCTTCAGTTACCGGCACTGTATATTACCAATACATTTTATTTACAAAGTCGCTATTTCGCTGATAAAGGAGATCAGACAGGTAAATAAACGATGAAAACTTACCTAACCCAGTTTTGACTAATTTCACTATTCCCATTCATGTCCCCATATAAATAATATTTTTTTAAAGAAATCGTCAAAACGTTTTTTCCAACGTTTTTTCCAAAATAACATATACTTCGTCTGCAACACCAATATATTTACAAATAAATAATGTCATCATAGTCTCATTGTTCCATGTTTATGAGATTCATCCGTTATTAGGATGCATTATGGGTATATCACGGTACTAGCTATTAAAAACCAAACTACAGATATAGACATATTGCTCATCAACCCACAAAGAAGCTAAAAGGATGAATAATTAAAAACATAAATATAATAAAGTAATGAAATGTAACTTGGCTTAAGAGTTTAAAAGCACCTGAGCAGAACCACTAGGGGCTGGCATTATCAATACAACAAACATCCGTATTGATTTGCTCTATGGTAGGGAGATGGACAATGTTCTAGTAATGAAATCCATGTCAAATATCACATCTATCAGTATCACCAGTCGTGAATATTGTATATAAACGACTTCCCGGACTCCATCATCAAATGTAAAGCTAATCTGTTTGCAGATGACACCATATACATCATGTACA
The DNA here is from genome assembly GCA_014843695.1 of Archivesica marissinica. Lineage (NCBI taxonomy): Eukaryota > Metazoa > Mollusca > Bivalvia > Venerida > Vesicomyidae > Archivesica > Archivesica marissinica. The sequence goes on from CM026402.1 coordinate 57,985,538, forward strand.
TGTAGTGTATCAAGCCGTAAAATCCTCTTCTGATATATGTTAGAATTAAAGATATTTCGTCCCAAGAATGGACAGTGTGTGTACCCTAGAATTAAGGGTTTTGTACCATATCTGTATATACCGGCAGACAGGATCCATTCAATTTCAATATGATATAAATGCGAAAAACCAGGGCTCATTCTAGATGGTGACTATTTCTCCCTAGACAAATGTTTTTGTTTTTTTACAATTTTCATACCCAATTTTGTCCAGTAAGATACACTGGCCCATTAGAAAGCACTCGTATTCTAATGTTGTATTTAATGGTCATAGTGTGTATTTTAACCCTACATGTATTTTATTGAAATTTATTAACCCATTTCATTCGGGATACCATTCAAACAGTATTTGCAAAGAACATAGAGCCAGATCAACCAGTACGGAATGTACTGTCTGATCAGGCTCTGTGCTGTTTGCTATTCAGATGATCTAGCTAAGACACATGGCTATGTAGCAAACAACACAGATCCCGATCAGCACGCTGCGGCTGATCTGGATCTATGTTGTTTGCAAAAGCCTTTAAATATATCAAGAATTAAATGGGTTAAATAACACAATTTTAGGACGCACTCGCGCTCTCTCATTTCTCCCAAAAATTATGACCTACATGTAGAATGAGTCCTGAGAAACACAGGATTAATTTCGTATATGACCAAAATGTATAAAATGTCTCTAACCCTAACCTTAATCCTAGGGTACGAATTGTCCAGAAATTCTGGAAGACCAGAATTGGGCACGAAACGTTTACTAACTCCAACAATAACCCTTAATCCTATGGTATGAATTGTGACAATTTGTCCAGACATTGGGTATGAAACGTCCATGGTACGAATTGACTGTAATCCATGCATAGAAGCCTATAAGAATGCCAATATACGTGCGGTTGTAGTAGTACATGTAGTCGGATATGTAAATATTTCGGACATATATATTTAACTGAATTACTGCAGCTGCATTTCTTACCAAATTATCATTGATGCTAAAAAAAGATTGTGTGCATGCTACATTCTATGCTTTAGGCTTAAAGCAGCATTATATCGTAATAACAGATGTTTTTTGTAAAATATAAATACTACGGTATGTGTGTTTACAAAAATCTAATAAATATACACCGTCGTATACGCGAATTGTTTATCAACAAAAGAAATGTGTTTATCAACACACAAAATGTAAACGCGCATGCATGAAACAACAGCGGATGTAGAAACACACGTTGGAATGTCAACATATTTTGAACATGAACGACTATCTATCTATCTTCCTCTAATGTCGAATCCCTCGCTGGGATGTAGACATGTCCCTAAAAGACTTAGATAACATAACAGAGGTATGAATCAACATCTCAAGTAATTCAATTAAAAAAGACATGGGCAAATGGGGACGATGCATTCCGAATGTAAACAAGTGCTGACGATACGTTCCGATTGTAAACAAGTGCATGACCGACCGATTCGGCAAGTCCTATTTTCGGTTTCGAATTTGTTTTATCGCAAAAAAACACTGTTCACTAATTGAACATACATGCAATTATGCAAATTATAATGTAAGAATACGTATTAGCATTGTAGCATTACCATACCATTACCATTGTAGCATTACCATACCATTACCATTGTAGCATTACCATACCATTACCATTGTAGCATTACCATACGTAAAATTTGAATTTTTCAAATATTTTTTTATTTCATGCGATATAGGGCTGCTTTAAGGATTCAGGAAAATGATAAATATGATAACATTACATCTATAGGAGTTGTCTTCTGAGACAATTATGGGTCCCGGTTGTTCAAAACATATATTGTGACCGGGTACCGTAGGTCTGCTAACTCTGCTTCAAAAGAACTGAATTATTTTCATTAGACATTAGTACATGTATAATATTATATGACTAATAGCTAATAGCGTTGCATTCGTTAGATGACTGATATGTGTCATCGAACATCATAGATTAATGTACATGTAAATCGGAAGAGTTTTTCACGTTTAGACTAAAATAACCCTATATTATAAGAAGTGTATTTTTTATTGAATTTTGTTCAAACTTTACCCACTCTTATTGAACCTGATCAAAGTATATATACATGTGACTAGGTTAAGACAAAGAAGAACCTGTCAACCCCACAAACGTGCCGAATCCCTGTGGTCAACCCTAGCAAATCTAATTTTGGTCACACCGCATGTTTTAATATAACCTCCGTTCCTTTCGTTCCATTTCCACAGTTCATAATTAGGGGTTTTTTCTAGAGCGGAATGTTCTGTTCTTTAGCCCCGCACATTTGCCTTTATATTTTTATATATACGCCTCAACAGGTGTCTATGGGCTGACAGACCTATATAACTTGGAACTCGTCCACCCTTTTCACCAATATGTACTGTCTTCTTTGATCAATCACCGTAATTTAGCAACTTATTCTAGGGGCTAGCCCCAAAATGCACCCTGTCCCTATTTATAACCCGCGCCCTGCCCATTTTTCCACTATATTTATTTTATTTATATTTCGGGTTTTACGCCTGCATCAGCACCATTTTGGGCTATATCGCCGGCGGGCAGTTTACCTAACCACCTTTCCTGAGCAGGCTCCAGCGGTTAACCAGTACTTGGGTGCACCAACCTCCGTAAGAAACTGCCAACTTTTCATATAAATGAGACACGGCCTGAGCGGGGCTCGAACCCGTGACCATCAGTGGTGATAGGTTACAGTGGTATACAAGTCAGCGACCGTAACCACTCGACCACAGAGGCGGACCTGTTCCACTATAAAATAAACCCTACCAATGGACTGAGACCAGACCCGGGATGTCTTGAACCCAGTGTTATCAGTTATTTACATGGATTGCCATTGGTAAGCACCATGATTCTATCTTGATTATATCTATTTCTCCAGGAATCTACAGGCAGCAATATGTTCTTACTATGACTTTGACCAACCCAGTGTAAAGCTGCCCGAGTTGGCATTTCTCATGGACGTTACAATCGGAGAGGGCGAAGCAGTACCACCAAACACAACCTTCACAAAAACCTGGAGAGTGTCAAACTCTGGTAGTATACTACTCACATATTGTATAGCATTAGGGCTCATTTTAGAGGGTGACTTAGGCGTAATAGTCTCCTAGGGACCCCAACTTCACCCACTAGGGACCCCACTTGTCCTTAAAAAATAAAAATAATTTTTTTTTAAATGTTTAAAATTTACATATAAAGTTTTGTCAATCCTTCTATTCAAATGTTGTATTTAATGGTCATATTGTGTCTTTTAACCCTATTTTGTTGAAATTTAGTAAATAACACAATCTAAGGGCTTACATTCTCACTTCTCACAAAACTATTTCCTAGAATGAGCCCTGGGCATAACTTGTGTTTAGCGCGAAAACAGAGATTGTAAGCATGACGTCAGTATATGTTTAATCTGGTTTATCCCTGGGAGATGATCATGTACCAATAGTTTAACTGTTTAATCTGCTTGATTCCTATGAGATGATCATGTACCAATAGTGTTACTGTTTAATCTGCTTGATTCCTAGGAGATGATCATGTACCAATAGTTTTACTGTTTAATCTGCTTGATTCCTAGGAGATGATCATGTACCAATAGTTTACTGTTTAATCTTCTTGATTCCTGGGAGATGATCATGTACCAATAGTTTAACTGTTTAATCTGCTTGATTCCTAGGAGATGATCATGTACCAATAGTGTTACTGTTTAATCTGCTTGATTCCTAGGAGATGATCATGTACCAATAGTTTAACTGTTTAATCTTCCGATTCCTAGGAGATGATCATGTACCAATAGTTTTACTGTTTAATCTGGTTGATTCCTGGGAGATGATCATGTACCAATAGTTTAACTGTTTAATCTGCTTGATTCCTATGAGATGATCATGTACCATTAGTTTTACTGTTTAATCTGTTGATTCCTAGGAGATGATCATGTACCAATAGTTTAACTGTTTAATCTGCTTGATTCCTATGAGATGATCATGTACCAATAGTTTAACTGTTTAATCTGCTTGATTCCTATGAGATGATCATGTACCATTAGTTTTACTGTTTAATCTTCTTGATTCCTAGGAGATGATCATGTACCAATAGTTTACTGTTTAATCTTCTTGATTCCTGGGAGATGATCATGTACCAATAGTTTTACTGTTTAATCTTCTTGATTCCTGGGAGATGATCATGTACCAATAGTTTACTGTTTAATCTTCTTGATTCCTGGGAGATGATCATGTACCAATAGTTTTACTGTTTAATCTTCTTGATTCCTGGGAGATGATCATGTACCATTAGTTTGACTGTTTAATCTGTTTGATTCCTGGGAGATGATCATGTACCAATAGTTTTACTGTTTAATCTGGTTTATCCCTAGGAGATGATCATGTACCAATAGTTTGACTGTTTAATCTTCTCGATTCCTAGGAGATGATCATGTACCAATAGTTTAACTGTTTAATCTGCTTGATTCCTATGAGATGATCATGTACCATTAGTTTACTGTTTAATCTGGTTGATTCCTAGGAGATGATCATGTACCAATAGTTTACTGTTTAATCTTCTTGATTCCTGGGAGATGATCATGTACCATTAGTTTGACTGTTTAATCTGGTTTATCCCTAGGAGATGATCATGTACCATTAGTTTGACTGTTTAATCTGGTTTATCCCTGGGAGATGATCATGTACCATTAGTTTGACTGTTTAATCTGTTTGATTCCTGGGAGATGATCATGTACCAATAGTTTAACTGTTTAATCTGATTGATTCCTGGGAGATGATCATGTACCAATAGTTTGACTGTTTAATCTGGTTTATCCCTAGGAGATGATCATGTACCAATAGTTTGACTGTTTAATCTTCTCGATTCCTAGGAGATGATCATGTACCAATAGTTTGACTGTTTAATCTTCTCGATTCCTAGGAGAAGACCCATGGCCGCCTGGCTGTCAACTAAGATTTTGTTCTGGTGAGAATCTCGCAAACACTGACCGTGCAATCCTAGCCATGTTACTGCAAAGAGAGACTACAGATATCAGTGTTGAAATGCATTCGCCAGCCACTGCTGGCGTGTATCAGAGTCAGTGGAGAATGTGTACAGCCACAGGCATGTACTTCGGAGGTAATGTTCACTCTAATCAGTTTGACCAGGGCTAGTAGAAATTGCAGAATGTTGTGTAGTCTTTAGATTATTAGATTTCGTATTTGCAGTAGTCATTCATAGACAGATTCTACTGTTTACCGTACCTAAATGATTTTGTGATCTGTTTCCATCATTCTTGTGTATATATGATTGTTAGGAAAATGGTCCCATTGTCAGGGATCATTCTAGAGGGTGATGTGGGCAACATTGTCGCCCTAGGGACCTGACTTCGCCCTCTGGGGGCCCCACTTCTCCCTAAAAAAAAATATTTTTTGTTGTTTTACGATTTTCAAACAAAATTGTGTCTAGTAAGATACACTGGCCCATTATAAAGCACTCCTTCTATTCAAATGTTGTATTTAATGGTTGTACTGTGCATTTTAACCCTATTTTGCAGAAGTATATTAAAGAACTCCATTTAAGGAAGCTATCACGCACTTTCTCCCAAAAATTCTGACCTAGAATGAACCCTGCATTGTTTGGTTATTTGTTAGCATCAAATACATGTGAAAGTTGTGACAGGATGGCCAACATAATTATAATAACAATACTTTATTTTCCTCCAAATTTGAAGACCTTAAAAGAAAATATAAGTAGGGCTGCCACTTGTAAAAGTTTACACAATGTTCAAGAATGCATATTGTGCAGTTGGTATTAATTGGTAGATAATGCTACTTAGTTGATTTATTGTGTACGCCGGTAAACACGTGAGATGCTGCTTACATCATTACAGTTCAGGGATAATTCTGGTTCACTGAATCACACCTGTACAGCCATACGGCCGCGAAAAACACTAGGATGGTGGGGGAAATAGTAAAATTGCAAACTGGTATTCAGGGATCATTCTAGAGGGCGATGTGGGCGAAATTGTCGCCCTAGAGACCCTGACTTCACCCACTTCTCCCTAAAAAAAATTATTTTACGATTTTCACACACAATTTTGTCTAGTAAGATACACTGGCCTATTATAAAGCTCTCCTTCTATTCAAATGTTGTATTTAATGGTTGTACTGTGCATTTTAACCAATTTTGCAGAAGTATATTAAAGAACACCATTTAAGGAAGCGATCACGCGCTTTCTCACTTCTCCCAAAAATTCTGACCTAGAATGAACCCTGTTGTATTACTCAACTATTGTCTCCATGATTATTTACATGTACTAGGTCTCACTAGATACAGTGAAAAGATCGCTGCTATGATTTTATTACGTCACTAAGCTTCATTATACGACATCATCAATTAAGATAATGTAGGCTGGAGCCGTTACGATTGTGTCCGTAGGCAAGGCATTTAAATTCCACGTTGCCTCTTCTCTCTCCCTCGTGGCGATGGATTCCATCAAGAATGAGGTCTCGAGAGTGATTAATATAAGTTGTAAGAACTAGAGATTGTTAATCATGCGTTAACTCTTTGCACGCTGAAGGTGAAAATATGTCGTGGAATTACAATTATTATGTATGTCATAATGACAATGACACCACAATTGTAAAGAAATCCCATGGCATTTCCAAATAAGAAAACCCCATCATCTGCTACAATTATTTGAACTATTTATAGCCTTTATTTTACCCAGCATGCAAAAAGTTAACCCGTTCCCTCATAGAAGCACCTCTTAATGCCATTACCAATACGACATACATTGACAATATAGTAGCCAAACCAATGTTCATAATAAAGTCCATAATCTGGTGTAGTCCCAGTAATATCTATGGGGGTGGGATAGATATGGCGACTACTTATCCACTGCGTGATAGCTAAATGGCTGTCGTTTTTATGGCGATATAATAGTATATTAACCTAAATCTCTATGTAGTCCCAGTAATATCTATGGAGGTGGGATAGATATGGCGACTATTCATCCACTGCATGATGGCTATATGGCTGTCGTTTGTATGGAGATATAATAGTATATTAACCTAAATCTCTATGTAGTCCCAGTAATATCTATGGAGGTGGGATAGATATGGCGACTACTCATCCACTGCATGATGGCTATATGGCTGTCGTTTGTATGGAGATATATATTACCTAGATCTCTATGAAAAAAAGAGTTAAGATTGCATGTTAAGCTGTTGCCCTCTTGTATATACATGTACAAACACTCCACTTATTGTTAATTTTAGAGCCAATATGGGTGATTATCACGGTTGCCGAGGGCGGTGTGTTAGGAGTGACTCAGCAGTTGTCACGATTCGGAAATGACTTGGTACAAAACCCATTGCCACAAAATGTCCCGAATCCATTTGCATCACCGACAAAATCGTCTTCAAATAGTGATTTTAGCAGCAATAACGCTGTAATTATGTCCCCTAATAATTCCATGGTTGCTCAACAAGGGAGTCCTTACATCAGTCAGCTCACTCCTAGTCCTGTAAGGACACAAAGGCCAACAGCGCTGGGGGATCCAGCACAATCACTTTTCCAGGTAAGCTCCAGTATTTATATCTTGTAATTGTTTGTTGTAAATTCTGGAATGGGTGTCTGTCTGTATCATGCACTATCCTCCAAAATCTAAAATGACTGATCTCTTCAGGAGGCGTCGCTGATATGGGCAACCGGTAGCGACGATAAATAAACGTAAAACACACACTGTAATTTCAAACATGTAACGTTCGGTTTGGAGGTGTTTTCGGTTTTGATGGAATTCATAATGTGCTACATTTCTCCTAAATTAACAATTCAACTCTGCAATGCTTAGCAGGAGGCTCAGACGTGTTTATACTTTAACAGTTTGTAAAGAACTGATTCATTTTATGTGTACAAATTGTGCTGGAAAAAAATAGCTGAAAGTTGTTTGTTTAACCCTTTCCCTCATAGAAGCACCTCTTAATGCCATTACCAATATGACATACATTGACAATGTAGTAGCCAAATCAATGTTCATAATAAAGGCCAGAATCTCATGTTATTCCAGTAATATCTGTGTAAGTGGGATAGATATGGCGACTAGTTATCCACTGCATGATGGCTAAATGGCTGTCGTTTGTATGGAGATATAATAATATATTAACATAAATCTCTATGAAGGAAAGGGTTAAAAGAACAGTCAGTTTCAGATTTGACAGAGACAAGTTAGCTGTTTGGTTTACATGGGTAAATTACAGTTGATAATGCACATTTTTAAATAATCTGTTCGGTAATCGGAAAAGAGCGCTTCCAGTTTACAGAGGTTTTTTTACAATGAACAAAGAAGGCGAATATTCGGGACCAAGAAGTTTGTTCGATTTGGAGGGAATTCCAGTTTAGAGGGTTTCCAGTGTTTCACTGTATAGATCACTCTCACCACTCAAATCAATATGGAAGTCGTGATAGTGCAGTGGTAGCGTGTTTGCTTCATATGCGAAAGGCCCGGAGTTCGAGCCCTGCTGGAGCCATTATGATTGTGTCCTTAGGCAAGGTATTTCAATTCCAAATGCCTCTTCTCTCTCCCTCGTAGCGATGGATTCCATCAGGAATGAGGTCACGAGAGTGATTAATATAAGTTGTAAGAACTTGTTTCGCAATTGAGCTAAAATAAATTTGTATAAACTAAATCAATGTAGCTTGCGACCGGCTACTGTACTACCAGTCTACCACAAGTTCACAACATTGATTTAGCTGATCAAAAATCCATTTTACTGTTGATAATAACCCGGAGTTTTAGTTGATTTCGCAAATTATACTTAATTATGCATAAAAATGTGTTTAAATTTAAAGATTCATAGAGATTGAATTGAATATACATCCGCTTTACATAAGAATATGATGCTTTACAATGTCGTGGAACCGTACTCGATCCGTTTCATACCATTTCGTGCATAATAAAATTAAATACAGATTAGCTATAAGTCCGCCTCCGTGGTCGAGTGGTTACAGTCGCTGACTTGTATACCACTGTAACCTATCATCACTGATGGTCACGGGTTCGAGCCCCGCTCAGACCGTGTCTCATTTATATGAAAAAGTTGGCAGTTTCTTACGGAGGTTGGTGCACCCAAGTACTGGTTATCCGCTGGAGCCTGCCCAGGAAAGGTGTTGTTAGGTAAACTGCCCGCCAGCGATATAGCCCAAAATGGTGATGATGCAGGCGTAAAACCTGAAATATAACATAACATAAAGATCAGCTATAAAAAAATTGTATAATCAACATTTCTATTTGTGTGTCAAGGCTAATCTGGGTGCAGGACCCCAGAAGTCTCATATGTTGAAATCAACTACTCGTGATCATTTGGTGACATTTGTATCTGGGATACAATGTAGAGCTAAGTTGTTGATTGTATGTTCCATTTATGCCAAACCCCTTTAGGGAACCTAGATATGTTTTCATTGGCAGGCTCAGCCGACCCGAGTGGTTAACCAGTACTAATCAATGTGTGTGAGGTACCTTGCTCAATGACACTACATACGTGGCCTGACCGAGTATCGAATCCGGACCGTTTGATTCCAAATCCGTCACTGGACCACGGATGCCACAAAGTAACATGAAACTTAAATCTTAAACCCCCGATGCAAAGCTCAGCAAATTAGTCGATGTTTTCTCTAATTCTGATAACAAAACTATAGCACTGCAGTGGCAGGCTGAACTTGCTGCACCCAAGACACACATTGGTCCAAAGGTGAATCTGGAAAAAGTTATCTGTACAAAAAGTACCACCGTGCATTTTGACTTTCAAAGTCTAGAGAACGCCCTGACCACATGTTTGTCGTAGAACCTAGTTACTGTAAAATACTGTAATTTCACTTCATTTTATGATTTTCAATTAATTAATTAATTACAGGAGTTTTTAATTCGCGCATCCGTTAGGTACCGCGAAAAATGAAGGTGACTGTTTATGTATATCGCTTCTAATTGTAAATTGCCTAATTGCCTCTTCTCTCTCCCTCGTGGCGATGGATTCCATCAGGAATGAGGTCTCGAGAGTGATTAATATAATTTGAAATAACTTGTTTCGCAATCGAGCTAAAATAAATTTGTATACAAAAGAATTGTATTGAGTTTCCAAATTTTGATAAAATGTACATATTTTCGGATATAACTATATTCGGACAAAGTATTATTCGCGAGAATCATGAATTCCTGAACAACTTTGATCGCGAAAATTAGCGAAGTACAAATGCTCGCGAATAAATAATGTTTGCGGGTGGCTTAATATCGCAAACCTTTATAGCTGCGAAATTGTTCAGGATAAGAAACATGCGAAGCATAGTATCCGCGAAAGTTTACAGTATATTATTACTAGGCAATAGTAAGCTTCTATGCTGTTTGTTATTTGTATTGTCATCTACCACTGACGTAATATTCACTATTTTCAGGCTAACAGTGGTGTAGAGGACAGTTCAAACTGTGATAGTTCAAATTCGCACGAGGAAATGTCCTAGCAGTGAGCCCCACATTTCACGTTGTTCCAAAACACACACGCTATTCCTATTTATTATACACAAATGGAGACGAACGTATGCTTAATTGTGTGTGTCATTCATGTGCAAACCAAAAGTATTATTGTGGCGGGTATTGAGCATTTATCATATACTAGTTTTATTGTATCAAAATGAAGCTCGATTTAATCTCGTAATAATGTTTGTATGGAATATATCAGCAACGTGTGTGGAGGACAGTGTATTAAACTGTTCCAATACCAATACGTACATGTAGCAAGCATGTGTTTCACTGTTCCAGTACTCATGTACATGTAGCAGGCATGTGTTTCACTGTTCCAGTACTAATGTACATGTAGCAGGCATGTGTATCAATGGTCCAGTACTCGTGTACATGTAGCAGGCATGTGTTTCACTGTTCCAGTACTAATGTACATGTAGCAGGCATGTGTTTCACTGTTCCAGTACTCGTGTACATGTAGCAGGCATGTGTCACTGTTCCAGTACTAATGTACATGTAGCAGGCATGTGTATCAATGGTCCAGTACTAATGTACATGTAGCAGGCATGTGTTTCACTGTTCCAGTACTCATGTACATGTAGCAGGCATGTGTTTCACTGTTCCAGAACTCATATACATGTAGCAGGCATGTGTTTCACTGTTCCAGTACTCATGTACATGTAGCAGGCATGTGTTTCACTGTTCCAGTACTCATGTACATGTAGCAGGACTGTGTTACAACATTGCAGTAGCCATGAAGTGGACATATGTTACACTGTTCCAGTACCCATGTAGCAGAAATATGCTGTATATACTGTGTGATATTGTTCCAGTATCCATGAGGCGGACTTCATGTGCCATCAACACATGTGCCAGTTAGAACTGAGGAAGCACCGCATTACTGCACATTTGAAGTCATAGCCTATTCTTAGAGCAGTTCTTAACTCTTTGCATGCTGGGTAAAATAAAGGCTATAAATGGTTCATGTAATTGTAGCAAACGACAAATCATTATTGAATTTTTCTTATATATTATAACTGAAAACTGGGAATATATCATGAAATTTCATTAGAACTGTGGCGTTACAATCGTATCATTTTCCATAAACACTTTACACGCTAGCAGTGAAAATAACAGTCAAATATGCATGGAATTTCATTAGACACTAGTGGTGAAAATAACAGTCAAATATGTCATGGAATTTCATTAGATGCTAGTGGTGAAAATAACAGTCAAATATGTCATGGAATTTCATTAGATGCTAGTGGTGAAAATAACAGTCAAATATGTCGTGGAATTTCATTAGACACTAGTGGTGAAAATAACAGTCAAATATGTCATGGAATTTCATTAGATGCTAGTGGTGAAAATAACAGTCAAATATGTCATGGAATTTCATTAGATGCTAGCGGTGAAAAAAACAGTCAAATATACAACTGTTATTTTCACAGCTAACGTGCAGAGTTAATGGAAAATGATCTGCTAACATATGATCAATTGACTTGCATTTGTCAACTTTACTTCAAGGTTTGTTCAGTTAATTTTAACTTTACTTTGTAGAGAGCGTGAATTTCTGCATTTCCATCAGTGTGTATGTAGTGTGTAGTGGATGCACATGTTTTACTGCTGAGATATACATTTTATCAAAGCTCTACACTTGAGTGCTTTGTTTCAGAATTACAATATCTATATATAGAATTACTGCATGCATTTCCTTGAACTTCAAAATAGGGATAAGTTAAAATGTTAAGTATTTAGATAGAGAGATATGGAGGTCGTTAGTCAAATGGACAAACTTGTGTCTGGTATATCTTAAACTATTTAAATTTATTCGGCAGGTTATGGGTTACGTGAAGTTTGTGTAACCAGACGACACAATTCTGGGGGTTCAATTTTGAGTTACAAAGTTCATAAACATAGTGCTAATATAATCATTTCATTGATTGCCAGACTTGAATTCAAGTCAGAATGTTGCTATGTCTGATGTGCTTTGCTCGCTTTCTGCAGAGTGAAAACTCTCACAAATTTGTGTACCGGTATCTTATGGGTGACGGTCTTACTTGGAAAATTTTGGTTGCTTATTTAAAATGCCTATTTAGTATTTACCCACCTAATTATTAGGGATGTGACCGAATAGCTAAATTGCTTTCGAATATTCGAATGTGGTATTCGAATATTCGATGAATATTTCACATAAAATCCTAACTTTTTCCACCCTGACCTCTATTCACCATTACGCGTGTATTTTACACTTCGTGAAATTGGCCTCTATTGACCTGGATTTAGTTAATGCTTCTAAAACAACACCTTGTACAAATATCAAGACGCCCGAGGTCACGTGCGATTGGAAACAGGTAGCCAAGTTTTTGGACTTAAACAACCTGCTCCGAGGAAGTGCGAATCAGTGGGACTTTGTGGATTGAAATAACTAGAAATAACCAATTGATATTAAAACAAAAAATGAAAATAAAATTTTGTTTTTGTATAGGAATACCGAACTAGGGTTCGACTATTAGTCAGATATGTCACAAGCATTTTGTGGTGAGTTGGAGGAGATGGTTCATAATGAATTAAAGTTGTCTTGCTTTAAACTGCTTTCACAACTTGCCATTTGCTTATTGATTTTACCTGTATATAACCGGATTTAGGGAAAAACCAAGGATTTGTTTTCTTGCCTATGATCTCATTTAATAATAGAGATAGTCGATGTAGATATTCACCCTCAGATTTATAATAATGTTGTTGTTTTCCATACAAGACGTATAGGGTTTATTCTAGAGTGGAAAGAGGGCAGGGTGGGTCAGGAAAGAGGGCAGGGTGGGTCAGGAAAGAGGGCAGGGTGGGTCAGGAAAGAGCCATTGTGCATTTTGAGGTGCAGGTAGCCCTTAGAAATGTTTGCTAAATTACGGTGATTGATCAAAGAGGAAGTACATATTTGTGAAAAGGGCAAACAAGTTCTCAGTTGTATAGGTTTGCCCACCCCATTCCACTCCAGAAATAACCCTAAATTACCACTAGCAGTTTCAGGTTTTGCAGTAAGGTGGGGAGCTAACGAAAAAGATTTAATAGAGGGTGGTGTCCTAGGATAGAGGTACGAGACCGTTGGTGGCTTATGGATACAATTTCAAGTTCCTGTGGTGTATGCTAGTACATTTGGGGAAAGAATTGCCATCTGGCACCCACTTTATGGTGGGAAATTTATGCTCATTCCCTGAAGCGGCTAGTGTGAACTTGATTGATACCCTGTAGCATAAAGATGAAATATGTCATACTTGTTTAGCCATTTATAGCTGGATGTAGAGTCGCAGGTGCGATATTGCCTTGCCCAACCCTTTAATATCCAAACACTTAACAGTCACCTATATTCTCCAGTAAATGTTCATCAGTAGAAGAAGAAAAAAGGGCCATATTGAGTTTCTGATAATAACATTTTGCCAGAAGTAAATTGGTGAAATATTGACAGACTGGAACCCAGATTAGACCATCCCTATAAAATAACTAACGTACATGTAACTACCTCTTACCTGTTCCATACATTTACCTGATATTCCTAGTCCGCCTCCGTGGTTAAGGTCGCTGACTTGTATACCGCTGTAACCTATCATCACTGATGGTCACGGGTTCGAGCCCCGCTCAGGCCGTGTCTCATTTATATGAAAAAGTTGGCAGTTTCTTACGGAGGTTGGTGCACCCAAGTACTGGTTAACCACTGGAACCTGCCCAGGAAAGGTGTTGTTAGGTAAACTGCCCGCCGGCGATATAGCCCAATATGGTGCTGATGCAGGCGTAAAACCCGAAATATATAAATAACCTGATATTCCTTTATTATGCAAATTACTTCTTACTGGCGTTATATTTCCAGCCAAACGGAGCATTAAATTAACCCATTCAACCCCAAGAAACTGACATAGACTGGTGCATGATATTTTTAGACCAATAAATTAATAAGAAAATTACCTTTGGACCAGTTCATTTATCAAAATGGGTAAATTTATCTATAAATAGTAATAATTATTACTGGCAAAAAGTGCAGATCCTGATGAGATGGCTCGTCACGAGCCGGCTCATCTGGATCTACACTTTTTGTTAGTCTACTTAGAGGCCTGTGGTGTTGAATGGGTTAATTGAAGTGTTTAACATGTGCAGTGTACCCTACTAACGTGTTTCCGTAAGCATTTTTGTCAAGGAATGAGATTAAACATGACTTTAACCATTTGCATGCTAGCAGCAGATAAAATCACTTTTGCAAACAGCATAGAACCAGAGCAGACGGCACAGAACTTGCCGTCTGATAAGGCTCAATGCTGCTTGCTATTCGGATAGTGGAGCTAAAACACTTGGCTGAATAGCAAACAACATAGACGCAGCATTATGCCGCGGCTGGTCTGGATCTATGTTGTTTGCAAAAGTGATTTTATTTACTCAATGGGCAAAGGGTTAACCGCTATTTCTTTAGTGTTTTTTAGTAAACACTTTTTACTTGCGCGATAATTAGATATCAACTCTGTTGAACTTTACTGTTTTTTACGTTTTGTTGCGATACGGTTACCGTACCATAAGCCTTCACACACCTATTGTTATAATACCAGAAACCTATAACAACGAACGAAACAAACCCAAGATGTGAGTCAACTATTCCCGCTCTATTTACAGTCAAATTATCTCAAATGTGCGAAACTTTATTATAATATGAAATTACCCAGGACTGTATTGGGCAGTGTCAGTAAAAACAATGTGTACAATGTTGGAAGATTATTAGCAATGTACAAAGAATTCATCATTTTGAATCTTTTTAAAACTTTCTAAGTTTTATGAATTTTTACAAGTTAACATTTTGTGTGTGTGTTGTACCTTGTTTTGACATTTCAAAGTCAATGGTATTCCTTTATATTCATTTGAATTTGGTGCCAGGCCAAAGATTCTGTGCGAGTGGAAGTCATGATAGCGCATTCGCTTCAGGTGCGAAAGGTCCGGAGTTTGAGCCCCGCTGAAGCCGTTACGATTGTTTCCTTAGGCAAGGCATTTAAATTCTACATGCCTCTTCTCTCTCCCGCATGGCGATGAATTCCATCAGGAATGAAGTCTCGAGAGTGATTAATATAAGTTGTAAGATTTGTTTCGCAATCAAGCTAAATAAATTTGTATAAACTAAATATTCTGTCATTATTAGTTCAGGAGATAAGAATTAAATCTCAGTTTGGAATTAAATCACTGTTATGGTGCCAATTACTAGGTACATTTGTGAGTGAATGCATGGTGCCAATTACTAGGTATAGTTGTGAGTGAATGCATGGTGCCAATTACTAGGTATATTTGTGAGTGAATGCATGGTGCCAATTACTAGGTAAATCTGTGAGTAAATGCATGGTGTCAATTACTAGGTAAATCTGTGAGTGAATGCATGGTGCCAATTACTAGGTACATGTGTGAGTGAATGCATGGTGCCAATTACTAGGTACATGTGTGAGTGGATGCATGGTGCCAATTACTAGGTAAATCTGTGAGTGATTACATGGTGTCAATTACTAGTAATATTTGTGAGTAAATGCATGGTGCCAATTACTAGGTATATGTGTGAGTGAATGCATGGTGCCAATTACTAGGTACATGTGTGAGTGAATGCATGGTGCCAATTACTAGGTACATATGTGAGTGAATGCATGGTGTCAATTACTAGGTACATATGTGAGTGAATGCATGGTGCCAATTACTAGGTACATATGTGAGTGAATGCAAATCAGTGAATTCAATGAGTGTTGTAACAATGTACTGTTGCATCATATTACAGTGACAATTGTTGGATTGTACAGTTAGTGAAGCAGTAAGCAGGATAATTAATATAGATATGCATACAGATCGGCTGCCCATCACAATCCTTTGCTTATAAAAGACGAAACTCAAGAGATTGAAATACAGACCATGTTTGAGAGAAATAATCGCCCTCGAGTTGCTTCACTACTCCCCTTATAATTGTAGATGACCGTCGACTGAGCAAATAAACATTCCCTTATCCATACTTTGAAAGTCTTCCTTAATCCATGTTTATAAAATTTAAAGAAATATTAACCCTTAACAGCCAGATCCGACGGCACTTTCTCAGCCTCTATGCTGTTTGCTATTCATATAGTTGAGTTAAAATACCTGGCTGAATAGCAAATAATATAGATTCAGATCAGCCGCATCTGATCTTGATCTATGTTGTTTGCACATTCCGTCGAAGTTATTCGGCAGGTTAAGGATTAAATAAGATAACATGCTGTTCATGGAATGTATTGATAAGGCCATAATAAAATATTTCCTAGATTTTCATCCCCGCCCGCCCCCGTTTTTAGGGCCCGCCCCGATTTTTTTTATTACTATTTGAAAAAAAAAAAAATCTTGTCAAGTTGAATCTTGTCAAAACACCATTTTATCAGCATAAATATCGATATCCTGAAAATATAAAATAAAAATAAAATTTCACCCCCCGCCCCCATTTTCAAAAAAATTTGGATGAAAATCTAGGATTTATTTTATTATGGCCTAAGCCATATGTTTTATATGCCTGTGTGTAATGTTATTATAAATTTGTTTGCATATTATCCATGTATAGGGTAGGAGTTGATATTTTATGGGTAATTTTAACATGACATGTAATCAGATGGTGGGTTGGGTAGATTCTTCTACAATCAGTTTTTATGCCTGTGGGATATGTTTGCCTTCTTTAAGGCCATTACCTCCCTTGATGATACTGAGGAAGTGCGTTTTCTCGTGCATCAGGTTACCTGGTCCCCATCAAGCGTGGTTCTTTGACTTAGTTCAGCATTAGGTCTCTTGGGAAGATGGTCCCTTGCAGGGTTGGTCCAGTGGTTCCTGTGCTTACTTCCGTGTTGAGTTGTGGGTGCCTTGCAAGCTTGTCCTAGTGGTTCATACAGCTTCCAGTTCGAGGCATGGCCCGCTGGATTGTGTGCTTACTTCAGGGTCACTTACTTCATGGCACCCTACAAGCCGAGGCGTGGTCTAGTAATTATTTCCTTTATACTTCCGGGTCAGGTTATGGGTCTCTACTGGTTCTTGAGCTTACTTCCGGGTCAGAAGACCCTAGTGGAAGTCGTGTTCGCTTCAGGTCCGGAGTTTGAGCCCCGCTGGAGCCGTTACGATTGTGCCCTTAAGCAAGGCATTTAATTTCCACATTGCCTCCTCTCCCTCGTGGCAATGGATTCCATCAGGAATGAGGTCTCGAGAGTGATTAATATATTAAAGTTGTAAGAACTTGTTTCGCGAATCGAGCTAAAATAAATTTGTATAAACTAGAAGACCCTATGCTCAAGTGCTGGTAGAACTGGACCCCAATTTGATCCGATTCGATGATTCATCATCAGAAGCTCTTTGAATAATGCAACATTGTTTATGGGCCATAAAATCTAAATACACCCATCGTTTGTTGTTATTTCTTCAACCTCGTTCATATGTCCTGGGTCCGCCTCCGTGGTCAAGGTCGTTGACTTGTATACCACTGTAACCTATCATCACCGATGGTCACGGGTTCGAGCCCTGCTCCGGTCATCTCATTTATATGAAAAAGTTGGCAGTTTCTTACGGAGGTTGGTGCACCCAAGTACTGGTTAACCGTTGGAGCCTGCCCAGGAAAGGTGTTGTTAGGTAAACTGCCCGTCGGCGATATAGCCCGAAATGGTGCTGATGCAGGCGTAAAACCCGAAATATAACATAACATATAATTATATGTCCTGGAATGATGAGAGTAACCAAACTGTGACAGTGTAACATGTATCAAACTAGTGGCTTACACGATGGCAAGATGCAACAGATTGATGTAACATGTATCAAGCTAGTGGCTTACACGATGGCAAGATGCAACAGATTGATGTTACATGTATCAAACTAGTGGCTTACACGATGGCAAGATGCAACAGATTGGTGTAACATGTATCAAACTAGTGGCTTACACGATGGCAAGATGCAACAGATTGGTGTAACATGTACCAAACTAGTGGCTTACACGATGGCAAGATGCAACAGATTGATGTAATATGTATCAAACCACAGGGATTCGGCACGTTTGGGGGTACTAGTATATATATTTAAGTACAGGGATTCTACTCTGTTGGATGTCAGATTTCGCATCGATCAGTAAAATGGCCCTATCTAAAACAATTTTGTCCAAATATAACGCCTATCCCGAGTCTTTATATTGTTCTTCAAATAAAACACAACTTTAAGCTGCATGCATGTATACTTTGCAAACAATTGCCACAGACATTGGCCATAGCAGGTCACTTTCCATACTAGGACACGGTTCTGTCAGCAACAAAAAAATCTTCGACGGGAGAGTTTTAACTGTGAATAACATTATCAATAAAATGTGTTTACACTAACGTGTAGGTGTATTCGGCAAAAATGTACGTCAAAAAGAGATTTCGTAGCATTTTCAATTTGTTTTGAAAATTTCTAAAGCGGCGCAATTCGCGTTCTGATTGGATTATGATTATTCTTCCTATATAAAAAAAATCTTGTTACATTCTAATAATCCAATCAGAACGCTCGTTTCAACGCGAATTGCGCCGCTATAGAAATTTTCAAAACAAATTGAAAATGCTACGAAATCTCTTTTTGACGTACATTATTGCCGAATAAACCTACACGTTAGTGTAAACACATTTTATTGATAATGTTATTCACAGTTAAAACTCTCCCGTCGAAGATTTTTTTTTTTTGCTGACAGAACCCGTGTCCTAGTATGGAAATGTGACCTGCTATGGCTTATGTATGTGGCAATTGTTTGCAAAGTATACATGCATGCAGCTTAAAGTTGTGTTTTATTTGAAGAACAATATAAAGACTCGGGATAGGCGTTGTATTTGGACAGATTTGTACAAAATTGTTTCAGATAGGGCCATTTTACTGATCGATGCGAAATCTGACATCCCACAGAGTAGAATCCCTGTACTTAAATATAATAGTACCCCCAAACGTGCCGAATCCCTGTGTATCAAACTAGTGGCTTGCAAGATGCAACAGATTGATGTAATATGTATCAACTAGTGGCTTACACGATGGCAAGATGCAACAGATTGGTGTAACATGTATCAAACTAGTGGCTAAACGATGGCAAGATGCAACAGATTGTGTAACATGTATCAAACTAGTGGCTTACACGATGGCAAGATGCACAGATTGGTGTAACATGTATCAAACTAGTGGCTTACACGATGGCAAGATGCAACAGATTGGTGTAACATGTATCAAACTAGTGGCTTACACGATGGCAAGATGCAACAGATTGGTGTAACATGTATCAAACTAGTGGCTTACACGATGGCAAGATGCAACAGATTGGTGTAACATGTATCAAACTAGTGGCTTACACGATGGCAAGATGCAACAGATTGGTGTAACATGTATCAAACTAGTGGCTTACACGATGGCAAGATGCAACAGATTGGTGTAACATGTATCAAACTAGTGGCTTACACGATGGCAAGATGCAACAGATTGGTGTAACATGTATCAAACTAGTGGCTTACACGATGGCAAGATGCAACA
This sequence comes from Archivesica marissinica, assembly GCA_014843695.1. Lineage (NCBI taxonomy): Eukaryota > Metazoa > Mollusca > Bivalvia > Venerida > Vesicomyidae > Archivesica > Archivesica marissinica. The sequence goes on from CM026402.1 coordinate 58,005,613, forward strand.
GATTGGTGTAACATGTATCAAACTAGTGGCTTACACGATGGCAAGATGCAACAGATTGGTGTAACATGTATCAAACTAGTGGCTTACACGATGGCAAGATGCAACAGATTGGTCCGAGCTGTTCGTGCGATTACACAGGAAGATGTAGTTTTAATTATAATGAAATGTAAATTGTTCAGTCCCGTACAACCTAAAGCTTGTTTGCGTATGTTTTTCGGAGAGTTATAGGTTAGTAGTTTACGCTTTGTTTCTCTGTCAATCACAGAACACAATCTGGGTGTCAAAATTGTTCCTGTGAGGAAATTACCCAGATGACTTTAGGAAGGTTGGTGGTTCTATCCTGAAATACTGCTCGGAGGGGCATCTGGGGGTTTTCCTACACCAATATTAGCTGGAGAATCGCCGTATGACAAAAAGCTGTTAGTGCGATTTAAACCTCCCAATACAAATTGTCTCATCGATCTGATATATGTTCAGTTACATATTGCAAGGAAACTTGGTACAGATGGTCCATACAACAGGTTGGTATGATGTATAGAATGTCAATAACAACTGGTGACCAAAATGTCGTCGTGAAAAGTTGGCATTAAGTATTGCCCATGTGCACTCTTAATAATTTAAATCTGTGTTTATTATTCGATTGGTTTATAACCGGAACCACAGTTCAGCTATATAGTAGTATATTCAGGCATTGGCGCCGAAATAAATCGTGTCCATCCCTTCAATGAATACAGAGTTACTTCCCGTCGCCCATTTATCGTAAATATTCTAAACTTTGAGAATAATTTTTCCCTTTAAAGCACGACTGGATGTACCAAAACAAAATTCCAGCACCTTTCATGCGTATTTGCAAGATTTCAAGTACTTTTCATTTTATCTTCAGAATTAAAGTACTTTTCAATTTATCTTCAGAATTAAAGTACTTTTCAATTTATAAGTACTTTTCATTTTATCTTCAGAATTAAAGTACTTTTCAATTTCCGCTCAATAATTGATCACACAGAGGGATATTGAAATAACTATGTCAGCACAAGCTGGGTCAGCCATCTCCCTACGGCAACATTTCTAGTTAGTAAACTCGCAATAATAAACCCCATACACAAAGTTTATAGGGCCTAGTAAATGGAATAAACTGATGATTTAATGAAAAAATAACCACTCGTTCATCATACAACCGGTGCTGCTTGTAGACTGCATACAACCGGTGCTGCTATTAATGTTGATGGCAATAACTTCTCACAATGAACATATAAATAATTAAAACCTTGCATGCATCACTTCTCATGCGGACAAACATTTCTATGGTCATATATCTTTATGTACCTTTGGAGCTCTATGCATATCACATTCAAAAATTGGCAATTTTATGAAATCAAGAAAAATAACCAGAAAAGGTAACCGAACCCCTAGTTGCGCCTCTTCACATGCTGACAAAAAATCTGGTACATGTTTTTAATATTTATTTTAAGTTTATTTAACGACCGGGCCCATCTGAGCGACGGACCTTTCCTGGACAGGCTCCAGTGGTTAACCAGTACTTAGTGCACCAACCTCCGTAAGAAACGGAGGCAGACTGAAAAAATATCCACAGACAGATCTGTAATCCAGTGGTAACACACTGGACTGGTAATCCATGGATGGTTCGATCCCCCGTCTGACCCTAATAAAATTATAAGTCTTTCAGATGGGACTTTAAACCAAGGTCTCGTGTCGGTGCTGTACATCCGTGTATGTAAAAGAACCAGAGGAGATTCTGGAATGGATCTCTGTCTGTATCATTGCACTATCCTCCAAAAATCTAAAATGACTAATCTCTTCAGGAGGCGTCGTTCATATGGGCAACCGGTAGCGACGATAAATAAACGTAAAACACACAGCTGCAAATAGTAACAAACGGAATAAATCATGTTTTCAATACTCGGAAGTCACTTTAGGAAATGTACCTCTCGACCTATCCATGATAGATTTTCTGATAGTTGACTGAACTCCTTTCTGCATCCCCCGTCACGGGCACAAAAACTTGTATCGTTAAATTAATAATAAATAACATGAATATGGTATTACAGATTGTATTTCAAAATAATCGACATTGCTTGTCCCCGTTATACACACATGCAACAATATAACATTGTCCACCATTGTATGTCAACATTTCTCCGCAGATTTCATACATTTTTTCACTTTCTTTAATACAACATCTATACAATGGGTGAAAACTCATCTAGACAACGCCTCCAGTATTTAGTAGGGAGAGCAACTCACACAAAAGTATTTGAAAACTCGCAATAATGCCGCTTATCAAAATGATAAACAGGTTCCTGCTATCGGTCGCCAATGACGCCAAAAAACAAATACTGGCACTCAATTTTGTGAATTTGGCGCAACTTTTTTTCTGGCACATAAATCGAGCGTGCCAGAGAACATTTGCCATCAGATCCTTGTTTGTATTCATTCAATAAAGTGCTATACTACAATACTCCTTGCCATTCCTAGTACAGTCCCACCTCCCCAAATGCCACCTCTCAGGAGCGATACCCTCTTTATAACGTCACTTTTATTCCCTCCCGTTGGATTTTAATGTAATTTCACCTCTCACGAATGACACCTCGCTACAACGCCAGTCAATCTCCCAGCCATCGATGCGTAAAACCTCCCAAGAACAGACAATAATCCCAAAATATATTGTACATGTATTTCCCAATTCTAAAAATAGCTAACAATAGAACACTATGTATCCGTCTGGTTTCCTAACAGTTATGTGTTTGAATATATATATAAATTGCGGATGGGAACCAGGTTATTCGGAAACCATTTATGTGATCAATTATAAAAGGCCGACCATATTTTGAAAACAAACTTATAATTAGCGCTATTTATGGAGCTTCTTTTATGAAATTTAGCATGGAAGTGATCATTGCCGTGATGCGACAGATGTGTTGTTTGTTTTTTTATACAATTGAAATGCGTAATTTATCAGATGTTTTGACTTTGATGTATTGAAAACATAATCGTTAAATGTACACAATTGTCTAGATTTGCATAATTTGGGGGATTTTAACACATTGTGTCCTCAGCTGGACCTCAGAGTAAAATCAATGACTTTTTTAAGCAAACATAAAATCTGTGTTTAGTTTCAGACTGATATATGTATACTGTATAGTTATATGTATTAAAAAGAAGTTGAATTTTCAATGCTTTGAGTCAGTTTTAGAATTTTTTTGAATATTTACCGAAAGTACAATTGTACATAGGACCCCATTCTGTATACTCTATATTCAAATCAGTAGGAGCCACCGACTATAAACTGACTATTCGCGCATTTCCAGACTTCAAAAAGTTGAACCTCCCTAGAACAACAACCTCTCTACAACAACCAATCTCGATGTATCCGGATGGTGTTTGTTCTGGAGAGGTTTGACTGTAGTTAGTCTTCTTCCATTACAACTGCCTACACGTCTTCTTCCATTACAAGTTCCTACACAGCCATTTCCATCTGTATTTTAGGGTAAGGTTTATATCCAACTATTTCAAAATCATCCATTTTAAAGTCGTCAATGTTATCAACCTTCTTGTTTATTTCTAGCGTTGGATACGGCCGAGGTTCCCGTTTTAACTGGAAAACAAACAACAAGAAATGTTTGTAAAGCATATATATTTGTTACTATTCAGCATTACAGTTAGCGGCACAAGGCATTGGTCATTTGGCCTCGTTCCGCTGGTCCTCAATCGAGACAAGATATCGATCCTAATATCACAAGTACGTGTATGCTTTAAGACAATGTTGTGAAGCGTCCGCCTCCGTAGTCGAGTGGTTACGGTCGCTGACTTGTATACCACTCTAACCTATCATCACTGATGGTCAGGGGTTCGAGTCCCGCTCAGTCCGTGTCTCATTTATATGAAAAAGTTGGCAGTTTCTTATGGAGGTTGGTGCACCCAAGTACTGGTTAACCGCTGGAGCCTGCCTAGGAAAGGTGTTGTTAGGTAAACAGCCCGCCGGCGATATAGCCCGAAATGGTGTTGTGCTGATGTAGGCGTAAAACCCGAAATATAACATAACATATATATAAGTCAATGTTGTGAAGCTGCGTATTACATGCAGAACATGTCATTTAATTTGTAGGTGAAATGAGCAGATAACACAATTTTAATGTGTTATTGTTATATTTCGGGTTTTACGCCTGCATCAGCACAGCACCATTTTGGGCTATATCGCCGGCGGGCAGTTTACTTAACAACACCTTTCCTGGGCAGGCTCCAGCGGTTAATCAGTACTTGGGTGCACCAACCTCCGTAAGAAACTGCCAACTTTTTCATATAAATGAGACACGGCCTAAGCGGGGCTCGAACCCGTGACCATCGGTGATGATAGGTTACAGTGGTACAAGTCAGCGACCTTAACCACTCGACCACGGAGGCGGACCAATTTTAATGTGTAATATCTTTCTTTCTTATTTTTCCTAGAAAGTAGGGCTTGACATTTCATTCAAATCATTCCGACTGGCACATGATTATAAAGGAACAAGAGTCTAATCGGTCACTAATTTAACTGCTTAAAATTTAACATTGTCCAATTGGTGCACTAGTTAACGCATTCGCTTGTCACCAATGCAACATAGGTAGCATCCCCGGCTTGGGAACTATGCGAGACGGTATCGCCAGATCGTGATAGCGCAATGGTAGCGAGTTTGCTTCAGATGCGAAAGGACCCAACTTCGCACCCAGCTGTAGTAGTTACGATTGTGCCCTTAGGCAAGGCATTCAAATTCCACATTGCCTCCTCTCTCCCTCGTGCTGATGGATTACATCAGGAATGAGGTCTCGAGTGTGACTAATATAAGTTGTAATAACTTGTTTCACAATCAAGCTAAAATAAATTTGTATAAACTAGATCGGACAGGTGACTTCTCCTGTTTCCTACACTCAAATGACCACATGGCCGTTTTTCTACAACAGTGCCAATGAAGATTGAGTAATGCAAGTCGTTGCAATTTCCTGCACAATCATAAAGTTTACATAACTAAAGACTAAAACCTAGGAGCCAACGTTTTACTGATTATAAAAACATAGAACAAGTGCTATTTCTGGGTCGGAATGGTGAATGGAGATATTTATTCATTTCCATTGGATCAACATTATAGACATATATTATTAAATTCCATTAGACTTTCAGTTTAAACTTTATTTATTTTACAACGATTGCGAAGCAAGTTCTAACAACTTATATTAATCACTCTCGTTGGCGCGGATGAAAGCGTAAATGTGGTCATTCGTGTGGGAGGAAACTGGAGAAAACGCATCTGGCAACCACCGTACCATCTCACATACTTCCCGGTTCAGGATCGAACATTGGTGAGAAGCGAGCAGCCTTAGACTTAGAGGACATACATATTATACAGTTAGCGAACTCAGTTGTTTATATCTAACATGGAGAAGGACATGGCCCGAGGTTATAAAACTTTTCTCAGATCTCAAACGCAAATGATCTGATTCTGGGTGTTACTGTCAGCTGAACCAATCAGGCGCTTGACACAGTTTCGAGATTGGAGAAAAGTTTTATAACCTGGTGCCCCAACATAAAGTTTGAAGTTGTAAGCATCTATTGAAGGTTGTTAATTAATATCAAAATTTAATTGTACACATGCATTTGTACTTGTATAAATTATTCTAATTGACAAGACACTATCTTAACATATCTATAATATAACATATCTATAACAGTTAGATACCTGTTCCATTAAACATATCTATAATATAACATAACTATAGTTACATACCTGTTCCATTAAACATATCTATAATATAACATAACTATAGTTACATACCTGTTCCATTAAACATATCTATAACATAACTTTTATAGTTACATACCTGTTCCGTTAAACATATCTATAACATAACATAACTATAGTTACATACCTGTTCCGTTAAACATATCTATAACATAACATAACTATAGTTACATACCTGTTCCATTAAACATATCTATAATATAACATAACTATAGTTACATACCTGTTCCGTTAAACATATCTATAACATAACATAACTATAGTTACATACCTGTTCCGTTAAACATATCTATAACATAACATAACTATAGTTACATACCTGTTCCGTTAAACATATCTATAATATAACATAACTATAGTTACATACCTGTTCCGTTAAAGCATCTATGTGGTTTACATATACATGAGCATCTCCCAATGTGTGCACGAAATCACCAGGCTGAAGTAAACAAGGAATACAGTAATACATAAAGTTGTTAATGCCTTGGATAGAGACACGAGAGCTTGCATCACCCGGCTGAAGTAAGCAAGGAATACAGTAATACATGAAGTTGTTAGTGCCTTGGATAGAGACACGAGAGCTTGCCTCACCAGGCTGAAGTAAGCAAGGAATACAGTAATACATGAAGTTGTTAGTGCCTTGGATAGAGACACGAGAGCTTGCCTCACCAGGCTGAAGTAAGCAAGGAATACAGTAATACATGAAGTTGTTAATGCCTTGGATAGAGACACGAGAGCTTGCATCACCAGGCTGAAGTAAGCAAGGAATACAGTAATACATGAAGTTGTTAGTGCCTTGGATAGAGACACGAGAGCTTGCATCACCAGGCTGAAGTAAGCAAGGAATACAGTAATACATGAAGTTGTTAATGCCTTGGATAGAGACACGAGAGCTTGCATCACCAGGCTATAGTAAGCAAGGAATACAGTAATACATGAAGTTGTTAGTGCCTTGGATAGAGACACGAGAGCTTGCATCACCAGGCTGAAGTAAGCAAGGAATACAGTAATACATGAAGTTGTTAATGCCTTGGATAGAGACACGAGAGCTTGCATCACCAGGCTATAGTAAGCAAGGAATACAGTAATACATGAAGTTGTTAGTGCCTTGGATAGAGACACGAGAGCTTGCAGGGCTCAATCTAGGTCAGAATTTCTGGGAGAAGTGAGAAATCGCGTGATTGCATCTTTAAATGATGTTATTTAATATATTTCATCAAACTATGGTTAAAATGCACAGTACAACCATTAAATACAACCTATGAATAGAAAGAATGCTTTATAATGGGCAAGTGTATCTTACTGGACAACATTTTGCATGACAATTGTAAAAAAAATCATTAGTTTTTTTAGGGAGAAGTGGGGCCACAGGGGCGAAGTCAGAGTCCCTATGGCGACTATTTCATCCATGTCGCCCTCCAGAATGAGCCCCGGATAAGTGCATTTTCTCGCACACCTACTGGCCTAGACACATGTTTCCAGCTACTTCATATCTCATGCGGAATTTTGTTATCCATTTCGTCGTCCATGTAAGTTGTCTTTATCTCCATGTGACCATCACATGGTGTAGTGATATTGGTGTTTAACTCTCACATGACCATCACATGGCGTAGTGATATTGGTGTTTAACTCTCACATGACCATCACATGGTGTAGTGATATTGGTGTTTAACTCTCACATGACCATCACATGGTGTAGTGATATTGGTGTTTAACTCTCACATGACCATCACATGGTGTAGTGATATTGGTGTTTAATTCTCACATGACCATCACATGGTGTAATGATATTGGTGTTTAACTCTCACATGACCATCACATGGTGTAGTGATATTGGTGTTTAACTCTCACATGACCATCACATGGTGTAGTGATATTGGCGTGTTTATAATGATAGCGTCTCGGAATCATTCGTTTTCCTAAAAGCTTTTAGTACGATGGTTCAAGTTATAAATTATTTGAATCTTTACCCGTGTTGGATGTAAATGTTTAGCATTAAAGAGATTAAACCATAACTTAACATGTACGTGGTGTTTACCGTATTTAGCTGTGTATAGTGCGCTACTGTGTATAGTGCGCACCCACGATCTGGCACGAAAATCGGCGGAAAAACTGAGTTCCTATGTATACTGCGCACGTGAAAAACGCAATTTTCCAAGTCAAAATTTAACATTTCTCAAGAATCGCTAAAAATTGTGCTCCGTGATTTTTACAACTTATATTAATCACTCGAGATATACCTCATCGAGTAACGGTCACACCTGCTCAAATTTCTCGACACGTTCTCAAACATCTCGACACGTTCTCAAACATGTCAGCAGATGCTCAAACTTCTCAACACGTGAAGCCTACCTAATTAACTGGGACCCATTGTGAAAGGTTTGTCGAAATTAATTATCGCTACAATCAATTGAAATACTGCAGCCAAAAAAGTTTTTTTTTTATGCAATGCATTGTACATTGTACGGCGAAGTACGCGAAAAGTACGGGAAATATTACATACGATAAAACCACGTGATGTTATCAAATCGCCATTTTTTATGCATTTACCTTTTCAATTAAATTCATCAAAGTTTGCCAAAATAAACGAAATATATGCTAATTTTGTGGTCTTATTCATTTGATTTATTTATATAGACTATCGGCAACTGGTTTTAATAGCTAGTTTATAACGATTGTCGAATGTAACAACTTATAGAATGACTGTGGGCCGTTCGGGTCGAATTTCAGACTGAAATTCAGTTTTTTCACGAAATTTTGGTCCGGAAAAAAATGTCCTGATGTCTGTACTGGTGTATAATGCGCAGTAGATCAAATGGATGAGGATTTCAGTAAGAAATGTGCGCACTATACACAGCTAAATATGGTACTTTTAAATGGCAATGAACATCAATGTGAGTAAATTGTCACATTCCAATGACCTCATCACTTGGTTGTAAATTCATACGCCATTCATGCGTGTATATAGGGTGGCATGGCATCAAAGTCATCAACTGCATAAGAAGAAAATAAATCTAGTACCTCCATAGTTACAGATACGGAAATCCCGCCCTCGGGCTGAAGATCTTCCGCCCTCATGTGGGATTTCCTCATCTGCAGCTTCTCGAGGTGCATGTTTCACATTATTCTACTGCAACCTTAGAACAATCCTCACTATCTCTCCATACACTGTACTTATTTTCCAGCACATTTGCGTCTGGGCCCCGTTTTATCAACAAATTCGGTCACAAGTCGGTCTTATCTTATCTAGACCGCTATTTACGACGTTTCCAGCGACTATCGCAAGACCGTTTTATCAACACGATCGTAAGCCATAATCTTAACTAAGTCGGACTTACGACTGTTGATGTACAGTGGAACTCCATGGTGCAATGAATGTGGTGTCCACTGCACAACCGAGGGGTTGTGAGTTTGAACCATGCAAGGATCATGCCAAAATGCCTCCTCTCCCCCTCATGGTGTTCGATTCCATCAGGAGAACGATTAGATCAATGTTGCAAATACTTGTTTTGCAATAAAACTAAAACCAGTCTCTTATACACCAATAATTCCGCTTTATGCAAATCATACTTTTTCTTTTTTTTACAAATTTATTTTAGCTCGATTGCAAAACAAGTTCTTACAACTTATGTTAATCACCCTCGAGACCTCATTCCTGATGGAATCCATCGTCACGAGGGAGAGAGAGAAGAGGCAACGTGGAATTTAAATGCCTTGCCTAAGGGCACAATCGTAACGGCTCCAGCTGGGCTCGAACTCCGGACCTTTCGCACCTGAAGCGAACGCGCATCCCACTGCGCTATCACAACTTCCATAATCATACTTGGTTTCAGTAAAATATATATATAATAGCTGGCTATGTTGGCTATGTTGAAATGAAACATTCAGCATGAAATGAACATGTCCTCTACTAACCTTCATCCCTGTGACCTGTGCTATCATATATGTGAGCAAAGAATAGCTGGCTATGTTGAAAGGAACACCTAGACCCTGAAAGTGAAAATTGTCTTTTATATAAATAATAATGTAAATTTGGAAACAAAAGTGTTTGTTTATTATAGAGTCACCCCTATTTAAGGGGCCAGCCATTTCTGACTTATGAGACACCTCTTTTTATGAACATCAGTACTTCCCGAATCTTATGCGTGTATGCCAGGCTGGTAGGCAATCAGTAACCATTATATAACTAGCTGGCGGCTCACCAACCGGCCATATCAGAACGAACCCCTGACAAGGTTCAAACCTTCAACCTCCCGCTCCGTAAGCGGACGCCTTAACCACTAGGCCACAGAGACGGTATAATACACCATTTACAATATCCATTTACTCAGAATACATCGTATACAGATATCATTTTAAGGAGCAAATTATTAGAAATTGTGAATAACTTATTTCGGTTTTAGCCCTTAACCTGGCGAATAAATGGAATGTGCAAACAACATAGATCCAGATCAGCCATCTAATGTATTCTTATATTAAATCTATTACCCAATTACGTCCGGTGATATGGTAGAAATATATACATTTTGGAATGCAGATATTTACGCTAGCTCATATATTATGGCAAAAATTGCAAAGATTTCCATGTCGCAAACGTAACCATTTATACAGTACTACACTGGCATTGTGATACAGAAAAACTAAATACTCTCCTAACTGTTGGCTATATAACATTAAACTGTATTATTATGGAAGTATTTGTCCTACCATATCAGCAGATCTTTGGTAAAGTTGACAGGAAAGCTCTCCATTACTAACATAGAACTGTACGAAGGAGTGACATGGAGGCAGAGCCATCTTGTCTAAATCTGAAAGTAAAATCAACAAGTGAATGCCTTCAGGAGATCAGACATATATAAACTAGAACTCTATCGCTATACTCACCAATATGTTCCGCCTTACTACCTCTTGTATCAAACATAATTAGCTGTCAATCACAGTAAGTTAACAAAGTTATCTACCCCCAAATACCCCCCTCCCGCACCTAATCCCCTTTGCGGGTCAAAATGCACCCTGTCTCTTTTCTGACCCATCCTGCCACTTTTCGAACCCACCCTGCCACTTTTCTGACCCACCCTGTAACTTTTCTAACCCACCCTGCCACTTTTCTGACCCACTCTGTAACTTTTCTGACCCACCCTGCCACTTTTCTGACCCACCCTGTAACTTTTCTGACCCACCCTGCCAATTCTGACCCACCATGCCACTTTTCAAACCCACCCTCCACTTTTCTACCCACCATGCCTCTTTTCTGACCCACCCTGCCTCTTTTCTGACCCACCCGCCTCTTTTCTGACCCACCCTGCTCTTTTCTGGCCCACCCTGCCTTTTTCTGACCCACCCTGCTCCTTTTCTGGCCCACCCTGCCACTTTTCTGACCCACCCTGCCTCTTTCTGACCCACCCTGCATCTTTCTGACCCACCCTACCTCTTTTCTGGCCCACCTTGTAACTTTTCTGACCCACCATGCCTCTTTTCTGACCCACCCTGCCGTTTTACCACTCTGGAATAAACACTAACAATAAATCCTCGAAATATATTTTACCTAATGGATTCCAGGCTGACATTATAATTCTACGATCATCTGGACTATTCTTGATTTTGTTAATGACATCTTGTAACTGGTCAACACCCTGACCCGTGTAGTCAGCATGCATGTCACTATACTCTGCACCAAAATGTCGCCACTGGAAACCATACACTGGACCTAGATCACCTGTGCAAACAGAAACAACAATACACAATAAAAAAACAAATTGTAAACTTTATTTATTTTACAACGATTGTAAAACAAGCTTTAACAATATAATAAGCACTCGTGTTGGCGCGGATGAAAGCGTATAACTATGTGGTTATTCGTGCAGGAGGAAACCACATGTCCAATCTGGTGACCACCGTACCATCTCACATACTTCCCAGTCAGTTATGTTATATTTCGGGTTTTACGCCTGCATCAGCACCATTTCGGGCTATATCGCCGGCGGGCAGTTTACTTAACAACACCTTTCCTGAGCAGGCTCCAGCGGTTAACCAGTACTTGGGTGCACCAACCTCCGTAAGAAACTGCCAACTTTTTCATATGAATGAGATACGGACTTCCCGGTTAGAGGATCGAAACCGGGTTACAGCAGTGAGAAGCAGGGTATTAGCCAGGAATTAGAAACAGGGAGTCCAAATAAATTGTGGACTTGGCGAGCGAGCGGAGCGAGCGAAGCGTAACCGGTCTGGGGGGCCCCCCCCCCGCACCCCCCTAGTACCTTTGTCCCCTGTCGTCCACAAATGAAAACAATATGTATATATACGATTTATTTGATTTATTAATTGATTTTTATTAGGCAAATAAAATAGATACACATACAAGTACATATATATTACAATTATTGCCGAGGATAACACAAAACCATCCCGTTGAAAGAACAATTTTCACTTTCGGTTTTGAACTGTAAATATATACTGCGTAACAGCCAAATGGGCATATACGCCATATTTGGTCATATCTCCTCCCACTTATGCAAATATTTCAATTGGAAAGCCTTTGCGCTGTTCATACAAGACCGTAATACACAGGACATATTTTGGGGTCAGTTTTTTATCGGAACACCGATTGCGCAATAATGCGCAGTAAGTAAAGATGCGTGGTGGTTGCTACATTAAGTTGCAGTAGAGCCAAGTTTAACTTCGGGAGAGTTTCAGCGATTCGCGTCATTAATCTGATGTGACACACTGATATGTTATTAAAAATTGCTGTTTATATATGACAGATTTGTGTTCATATATATAGATCTACCTGCTTTCGTGGAGAAAAATAATCGAATGTCTTTGCGAACAGCGACAGATTTCGGCTTTGCTGCCATTTTTACACGAAACGAAACCTACCGCTCGACGTAAGATGCTCTGTGATTGGCTGTTTGCTGAGGGATTCACTGGCAGCAGTCATGTGATCGCTTAGAAAAATACTCGAAACAAAACCGAAACTGCGAAAAAGTAACGCATTCCATCAGAGCTTTTGGTGTGGAAATTGAGCATGTTTACGAAATATATTTGAGAACATATGGAAATGGCCGTCCAATACCGCCGTCCAACGTAATTTGTGACCGTCCACTTCTGAGATTGGCCGTCCATTTGGACGGCTGGACGGCTCTCTGGCTAATACCCTGGTGAGAAGCGAGCGTGCTAACCACTGTGCTAATACAAGTACAAGGTACAATAATATTCTACATACTGTCTATACTTGCCTATATGACGAGTGTTTTACCACCAGAGTATGGCCTCAAAGTGGCTTCCCGTCTTTTAAGTGAGCAACAAAATTAAATATCCATAAGTATCCATAACTACGTTGACATTATATGCTAGTGCATGCCAAAACCCACAGATTTCAGGACCAAAGTAGACGAGACCCCATTAAAGACCACCTCAGAATAAAGACCCCCTCTGAATAAAGACCAGCTCCATATAAAACTCCCCATTAATGACCACCTCCATATAAAACTCCCATTAAAGATCACCTCCACATAAAGCTCCCCATTAATGACCACCTCCATATAAAACTCCCATTAAAGATCACCTCCACATAAAGCTCCCCATTAATGACCACCTCCATATAAAACTCCCATTAAAGATCACCTCCACATAAAGCTCCCCATTAATGACCACCTCCATATAAAACTCCCATTAAAGATCACCTCCACATAAAGCTCCCCATTAATGA
>CM026402.1:58020112-58048568 GCA_014843695.1 Archivesica marissinica
GAACTATGGTGAGTCATAAATGATTCGATATTTACGTACCAGACAATTTGTGAGAACTATGGTGAGTCATAAATGATTCGATATTTACGTACCAGACAATTTGTGAGAACTATGGTGAGTCATAAATGATTCGATATTTACGTACCAGACAATTTGTGAGAACTATGGTGAGTCATAAATGATTCGATATTTACGTACCAGACAATTTGTGAGAACTATGGTGAGTCATAAATGATTCGATATTTACGTACCAGACAATTTGTGAGAACTATGGTGAGTCATAAATGATTCGATATTTACGTACCAGACAATTTGTGAGAACTATGGTGAGTCATAAATGATTCGATATTTACGTACCAGACAATTTGTGAGAACTATGGTGAGTCATAAATGATTCGATATTTACGTACCATCCAATTTGTGAGAACTATGGTGAGTCATAAATGATTCGATATTTACATACCAGACAATTTGTGAGAACTATGGTGAGTCATAAATGATTCGATATTTACGTACCAGACAATTTGTGAGAACTATGGTGAGTCATAAATGATTCGATATTTACCTTCCTCCCTATGTCCAAGACCAATGCTTGAGAGAAACTTTTTAGAGCCATTAGCATCCCAGATATGCACGTTTTTGTCTTTTAATAAATTGGCATCTGTACTTCCTTCAATAAACCATAATAACTCTTCAGCTACTGCACGCCAGAACACCCGCTTCGTGGTCAGCAACGGAAATTCTGGAAGTAACCAACCAACTTCATACACATGTACATTGTATCATGCAAGTAACCAACCAACTTCATACACATGTACATTGTATCATGCAATAAAATGTCCTTTATAAAGTATGTGGTTTATTTCTTCAATTGTAAACATCAAACTATAATATAAATTGATTATTTAATTTATCACATAACTATGCTTGTATTCAGTGCAATACAACCATCACATATTTTCTTATATCAACGCACGCACGCATGCACGCACGCGCACATCAGGCATATATTAATTTCTTATTGTAAAATTACAAAACATTTCCTCATTGTTTATTGCACACTCACCGTACAGTACCGTATATTTGTGGCCATAAGTCGATCTTGGCCATATGTCGAGGGTCCAATTTTATCTCTAAATAAATATTTTAAGCTGGATCCTTCCATAGTTTGTGGCCTTGTTATATATAACACTGGTTATTTCACTATTTTTTAAGGAAACTGGGCTCAATATGAGATATCTGGTTGACTTTGTAAACAATAATTTATGCAGTTTGTGCTCACATGATGAACTCTGCATGCTGGGTAAAATAAAGGCTATAAATAGCTCATATAATTGTAGCAGATGACAATTCATGAATCTGTTTTTCTTATTTGTAACTTAGTTCATACAAATTTATTTTAGCTCGATTGCGAAACAAGTTCATACAACTTATATTATAAATGCTTTGCCTAAGGGCACAAGCGTAATGGCTCCAGCGGGATTCGATCTCCGGGGTCTTTCGTACCTGAAGCAAATGCGCTACCACTACGCTATCACAAATTCCGCGACTTATTTGTACCTGAAAACTCGGGAAATATGTCACGGAATTTCAATAGAATTGTGTCGGTATGGACACAAGTGTAATGAAATTCCATGACATAGTTTTACTGTTATTTTCACTAAGTTAAACTTTGTTATTTGGAAATATTTTTTGCCTGTTTCTTGGCTATAAGTCAACATATTACTTTTCATCACATTTTTGAATGAGAAAAAGGTCGACTTATGCCCGGGAATATACTGTACTCTAGCATGGCAATAACAAGAAATAGAGCAATTTATGATACTAGACTTGATACTTGTGAAGCTTACAGAGCTATTATAAGTTTATAACACATTTTACACAACCTCAAGCGGGATTTTAATCGTGCAAAGTCCGCTACTGAACATGAGTTTTAGGCTCTTACCATCTCGTAGGTTATATCTCATCTGCATACCAAATATGGACAGGGTGTCAACTCCTGTTCTGTTCGATTTTCTCAGGCCGTGGTCGATGATCTGTTGAATGGCATCCAGGTAATTATACTCCGAATGTCTGCAGTAGCACAATATAGTAGCATTATATAGCTGGCACTGGGTTCTACATTAAATACCTGGCACAGAGTTCTACATTAAATAGCTGGCACTGGGTTCTACATGAAATAGCTAGTACAGAGTCCTACATGAAATAGCTGGCACAGAGTTCTACATTAAATAGCTAGTACAGAGTTCTACATTATATAGCTGGCACAGAGTTCTACATTAAATAGCTGGCACAGAGTTCTACATTAAATAGCTGGCACAGAGTTCTACATTAAATACCTGGCACTGAGTTCTACATTAAATAGCTGGCACAGAGTTCTACATTAAATAGCTGGCACAGAGTTCTACATTAAATAGCTGGCACAGAGTTCTACATTAAATATGGCACAGAGTTCTACATTAAATACCTGGCACAGAGTTCTACATTAAATACCTGGCACAGAGTTCTACATTAAATACCTGGCACTGAGTTCTACATTAAATAGCTGGCACAGAGTTCTACATTAAATAGCTGGCACAGAGTTCTACATTAAATACCTGGCACTGAGTTCTACATTAAATAGCTGGCATTGAGTTCTACATTAAATACCTGGCAGAGTTCTACATTAAATAGCTGGCATTGAGTTCTACATTAAATAGCTGGCACAGAGTTCTACATTAAATAGCTGGCACTGAGTTCTACATTAAATAGCTGGCATTGAGTTCTACATTAAATAGCTGGCACAGAGTTCGACATTAAATACCTGGCACTGAGTTCTACATTAAATACCTGGCACTGAGTTCTACATTAAATAGCTGGCACAGAGTTCTACATTAAATAGCTGGCACATAGATCTACATTAAATACCTGGCACAGAGTTCTACATTAAATAGCTGGCACAGAGTTCTACATTAAATAGCTGGCACATAGATCTACATTAAATAGCTGGCACAGAGTTCTACATTAAATAGCTGGCACAGAGTTCTACATTAAATAGCTGGCACATAGATCTACATTAAATAGCTGGCACAGAGTTCTACATTAAATAGCTGGCACAAAGTTCTACATTATAGCTGGCACAAAGTTCTACATTATAGCTGGCACAAAGTTCTACATTAAATAGCTGGCACAAAGTTCTACATTAAATAGCTGGCACAAAGTTCTACATTAAATAGCTGGCACTGGGTTCTACATTAAATACCTGGCACAGAGTTCTACATTAAATAGCTGGCACTGGGTTCTACATGAAATAGCTAGTACAGAGTTCTACATGAAATAGCTGGCACAGAGTTCTACATTAAATAGCTAGTACAGAGTTCTACATTATATAGCTGGCACAGAGTTCTACATTAAATAGCTGGCACAGAGTTCTACATTAAATAGCTGGCACAGAGTTCTACATTAAATAGCTGGCACTGGGTTCTACATGAAATAGCTAGTACAGAGTCCTACATGAAATAGCTGGCACAGAGTTCTACATTAAATAGCTAGTACAGAGTTCTACATTATATAGCTGGCACAGAGTTCTACATTAAATAGCTGGCACAGAGTTCTACATTACATAGCTGGCACAGAGTTCTACATTAAATACCTGGCACTGAGTTCTACATTAAATAGCTGGCACAGAGTTCTACATTAAATAGCTGGCACAGAGTTCTACATTAAATAGCTGGCACAGAGTTCTACATTAAATAGCTGGCACAGAGTTCTACATTAAATAGCTGGCACAGAGTTCTACATTAAATAGCTGGCACAGAGTTCTACATTAAATACCTGGCACAGAGTTCTACATTAAATACCTGGCACAGAGTTCTACATTAAATACCTGGCACTGAGTTCTACATTAAATAGCTGGCACAGAGTTCTACATTAAATAGCTGGCACAGAGTTCTACATTAAATACCTGGCACTGAGTTCTACATTAAATAGCTGGCATTGAGTTCTACATTAAATACCTGGCAGAGTTCTACATTAAATAGCTGGCATTGAGTTCTACATTAAATAGCTGGCACAGAGTTCTACATTAAATAGCTGGCACTGAGTTCTACATTAAATAGCTGGCATTGAGTTCTACATTAATAGCTGGCACAGAGTTCGACATTAAATACCTGGCACTGAGTTCTACATTAAATACCTGGCACTGAGTTCTACATTAAATAGCTGGCACAGAGTTCTACATTAAATAGCTGGCACAGAGTTCTACATTAAATACCTGGCACAGAGTTCTAAATTAAATAGCTGGCACAGAGTTCTACATTAAATAGCTGGCACATAGATCTACATTAAATAGCTGGCACAGAGTTCTACATTAATAGCTGGCACAGAGTTCTACATTAAATAGCTGGCACATAGATCTACATTAAATAGCTGGCACAGAGTTCTACATTAAATAGCTGGCACAAAGTTCTACATTATAGCTGGCACAAAGTTCTACATTATAGCTGGCACAAAGTTCTACATTAAATAGCTGGCACAAAGTTCTACATTAAATAGCTGGCACAAAGTTCTACATTAAATAGCTGGCACTGGGTTCTACATTAAATACCTGGCACAGAGTTCTACATTAAATAGCTGGCACTGGGTTCTACATGAAATAGCTAGTACAGAGTTCTACATGAAATAGCTGGCACAGAGTTCTACATTAAATAGCTAGTACAGAGTTCTACATTATATAGCTGGCACAGAGTTCTACATTAAATAGCTGGCACAGAGTTCTACATTAAATAGCTGGCACAGAGTTCTACATTAAATACCTGGCACTGAGTTCTACATTAAATAGCTGGCACAGAGTTCTACATTAAATAGCTGGCGCAGAGTTCTACATTAAATAGCTGGCACAGAGTTCTACATTAAATACCTGGCACAGAGTTCTACATTAAATACCTGGCACAGAGTTCTACATTAAATAGCTGGCACAGAGTTCTACATTAAATACCTGGCACTGAGTTTTACATTAAATAGCTGGCATTGAGTTCTACATTAAATACCTGGCAGAGTTCTACATTAAATAGCTGGCATTGAGTTCTACATTAAATAGCTGGCACAGAGTTCTACATTAAATAGCTGGCACTGAGTTCTACATTAAATAGCTGGCATTGAGTTCTACATTAAATAGCTGGCACAGAGTTCGACATTAAATACCTGGCACTGAGTTCTACATTAAATACCTGGCACTGAGTTCTACATTAAATAGCTGGCACAGAGTTCTACATTAAATAGCTGGCACAGAGTTCTACATTAAATACCTGGCACAGAGTTCTACATTAAATAGCTGGCACAGAGTTCTACATTAAATAGCTGGCACATAGATCTACATTAAATAGCTGGCACAGAGTTCTACATTAAATAGCTGGCACAGAGTTCTACATTAAATAGCTGGCACATAGATCTACATTAAATAGCTGGCACAGAGTTCTACATTAAATAGCTGGCACAAAGTTCTACATTATAGCTGGCACAAAGTTCTACATTATAGCTGGCACAAAGTTCTACATTAAATAGCTGGCACAAAGTTCTACATTAAATAGCTGGCACAAAGTTCTACATTAAATAGCTGGCACTGGGTTCTACATTAAATACCTGGCACAGAGTTCTACATTAAATAGCTGGCACTGGGTTCTACATGAAATAGCTAGTACAGAGTTCTACATGAAATAGCTGGCACAGAGTTCTACATTAAATAGCTAGTACAGAGTTCTACATTATATAGCTGGCACAGAGTTCTACATTAAATAGCTGGCACAGAGTTCTACATTAAATAGCTGGCACAGAGTTCTACATTAAATAGCTGGCACTGGGTTCTACATGAAATAGCTAGTACAGAGTCCTACATGAAATAGCTGGCACAGAGTTCTACATTAAATAGCTAGTACAGAGTTCTACATTATATAGCTGGCACAGAGTTCTACATTAAATAGCTGGCACAGAGTTCTACATTAAATAGCTGGCACAGAGTTCTACATTAAATAGCTGGCACTGGGTTCTACATGAAATAGCTAGTACAGAGTCCTACATGAAATAGCTGGCACAGAGTTCTACATTAAATAGCTAGTACAGAGTTCTACATTATATAGCTGGCACAGAGTTCTACATTAAATAGCTGGCACAGAGTTCTACATTAAATAGCTGGCACAGAGTTCTACATTAAATACCTGGCACAGAGTTCTACATTAAATACCTGGCACAGAGTTCTACATTAAATACCTGGCACTGAGTTCTACATTAAATAGCTGGCACAGAGTTCTACATTAAATAGCTGGCACAGAGTTCTACATTAAATACCTGGCACTGAGTTCTACATTAAATAGCTGGCATTGAGTTCTACATTAAATACCTGGCAGAGTTCTACATTAAATAGCTGGCATTGAGTTCTACATTAAATAGCTGGCACAGAGTTCTACATTAAATAGCTGGCACTGAGTTCTACATTAAATAGCTGGCATTGAGTTCTACATTAAATAGCTGGCACAGAGTTCGACATTAAATACCTGGCACTGAGTTCTACATTAAATACCTGGCACTGAGTTCTACATTAAATAGCTGGCACAGAGTTCTACATTAAATAGCTGGCACAGAGTTCTACATTAAATACCTGGCACAGAGTTCTACATTAAATAGCTGGCACAGAGTTCTACATTAAATAGCTGGCACATAGATCTACATTAAATAGCTGGCACAGAGTTCTACATTAAATAGCTGGCACAGAGTTCTACATTAAATAGCTGGCACATAGATCTACATTAAATAGCTGGCACAGAGTTCTACATTAAATAGCTGGCACAAAGTTCTACATTATAGCTGGCACAAAGTTCTACATTATAGCTGGCACAAAGTTCTACATTAAATAGCTGGCACAAAGTTCTACATTAAATAGCTGGCACAAAGTTCTACATTAAATAGCTGGCACTGGGTTCTACATTAAATACCTGGCACAGAGTTCTACATTAAATAGCTGGCACTGGGTTCTACATGAAATAGCTAGTACAGAGTTCTACATGAAATAGCTGGCACAGAGTTCTACATTAAATAGCTAGTACAGAGTTCTACATTATATAGCTGGCACAGAGTTCTACATTAAATAGCTGGCACAGAGTTCTACATTAAATAGCTGGCACAGAGTTCTACATTAAATACCTGGCACTGAGTTCTACATTAAATAGCTGGCACAGAGTTCTACATTAAATAGCTGGCACAGAGTTCTACATTAAATAGCTGGCACAGAGTTCTACATTAAATACCTGGCACAGAGTTCTACATTAAATACCTGGCACAGAGTTCTACATTAAATACCTGGCACTGAGTTCTACATTAAATAGCTGGCACAGAGTTCTACATTAAATAGCTGGCACAGAGTTCTACATTAAATACCTGGCACTGAGTTCTACATTAAATAGCTGGCATTGAGTTCTACATTAAATACCTGGCAGAGTTCTACATTAAATAGCTGGCATTGAGTTCTACATTAAATACCTGGCACAGAGTTCTACATTAAATAGCTGGCACAGAGTTCTACATTAAATAGCTGGCACATAGATCTACATTAAATAGCTGGCACAGAGTTCTACATTAAATAGCTGGCACAGAGTTCTACATTAAATAGCTGGCACATAGATCTACATTAAATAGCTGGCACAGAGTTCTACATTAAATAGCTGGCACAGAGTTCTACATTATAGCTGGCACAAAGTTCTACATTATAGCTGGCACAAAGTTCTACATTAAATAGCTGGCACAAAGTTCTACATTAAATAGCTGGCACAAAGTTCTACATTAAATAGCTGGCACAGGGTTCTACATTATATAGCTGGAACATAGTTCTGCATTAAATAGCTGGCACAGAGTTCTACAGTAGCACAATACAGTATTGTCGATAAACCGTAAACACAGGTTGTTTTTTTTTGCCTCATAAAAATTAATAATAGACAGCTTACCTTCTGCATAAAGATTTCCCAGTCACTTCCGACTGCATATTTTGTTTTAATTCAGTATTAATGTCCCCTCCAAGACAATGTGTATCAACAGACATTTTCAAACAGATCTGAAAACTCTGAAAGCCAGAAAGTAAATAAGGAGACATGTAAAAACGTACTACAAACCACAGACAGGCCAGTTCCAGGAGACAGTATGATGTGCAACTGTTGTAAATATATCATTGCTTTAAGTCATGTTGAATTTTAAGCAACCATATCATTCCAGAATGCCTTTACCATTTTTCTTATGGAATTTTGTATTTTTTAAAAGCCAATTTTCAAATCAACCCTAATTGATTCTATTCTATTGATCCTGATACTCTATGCCTGTCCTAAGTCTTCATGCCAATGTTAGATATGTGTTTGTTTGGGTTTTACGCCTGCATCAGCCACATTTTGGGCTATACATTTTGGACCAACAACACATCATGAACAGTGCAGTGCGGGCTGTTACCTTTCAGGGTGACCATTACCATGTGAACTTTACTACATCAGTCAATTGTAACTTCTCCACCAACCTCATCCAGACGGGCATTACTGCTGAATTCATGGGCAGGCTGGCAGTTTATCTAACAACACCTGGGCAGGCTCCAGCGGTTAACCAGTACTTGGTGCACCAACCTCCATAAGAAACTGCCAAATTTTTGACAGAATCGAAGGATCAAGTATACGCGAGAACGGTTTTAGAAGAAACTGCAGACAAGAAGGGCGGGAAACAAGGTATAAATTGTGGGTGGGAAACAAGGTATAAATTGTGGGCGGGAAACAAGGTATAAATTGTGGGCGGGAAACACGGTATAAATTGTGAGAAAAACTTGTCAACAAATCCCAAATTTGGCTAAACTTCAGCCAACATGAGACGATTTCCTCAGTCAAAATGACCAACCCCACATCATGGGCAGTGTGGGCTGTTACCTTTCAGGGTGACTATTACCTTGTGAATTTTACTACATCAGTCAATTGTAATTTCTCCACCCACCTCCTCCCGACGGGCATTACTGCTGAATTCCTGGCCTGGGATATCTTAAGTCATGAAGACAGGATCTACAGTGTCCCCACATTCCCATGATAATCAGATTATACTGTAGACTTACATTCTCCACAAATTGATATCATGGAACATGAGACGTGAGTTTAGCGTGCAAATTCACATTTTATGCTCCACCAAGGCACAACACATGTCTGTTACATGAAATTTGGTGGATCGAAAATAGGTGCATTTTTGACACCATGCCAAATTCATGTGCAATTGTAATTTAATTTTTATGGATGTTGATCAATCTGAGTTTTGTCAAGCGAATTAAATGCAAGAATGATCACTTTACTTTTATAACAATATTTATTTCATCTGCTGTAAAAGAGGCTGACTACAGGTTATTCACCAACAAAGCTAACTGGATCGAAAACCGGTACCCCCATTACAATATAAAAAGATTCTGGGGTCTTATAAAGGTTCAGGGTATCAACTCTCGACCAGTACCAACTCTAATAACTATGTTTCATAATTGCCCTCCATTTCTGCAATAAATCACATTATTTTCACAATAAACTTACGGAAAGCTAAAATCATCATAAAATTTGGCATAGGTCCAAGTTTCTGGCTTCTCTTTGAACTTTGGCGTAGCAGATGAAAATTTTCAGAAATACGCTTTTAAGACGCATTAAAGAATTCAAAGTTAAATGTGGTCATTATTATCATGTGCTTTCCAGACTGTCCGATTAGCGCAGTGGTTAGCATGCTCGCTTCTCACCAATGCAACCCAAGTTTGATCCTCATACCGGGAAGTATGTGAGATGGTACGGTGGTACCAGATCAGACAGGTGGGTTTCCTCTGAGTACTCTGGACCTGGTTTCCTCCCACACGAATGAGCACATATACGCTGCCATCCGTGCCAACGAGAGTGATTAATAAAGTTGTTACAGCTTGTTCCATAATCGTTGTGAAATAAATAAATAAAGTCTATACCAAAAAAAAGCAATATTGCATAGAATATAACTGAAAATGGTTGATATATGGAAGTACTGACACTCATTGTGAATACAGACAGACATTGGGTATGAAACGTGACACTCATTGTGAATACAGACAGACATTGGGTATGAAACGTGACACTCATTGTGAATACAGACAGACATTGGGTATGAAACGTGACACTCATTGTGAATACAGACAGACATTGGGTATGAAACGTGACACTCATTGTGAATACAGACAGACATTGGGTATGAAACGTGACACTCATTGTGAATACAGACAGACATTGGGTATGAAACGTGACACTCATTGTGAATACAGACAGACATTGGGTATGAAACGTGACACTCATTGTGAATACAGACAGACATTGGGTATGAAACGTGACACTCATTGTGAATACAGACAGACATTGGGTATGAAACGTGACACTCATTGTGAATACAGACAGACATTGGGTATGAAACGTGACACTCATTGTGAATACAGACAGACATTGGGTATGACACGTGACACTCATTGTGAATACAGACAGACATTGGGTATGAAACGTGCTCATTGTGAATACAGACAGACATTGGGTATGAAACGTGACACTCATTGTGAATACAGACAGACATTGGGTATGAAACGTGACACTCATTGTGAATACAGACAGACATTGGGTATGAAACGTGACACTCATTGTGAATACAGACAGACATTGGGTATGAAACGTGACACGCATTATGAATACAGACAGACATGGGGTATGAAACGTGACACGCATTGTGAATACAGACAGATGTTGGGTATGAAACGTGACACTCATTATGAATACAGACAGACATTGGGTATGAAACGTGACACTCATTATGAATACAGACAGACATTGGGTATGAAACCGTTGAAACGTGACACTCATTGTGAATACAGACAGACATGGGGTATGAAACGTGACACTCATTGTGAATACAGACAGACATTGGGTATGAAACGTGACACTCATTGTGAATACAGAGAGACATTTGGTATGAAACGTGACACTCATTGTGAATACAGACAGTCATTTGGTATGAAACGTGACACTCATTGTGAATACAGACAGACATGGGGTATGAAACGTGACACTCATTGTGAATACAGACAGTCATTGGGTATGAAACGTGACACTCATTGTGAATACAGACAGTCATTGGGTATGAAACGTGACACTCATTGTGAATACAGACAGACATGGGGTATGAAACGTGACACTCATTATGAATACAGACAGACATTGGGTATGAAACCGTTGAAACGTGACACTCATTGTGAATACAGACAGACATGGGGTATGAAACGTGACACTCATTGTGAATACAGACAGACATTGGGTATGAAACGTGACACTCATTGTGAATACAGAGAGACATTTGGTATGAAACGTGACACTCATTGTGAATACAGACAGTCATTTGGTATGAAACGTGACACTCATTGTGAATACAGACAGACATGGGGTATGAAACGTGACACTCATTGTGAATACAGACAGTCATTGGGTATGAAACGTGACACTCATTGTGAATACAGACAGTCATTGGGTATGAAACGTGACACTCATTGTGAATACAGACAGACATGGGGTATGAAACGTGACACTCATTGTGAATACAGACAGTCATTGGGTATGAAACGTGACACTCATTGTGAATACAGACAGTCATTGGGTATGAAACGTGACACTCATTGTGAATACAGACAGACATGGGGTATGAAACGTGACACTCATTGTGAATACAGACAGACATGGGGTATGAAACGTGACACTCATTGTGAATACAGACAGACATGGGGTATGAAACGTGACACTCATTGTGAATACAGACAGTCATTGGGTATGAAACGTGACACTCATTGTGAATACAGACAGTCATTGGGTATGAAACATGCCACTCATTGTGAATACAGACAGACATGGGGTATGAAACGTGACACTCATTGTGAATACAGACAGACATGGGGTATGAAACGTGACACTCATTGTGAATACAGACAGACATGGGGTATGAAACGTGACACTCATTGTGAATACAGACAGACATGGGGTATGAAACGTGACACTCATTGTGAATACAGACAGACATGGGGTATGAAACGTGACACTCATTGTGAATACAGACAGACATTGGGTATGAAACGTGACACTCATTGTGAATACAGACAGACATACATTTGGTATGAAACGTGACTCATTATGAATACAGACAGACATGGGGTATGAAATGTGACACTCATTATGAATACAGACAGACATGGGGTATGAAACGTGACACTCATTGTGAATACAGACAGACATTGGGTATGAAACGTGACACTCATTGTGAATACAGACAGACAGACATTTGGTATGAAACGTGACACTCATTATGAATACAGACACATGTTGGGTATGAAATGTGACACTCATTATGAATACAGACAGACATTTGGTATGAAACGTGACACTCATTGTGAATACAGACAAACAGACATTTGGTATGAAACGTGACACTCATTATGAATACAGACACATGTTGGGTATGAAACGTGACACTCATTGTGAATACAGACAGACAGACATTTGGTATGAAACGTGACACTCATTATGAATACAGACACATCTTGGGTATGAAATGTGACACTCATTATGAATACAGACAGACATTGGGTATGAAATGTGACACTCATTATGAATACAGACAGATGTTGGGTATGAAATGTGACACTCATTATGAATACAGACAGACATTGGGTATGAAATGTGACACTCATTATGAATACAGACAGACACTGGGTATGAAACGTGACACTCATTATGAATACAGACAGACGTTGGGTATGAAATGTGACACTCATTATGAATACAGACAGACATGGGGTATGAAATGTGACACTCATTATGAATACAGACAGACATGGGGTATGAAACGTGACACTCATTGTGAATACAGACAGACATTGGGTATGAAACGTGACACTCATTGTGAATACAGACAGACATTGGGTATGAAATGTGACACTCATTATGAATACAGACACATGTTGGGTATGAAACGTGACACTCATTGTGAATAGACAGACAGACATTTGGTATGAAACATGACACTCATTATGAATACAGACACATGTTGGGTATGAAATGTGACACTCATTATGAATACAGACAGACATTGGGTATGAAATGTGACACTCATTATGAATACAGACAGATGTTGGGTATGAAATGTGACACTCATTATGAATACAGACAGACATTGGGTATGAAATGTGACACTCATTATGAATACAGACAGACACTGGGTATGAAACGTGACACTCATTATGAATACAGACAGACGTTGGGTATGAAATGTGACACTCATTATGAATACAGACAGACATGGGGTATGAAATGTGACACTCATTATGAATACAGACAGACATGGGGTATGAAACGTGACACTCATTGTGAATACAGACAGACATTGGGTATGAAACGTGACACTCATTGTGAATACAGACAGACATTGGGTATGAAATGTGACACTCATTGTGAATACAGACAGACATTGGGTATGAAACGTGACATTCATTGTGAATACAGACAAACATTGGGTATGAAACGTCTCAGACATTGGGTATGAAACATGACACTCATTGTGAATACAGACAGACATTGGGTATGAAACGTGACACTCATTGTGAATACAGACAGACATTGGGTATGAAACGTCTCAAACATTGGGTATGAAACGTGACACTCATTGTGAATACAGACAGACATTGGGTATGAAACGTGACACTCATTGTGAATACAGAGAGACATTGGGTATGAAACGTGACACTCATTGTGAATACAGAGAGACATTGGGTATGAAACGTTGTTGGGTATGAAACGTGACACTCATTGTGAATACAGACAGACATTGGGTATGAAACGTGACACTCATTGTGAATACAGACAGACATTGGGTATGAAACGTGACACTCATTGTGAATACAGACAAACATTGGGTATGAAACGTGACACTCATTATGAATACAGGCAAACATTGGGTATGAAACGTGACACTCATTATGAATACAGGCAGACATTGGGTATGAAACGTGACACTCATTGTGAATACAGACAGACATTGGGTATGAAACGCGACACTCATTATGAATACAGGCAGACATTGGGTATGAAACTTCTCAGACATTGGGTATGAAACGTGACACTCATTGTGAATACAGACAGACATTGGGTATGAAACGTGACACTCATTGTGAATACAGACAGACATTGGGTATGAAACGTGACACTCATTGTGAATACAGACAAACATTGGGTATGAAACGTGACACTAATTATGAATACAGGCAAACATTGGGTATGAAACGTGACACTCATTATGAATACAGGCAGACATTGGGTATGAAACGTGACACTCATTGTGAATACAGACAGACATTGGGTATGAAACGCGACACTCATTATGAATACAGGCAGACATTGGGTATGAAACTTCTCAGACATTGGGTATGAAATGTAACACTCATTATGAATACAGGCAGACATTGGGTATGAAATGTGACACTCATTATGAATACACGCAGACATTGGGTATGAAACTTCTCAGACATTGGGCATGAAACGTGACACTCATTATGATTACAGGCAGACATTGGGTATGAAACTTCTCAGACATTGGGTATGAAATGTCCAAACTGGGTATGAAACATCCAAGGTACAAAATGACCTGCACCCAAGAAAACAACAGAAAATAGGTCCAAAATGTCATTAATCAGTATAAGGTCAGTCTACTGAATTTGTTACAAATATTATACACTGATTGTGATTGAAAGCTTATGCTACTTTTCAAC
This sequence comes from Archivesica marissinica, assembly GCA_014843695.1. NCBI lineage: Eukaryota > Metazoa > Mollusca > Bivalvia > Venerida > Vesicomyidae > Archivesica > Archivesica marissinica. The sequence goes on from CM026402.1 coordinate 58,034,946, forward strand.
ACCCTTTACATAGTTTTGTCACAGACGTTTGGGTGAACTGAATTGAACTGTCCCGGGTTCGATACTCGGAAAGGCCATGTATGTAGTAACATTGATGATTGAGCAAGGCACCTCACACACATTGCTTAGTACTGGTTAATCGCTTAGGTCGGCTAAGCCTGCCAAGGAGTCAGGACAAGTCAAATGTCTAGGTCCCCTCTCAATAATATTAGCGCTTGATAATTTACATTATTTCATAGGGCGTCTGTAAGTTGTGATCAATCGGATGTCGTGAACAACTTCAACAAGCCCATATCGTCGCTACCGGTTGCACATATGTATAATGAAACATACATATCCCGGCGTGAAGAGTTTTCGCCAAGAACAGGTTTTCGCCCAACTGTGGAAATAGCAAGTCGCGAGAGATCACGCAATATTTCACGCTCCAGTTACCGGAATTATAAATAAACATACCTTGTGCACTTCCAATCTATTTCTAACTGATCATAATATATCAGACAAGGTAAATTAGCGGTGAAAACTTTAAACCTACCCCAGTTTTCATTAACTTCACTATATCCGTTTTATGTCGCCATATAAATATCATTTTTTAAAGACATTGGCAATTTTTTCTCCAAAATGACATATGCATCGTCTGCCACGCCAATATATTTACGAATAAAAATGTCATTATAGTCTCACTGCTCCGTGTTTATGAGTTATGTCCGTTATTACACACAAGGGGTCCTTATTAATAATATCGATTTTCACCGTGTTTCACCTTCAGGTCCACGGGTTGTCACAGAGGTTCTCCAACTGATTATATGGTTGTGTAAACCTATTTTTTCTTTGTTGGGCACCGTGTGATGTGTTCGATGGATGGGTCCATTTACGGTTCTGCATTTAGTCAGAGTAATTAGGAGGGCTGACGACTTCTTATGCCCCGTGTGTTTGACCTAGTTAAATTAAATGTTAGTGTTTTAGATACAGTATATAGACAAAATGCTGTCCAATCTGGATAGTAACGTTGCAGGGCCTTGGTTGAACAATCGTAACATATTAATAATAATAAAACATTAGTTTGCTTTTATACATTGTTTACTCATATGGCCATATTATAAGTATTACTAATAAATGCATGATATGCCACATTATGTTACATATACTACTATACATTTAACCGCCAATAAGCGGGTAAAATTCTGCAAATATATGGGCACCTAGAAGTTCATTCGGGCAAGTAAACTTTTCAAGCCACTTGCCCAAAGGGCAAGTATCTCAAAATGTTTTTCGTGAAGACTGGACATGTACCTTTTATATTGGCAAAACAAACATGAACAACATGAATGAAACATGAAACAAGCACATTAATATTTCAGCACACTATTAACCAAAGCACATGTACTTTCTATATGATGGCTGATGTGATGTGATTCAAATCAATTCAAAACATGAATTAAACAAGCACATTAATCTCTTATATCTTGCATTAATATATCAGCACACTTATGGTCTGAACAAACTCATGTGACTAATGTGATGTGACGGGGCTCAAATCAAGATGTCATACACTGGGGACTATGTCGTAAGCAGTCAAATGTTATGTTCTATAATAAGGATGATTTCACCACACTGGGAACACACTGGGAACACAAGCGAATAAACTGTTCATAGTCGGATACATTCTCCAATCGCGAACATAAAACTGCCTGTGATTTCTGTCCATCGCGGTATTGGCTGCACAACTTGCTGAGACGTTTCTGGTGGCTGACAGTCTCCTTCCGCTGACGTTTGGCTGACGGTTGGCCTGTCCGTACACGCTCGAGTTCGGTGTTAACTGCTGTCTGGTCCTTCTGCAGAGATGTGATGACGGTCCAGAGACTTGGGTTGCTATGTCCTACCAGGTGTTTGAAACTATTGTTCCAGTTTTCGCACAGGTTGTTGGTCCTATCACCTCCGTCGAGTGTAGTCTGGTTCACATTCCAAATTGCCGGGGGGAATCTGGGCTGTGTCCGTCTCATTTTGATGACGCCATTCGCTCCTCTGATCGTCTTGTATCCACCACTCACATACGTTGTGTCAAAGTAGTCTATAACTGGCTCGAGAGATTCTGGAACAAGGTCTTTGAGTGCATCCATCCCTTCCTTAACGTCACTCACAGGCAGGAACGCCAGACCGTCGATCATCCCCACGAACTGCTTCATGTCGTCGCATTCCTTGTACTCTGTCGCTAATCCTTCGGCTTGAACCTTCCTCCACGTACTCTGCGTCAGATGGTAGAAACAGCCCTTAATCTCAACATCACCAAACATGGCCTTCGCAGCGTTGTGAATCGCAACTTCAAAATCCATGATGATGACAGACGGTGTGGGTCGGATGTCCCGCAGAAGACACGCATCTAGAAGCCCGGACAAACACTCCTCATACACTGACTGACTCTTGGAGGGTAACAGAGCATACACAGCTGACACAGCGACGTCGGCCACATGCACTCGGATAACAAACAGTTGTTCGAACTGCGGGGGTGATGTTCCAAATGTCCCATCCATAAACCAGGTGTCATTCTCGGCGAGTAAGTTCAGTCCAGCGTCTGTACCAAAGAGGATTATACGATTGTCAAGAAGATCAATGGGATTAGTTGATTAATCATGTTATACGATAGAGATCAATGGGATTAGGCATTGCATTTTGATAAATGGGGTGGGGGAGGGGCGGGGGGTTGTCCTACCCTGGATATGCATGGGGGGGCTTTTGTCCTCCCTTGGTTTTTCTATGGGGGGGCTTTTGTCCTACCCTGAATGTGCATGGGGGGGCTTTTGTCCTCCCTTGGGTTTTCTATGGGGGGGCTTTTGTCCTACCCTGAATTTGAACGGGGGGGCTTTTGTCCTCCTGTGGCAAAAAAGATGGGGGGGCTTTTGTCCGTATCCCATACTAATGGTGGCGCTGTAGACAATTTACAGTTAGGCGAAAACCAGTGACGTCATTTCAGCGTAGACGCAACGGGAGAGAGAGTGTGGGAGTCTTCTAGTCCCACGTGTGGACAGCTGTTCTGAAGCTGCCGACTGCACTCGCGCATGCAACACTATCTTCCAGTTTATTCCAGTCAATAATAGTCTATGGGAAGAATGACTGTCTATATTGTTTTGTCCTACACTGCACTGGCACAAAACACCTAGAAATGAATTTTGAGTGAAAATGATAAATTAAGCCTCTTATTAAAGTAAGTCTTCCTTAGTTTATTGTTTTGTTAAAAAAGAACTGTTGCTTACATACTAATGAGTGTAGGACATAAGCCCCCCCGGACAAAAGCCCTCCCATGATTTTTGACACGGGCGGACAAAAGCCCCCCCATAGAAAAACCAAGGGAGGACAAAAGCCCCCCCGTTCAAATTCATGGTAGGACAAAAGCCCCCTCATAGAAAACCCAAGGGTGGACAAAAGCCCCCCTATTCACATTCAGGGTAGGACAAAAGCCCCCCTATCACTGACATTGTTTCCTAAGTATTGACAAGTAAGACATTGAGTGACATGCAGTCTGCGAAATTAGCCGGGTGCCCGATGCCCGAGACGTGTAGAAATCGGGACGGACGTGTACATTTTGCAATCTCACATGCCCGACGGGCACCTGTTTTTTTTTAATAAAAAAAAAATAATATTTTTTTCAATTTTTTTTTTTATATTTTTTTATTTTTTTTATTAATTGGGGTTTTACCCGGGACTCGAACCACCGCGGTGAGAGGTTAGTGATCTCACAGCCAGCGCTTTAGACCACGGAGGCCCCTGTAATAAACTGGACAGTAGAAATGTTTTTCTAAATTTTTTACAATTACGAATTGTTTACACCGGAATTGAAAGTCGTCTAGAAGCGGACAGGTGTAAATTCGCGTTTTCGCTTACTGACATCTCGGCCCTATGACGAATCGGCCGATTGATGCATTATATCATCAAATTTGGTAAAAAAAATCACGTATCGTGTCGCTCAGTACGAAATCTATAATTCTGGGTTGAAACGACCCACCTCCAGACTATTTTCACACATTCTACCCGATATCTATGTTTATGGCGAAACAACCCGGTGCGAACGGGAATTAGGGCAAAACGATCCGATACCGCTTAGGTCATTTCCTGTTAACAAATGAAAACAACTGTATGGAAACATGTCGAGTTTCTTGCGATATGCCGAGGGCGCAAAGCCGGGGAAGACACGGCCATCTGAACGACAGGCGTACCTAAGCGTACTCAGAGTATGAAGCAAAAACAAAACGTAGCTTCCAGTCGCAATGGTTGAACAATCGTAACATATTAATAATAATAAAACATTAGTTTGCTTTTATACATTGTTTACTCATATGGCCATATTATAAGTATTACTAATAAATGCATGATATGCCACATTATGTTACATATACTACTATACATTTAACCGCCAATAAGCGGGTAAAATTCTGCAAATATATGGGCACCTAGAAGTTCATTCGGGCAAGTAAACTTTTCAAGCCACTTGCCCAAAGGGCAAGTATCTCAAAAAGTTTTTCGTGAAGACTGGACATGTACCTTTTATATTGGCAAAACAAACATGAACAACATGAATGAAACATGAAACAAGCACATTAATATTTCAGCACACTATTAACCAAAGCACATGTACTTTCATATGATGGCTGATGTGATGTGATTCAAATCAATTCAAAACATGAATTAAACAAGCACATTAATCTCTTATATCTTGCATTAATATATCAGCACACTTATGGTCTGAACAAACTCATGTGACTAATGTGATGTGACGGGGCTCAAATCAAGATGTAATACACTGGGGACTATGTCGTAAGCAGTCAAATGTTATGTTCTATAATAAGGATGATTTCACCACACTGGGAACACACTGGGAACACAAGCGAATAAACTGTTCATAGTCGGATACATTCTCCAATCGCGAACATAAAACTGGCCTGTGATTTCTGTCCATCGCGGTATTGGCTGCACAACTTGCTGAGACGTTTCTGGTGGCTGACAGTCTCCTTCCGCTGACGTTTGGCTGACGGTTGGCCTGTCCGTACACGCTCGAGTTCGGTGTTAACTGCTGTCTGGTCCTTCTGCAGAGATGTGATGACGGTCCAGAGACTTGGGTTGCTATGTCCTACCAGGTGTTTGAAACTATTGTTCCAGCTTTCGCACAGGTTGTTGGTCCTATCACCTCCGTCGAGTGTAGTCTGGTTCACATTCCAAATTGCCGGGGGGAATCTGGGCTGTGTCCGTCTCATTTTGATGACGCCGTTCGCTCCTCTGATCGTCTTGTATCCACCACTCACATACGTTGTGTCAAAGTAGTCTATGACTGGCTCGAGAGATTCTGGAACAAGGTCTTTGAGTGCATCCATCCCTTCCTTAACGTCACTCACAGGCAGGAACGCCAGACCGTCGATCATCCCCACGAACTGCTTCATGTCGTCGCATTCCTTGTACTCTGTCGCTAATCCTTCGGCTTGAACCTTCCTCCACGTACTCTGCGTCAGATGGTAGAAACAGCCCTTAATCTCAACATCACCCAACATGGCCTTCGCAGCGTTGTGAATCGCAACTTCAAAATCCATGATGATGACAGACGGTGTGGGTCGGATGTCCCGCAGAAGACACGCATCTAGAAGCCCGGACAAACACTCCTCATACACTGACTGATTCTTGGAGGGTAACAGAGCATACACAGCTGACACAGCGACGTCGGCCACATGCACTCGGATAACAAACAGTTGTTCGAACTGCGGGGGTGATGTTCCAAATGTCCCATCCATAAACCAGGTGTCATTCTCGGCGAGTAAGTTCAGTCCAGCGTCTGTACCAAAGAGGATTATACGATTGTCTGTCGATCCATTGTGTACAATACGAAAGGCATGTTGTCATCACCACCGGTTTTGTAGTTTTCAGGGAGCGGATGTGGAATAGATGATCTGGAGTCTGCTCTTGATAAATGGGGTGGGGAGGGCGGGGGGTTGTCCTACCCTGGATATGCATGGGGGGCTTTTTGTCCTCCCTTGGTTTTTCTATGGGGGCTTTTGTCCTACCCTGAATGTGCAGGGGGGCTTTTGTCCTCCCTTGGGTTTTCTATGGGGGGGCTTTTGTCCTACCCTGAATTTGAACGGGGGGGGGGCTTTTGTCCTCCTGTGGCAAAAAAGATGGGGGGGCTTTTGTCCGTATCCCATACTAATGGTGGCGCTGTAGACAATTTACAGTTAGGCGAAAACCAGTGACGTCATTCCGGATTTCTGAAAATGAGGTGCCGCCATTTCTTTGAGATTTTTGTGAATGAAAGGTAAAATATTGTTTATTCGATGACATAAAATTGTTTGCAGTGTATGCACATTCTAAACCTATAGGAGTATGTTATGTACTACGTCGTCGAAAACCAGTAACACCGGGATACATATGGGCAACCGGTAGCGACGATAAATAAACATAAAAACACACAAAATTTAATTAATAACATAACCTATCTTATATTAGTGATCACTTTTAATTATAATAACCGTAATTTGGAATATTTATTCCCTTGTTTACCTTTTGTTTTTCCCGCCAATATTTCGATTTGGTCTAAAACACGGTCGTATATCGGACGATATTATGTGGCTGAAAGCTTATAGATAACCTGTACGAGACATGTGCATACAAAATACCCATGATAAAACGCATAAAACTTACACATCAATTGTTTAAATAATATGCCATGGACCAATCACTTCTAACAGTAGATATAAACTACACGATGACACCGTTATGGGCTTGTTCACGACATCCGATTGATCACAACTTACAGACGCCCTATGAAATAATGTAAATTATCAAGCGCTAATATTATTGTCTTCAAGACAATATCAAATTTAATCCGTATTCAAATTGGAGAAAACTAAATTGAATGGTTATTTAAAAACACAATAAATCTACACAATTTCATAAAATGTCAAGATGTCTTCGAAGGAAAAGTATATATTGTATATTTAAATGTTTTGCTGTTACGTTTATTTATCGTCGCTACCGGTTGCCAATATGAGCGACTGTAATTACAACTCATATGATGGTTTAATGGCTGTAATGAAAATATGTACTCATCGAATAGTGCTTATTGACTTGAAGACTCAAAATCGAGCACGAAATACTCCACGGATGTGTATGACTTTACGTCATTAGGCGACTGCAACACCTGAAATACATCTGCATAAAGAATAGTTAATAAATACATGTATACAACATACGTCGATCATAACTTTGGTACGTTGACTTTCAAACGTGTAGTTACAGGAATGATATAAGATAACATAAATTTTATTTTGAGTCGGTAAGATAGCAACAATACAACACAAGCTCTGAATGTGCTTTTGAACCGACTATTAGTCGTCTGTCTCAAGAATAATAACCCATTTCCAGTGTAACAAAATTTCCTTGAGAATGAAAGTAGATGAGTGGGTATGTAAGGAGACATAAATGAGACAAACAGGTGGTATATGTAGATAGATAGAAAAGGCGAACATTTGTAGCTGAATAGATGTTAGATGGATGTAATTGAATTGAAATTTTCAAGTTGGTAGAAACTTAGGCTATGCGTTCTGTATGAGCACGTGTGAACCCCGTTTCATTTCCTTTTCGTTACTATTTCCGCTACAAAAAGGTATGAGTGATTTCATTCCACAAATAGTTCACTAGTATACTCTGTATTTTATTTCAGCAGTTATTTTAAGGACGATTGTGTTCAGGAGTGATCCGGATTTCAATATAATAACTAGTCATTCATCGAAACATGAAATATGCAATATATTTTAATTTGTCATATTATTTCGCGATATTGAATACTGGATAATATTTTCTTGACTTAAAAGTGGCAAATGTAAAGCCCATTCCAAAAATCAATCGCATATCTATTTATTGGAAGGCGACTTGAGCAAATAATACTTGTCCCCACTCCATGCACAAGCAGTTGTAGGTCAGACACCGCTATTGCAATTTCCATAGGCCACCATTATAACACACAGTGCCATTAGATTTTCCCCAAAAATAGTTTGGCACAAAAGAGTAATTTTCAACAGAATGGCCTTTGAGCCACAGGAAAATTTCAATGGGGTTGACCAATTGTGTTTTTTAATTTCCCACTAAAGGCACCCACCCCCTACTCTGAAGGATATTTGGTGGTGAATGTTGCACTGACACCTGCATTTATAATATGCTGTTTATTTGTCACCAAATAGTCTGCAAATATTTTTAAATATTCCAAAATGCAGCTCATATATTGTATTTTAATATTTAGAAGTCATTTTCAATATTTGACCTACTCAGCCAATCAGTTCATGTATCACTAACTCTTAAGGGCTTCCCTACACTTTTCAACCAATCCCAGACCACCATATCAATAACACCGTCTGACCTGTATTTATTTAATATAACCCCCCCCCGCCAATAAAAAAAATAGCAGTCCAGTGATAGATAGTCACATTTGGAATCTTAACGGTCCCGGTTTCGATACTCTTTCAAGCTAAGTATGTAGTGTCATTGAGCAAGGCACCTCACACACATTGCTTAACAAGTACTGGTTAACCACTTATGTCGGCTAAGCCTGCCCAGGAAGACATGTCTATGTCCCCTCAAGGGGTTTGACATTAATGGAACATACATAGTGTAGGCTGTTTTGAAGTAGGATCTTTCACTTTTTGATAGTATGCATTATTTCGGCCATACTGTTAAATATCCTACCGCGGCGTGATACATAGACTGTTAACAATAAGATTAAGAGGCATGTTAACAATAAGATTAAGAGGCAGTAACAAAATTAGTCCAAATATTTAGACTTGAAAAATGTAACATTTTATTATCAAGTCATTTTTCAGTCTAAACCTCAATTACGCGTAGCATATTTTATATTCTAAAGTCATTTTTATAATTAAAATTGTTAACAAGATGAACACACATACCGTTGTTTGAATTCTGCAGTCTATAATGTCTCTTGACACAATATTATACAAGAAATCAACGTTTAAATTTCATGGGAGAGTTAACAATTCCGTTTTGTCCATTTTGAATATTTGGTTATTACGAAAAGCCAAAATAGAAATCCTTAGAGACGAAATTGTTTTGAAGATTTATCTCCCATGTCATTACATTGAACCTAATAAGATTTCGTTAAATATCCAATTGTTCATACTCATGAAATCAGAGGCCACACTGTCAGTCGCCACAAGAGCCAAATGGCCATTTTTCGATAGAAATGGCTCCTAAAATATCACTTTTGCATTTTCAGAAAATTAGACAAAAAGTTAGCATAAATAACGTTTGTGTCATATTTTAATCTTTCGTACTCGGCTGGTTTTATTTACCATTGACGACGGCGCTTTCCAGTTAAAAGAAAAATCTATACACAGTCTGTGTTCATTGTATCTTTGTCTGGTTACAATTTTTTTGCTCTGGTATACACTATTGTTTGGAGAAACAATCAATTCAGTCAAAAATTCTGACCTAGAATGAACCCTGTATACATACATGTTTCGAGTATTGACAGCCCTAGTGTATACTTCCCCCGCACTATATGGCAAATGTACGAATACATAATTGAGAATGTAGATTGTGAGTAAAAGTTGTGTGCCAATCTATTTTATTGTTTATTTTCAGTTCACTAAATCCTTTTGGCATTGAGTCGATATTGTACATTTGTACACAATTGCAAGTGGCTTGAAAATTGCCGTATATAAATAATAATGTAAATTTGGAAACAAAAGTGTTTGTTTATTATATAATGTTACCCCTATTAAAAGGCCAGTCATTTCTGACTTATGAGACACCTTTTTTATGAACATCAGTACTTCCCAAATCCTATGCTTGTATGTCAGGTAGGGCAATTTTACTATTGCGATAGTTAAAATACTATTGCGATAGTATTGCGATAGTTGTAGGACTATTGCAATAGTATTGTGTAAATACATATTAATTTAAAACATATTCTGTTTCACATGGAATACACAAGTTTTGTGTATTTATTTATTAGCATGCACATTTTTTCTTTATTACCATGACATCGAACACACTGCACTATGGCAAACTTTAATATCATGACATATCCAACACATTGAACTACGACAAACTTTAATATTATGACATATCCATTATCCAACAAGACCAACAGTCCAACACACTGCACTACGGCAAACTTTAATATCATGACATATACTAGTATCTAATTCCTCATGTGTCAACACACACACACGCACCTTAGAAGTCCAGTAACCAATGTATTTACCGAAGGACACAAACGAGTCTGTCTACGTATACAACACACGGCAGAGACTTATGTTTGCCAATTTTTCTTCAGAAAGATCAGTTCATCAACATGTTGGGACTGTAGGGCTGATCGCTGGGCCGTAACGATATCTCCCGCCGTGCTAAATACTCTCTCTGATGGCACAGAAGTCGCTGGAATTCCTAAGTACTTTTTAGCAAGACAAGCTAGGATTTGATACCTAGAGCTGTGTTCTCGCCACCACAACAAAGGATTATCAGACACTGTAATTGTTAGTAGTTCGGACTTGTAGCGTGTCACTTCCTCTTCGGCCATTTCCATGGTAGTTTTGGCTTCCTCAACTCTGACATGGTAAACATCACCAAACAGGTTTGAAAGGGCAGTGGGTTTAGGCTGCTTTGTAGCACCTACATTCTCATCAGCATGTGTATCCATTTTGATCTTCTTGTAGTCTGGCTCAAGATTAGGCTCGTGATCAGTTGGCGCAGGGGCTGCAGCATTTTGGTTTTCAGTGGGATGGGCTTGATCAGTAACCTGGCCAGACTGAGCATCAAACCATTCAGCAGCATGCAAGATCAGTGACTGAAACGCCACGACTCTTTCAGCGGCTGACAAAAACGGGACAGACTTAAATCGAGGATCCAGTAAAGTGGCAATGAGTAGTTCCTTTTTGACTCCATGATATCTCTTAGCAAGATCCGTAGACACTGCCGCCTTTATGTTCCTTGTGAAGCCGGGGTCGTCTTCACGTGCCACCATGACATGACTTAACAGCTGGTTCTGTAAGGGCAGAACAATGGATAAAGTGGGGACCTTTTCCTCACATAATGCCACTGTAGCAGTTTTCAATGGCGTCAGGGTAGACAACAGCTCCTCAGCATTCGTGATATCCTCTTCACTCAAAGTGGACAAATCCTTTTCTCTTCCTCTCAAGTCCTTGGATGTCAATGCAGCAAAAATTGCAGGTTGCTGCTCCAGAAAGCGGGAAGTCATATCTACAGCAGAGTTCCACCTCGTCTGAACGTCGATGATGAGCTTGTGCTGTGGGAGGTTCAACAGTTGTTGTTTCTCTTTCAGCAGAGCTGTCGCAATGGTACTACGGTGGAAAAATGCCACAATCCGTCGCATTCTAGCCAACAGCTTGGACACTGTGGGTATCTTCAGGGCACTACCACAAGCCAAGTTTAGGGTGTGAGCAAAACATCCGACATGAATTGCACTCTCCATTTCTCTGGCTGCTACGACCATATTGGATGCATTGTCAGTCACCAAGGGTGGATTGGAAGGGAGTTTCCATTCTTCTACTGCTTCCAACAACACCTTGGCAATGTTGGCACCTGTATGATGTTCTGCCATTGCTCTGGTCTGAAACACATGGATTGATTTAATTACTTATTTTGACTTACAAATAAATACATTTTTGGTTGTTATTTATTAAATGGACAATACAAATACAGAAACAATGAGCACATTATTAACAACTTGTTAATAATGTGCTCATTGTTTCTGTATTTGTATTGTCCATTTAATAAATTATTATTATATTATATATTATTCTTATTAAAAAATATACTACTACGGTAGTCTAGTAAAGTCCTGCTGCTGCTGCTGCTGCTACTACTACTACTACTACTACTACTACTACTACTACTACTACTACTACTACTACTACTACTACTACTACTAGTAGTATTATTCCGCATGCGAGAGAGGGTGAGGGAGGGAGGGAGTGACCGAGTGAGAGAGGGAAAAGCTTTCGACCCCCATTCCCAGAGACACACGAGCAACTGCTACATGCATGCAATGTTCTTCTTCTTATAAATACTACCCATCAATCAATTTCTGATTATTATTGGGAGGTCAGTCTGTTTTGGCGGAGAGTAGACCACCCACATTTCCTGGGTAAGAAGCTAAGAACCAGTACTCAACTCTCCAACCTCCGTAAGCGATTGATAACTTTCTCACATGTCACCATTTTATCTTAAAGTTGTCCCTGATAGGGGGCGAACCTGGAGCCCTGATGATAGCAGAGAAACAGAGTTCTAACGACAGTCTCACCCCTTTCCCAGTAAAAATATGAAACAGAGAGAGAGAGAGGTGGGGGAGAGAGAGGCCTAATGTTACCTGTAAAACATAGCTCTTGAGTGTCCAGTCTTTATCAATGTGACAGCTGGTTATGGTTATGTAAGATTCTGTTGCCCTGCTTGTCCAGCCATCTGTGGTTAGAGCTACACTTGTTGCAGAGCTCAAGTCTTTCATCACCACATCTTTCACTGTTGCGTACAATGACGGTATTGACGTATCAGAAAAGTACTGCCTCGATGGAATGGTATATCTGGGCTCCAGCACTGCCAGTAGATTTCTAAATCCAGAATTCTGCACAACACTGAATGGACGCAAATCTGTCAATGGCATTTGTTATTGCTGTGGCTCTAAGCGACTGACGTGGTAATTTGGTTAACATTGGGCCAATAGACATTTGAGTCGGTGATCGTGACGTTGTTGGAACTGTCAAACCAATCGGAATCGATGCATGTTTTCGACGGAAGTGGTCCGTTAGATTTGTAGTGTTGCCGCTGTACTTCAGAATCGTCCGACACTGTCGACATGCAACGCGTTTGGTGTCCACGTCTTTGTTTTTGAAATGTACAAAGCCGAAATGCATCCATATTGCTGATTTTGCAGATTTATTTCTGACAATTTCAAAAGCGTCGTCTGCCATTTCGTGTATAGCTGTCAGCCTCGTTTTAAAACTGGAAATCTCGCGATCTATTTTGGTCTCCCTATTCACCGACAAGAACCGTCAAGAGATGAAAAATGGTTAAACAGGCATACAAGACGTCGACAAGAGATGGTTACTGAACAGATATGATATAATAAAGTCATCTAAAGTATTAAATATAACATGTGTTTGTCTTATATTGGCTTATTCCATCCAAAAAACTCAACACGATCAAACGCCGTCGTGACGGTAAAATCTTTATCTCAACCAGCCGATCAGAATATAGTATCAACCACGCATAACGCGCCTTCATCACTTGCTCTGCCCAGGGTTAGGGTTGGGGTCAAAACTCGTGGTTGATCATTATTCAGTTGGGTGGTTGAGAACAAAGGCTGTAAAGCAGCTTGTGTGTGTAAACACAAAAAGTGCGCACGTGTGGATTTTAGCACTCGTTATTGGTGTTTATTCTGTTTATTAAATTATTTCTGATAATAAATTATCAACACAGGGTAGATACGCAACTATCGAAACTATTGCGATAGTACTGCCGCAATAGTCAATACTATCGATGGTCATATTTACCATCGATGGTTGACTATCGTGACGCTGTCTATTGCGATGCATCGATATTTCGATGCATCGTTACACC
>CM026402.1:58049568-58100918 GCA_014843695.1 Archivesica marissinica
AAAGTCCACCCTATGCAAGACTGATACAACTAATTGTCTATTGTGGAAAGTCCACCCTATGCAAGACTGATACAACTAATTGTCTATTGTGGAAAGTCCACCCTATGCAAGACTGGTACAACTAATTGTCTATTGTGGAAAGTTCACCCTATGCAAGACTGGTACAACTAATTGTTTATTGTGGAAAGTCCACCCTATGCAAGACTGGTACAACTAATTGTCTATTGTGGAAAGTCCACCCTATGCAAGACTGGTACAACTAATTGTCTATTGTGGAAAGTCCACCCTATGCAAGACTGGTACAACTAATTGTCTATTGTGGAAAGTCCACCCTATGCAAGACTGATACAACTAATTGTCTATTGTGGAAAGTCCACCCTATGCAAGGTACAACTAATTGTTTATTGTGGAAAGTCCACCCTATGCAAGACTGGTACAACTAATTGTCTATTGTGGAAAGTCCACCCTATGCAAGACTGGTACAACTAATTGTCTATTGTGGAAAGTCCACCCTATGCAAGACTGGTACAACTAATTGTTATTGTGGAAAGTCCACCCTATGCAAGACTGGTACAACTAATTGTCTATTGTGGAAAGTCCACCCTATGCAAGACTGGTACAACTAATTGTCTATTGTGGAAAGTCCACCCTATGCAAGACTGATACAACTAATTGTCTATTGTGGAAAGTCCACCCTATGCAAGACTGATACAACTAATTGTCTATTGTGGAAAGTCCACCCTATGCAAGACTGGTACAACTAATTGTCTATTGTGGAAAGTCCACCCTATGCAAGACTGGTACAACTAATTGTCTATTGTGGAAAGTCCACCCTATGCAAGACTGGTACAACTAATTGTCTATTGTGGAAAGTTCACCCTATGCAAGACTGGTACAACTAATGGTTTATTGTGGAAATTCACCCTATGCAAGACTGGTACAACTAATTGTCTATTGTGGAAAGTCCACCCTATGCAAGACTGGTACAACTAATTGTCTATTGTGGAAAGTCCACCCTATGCAAGACTGATACAACTAATTGTCTATTGTGGAAAGTCCACCCTATGCAAGACTGATACAACTAATTGTCTATTGTGGAAAGTCCACCCTATGCAAGACTGGTACAACTAATTGTCTATTGTGGAAAGTTCACCCTATGCAAGACTGGTACAACTAATTGTTTATTGTGGAAAGTCCACCCTATGCAAGACTGGTACAACTAATTGTTTATTGTGGAAAGTCCACCCTATGCAAGACTGATACAACTAATTGTCTATTGTGGAAAGTCCACCCTATGCAAGACTGATACAACTAATTGTCTATTGTGGAAAGTCCACCCTATGCAAGACTGGTACAACTAATTGTCTATTGTGGAAAGTCCACCCTATGCAAGACTGGTACAACTAATTGTTTATTGTGGAAAGTTCACCCTATGCAAGACTGGTACAACTAATTGTCATTGTGGAAAGTCCACCCTATGCAAGACTGGTACAACTAATTGTCTATTGTGGAAAGTCCACCCTATGCAAGACTGGTACAACTAATTGTCTATTGTGGAAAGTTCACCCTATGCAAGACTGGTACAACTAATTGTCTATTGTGGAAAGTCCACCCTATGCAAGACTGGTACAACTAATTGTCTATTGTGGAAAGTCCACCCTATGCAAGACTGGTACAACTAATTGTCTATTGTGGAAAGTCCACCCTATGCAAGACTGATACAACTAATTGTCTATTGTGGAAAGTCCACCCTATGCAAGACTGATACAACTAATTGTCTATTGTGGAAAGTCCACCCTATGCAAGACTGGTACAACTAATTGTCTATTGTGGAAAGTCCACCCTATGCAAGACTGATACAACTAATTGTCTATTGTGGAAAGTCCACCCTATGCAAGACTGATACAACTAATTGTCTATTGTGGAAAGTCCACCCTATGCAAGACTGGTACAACTAATTGTCTATTGTGGAAAGTCCACCCTATGCAAGACTGGTACAACTAATTGTCTATTGTGGAAAGTTCACCCTATGCAAGACTGGTACAACTAATGGTTTATTGTGGAAAGTTCACCCTATGCAAGACTGGTACAACTAATTGTCTATTGTGGAAAGTCCACCCTATGCAAGACTGGTACAACTAATTGTCTATTGTGGAAAGTCCACCCTATGCAAGACTGGTACAACTAATGGTTTATTGTGGAAAGTTCACCCTATGCAAGACTGGTACAACTAATGGTTTATTGTGGAAAGTCCACCCTATGCAAGACTGGTACAACTAATTGTCTATTGTGGAAAGTCCACCCTATGCAAGACTGGTACAACTAATTGTCTATTGTGGAAAGTCCACCCTATGCAAGACTGGTACAACTAATTGTCTATTGTGGAAAGTCCACCCTATGCAAGACTGGTACAACTAATTGTCTATTGTGGAAAGTCCACCCTATGCAAGACTGGTACAACTAATTGTCTATTGTGGAAAGTCCACCCTATGCAAGACTGGTACAACTAATTGTCTATTGTGGAAAGTCCACCCTATGCAAGACTGGTACAACTAATTGTCTATTGTGGAAAGTCCACCCTATGCAAGACTGATACAACTAATTGTCTATTGTGGAAAGTCCACCCTATGCAAGACTGATACAACTAATTGTCTATTGTGGAAAGTCCACCCTATGCAAGACTGGTACAACTAATTGTCTATTGTGGAAAGTCCACCCTATGCAAGACTGATACAACTAATTGTCTATTGTGGAAAGTCCACCCTATGCAAGACTGGTACAACTAATTGTCTATTGTGGAAAGTCCACCCTATGCAAGACTGGTACAACTAATTGTCTATTGTGGAAAGTCCACCCTATGCAAGACTGGTACAACTAATTGTCTATTGTGGAAAGTCCACCCTATGCAAGACTGGTACAACTAATTGTCTATTGTGGAAAGTCCACCCTATGCAAGACTGGTACAACTAATTGTCTATTGTGGAAAGTCCACCCTATGCAAGACTGGTACAACTAATTGTTTATTGTGGAAAGTCCACCCTATGCAAGACTGGTACAACTAATTGTCTATTGTGGAAAGTCCACCCTATGCAAGACTGATACAACTAATTGTCTATTGTGGAAAGTCCACCCTATGCAAGACTGGTACAACTAATTGTCTATTGTGGAAAGTCCACCCTATGCAAGACTGGTACAACTAATTGTCTATTGTGGAAAGTCCACCCTATGCAAGACTGGTACAACTAATTGTTATTGTGGAAAGTCCACCCTATGCAAGACTGGTACAACTAATGGTTTATTGTGGAAAGTCCACCCTATGCAAGACTGGTACAACTAATTGTCTATTGTGGAAAGTCCACCCTATGCAAGACTGATACAACTAATTGTCTATTGTGGAAAGTCCACCCTATACAACTAATTGTTTATTGTGGAAAGTCCACCCTATGCAAGACTGATACAACTAATTGTCTATTGTGGAAAGTCCACCCTATGCAAGACTGATACAACTAATTGTCTATTGTGGAAAGTCCACCCTATGCAAGACTGGTACAACTAATTGTCTATTGTGGAAAGTTCACCCTATGCAAACTGATACAACTAATTGTCTATTGTGGAAAGTCCACCCTATGCAAGACTGGTACAACTAATTGTCTATTGTGGAAAGTCCACCCTATGCAAGACTGGTACAACTAATTGTCTATTGTGGAAAGTCCACCCTATGCAAGACTGGTACAACTAATTGTCTATTGTGGAAAGTCCACCCTATGCAAGACTGATACAACTAATTGTCTATTGTGGAAAGTCCACCCTATGCAAGACTGGTACAACTAATTGTTTATTGTGGAAAGTTCACCCTATGCAAGACTGGTACAACTAATTGTCTATTGTGGAAAGTCCACCCTATGCAAGACTGGTACAACTAATTGTCTATTGTGGAAAGTCCACCCTATGCAAGACTGGTACAACTAATTGTTTATTGTGGAAAGTCCACCCTATGCAAGACTGGTACAACTAATTGTCTATTGTGGAAAGTCCACCCTATGCAAGACTGGTACAACTAATTGTCTATTGTGGAAAGTCCACCCTATGCAAGACTGGTACAACTAATTGTCTATTGTGGAAAGTCCACCCTATGCAAGACTGTACAACTAATTGTCTATTGTGGAAAGTCCACCCTATGCAAGACTGGTACAACTAATTGTCTATTGTGGAAAGTCCACCCTATGCAAGACTGGTACAACTAATTGTCTATTGTGGAAAGTCCACCCTATGCAAGACTGGTACAACTAATTGTTATTGTGGAAAGTCCACCCTATGCAAGACTGGTACAACTAATGTCTATTGTGGAAAGTCCACCCTATGCAAACTGATACAACTAATTGTCTATTGTGGAAAGTCCACCCTATGCAAGACTGGTACAACTAATTGTCTATTGTGGAAAGTCCACCCTATGCAAGACTGGTACAACTAATTGTCTATTGTGGAAAGTCCACCCTATGCAAGACTGGTACAACTAATTGTCTATTGTGGAAAGTCCACCCTATGCAAGACTGGTACAACTAATTGTTTATTGTGGAAAGTCCACCCTATGCAAGACTGGTACAACTAATTGTCTATTGTGGAAAGTCCACCCTATGCAAGACTGATACAACTAATTGTCTATTGTGGAAAGTCCACCCTATGCAAGACTGGTACAACTAATTGTCTATTGTGGAAAGTCCACCCTATGCAAGACTGGTACAACTAATTGTCTATTGTGGAAAGTTCACCCTATGCAAGACTGGTACAACTAATTGTTTATTGTGGAAAGTCCACCCTATGCAAGACTGATACAACTAATTGTCTATTGTGGAAAGTCCACCCTATGCAAGACTGGTACAACTAATTGTCTATTGTGGAAAGTCCACCCTATGCAAGACTGGTACAACTAATTGTCTATTGTGGAAAGTTCACCCTATGCAAGACTGGTACAACTAATTGTTTATTGTGGAAAGTCCACCCTATGCAAGACTGGTACAACTAATTGTTATTGTGGAAAGTCCACCCTATGCAAGACTGTACAACTAATTGTCTATTGTGGAAAGTCCACCCTATGCAAGACTGATACAACTAATTGTCTATTGTGGAAAGTCCACCCTATGCAAGACTGATACAACTAATTGTCTATTGTGGAAAGTCCACCCTATGCAAGACTGGTACAACTAATTGTCTATTGTGGAAAGTCCACCCTATGCAAGACTGATACAACTAATTGTCTATTGTGGAAAGTCCACCCTATGCAAGACTGATACAACTAATTGTCTATTGTGGAAAGTCCACCCTATGCAAGACTGGTACAACTAATTGTCTATTGTGGAAAGTTCACCCTATGCAAGACTGGTACAACTAATTGTATTGTGGAAAGTCCACCCTATGCAAGACTGGTACAACTAATGTCTATTGTGGAAAGTCACCCTATGCAAGACTGGTACAACTAATTGTCTATTGTGGAAAGTCCACCCTATGCAAGACTGTACAACTAATTGTCTATTGTGGAAAGTCCACCCTATGCAAGACTGGTACAACTAATTGTTTATTGTGGAAAGTTCACCCTATGCAAGACTGGTACAACTAATTGTTTATTGTGGAAAGTCCACCCTATGCAAGACTGGTACAACTAATTGTCTATTGTGGAAAGTCCACCCTATGCAAGACTGGTACAACTAATTGTCTATTGTGGAAAGTCCACCCTATGCAAGACTGGTACAACTAATTGTCTATTGTGGAAAGTCCACCCTATGCAAGACTGGTACAACTAATTGTCTATTGTGGAAAGTCCACCCTATGCAAGACTGGTACAACTAATTGTCTATTGTGAAAGTCCACCCTATGCAAGACTGGTACAACTAATTGTCTATTGTGGAAAGTCCACCCTATGCAAGACTGGTACAACTAATTGTCTATTGTGGAAAGTCCACCCTATGCAAGACTGATACAACTAATTGTCTATTGTGGAAAGTCCACCCTATGCAAGCCTGATACAACTAATTGTCTATTGTGGAAAGTCCACCCTATGCAAGACTGGTACAACTAATTGTCTATTGTGGAAAGTCCACCCTATGCAAGACTGATACAACTAATTGTCTATTGTGGAAAGTCCACCCTATGCAAGACTGATACAACTAATTGTCTATTGTGGAAAGTCCACCCTATGCAAGCCTGGTACAACTAATTGTCTATTGTGGAAAGTTCACCCTATGCAAGACTGGTACAACTAATGGTTTATTGTGGAAAGTCCACCCTATGCAAGACTGGTACAACTAATTGTTTATTGTGGAAAGTCCACCCTATGCAAGACTGATACAACTAATTGTCTATTGTGGAAAGTCCACCCTATGCAAGACTGATACAACTAATTGTCTATTGTGGAAAGTCCACCCTATGCAAGCCTGGTACAACTAATTGTCTATTGTGGAAAGTTCACCCTATGCAAGACTGGTACAACTAATGGTTTATTGTGGAAAGTTCACCCTATGCAAGACTGGTGCAACTAATTGTCTATTGTGGGAAGTCCACCCTATGCAAGACTGGTACAACTAATTGTCTATTGTGGAAAGTCCACCCTATGCAAGACTGGTACAACTAATGGTTTATTGTGGAAAGTTCACCCTATGCAAGACTGGTACAACTAATGGTTTATTGTGGAAAGTCCACCCTATGCAAGACTGGTACAACTAATTGTCTATTGTGGAAAGTCCACCCTATGCAAGACTGATACAACTAATTGTCTATTGTGGAAAGTCCACCCTATACAACTAATTGTTTATTGTGGAAAGTCCACCCTATGCAAGACTGATACAACTAATTGTCTATTGTGGAAAGTCCACCCTATGCAAGACTGATACAACTAATTGTCTATTGTGGAAAGTTCACCCTATGCAAGACTGGTACAACTAATTGTCTATTGTGGAAAGTCCACCCTATGCAAACTGATACAACTAATTGTCTATTGTGGAAAGTCCACCCTATGCAAGACTGGTACAACTAATTGTCTATTGTGGAAAGTCCACCCTATGCAAGACTGGTACAACTAATTGTCTATTGTGGAAAGTCCACCCTATGCAAGACTGGTACAACTAATTGTCTATTGTGGAAAGTCCACCCTATGCAAGACTGATACAACTAATTGTCTATTGTGGAAAGTCCACCCTATGCAAGACTGGTACAACTAATTGTCTATTGTGGAAAGTCCACCCTATGCAAGACTGGTACAACTAATTGTCTATTGTGGAAAGTCCACCCTATGCAAGACTGATACAACTAATTGTCTATTGTGGAAAGTCCACCCTATGCAAGACTGATACAACTAATTGTCTATTGTGGAAAGTTCACCCTATGCAAGACTGGTACAACTAATTGTCTATTGTGGAAAGTTCACCCTATGCAAGACTGGTACAATGGAATAGTGTACCAACAATGATTTGTCGGTTGCATTACCTTATCACACTAAAGACGATTTGTTGTATGGGTTGCATAATAATATATATATATGTGGATAATCGTTCCAAAAATAGCCTCCAAATATGTGGATAATCGTTCCAAAAATATTTGTAAGTGACCTTTATAAATGCAGTTCAATATAAAGCTATTAGATGTGCCCTTTAACGTAAGCAGCCCGACAAGGAAATCGCAGTGGCTGCTTAATAGAGGGCAAATGTATTATAAAACATCTGGAAACTGCCTGTTTAATACAGATTGGCTGCTTTAAGGAGTTAACCACTAACACAGGTTTGATTGTACATTTCTTGATTGTACACACCAAATTATATTGCCAGATCTCCCCATGCAGTAAACTTTCATAGAATGGAAAGCACATAGTCAAAACCGAATGATTTCCTGTATGGCGTTTTATTATAAATTTGCCCCTATATTAAACAGCCACTTTCTGTGATTCCTTGGATGGCTGCTTAATAGAGGGGCAAATTTATAATAAAACACCATACAGGAAATCATTCCATTTGGACGAAGATTGCATTAGTGACCGCCTCGTCGATACCCTAGACATGACCATATTCACTGAAAAAAATATTTGACCTCACGGGCCATGCTCGGTTTGATCCCGGGTTCACCATTTGAAAGATTCGGCAAAATCCAGCTGGCAGTTCGCAAGATTTTTAAGAATTTGTGCTCTTTTTATACAGCGTCCATTCTGGATTACGGAACAATTATGCAATCCCTTACTTACCCAAAGTATCATTTGGTTACTGAGAAGACGTTTGAAAATGTTCACAGACAGACACATTGAGGTAGCAATACCTCACATGAGCTTCTTTGCTCAGGCGAGCTAACAACACGACTGATTGAATGCTTTGATATCGAGAGCCTTTACTTATTCTTCCAATTTGTCATTTTGCTAACAACGTTCAGCTACCACTATTGATCACGAGATCGGCACTTCAATACGGTCAAAGTTAAGGGTTATTCCCTACATAATACAAGGAGTATCGAGACTTACCATAGCGACATCTCTGAACCTGCTAAATCAATTTCAAAATAGTAATGTTTAACCTCTGAAACTGCTGATCAGTTGTTAAAATAATTGCCAAGACCTGAACGATTTAGCTACCAGAGGTCACGATGCTGCACACTCGGTGATATAGTGATGTGGGAGAAATTGAAGCTGGTGGCTATGAATAGGAGAACGATTTTTGCCACAAAGTTCCATGAAAATGATTATTGCACAAGCCATAGCTGCATTGAATTTGTACATGAAACCGAGTCTTATTTCAATTCAAATTATTATGGGGGTAATTCTTAAATAATTGCATTACAAATGATTGAATAAGTAACTATTCCAAGATCAGGGTTCCCGCTGTCGGTCGCCAAAAAATAATATCGGTGCTAAATTTTGTACATTGGCGAAACTTTTAAAAAATATTTATTTGTAACTATATGGCTCTTGGTTGGCTACTAGTATTTAAATTGGCGCAGACAAACATTCAGACAGAGCGAACCCTGGGGATGAATACAATTCAAAGACTTGTTTCAGCAGGGTTAGAATTTTTGGGAGAAGTGATAAAGCGTGCGATCACATTGTTTAATAAATTTCAACTAAATATGGTTAAAATGCACAGTATGGCCATTAAATACATTTGAACAAGAGTGCTTTATAATGGGCCAGTGTATTTTACTGGACAAAATTTTGTATGAAAATATTATAGGGAGAAGTGGGACCCTCTGTGGGGGTGGGGGGTGGCAAGGTCCCTAGGGCGACACTAGAATGATCCCTGGTTTCAGTGTTTATAGTTCATCGTACAATGGACAAAACATTCACAATACTTTGGCTCAGATGAGCTTCTGTAATCAATAAATTACAAATTCAAATATTTTCAGATTTTTTTTATTGTTCGACACTGTACATAGATTTAACGGTAAGATTTCTGGTATCTTGCCCTGGGACCTGGTCCTCCAAACTTCTTGGGCTCGCAGCGTCTAGGATCGGCAACCAGCAGGCTTTTATCGTAGGCTATCAACAGGTCCTTGATCTCCTTCTTGGACGCCTCATCAACATCTGTCAACAAATTCAAAGTAATATTATACAACAATATTTACTACAATCACTGACCATTTGTGTGAACGTGGATCATCAATTGGCTGGATGTTCTCTTTTGAGACGTTTATTCAAAATTTAGAATATTTAAGGTCAAGATTAGTATCCTCTGTTCTGTTCTATTCGATACCTTTTATTTAATCTTTTATACCATTCGCTTACTCACCAGTTTTTACCATTATATGTTTGTTTGTTCTTACGACTTTAAATTCGCACAAATAGCTTAGGCCGTATGGCAACTCTCCAGTCATTATTGGTGGAGGACTCCGGATGTCCCACCAAGGGGTATTGCTAGTACCTATGCAACCCCCGGTAGAACCACTGACCTACCTCATGCCAGCTGGAAAGTTTTCTCACATGAAAGAATTCGACATGCCCCAGTGGGATTAGAACCTACAGTGGCGAGGAGCAAGCGATTTGAAATAAACAGATATAAACCCGTTCGCTCATTGAAGCACCTCTTGACGCCATTACCAATACGACATACATTGACAATGTAGTAGTCAAACCAATGTTCATAAACCCATTCCCTCATAGAAGCACCTCTTGAAGCCATTACCAATACGACCTACATTGACAATGTAGTAGTCAAACCAATGTTCATAAACCCTTTCCCTCATAGAAGCACCTCTTGACGCCATTACCAATACGACCTACATTGACAATGTAGTAGTCAAACCAATGTTCATAAACCCTTTCCCTCATAGAAGCACTTCTTGACGCCATTACCAATACGACCTACATTGACAATGTAGTAGCCAAACCAATGTTCAAAATAAAGGCCAGAATCCCATGTAGTCCCAGTAATATCTATGGAGGTGGGATAGATGTGGCGACTACTTATCCACTGCATGATAGCTAAATGGCTGTGGTTTGTATGGAGATATAATAGTATATTAAACTAAACATCGATGAAGGAAAGGGTCAACATCTCGGCTACGTTTTACTTTACGGTATATAACTTATCTATTCTTCATTTTCCGTTTTCCACCTATTGACAATAATGTTGTACTGCACCTATTGACAATAATGGTGTACTGCACCTATTGACAATAACGTTGTACTGCACTTATTGACAATACTATATTTTGAAGATAACATTGTCACAATTGTCAACGTAAAGTTGTTTTCCAGGCAATTAGTGACCATTTGCTTGTTTCCACAGTAACACATCAGAGCGATTCTGACAAAAGTTATTCTGCAACTTCTTAATGTAAGGCATCATCACTGTGCTACCAGCAAGCATGATCACTCATCAACTATCATATAGATATATATATGAGATATATATAAAATGTTATTATAAACTACTTCAAAAATCAAATCACATTTGCAAACAACATAGATCCAGATCAGCAGCTGAGTAACACCACATCTGATCAGGATCTATGTGGTTTGCTATTCAGACAAGTGTTTTAGCTCCATTATCCACTGATCTGGCTCTGTTGCTAGCGTACAAATGTTTTTTCCCCCCATAACATGCGTAATAAAATTGGCTATAAAATGAAAACTAGTCACAATTTTTTTTTCAGATCTTACAAAAAATTCCCACTATGCTACTGACCCAACAACACACTTGTAAAGTAGTTCCCAATTTAAGTCACCATTTTATTTCAACTTCTTATGTATTCAATAAAATTGTTATGAATTATGAAATACATTTCCTGGAATCGCGTTGTTATCTAGCTTGTTTGCAAAACACAGAGTGATACATTCAAGTCCTGAGATTCAATTTCTTATATTACACAAGTCAGCAATATTATACACTTCTAATTATACATAGTCAATTTCACAAGCTATCTTTGAACATGAATCCCCTCCTCAGATTCTGGGTGATCAAGCAGTTATCTACCTGTACCTGGATCTAACAGTTTATCTATCTACCTGGATCCAACAGTTTATCTATCTACCTGGATCCAACAGTTGTTCTATCTACCTGGATCCAACAGTTTATCTATCTACTTGCATCAAACATTTAATCTATCTACTTGCATTCAACAGTTTATCTACCTGGATCCAACATTTAATCTATCTACTTGCATTCAACAGTCTATCTACCGGGATCCAACAGTTTATCTATCTACCTGGATCCAACAGTTTATCTATCTACCTGGATCCAACAGTTTATCTACCTGGATCCAACAGTTTATCTATCTACCTGGATCCAACAGTTTATCTATCTACCTGGATCCAACATCCAACAGTTTATCTACCTGGATCCAACAGTTTATCTATCTACCTGGAACCAACATCCAACAGTTTATCTACCTGGATCCAACAGTTTATCTATCTACCTGGATCCAACATCCAACAGTTTATCTATCTACCTGGAACCAACATCCAACAGTTTATCTACCTGGATCCAACAGTTTATCAATCTACCTGGATCCAGCATAGTATAGTATAGCCCTTCCCTCAACACAATATAGTTAGAATGTAATATTAGGACACTACTGAATATGTTTCTTGACAGTTAAATAATTTGTGGGTGGAGCAAACACTTCAGAGCGATTCTGACAAAAGATATTGTGCATCTTCTGAAACACATTATCATCACAGTGTATGCCGACTACGTTTCTAGACAGTTGAACCATTTACACCGTTATAGCAGCCCACCACATATAGCCGCCCCATGCAGCAAGCCCACATATAGCCGTCGTTTCATAATCCCATAGATATTTATTATGGAGTATTCAGTATCGATCATCACAATAACTCACTAGCCCGAAGCTCATCTTATTTTGGGCTAGTAGAAATTGTTGAAAGTTTAAACTTTATTTATTTTACATCGATCGCGAAACAAATGTAACAAACTTATATTAACCACTCTTGTTGGCGCGAATGAAATCATAGATGTGATCCTTCGTGCATGAGGACACGGCAGTACCAGGAGAAAACACACCTCTCCGATCTGGCGACCACCGTACCATCTCACATGCTTCCCGGTCCGAGGATCGAACCCTGGTTGCATTGGTGAGAAGCAAGTGTGCTGCTAACCGGAAAACCAGCAGAAAACTTGAAAGATAAAGTCTTTGGATTATTACATTTGGCAATGCAGCAGTCATTTAGGTAGGTCAATAGTGCTGCTGAGAATATGTTATGGTAAAGTCTGCAGTACAGTGTGCCTATTGCTGATCAGCAGTATGGAGATAAACATGAGTAATTACCTAACAATATGCTGGTGGGTGGGGCAAACACTTCAGAGCGATTCTGACAAAAGTTATTGTGCAACTTCTGAAAGTCATGATCATCACTGTATTGATCCACTCTATCTATCTATCTATCTATCTATCTATCTATCTATCTATCTATCTATCTATCTATCTATCTATCTATCTATCTATCTATCTATCTATCTATCTATCTATCTATCTATCACCTATCTATCTATCTACTTGCATTCAATAGGTTATCAATCTACCTGTACCTGGATCCAATAGTTTATCAATCTACCTGTACCTGGATCCAACAGTTTATCTACCTGGATCCATCAGTTTATCTATCTGGATCAAGCAGCTCTATCTATCTACCTGAATTCAACAGGTTATTTATCTACCTGGATCCAGTAGAGTATATCCCTTCCCTCAAAACAATATAGTTAGAATGTAATATTAGAAGGACACTACTGAATATGTTTCTTGACAGTTAAATAAGTTGTGGGTGGGGCAAACACTTCAGAGCGATTCTGACAAAAGATATTGTGCATCTTCTGAAAAACATTATCATCATAGTGTATGCCGACTACGTTTCTAGACAGTTGAACCATTACTCCACATGAACGCCATACAACACTGTTATAGCAGCGCACACAGAGCAGCAGCGCACATAGAGACGTTGTGGACGACGCTTCATATTCCCATAGATATTTATTATGGAGTATTCAGTATCGATCATCACAATAACACACTACCCGTACGTAGCTCATCTATTTCAGCAGAAATTGTTGAAAGTTTAAGATTAAACTTTATTTGTCTTACACCGATTGCGAAACAAACGTAACAACTTATATTAACCACTCTCGTTGGCGCGAATGAAAGCATAGATGTGATCCTTGGTGAAAACACACCTCTCCGATCTGGCGACGACAGTACCATCTCACATACTTCCCGGTTCGAGGATCGAACCCTGGAAGTCTTTGGATTTTTACATTTGGCAATAGTGCTGCTGAGAATGTGTTATGGTAAAGTCTGCAGTACAGTGTGCCTATTGCTTATCAGCAGTATGGAGATAAACATGAGTAATTAACTAACAATATGCTGGTTGGTGGGGCAAACACTTCAGAGCGATTCTGACAAAAGTTATTGTGCAACTTCTGAAAGTCATGATCATCATCAGTGTGTCGACCGAATCAACAAAACTAACTATAATGTCCTAACAAACTGGTAACAGGTGTAGTGCAATGAATATGTAAAACATATACTTACATTTCTGGTAGTAGGCAACCAGAGACTTTGAGATGGCTTGTCGGATAGCTGAAATACATACAAGTAGATGTGTAATAAACATACTATTGTAGCCTTGGACTCCGTGGTCACGGTTGTCGACTTCATATCACTCGACCCCCACCACCGCAGGTTGGAATTCCACTGAGGTATTGACAATAGATCCATGCCATGCGAGCACCATCCATGACTCGGGACACATCAACAAACTGACCATAGATCTGTGCTACATGAGCACCACCCAAGACTCGGAACACATATCAACAAACTGACCATAGATCTGTGCTACATGAGCACCACCCATGACTCGGGACACATATCAACAAACTGACCATAGATCTGTGCTACATGAGCACCACCCATGACTCGGGACACATATCAACAAACTGACCATAGATCTGTGCTACATGAGCACCACCCATGACTCGGGACACATATCAACAAACTGACCATAGATCTGTACTACATGAGCACCACCCATGACTCGGGACACATATCAACAAACTGACCATAGATCTGTGCTACATGAGCACCATCCATGACTCGGGACACATCAACAAACTGACCATAGATCTGTGCTATATGAGCACCACCCACGACTCGGGACACATATCAACAAACTGACCATAGATCTGTGCTACATGAGCACCACCCCTGACTCGGGACACATCAACAAACTGATCATAGATCCATGCCACTTGAGCACCACCCATGACACTGAACACATCAACAAACTTACCATAGATCTGTGCTACGTGACCACCACCCCTGACTCGGACTCGTATATCAACACCAGCAAACTTCTCCTTTCCCAACAACAGGAATGGCTCTTGAAGCTAAAAATATAGAAGAGAAAATGTTTAGTTTCTTAGTTGCCTGTTATGGTAATATTCAGCTTTTGCGAAATTAGCTACATGCGTAATTGTTTTTGGGATTTAAAATCGCATCAACAGCTTCGGTCATATGGCGACTCCAGCTATTATTGGTGGCAGAATCCCTCCGAGCAGTATTTCAGACGGGCATGGGTAGAACCACCGACCTTCAGCTGCATAGCTTCCTCACATCCCTAGTGGGATTCGAACCTATAGTGGTGAGGGGCAAGATTAGTGATTTGAAATCAATGACCGTAACAACTCGGCCACTATAGGTACATGTACGCATCAAATGTGAAGAGATCCGGTTAGATAAATCCTCCTCTGCAGTTAACCCGATTCATTTATAATGGGAATGTGAAGGAGACCTCTCTGGTTCAATGCATATACAAAATCATAGTAGCAACTGTTCATGATCACTGTGGTGGAAAGTTACTACCGCATAGAAGCAACCGTTCATGATCACTGTAGTGGAAAGTTACTACCGCATAGAAGCAACCGTTCATGATCACTGTAGTGGAAAGTTACTACCGCATAGAAGCAACTGTTCATGATCACTGTAGTGGAAAGTTACTACCTCATAGAAGCAACTGTTCATGATCACTGTAGTGGAAAGTTACTATCACATAGAAGCAACTGTTCATGATCGCTGTAGTGGAAAGTTACTACCGCATAGAAGCAACCGTTCATGATCACTGTAGTGGAAAGTTACTACCGCATAGAAGCAACCGTTCATGATCACTGTAGTGGATAGTTACTACCTCATAGAAGCAACTATTCATGATCACTGTAGTGGAAAGTTACTACTTCAAGGATCAATCTATCGATTTATAGAATGTGTGAATATTACAAGAACTGCGTCCTGGATTTGTAGAGAACATATTACGCAAGCAAAAAGTTACACATCAGAGCGCTGTGGAAGTTTTAATCAGCAACTTCTCATAAGCAGAACCGGTAAATGGTATCATCATTGTGTAACTGTGGCAAGGGGGAGAAAGAAAGAATAAGGAAATCCTTTGGTATTTTCGGCTGTTATTGGAGGAGGAAGACCCTGGGTGCCCCTCTGTACAGTATTTCAGGCACCCATATTGAACCATCGTTCCGCAAGCCAGCTGGATAGCTTCCTCATAATATGACACCCCACAGTGGGATTCGAACCAGCCGCAGTGAGGGGTAAGTAATTTAAAGTCAACGACCGTAACCACTCACTCCCCCCCATCATAAAAGTTTATTATTTAGTTACAAACCGATAAAATCTTATAATCATCACCATATATACTTATTTCAGGCACGAATCAATAATCACAAACTCTACAAACATAAAACTGCCACATAACAAGCTACTAAAACGTTTTACAAGTACACATCAGAGCGCTGTGGAAGTTTTAATCAGCAACTTCTCATAAGCAGAACCGGTAAATGGTATCATCATTGTGTAACTGTGGCAAGGGGGAGAAAGAAAGAATAAGGAAATCGTTTGGTATTCGGATAGTGGAGTTAAAACACTGAATAGCAAACAACATAGATCCTGATCAGACATGGCATTACGCCGCGGCTATTTCATTCGGTCAAGATTGCAATGTATGTTGCATAAAAGTTGTATGACGGGCCATTACCAATTTACGCAACATTCACCTCGGAGAGTGTGATGTGTAATCACGGACACTCATTGCCATAGAAGTCGGTTGGTTTATCTTCATCATCGGTGACTGGACATGTCAACGAGTTTATTTCCACCATGCATAGTGCTGCATACCAGCAACAGGCTGTAACAGTTACACTATAATGTCCTATCACATAAGAGATTTGAAGTAAACGATCTCAACAACTCGGTGAAACAAAACTTGTTAATCATTAGCACATGGTGGGGCACCAAACTAGCAAATTCAACTTAGTCAAACTGTTGCCGTTCTAGCTTCTGTGGACAGCAGTTTACTGCTGTACTATAAGATAACCTGATTCAATATAAGTAAATATAAAATAGCACACATCAGAGTTTCCGTATCAGCATTGCAAACTATGACGGCATTTCCTATCAAGACAAAAGGTTCATCATTTGTGTGGCTTTTGTTTTCAAACCTGAATGTTTTATCTATCCTTATTAGATCATGCTCCAGCTTGATACATGCTAATCAATCGAGGATTTACTCTATGACACACTATTGTCAACAACAGGACGGGGAGCATTTTGATTGGGGTAGGACTTGCTATTGTGGAGTTTTACACAAACACACGAAAAATAGCACTTCAGTCATTTGAATCATGTTGCTTGTTTGTACAGGTTTTACGTCTACATCAGCAGCATTTTGGGCTACATCGCATGCAGGCAGCTTACCTAACAACACCTTTCCTGGGCAGGCTACAGCTGATAACCAGTACTTGGGTGCACTAATCTCCGTAAGAAATTACCAGCTTTTTTCAAATAAATGAGACACAGCCCTAACCTGGGACCATCGGTAATGATAGGTTACATTGGTATACAAGTCAGCGACTGTAACAACCCATTTGAATCAATTTGCTGAACAGAACATGTAACGGATGTGACTGGTGTGGTTTGCGCTAAAATTAGTATCAAATTATGGCATGGCAACAAACCAGTAATATTACAAATGCTATGTTATAAACGCGTGAAATTATTGATCAAGCCGTCTGCAGATTTTGTTTAACCCTTTTCCTGCTGAGTAAACAGGGATCATTCTAGAGGGCGATGTGGGCAAAATTGTCGCCTAGGGACCCTGACATCGCCCTCTGGGGCCCCCACTTATCCCTAAAAAAATTAAAATATTTTTTGGTTTTACGATTTTCAAACAAATTTTGTCTAGTAAGATACACTGGCCCATTATAAAGCGCTCCTATTCAAATGTTGTATTTAATGGTTGGTTGTACTGTGCATTTTAACCCTATTTTGCAGAACACCATTTTAAGGAAGCGATCACGTGCTTTCTCGCTTCTCCCAAAAATTCTGACCTAGAATGAACATTGAGTAAATAAAATCACATTTGCAGACACCATAGATCAGCCACGGCGTAAAACAGTTACACATCAGAGCGCTGTGGAATATATAATCAGCAACTTCTCAGAAGCAGAACTGGTAAATCCATTATCATCATTGTGTAACTGTGCCATGGAGGAAGAAAACAAAGAAATATTTTTAATAAACAATGGATTATAAATTCACCTTGCTCTGTAGGTTACATAAAATACTAATGAACCTGGCCATTATCAATTCAACATACAAGTTACATAACTTCACCATACAAGTTACAGAACAATCACCTCAGAGAGTGTGTTGTGTAATCACGGACACTCATTGCCATCGGTTGGTTTATTTTCATCATCGGTGACTGAACATGGTTACAAGTTTCATGTCCACAAAGTATAAAGAAAGATGCAACGCATTACCTTCCTATCACATTACAGTACAGGGTGACTCCGGCAATCAGAATTGCTTAATGTCATTAAATTAAAATTGCACACATCAGATTTTCCGTATCAGCATTATTAACTATGACGGCATTTCCTATCAAGACAAAAAGGTTCATCACTTGTGTGGCATACATTCATTTATTTCTTAAAATTTGATTTATTTTACACTCAACATAAATTTGACTTGAATACGTGAAGAGTAGTCTGTTTATGTTATGTTATATTTCGGGTTTTACGCCTGCATCAGCACCATTTCGGGCTATATCGCCAGCGGGCAGTTTACCTAACAACACCTTTCCTGGGCAGGCTCCAGCGGTTAACCAGTACTTGGGTGCACCAACCTCCGTAAGAAACTGCCAACTTTTTCATATAAATGAGACACGACCTGAGCGGGGCTCGAACCCGTGACCATCAGTGATGTGTTTGACAGTGAATTCTTGCACATTTTATGATATTTATAGATGAAACATAATTCCTTTCCTTCACTGGCATCACATTTTATAATGAGTTCACAGTTACACATCAGAGCGCTGTGGAATATATAATCAGCAACTTCTCATAAGCAGAACTGGTAAATCCATTATCATCATTGTGTAACTGTCATTGTGGAAGTCGTGATAGCGCAGTGGATGCACATTCACTTCAGGTGCAAAAGGTTCGGAGTTCGAGTCCCGCTGGAGCCGTTACGATTGTGCCTTTATGCAAGCAAGGCATTTAATTTCCACGTTGCCTCTTCACTCCCCCTTGTGGCGATGGATTCCATCAGGAATGAGGTCTCGAGAGTGATTAATATAAGTTGTAAGAACTTGTTTCGCAATCGAGCTAAAATAAAGTTGTATAAACTAACTGTGAAATATGGAGTATGAAAACAAAGAAATGAACCCGGGACGTTTACACGTTTGTCAATCTAGAACAGCTCACTCATTTACAACACCTACATTGAAATATTGCGGATGGATATAAAAAATTACATAGATCTCAAACTGAAGTTACGACTGGTTGATTTCGAGACTGTAATCCAATCAAGATTTTGGTGTGATATCTGATATAAGAAATATTTCTTTTCCCTATTTCTAAGGGATTTGCAGTTACACATCAGAGCGCTGTGGAATATATAATCAGCAATTTCTCAGAAGCAGAACTGGTAAATCCATTATCATCATTGTGTAACTGTGGCAAGGGGAGAAGAAATGATCAAGAAATATTTTAATAATTTAAAGACGAAATATTTCAATAAACAGTGGGTTGCATAAAACGCGAATGAACCAGGCATTATCAATAACAATCACCTCAGAGAGTGTGTTGTGTAATCACTGACACTCATTGCCATAGAAGTCTGTTGGTTTATTTTCATCATTTGCGACAAAACATCGTTACAAGCTTCATTTCCACCGAGCATACCAGAAAAAAATCTGTAAAACTTTAATGTCCTAGCACATTTCTGTACAATGCGACTCCTGTGATCAGAATTGAAACAACTACCATACATGATCTAAGCTGTGCCATCTGATCTGGCTCTATACTGTTTGTAAGTGATTTTTTCTGCAGCTGGCGATCAAAAGGTTAAACGGTAATCTGGTTAATGTAATTAAACACGAAATTGCACACATCAGAGTTTCCGTATCAGCATTGTAAACTATGACGGCATTTCCTATCAAGACAAAAG
The DNA here is from genome assembly GCA_014843695.1 of Archivesica marissinica. Taxonomy (NCBI): domain Eukaryota; kingdom Metazoa; phylum Mollusca; class Bivalvia; order Venerida; family Vesicomyidae; genus Archivesica; species Archivesica marissinica. The sequence continues at coordinate 58,069,564 of CM026402.1, forward strand.
GTTCATCACGTGTGTGGCTTACAATGATTTCCAATCAGAATATTCTTCATCTTGATACATAAGTTATCTGTCTGAATGTTTGTTTCGTCTGCACTACTTCTGTCGCGAATTAGAAAAACTTGGGGCCAACTAAGAGCCACAGATAAATATTTGAAGCCATGTATTTGACAAAAATACGTTATGCCAAAAAAAGAGAAAAAACATGGCGCCATATATTTTCGCCAATTCACAAGATTTAGCGCCAGTATTTGATTGTTGACGCAATTGGCGACCGACGACGGGAACCCTGATGAATAAAGGTATAGATTGTGTGCTAGTCATTCTATGAGAATGAATAAAGGTATAGATTGTGTGCTAGTCATTCTATGAGAATGAATAAAGGTATAGATTGTGTGATACTCATTCTATGAGAATGAATAACGGTATAGATTGTGTGGTAGTCATTCTATGAGAATGAATAACGGTATAGATTGTGTGATACTCATTCTATGAGAATGAATAAAGGTATATATTGTGTGGTAGTCATTCTATGAGAATGAATAATGGTATAGATTGTAGGGTAGTCAATCTATGAGAATGAATAAAGGTATAGATTGTATGGTAGTCATTCTATGAGAATGAATAAAGGTATAGATTGTGTGGTAGTCATTCTATGAGAATGAATAAAGGTATAGATTGTATGGTAGTCATTCTATGAGAATGAATAAAGGTATAGATTGTGTGGTAGTCAATCTATGAGAATGAATAAAGGTATAGATTGTGTGGTAGTCAATCTATGAGAATGAATAAAGGTATAGATTGTGTGGTAGTCAATCTATGAGAATGAATAAAGGTATAGATTGTGTGGTAGTCAATCTATGAGAATGAATAAAGGTATAGATTGTATGGTAGTCAATCTATGAGAATGAATAAAGGTATAGATTGTGTGGTAGTCAATCTATGAGAATGAATAAAGGTATAGATTGTGTGGTAGTCAATCTATGAGAATGAATAAAGGTATAGATTGTGTGGTAGTCATTCTATGAGAATGAATAAAGGTATAGATTGTATGGTAGTCATTCTATGAGAATGAATAAAGGTATAGATTGTATGGTAGTCATTCTATGAGAATGAATAAAGGTATAGATTGTGTGGTAGTCAATCTATGAGAATGAATAAAGGTATAGATTGTGTGGTAGTCATTCTATGAGAATGAATAAAGGTATAGATTGTGTGGTAGTCATTCTATGAGAATGAATAAAGGTATAGATTGTATGGTAGTCATTCTATGAGAATGAATAAAGGTATAGATTGTATGGTAGTCATTCTATGAGAATGAATAAAGGTATAGATTGTATGGTAGTCATTCTATGAGAATGAATAAAGGTATAGATTGTGTGGTAGTCAATCTATGAGAATGAATAAAGGTATAGATTGTGTGGTAGTCAATCTATGAGAATGAATAAAGGTATAGATTGTGTGGTAGTCATTCTATGAGAATGAATAAAGGTATAGATTGTGTGGTAGTCAATCTATGAGAATGAATAAAGGTATAGATTGTGTGGTAGTCATTCTATGAGAATGAATAAAGGTATAGATTGTGTGGTAGTCAATCTATGAGAATGAATAAAGGTATAGATTGTGTGGTAGTCAATCTATGAGAATGAATAATGGTATAGATTGTGTGGTAGTCAATCTATGAGAATGAATAATGGTATAGATTGTGTGGTAGTCATTCTATGAGAATGAATAATGGTATAGATTGTGTGGTAGTCAATCTATGAGAATGAATAAAGGTATAGATTGTGTGGTAGTCAATCTATGAGAATGAATAAAGGTATAGATTGTGTGATACTCAATCTATGAGAATGAATAAAGGTATAGATTGTGTGGTAGTCAATCTATGAGAATGAATAAAGGTATAGATTGTGTGGTAGTCAATCTATGAGAATGAATAAAGGTATAGATTGTGTGGTAGTCAATCTATGAGAATGAATAAAGGTATAGATTGTGTGCTAGTCAATCTATGAGAATGAATAAAGGTATAGATTGTGTGGTAGTCATTCTATGAGAACAGTGTGATCGATACCTTGGGATATTTCATTACACACATCACAAGCTCCAGTAATGATGTTGGGTTTATTTTTAGATCTTAACACTGATTTTGGTGTGACATTTGATAACTTTATAAACTGACAGCACATATTCTAGCAGATTTGCAGTTACACATCAGAGCGCTGTGGAATATATAATCAGCAACTTCTCAGAAGCAGAACTGGTAAATCCATTATCATCATTGTGTAACTGTGCAAAGGTATAATTGATGAGGAAATCCCGGAATAAATAGCAGGCACATCTGAAGGTGCAACACTTTGCCATAGGGACATTGATTTTGTCTCCTGTTTTAGTCTTTGCTTAATCTTGCCAAGTAAGCTACAAACTAGTCATTGTACACACTCGTATTCAAATGTTGTATTTCATGGCCATACAAGTCATGTATTGTGTATTTCAACCACATTAAAAAAATTAATTCAATAATACCAATTTCCCCTCAGGGTCCCTAGGGCGACAATTTCGCCCACATCGCCCTGCCCTCTAAACTGATCCCTGAAGATGCATAAATTGCTACAGAAACAGGAATCAATTTCACAATATCTGGATTATTCACCACCATGCAAGTTGCATATTTTAACAATCACCTCAGAGAGTGTGTTGTGTAATCACGGACACTCATTGCCATAGAAGTCGGTTGGTTTATTTTCATCATCGGTGACTGGACATGGCCTCAAGTTTCATTTCCACAAAGTATATGTGACTCTGGCATTCAGAATTGAAACACAACTTAGCCTTACCCAATACAAGCTGTAGTTAATAACACTGCGATGTATATCTGAGATTCCATCGGGTATGCAAGTTTCCACTCTACAATTTAATGCTTAGGATTTGCATAAATTAAATGCAAAACCAAAATTATTAGTCCTAACCTCAAGTTATCAGACACCATAAAAGCCAATTCAGAGTTCAAACCGTTTCCTTTCTATTGTTGGTGACTAGTACTCCAGCATAATGCAAGTAAATATAAAAGTCCACACATCAGAGTTTCCGTATCAGCATTGTAAACTATGACGGCATTTCCTATCAAGATAAAAGGTTCATCATTTGTGTGGCTTACATTGTCTTATTAATTTAAGTTAATTTTGGAAACAGAACACATAACTAAGATATACAGCTCAACCGTTGATAGCGGTCACCTTCATTAAGCAGCTGACCAGTTTCCAAATATGTTGTTTTTATTTGCCCGCCATCTGTGCTAAGCAGCCACTTTCTGCAATTCCCTTGGCTGGCTGATTACGACAGGTTTGACTGTATATATGTATACACAGAAATATTGCTGATGGTTATAGAATGTACACAGATCTCAAGCTGAAGCAATAACTAATGATATATTGATTTTGAGATATTAACTAATTTACTCACTTTACACTTCGGTGTAACATTTGATATTTATATAAGAAAATTATTTCCTTTCTTTCACTGGTACACCATACCATGTATTACATTTTATAATGAATTTGCAGTTACATAGTTACACATCAGAGCGCTGTGGAATATATAATCAGCAACTTCTCATAAGCAGAACTGGTAAATCCATTATCATCATTGTGTAACTGTGCAAAGTGAGAAGAAAAAGAAATGAACCAGAGACTATTAAATGTTTGTCAATCTAGAACAGCTCACTCATTTACGACACCTACATTGAAATATTGCCTATGGATATAAAAAATTAAATCTTAAAATATAAGAAATATTTCTTTCCCATAACGGGAATTTCACAATTTCTAACGGATTTACAGTTACACATCAGAGCGCTGTGGAATATTTAATCAGCAACTTCTCAGAAGCAGAACTGGTAAATCCATTATCATCATTGTGTAACTGTACCATGGAGGAAGAAAACAAAGAAATGAACTCGGCACTTTACACATTTGTCATTCTAGGTGAACAGTTCGTTCAATGGCAGACATCAATCGGTTATTGCCCCTGAATACCTCCTAAAAGTATGTACCGGTAGGTCCTCTTAACCCTTTCAACACCACATACCTCTAAATTGGCTTACAAAAAGTGTAGATCCAGCTCGTGACGAGCCGTCTCATCAGGATCTGCACTTTTTTCAAGTAATATAACTATTTTTAGAATTTTTGTTACCAATTTTGATAAAATGAATTGGTCCGAATTTAATTTTCTTATTAATTTATTGGTCTAAGAATGTCATGGACCAGTCCATGTCAGTTACTTGGTGTTGAATGGGTTAAGTGTTTTTCTCTGTTTTTATTGTTGTTTCCTTTGCACATCATGCTATCAATTTTAATCCATGTTCTCATCTTATAATTATTAAATTACTAAAATTCGACCGATATCCTACAGTATATCCAATTGGTACTTACATGTATCTGTAAAGTTTTGTTATCAATTAATCAACATTATTTTAGGGAAGAAAAGTAAAATCATGGGATTCCAATTAAAGAGTGCTATGCATTTTGGGATAAATCAAGACTTTATCTGCCAATGGAGGTAACAGAAAAGCCGTCGCTCCTTAGGACACCTGTATTGAAATATTGTCGATGGATATAAAACATTACATAGATCTGAAGCTGAAGTATTACATAGATCTGAAGCTGAAGTATTACATAGATCTGAATCTGAGGTATTACATAGATCTGAAGTATTACATAGATCTGAAGCTGAAGTATTACATAGATCTGAATCTGAGGTATTACATAGATCTGAAGCTGAAGTATTACATAGATCTGAAGCTGAACTATTACATAGATCTGAAGCTGAAGTATTACATAGATCTGAAGTATTACATAGATCTGAAGCTGAAGTATTACATAGATCTGAAGTATTACATAGATCTGAAGCTGAAGTATTACATAGATTTGAAGCCGAGGTATTACATAGATCTGAAGCTGAAGTATTAAACGTTTTTTTGCGACCGTAATCCACTCAAGATTTTGGTGCTACATCTGATGTAAGAAATATTTCTTTTCCTCAACGGACATCAAAGTTTCAAGCAGATTTGCAGTTACACATCAGAGCGCTGTGGAATATATAATCAGCAACTTCTCATAAGCAGAACTGGTAAATCCATTATACTGTGCAGTGAGAAGAAAAAGAAATGATATAGAAATATTTCTTTTCCTCAACGGGCATCAAAATTTCTAAGGGATTTGCAGTTACACATCAGAGCGCTGTGGAATATATAATCAGCAACTTCTCAGAAGCAGAACTGGTAAATCCATTATCATCATTGTGTAACTCTGACAAGGGGAAAGAAACAGAAATATTTTTAATGAAAAGTGGGATTATAAATTCACCTTACACCGTAGGTTGCATAAAATACTAATGAACGGGCATTATCAATTCAACATACAAGGGGCATTATCAATTCAACATACAAGTTACATAACTTCACCATACAAGTTACATAACAATCACCTCAGAGAGTGTGTTGTGTAATCACGGACACTCATTGCCATAGAAGTCGGTTGGTTTATTTTCATCATCGGTGACTGTGTACATACATGGTTACAAGTTTCATATCCGCACAAAGTATGCCAGAAAAAAGTTGAAACACTTATTTTCCTATTACATTTTGGTACACGGCGACTCCTACAAGCACAATTGATACACTACTTGATTATTCTAAGCCATATCTATAACAACTTATTTTTGGATTCTATAACGTGGTTACATTTAGGTTTTGTACAAATTGCAAAACTGAAGTTGTCGTCAACGGTTAACCCATCATGCGGCACAATAAAAACAATTCACATAAAATAAAACTGTTTCCAGGACTCATTCTAGGGCCAAATTTTTGGGAGAAGTGAGAAAGCGCGTGATCGTGTCCTTATATGGTGTTATTTAATAAATTTCAACAAAAAAGGGTTAAAATGTACAGTATGACAATTAAATACATTTGAATACGAGTGCTTTATAATGGGCCAGTGTATCTTATTGGACACAAATTGTGTATGAAAATTGTAAAAAAAACAACATTTTTTAAAGGCAGAAGTGGGACACACAGAGGGCGAAGTCAGGGCGACTATTTCACCCTCTAAAATGATCCTTGGTTCCCATTCTATTGTTGGTGACTGTAGTACTTGTGTAATCAGGTTTAATGCAAGTAGATAATAAATATAAAATAGCACACATCAGAGTTTCCGTATCAGCATTGCAAACTATGACGGCATTTCCTATCAAGACAAAAGGTTCATCACGTGTGTGCCAACTTAGTCTTCCAATTTGAATGATCTACTTTGTTATATTGGTATCAGAAACAACAGCACGCCCATTCACGATGAAAACATTGAAATAATGTCAATGGATATTGAATGATAAGACAGGTCTCGAGTTGAAGCAAGAACATAACAATTGGTTGATTTTGAGATCTTAAACTGACCAACAAATTGTTCCTTTCCTTAACTGACGGAACATTTTCTAACAAATTAGTCTGCATCCGTGGTCGAATGGCTTAGGTCGCCGACTTGTTCGAGCCCCGATCAGACTTGTGTCTCTTTATATGAAAATGTTGACAGTTTCTTACAGATGTTGGTGCAACCAATTACTAATTAACTGCTGGAGCCTGCCCAGGAATGGTGTTGCTAAGTAAACGGCCCGTTGCTCATATGGGCAACCGCTAGCGACGATAAAAAATAAATAAAACAATTTGCAGTTACACATCAGAGCGCTGTGGAATATATAATCAGCAACTTCTCAGAAGCAGAACTGGTAAATCCATTATCATCATTGTGTAACTGTGACAAGGGGAAAGAAAAAGAAATATTTTAACTTTTTAATGAAAAGTGGGATTATAAATTCGCCTTACACTGTAGGTTGCATAAAACGCTATTGAACGGGCATTATCAATTCATAATACAAGTTACAGAACAATCACCTCAGAGAGTGTGTTGTGTAATCACGGACACTCATTGCCATAGAAGTCGGTTGGTTTATTTTCATCATCGGTGACTGTGTACATGAAAACAACATTTTTAAGGCAGAAGCGGGACACACAGAGGGCGAAGTCAGGACAACTATTTCGCCCTCTAGAATGATCCCTGGTTTCCATTCTATTGTTGGTGACTGTTAGTACTTGTGTAATCAGGTTTAATGCAAGTAGATAATAAATATAAAATAGCACACATCAGAGTTTCCGTATCAGCATTGCAAACTATGACGGCATTTCCTATCAAGACAAAGGGTTCATCACGCGTGTGCTACTTAGTCTTCCAATTTGAATGATCTACTCTTGTTATATTGGTATCAGAAACAACAGCACGCCGATTCACGATTAAAACATTGAAATAATGTCAATGGATATTGAATATTAAGACAGGTCTCAAGCTGAAGCAAGAACATAACAATTGGTTGATTTTGAGATCTTAAACCGACCAAGAAATAGTTCCTTTCCTTAACTGACGGAACATTTTCTAACAAATTAGTCTGCATCCGTGGTCGAATGGCTTAGGTCGCGGACTTGTCCGAGCCCCGCTCAGACTGTGTCTCTTTGTATGAAAATGTTGACCGCTTCTTACGGATGTTGGTGCAATCAATTACAAGTTAACCGCTGGAGCCTGCCCAGGAATGGTGTTGCTAAGTAAACTGCCCGTTGCTCATATGGGCAACCGCTAGACGATAAAAAAAATTTGCAGTTACACATCATCAGCAACTTCTCAGAAGCAGAACTGGTAAATCCATTATCATTGTGTACATTAAAAGATAGAACTGAAGAACAGTTGACTGCTTAATAGAGGGGAATATATTGAATAAAGTGAATCTGGTAACTGTACATCAAACACGTGGTTCGCTGTACCGTTATTTATTATGGAGTTGTGATAGCGCAGTCACAGTTTCCATTGAAGAAAATATAATTTACGCCACTTTTTTTAGCCGTCCCCCAACAATGATCCAAGAATTACTGTCTTGTATATTCGAGCTCAATATCCAGTAGTCTAATTAACATCCGGTCAAGGATTTAGGGATTTGCTGTGCTGACAGGTGTGAAATAGAACATAACTTGAATATTTTATAATAACCGAGATTGACAGCTGAAAAATGAAATAATTATTCCCCCGCCAATTCCTTTATATTTTCGCCAAATTGTGACCGCCAACGGGAAGCCTGCATAAATTGTAAGAACATATTGATCAAAGTAACCCATACGAATCACCTCAGAGAGTGTGTTGTGTAATCACGGACACTCATTGCCATAGAAGTCGGTTGGTTTATTTTCATCATCGGTGACTGAACATGGTTACAAGTTTCATGGCCATGAAGTATACCAGAAAGATGCAACGCATTACCTTCCTATCACGTTACAGTACAAGGTGACTCCGGCAATCAGAATTGCTTAATGTCATTAAATTAAAATTGCACACATCAGATTTTCCGTATCAGCAATTATAAAGAATATTAGGTTTCTGTCTTATAAATATATATTATTAGGCGAGCTGGAGAAAATATACAAGATGTAGAGCTTCGTATTTTTTCGGAGACAAGCCTAATAAATTATATTTATCAGACAATTACCTAATACTCTATATATCATATTTTCTGAAGCACACCCCCCCAGTTTTATTGTTCCAAATACATGTACGTGTATGCATTATCATACATATTATTATATATGTGATATCAATGTACAAATAAAGTACATATAGTTAATTTGCCTTGAGATAAAGTATATACCGGTAGATAAGATTTTTTAATATAGGTAGTTTGAGAAAGAATGAAAAAAGCATTAAACTAGAAAAACTATAACATAAAAAAAAGTTTAAAGTAGTACAATAGAAGAGCCATGAGTTCTTTGGGTGGAAACATAGTATTAGGCAGAAATATCAAAATGGGAGTCTAAAAAAATAAGTCCAGCCCCAGAGCGGGACCCGAATGATGACGGAAATTGCCACACGGACTCGAAGTTAGAACGGCGAACTGACGTGATCGAAATGCGGCAGAAACTGGGAAAGCCCGGGTGGGAAAGCCTCTCCAAAAAGGAATTGCGAACAATATCAGCCTATTATAGGGTCCAGTTCTTGTCATTGTTTTACAGCTGCATATATATATATTAACAAACCTAGTGAGGTCTCGGAGAAAAAATATGTTATCAGCCATTTTTTTAACTGGCCGTCGGTAACCGGCGCCAATATAATTGACCGTCTTATTAGGTGATAGGCCGTCGAAAAGACGGCCCGACGGCTCTCTGCCTAATACTGTGGGTGGAAATAACTTTTGTTATATATAAAAGGCTATTAACAATAAAATTACTCAAAAAGAAGCTTAGCGTGGAAACATTGCAGACTATTCATAGTTATGCCATATTTTGTGTGCGTGTTTGTTTTGAGTATTAAAGTCGAACAAACAGCGTACGTTATCGTATACTTTTCGGCTGCAAAAAGTTACACATCAGAGCGCTGTGGAAGTTTTAATCAGCAACTTCTCATAAGCAGAACCGGTAAATGGTATCATCATTGTGTAACTGTGGCAAGGGGGAGAAAGAAAGAATAAGGAAATCCTTTGGTATTTTCAGCTGTTATTGGAGGAAGACCCTGGGTACCCCTCTGTACAGTATTTCATGCACGGAAGGGCACCCATATTGAACCGGCGTTCCGCAAGCCAGCTTCCTCATAATATGACACCTCACAGTGGGATTCGAACCAGCCTCAGTGAGGGGTAAGTAATTTCAAGTCAATGACCATAACCACCCCCCCATCATAAAAATTTATTATTTAGTTACAAACTTCTCATAAGCAGAACCAATAAAATCTTATAATCATCACCATATATACTCATTTCAAGCACAAATCAATCAACTCTACAAACATAAAACTGCCACATAACAAGCTACTAAAACGTTTTACAAGTACACATCAGAGCGCTGTGGAAGTTTTAATCAGCAACTTCTCATAAGCAGAACCGGTAAATGGTATCATCATTGTGTAACTGTGTCATAAACATCGGAAACAAACATCTTTCAACAGCACGTGAACATGGCAATTCAGCATTAAGGGTGCAACGATACGCCTACCTCACGATACTTTGGTCACGATACGATACGTATCGCGATATGGTTTTATGGATCCAAAGGGGAAAATATAGAAAATAGTTAAACTTTTCAAGTACATTTACTAATTAAAGCAAATGATTAACTGTAAAACAAGCAGTTATATAAACAATATAAACAATGCCTAGCCTACGCTCAGCCTATTAAACTGTTCCAACAGAAACATTTCCTGGGTTTAAAGTTTCATATTTTTCTTTAGAAAAATCAAAGTATCCACATTCTGTGGTAACAAAGAAGACCGCTGGGCAGTTACAATGTCTCCTGCTGTTGAGAACACGCATTCGCTAGAGACGGATGTGCCTTGAATGGCCAGGTACGATCTGGCTAGTTTTGATAGTAGAGGAAAGTGAAGTTTCGGATACGTCGATGTTCGGATGATGACGCTTCATGTGCGTAGTCATGTTGGTCGTGCTACCCGTTTTATATGACACGTCCGTGAAACAATGGCGGCAAGTGGTTGTTTCTTTCACCGTTGTTTTTACGCCGTCAACTATATTAAATTTGAATCCAAAATGCGCCCATATTTTTAATTTGAAAGCTGCCGGTGGTAATTCAGCCGTGTTCGTTTTGTTTCTAAGAGTAGTCTCCCTTCCGTTGGAGTCGGGAATAATTGCCGTACCGTAACGGGCATGCAGCGTATCGAACCGTGGCCCTAGTACCGCGATAAACCGTCCCACGGTATAGCACCCTTATTCAGCATGTTTATAAATGATACAATTTTCCCTCTTGTGGCAGCATGGCCACACCTCATTATCACTTAAAACATAAATTCCATGTATGGTTAATGGAATTACCAACAGCTACACATCAAAGTGATGTGGAAGGCGTAAGCAGTAACTTTTCAATATACGATGTCTTCTTCTGCAGAATACATGTGTAAATGTTACTATTGGTCAAGGTTAATAACCGATGTGTGACTTATGAAGTGTTTCTAAAAGACCACATCAGTATATATCTGATGAATAATAGAACATTATTGGTCTAGTAAACTTTCATTCGGTCTTGTAAAAGTTCAAAGTTGATCAAACCCAAATGTTTGAGGTCATACGAATCGAGGACAAATGTAATGCGAGCATTTGGTTTCAGGCTATATCAAGCCGGGTAAACATTATTGTCTACAAGATAGTTAAAAATATATGTAGATAAAATACATGTATGTAGCAAAATTGTAATGAAAAAGGTAAGGAAAATTTGCTTCAAGGAATTTGGAACTATTCCATTTCATTTTAGCTCATTTCTTTAGCTACGGTTCAGCAACAATAGGCATTCAAGTTTAGAATGTGTGCTTTAATAAGTGTACACATCAGAGCGCTGTGGAATATTTAATCAGCAACTTCTCATAAGCAGAACTGGTAAATCCATTATCATCATAGTGTACATTAAAAGGTAGAGGTAGTTGCTTTGAAAAGTCGACTGCATAACAGATAGCATACATTGAATAACATGGTGATCAGTGAATATTGTAACTGCAGAGAATATAACTCTGTCAAACACACGGTTGACTGTACCTTTATTTATTGTGGAGGTTGTGATGGCGCAGTGGTAGCAAGTTCGCTTCAGGTGCGAGAGGACTGGAGTTAGCCATCAACTGTAGCCATTACGATTGTGCCCTTAGGGAAAGCACTTAAAAAATAAATCGCGAAATTCTCTCTGGACCCTAATGAGGTCTCGAGAGCAATTAAGCAAAGTTGTAAGAACTTGTTTCGCATTCGGGCAATATAAATTTGCATGAACTAAACTATACCTTTATTACCAAAGAATTATATTACATGTACTTATTAGTAGATGGACTATTAACACAGTTTGCTTTTATATACATTATTTCCTAATTATACCTTGTATCTCAGAATCTCTGGCTCCATCTGTTCAATTGGCCGTCCATTGATCTTGATCAATCCAGACCCTCTTTTACAGTGAGCAACAGCTGTAGCAGTTTTCTGAAATCATTTATTTGGTGGCAATGCAAATATTTTCAAAACAGAAAGCTGAAATTTTGCATAAAGTCTCAAATTTAGTACACAAATGTATACATATAGGAAGTCTGCATAGTTCAATTTAATTGTGACACTTAAAAAAATGTTCAGGTGTGCATACTTATTTTGAAGCCTACTTACCCTGTAGGATTAGTGGCCTCTACAAAATAGTCCCATTAATAAATTGTCACTCGCCCTTTAAAATCCTGTTAAGTACCTAGCTAAACTCGCAAAGCCAGATTCAAGCAGAATATTTAGATGGTTATTAAAATTAATAAAAAAGTTGCACCAAAAACGGACTCGCCCAAGCGGCCGAGTACTTGTACACCTTTACAATACATGTGCAACAGTGAATTCAACTCGCATATGTGAGCCAGCAGGTGGAATTTTACACATATGATGATTACCGTATTTACCGATGTATAACGCACACTTTTATTACTGAAATCCTTGAGGAATTTGTCTAGTGCGCATTATACACGGGTACAGCCGTATATATATATATATATAATGGCATTGATTTAGACCAATTATGAACTTAGATAGCATTTATTTGCTTAGAATTTGGGAAATTTCATCGAAAACGTAAATGCCAAACAACAATGGCGGATGTTGAATGATTTTATTGATTGTCTATTTCCCGTATATTTTCGTACTGCTCTACTTTTTTGTCTTCCATTTCAATCAACAGTAGTTATCAACAAATATGTGTAATAACTGCAGGAAGACATAGACATGACTGTTTAACGTGAACTTTGCTAACAGCACGATATCGAACCTCGTTCAACTAGGAATATTCACTTAAAGTGGATTATTTAACCTCCAGCAGTCAGCAGTGTTGCAAAGCGACTGTCCAACTTACTTTACGTCCAAACACCTGGACTGCCTGGGAAGCTCCCTTTTGAGGCATCCTGAAATTACATTCAAAATGGCATTGTTAATTAATGAAACATGTGGCCTAGTGATTAAGGCGTCCGCCTACGGAGCGGGAGGTCGGATATTCGAATCTTGTCAGGGGTTCGTTCTGATATGGCCGGTTGGTGAGCCGCCAGCTAGTTAAATAATGGTTACCGATTTGCCTACATGCCTGACATTAGGGGTGTAACGATGCATCGCAATAGACAGCGTCACGATAGTCAACCATCGATGGTAAATATGACCATCGATAGTATTGACTATTGCGGCAGTACTATCGCAATAGTTTCGATAGTTGCGTATCTACCCTGTGTTGATAATTTATTATCAGAAATAATTTAATAAACAGAATAAACACCAATAACGAGTGCTAAAATCCACACGTGCGCACTTTTTGTGTTTACACACACAAGCTGCTTTACAGCCTTTGTTCTCAACCACCCAACTGAATAATGATCAACCACGAGTTTTGACCCCAACCCTAACCCTGGGCAGAGCAAGTGATGAAGGCGCGTTATGCGTGGTTGATACTATATTCTGATCGGCTGGTTGAGATAAAGATTTTACCGTCACGACGGCGTTTGATCGTGTTGAGTTTTTTGGATGGAATAAGCCAATATAAGACAAACACATGTTATATTTAATACTTTAGATGACTTTATTATATCATATTTGTTCAGTAACCATCTCTTGTCGACGTCTTGTATGCCTGTTTAACCATTTTTCATCTCTTGACGGTTCTTGTCGGTGAATAGGGAGACCAAAATAGATCGCGAGATTTCCAGTTTTAAAACGAGGCTGACAGCTATACACGAAATGGCAGACGACGCTTTTGAAATTGTCAGAAATAAATCTGCAAAATCAGCAATATGGATGCATTTCGGCTTTGTACATTTCAAAAACAAAGACGTGGACACCAAACGCGTTGCATGTCGACAGTGTCGGACGATTCTGAAGTACAGCGGCAACACTACAAATCTAACGGACCACTTCCGTCGAAAACATGCATCGATTCCGATTGGTTTGACAGTTCCAACAACAACGTCACGATCACCGACTCAAATGTCTATTGGCCCAATGTTAACCAAATTACCACGTCAGTCGCTTAGAGCCACAGCAATAACAAATGCCATTGACAGATTTATTGTGAAGGATTTGCGTCCATTCAGTGTTGTGCAGAATTCTGGATTTAGAAATCTACTGGCAGTGCTGGAGCCCAGATATACCATTCCATCGAGTCAGTACTTTTCTGATACGTCAATACCGTCATTGTACGCAACAGTGAAAGATGTGGTGATGAAAGACTTGAGCTCTGCAACAAGTGTAGCTCTAACCACAGATGGCTGGACAAGCAGGGCAACAGAATCTTACATAACCATAACCAGCTGTCACATTGATAAAGACTGGACACTCAAGAGCTATGTTTTACAGGTAACATTAGGCCTCTCTCCCCCACCTCTCTCTCTCTCTGTTTCATATTTTTACTGGGAAAGGGGTGAGACTGTCGTTAGAACTCTGTTTCTCTGCTATCATCAGGGCTCCAGGTTCGCCCCCTATCAGGGACAACTTTAGGATAAAATGGTGACATGTGAGAAAGTTATCAATCGCTTACGGAGGTTGGAGAGTTGAGTACTGGTTCTTAGCTTCTTACCCAGGAAATGTGGGTGGTCTACTCTCCGCCAAAACAGACTGACCTCCCAATAATAATCAGAAATTGATTGATGGGTAGTATTTATAAGAAGAAGAACATTGCATGCATGTAGCAGTTGCTCGTGTGTCTCTGGGAATGGGGGTCGAAAGCTTTTCCCTCTCTCACTCGGTCACTCCCTCCCTCACCCTCTCTCGCATGCGGAATAATACTAGTAGTAGTAGTAGTAGTAGTAGTAGTAGTAGTAGTAGTAGTAGCAGCAGCAGCAGGACTTTACTAGACTACCGTAGTAGTATATTTTTTAATAAGAATAATATATAATATAATAATAATTTATTAAATGGACAATACAAATACAGAAACAATGAGCACATTATTAACAAGTTGTTAATAATGTGCTCATTGTTTCTGTATTTGTATTGTCCATTTAATAAATAACAACCAAAAATGTATTTATTTGTAAGTCAAAATAAGTAATTAAATCAATCCATGTGTTTCAGACCAGAGCAATGGCAGAACATCATACAGGTGCCAACATTGCCAAGGTGTTGTTGGAAGCAGTAGAAGAATGGAAACTCCCTTCCAATCCACCCTTGGTGACTGACAATGCATCCAATATGGTCGTAGCAGCCAGAGAAATGGAGAGTGCAATTCATGTCGGATGTTTTGCTCACACCCTAAACTTGGCTTGTGGTAGTGCCCTGAAGATACCCACAGTGTCCAAGCTGTTGGCTAGAATGCGACGGATTGTGGCATTTTTCCACCGTAGTACCATTGCGACAGCTCTGCTGAAAGAGAAACAACAACTGTTGAACCTCCCACAGCACAAGCTCATCATCGACGTTCAGACGAGGTGGAACTCTGCTGTAGATATGACTTCCCGCTTTCTGGAGCAGCAACCTGCAATTTTTGCTGCATTGACATCCAAGGACTTGAGAGGAAGAGAAAAGGATTTGTCCACTTTGAGTGAAGAGGATATCACGAATGCTGAGGAGCTGTTGTCTACCCCGACGCCATTGAAAACTGCTACAGTGGCATTATGTGAGGAAAAGGTCCCCACTTTATCCATTGTTCTGCCCTTACAGAACCAGCTGTTAAGTCATGTCATGGTGGCACGTGAAGACGACCCCGGCTTCACAAGGAACATAAAGGCGGCAGTGTCTACGGATCTTGCTAAGAGATATCATGGAGTCAAAAAGGAACTACTCATTGCCACTTTACTGGATCCTCGATTTAAGTCTGTCCCGTTTTTGTCAGCCGCTGAAAGAGTCGTGGCGTTTCAGTCACTGATCTTGCATGCTGCTGAATGGTTTGATGCTCAATCTGGCCAGGTTACTGATCAAGCCCATCCCACTGAAAACCAAAATGCTGCAGCCCCTGCGCCAACTGATCACGAGCCTAATCTTGAGCCAGACTACAAGAAGATCAAAATGGATACACATGCTGATGAGAATGTAGGTGCTACAAAGCAGCCTAAACCCACTGCCCTTTCAAACCTGTTTGGTGATGTTTACCATGTCAGAGTTGAGGAAGCCAAAACTACCATGGAAATGGCCGAAGAGGAAGTGACACGCTACAAGTCCGAACTACTAACAATTACAGTGTCTGATAATCCTTTGTTGTGGTGGCGAGAACACAGCTCTAGGTATCAAATCCTAGCTTGTCTTGCTAAAAAGTACTTAGGAATTCCAGCGACTTCTGTGCCATCAGAGAGAGTATTTAGCACGGCGGGAGATATCGTTACGGCCCAGCGATCAGCCCTACAGTCCCAACATGTTGATGAACTGATCTTTCTGAAGAAAAATTGGCAAACATAAGTCTCTGCCGTGTGTTGTATACGTAGACAGACTCGTTTGTGTCCTTCGGTAAATACATTGGTTACTGGACTTCTAAGGTGCGTGTGTGTGTGTTGACACATGAGGAATTAGATACTAGTATATGTCATGATATTAAAGTTTGCCGTAGTGCAGTGTGTTGGACTGTTGGTCTTGTTGGATAATGGATATGTCATAATATTAAAGTTTGTCGTAGTTCAATGTGTTGGATATGTCATGATATTAAAGTTTGCCATAGTGCAGTGTGTTCGATGTCATGGTAATAAAGAAAAAATGTGCATGCTAATAAATAAATACACAAAACTTGTGTATTCCATACGAAACAGAATATGTTTTAAATTAATATGTATTTACACAATACTATTGCAATAGTCCTACAACTATCGCAATACTATTGCAATAGTATTTTAACTATCGCAATAGTAAAATTGACCCCAATAGTCACCCCTACCTGACATACAAGCATAGGATTTGGGAAGTACTGATGTTCATAAAAAAGGTGTCTCATAAGTCAGAAATGACTGGCCTTTTAATAGGGGTAACATTATATAATAAACAAACACTTTTGTTTCCAAATTTACATTATTATTTATATACGGCAATTTTCAAGCCACTTGCAATTGTGTACAAATGTACAATATCGACTCAATGCCAAAAGGATTTAGTGAACTGAAAATAAACAATAAAATAGATTGGCACACAACTTTTACTCACAATCTACATTCTCAATTATGTATTCGTACATTTGCCATATAGTGCGGGGGAAGTATACACTAGGGCTGTCAATACTCGAAACATGTATGTATACAGGGTTCATTCTAGGTCAGAATTTTTGACTGAATTGATTGTTTCTCCAAACAATAGTGTATACCAGAGCAAAAAAATTGTAACCAGACAAAGATACAATGAACACAGACTGTGTATAGATTTTTCTTTTAACTGGAAAGCGCCGTCGTCAATGGTAAATAAAACCAGCCGAGTACGAAAGATTAAAATATGACACAAACGTTATTTATGCTAACTTTTTGTCTAATTTTCTGAAAATGCCAAAGTGATATTTTAGGAGCCATTTCTATCGAAAAATGGCCATTTGGCTCTTGTGGCGACTGACAGTGTGGCCTCTGATTTCATGAGTATGAACAATTGGATATTTAACGAAATCTTATTAGGTTCAATGTAATGACATGGGAGATAAATCTTCAAAACAATTTCGTCTCTAAGGATTTCTATTTTGGCTTTTCGTAATAACCAAATATTCAAAATGGACAAAACGGAATTGTTAACTCTCCCATGAAATTTAAACGTTGATTTCTTGTATAATATTGTGTCAAGAGACATTATAGACTGCAGAATTCAAACAACGGTATGTGTGTTCATCTTGTTAACAATTTTAATTATAAAAATGACTTTAGAATATAAAATATGCTACGCGTAATTGAGGTTTAGACTGAAAAATGACTTGATAATAAAATGTTACATTTTTCAAGTCTAAATATTTGGACTAATTTTGTTACTGCCTCTTAATCTTATTGTTAACATGCCTCTTAATCTTATTGTTAACAGTCTATGTATCACGCCGCGGTAGGATATTTAACAGTATGGCCGAAATAATGCATACTATCAAAAAGTGAAAGATCCTACTTCAAAACAGCCTACACTATGTATGTTCCATTAATGTCAAACCCCTTGAGGGGACATAGACATGTCTTCCTGGGCAGGCTTAGCCGACATAAGTGGTTAACCAGTACTTGTTAAGCAATGTGTGTGAGGTGCCTTGCTCAATGACACTACATACTTAGCTTGAAAGAGTATCGAAACCGGGACCGTTAAGATTCCAAATGTGACTATCTATCACTGGACTGCTATTTTTTTTATTGGCGGGGGGGGGTTATATTAAATAAATACAGGTCAGACGGTGTTATTGATATGGTGGTCTGGGATTGGTTGAAAAGTGTAGGGAAGCCCTTAAGAGTTAGTGATACATGAACTGATTGGCTGAGTAGGTCAAATATTGAAAATGACTTCTAAATATTAAAATACAATATATGAGCTGCATTTTGGAATATTTAAAAATATTTGCAGACTATTTGGTGACAAATAAACAGCATATTATAAATGCAGGTGTCAGTGCAACATTCACCACCAAATATCCTTCAGAGTAGGGGGTGGGTGCCTTTAGTGGGAAATTAAAAAACACAATTGGTCAACCCCATTGAAATTTTCCTGTGGCTCAAAGGCCATTCTGTTGAAAATTACTCTTTTGTGCCAAACTATTTTTGGGGAAAATCTAATGGCACTGTGTGTTATAATGGTGGCCTATGGAAATTGCAATAGCGGTGTCTGACCTACAACTAACTGCTTGTGCATGGAGTGGGGACAAGTATTATTTGCTCAAGTCGCCTTCCAATAAATAGATATGCGATTGATTTTTGGAATGGGCTTTACATTTGCCACTTTTAAGTCAAGAAAATATTATCCAGTATTCAATATCGCGAAATAATATGACAAATTAAAATATATTGCATATTTCATGTTTCGATGAATGACTAGTTATTATATTGAAATCCGGATCACTCCTGAACACAATCGTCCTTAAAATAACTGCTGAAATAAAATACAGAGTATACTAGTGAACTATTTGTGGAATGAAATCACTCATACCTTTTTGTAGCGGAAATAGTAACGAAAAGGAAATGAAACGGGGTTCACACGTGCTCATACAGAACGCATAGCCTAAGTTTCTACCAACTTGAAAATTTCAATTCAATTACATCCATCTAACATCTATTCAGCTACAAATGTTCGCCTTTTCTATCTATCTACATATACCACCTGTTTGTCTCATTTATGTCTCCTTACATACCCACTCATCTACTTTCATTCTCAAGGAAATTTTGTTACACTGGAAATGGGTTATTATTCTTGAGACAGACGACTAATAGTCGGTTCAAAAGCACATTCAGAGCTTGTGTTGTATTGTTGCTATCTTACCGACTCAAAATAAAATTTATGTTATCTTATATCATTCCTGTAACTACACGTTTGAAAGTCAACGTACCAAAGTTATGATCGACGTATGTTGTATACATGTATTTATTAACTATTCTTTATGCAGATGTATTTCAGGTGTTGCAGTCGCCTAATGACGTAAAGTCATACACATCCGTGGAGTATTTCGTGCTCGATTTTGAGTCTTCAAGTCAATAAGCACTATTCGATGAGTACATATTTTCATTACAGCCATTAAACCATCATATGAGTTGTAATTACAGTCGCTCATATTGGCAACCGGTAGCGACGATAAATAAACGTAACAGCAAAACATTTAAATATACAATATATACTTTTCCTTCGAAGACATCTTGACATTTTATGAAATTGTGTAGATTTATTGTGTTTTTAAATAACCATTCAATTTAGTTTTCTCCAATTTGAATACGGATTAAATTTGATATTGTCTTGAAGACAATAATATTAGCGCTTGATAATTTACATTATTTCATAGGGCGTCTGTAAGTTGTGATCAATCGGATGTCGTGAACAAGCCCATAACGGTGTCATCGTGTAGTTTATATCTACTGTTAGAAGTGATTGGTCCATGGCATATTATTTAAACAATTGATGTGTAAGTTTTATGCGTTTTATCATGGGTATTTTGTATGCACATGTCTCGTACAGGTTATCTATAAGCTTTCAGCCACATAATATCGTCCGATATACGACCGTGTTTTAGACCAAATCGAAATATTGGCGGGAAAAACAAAAGGTAAACAAGGGAATAAATATTCCAAATTACATTTACTATTCTTTATGCAGATGTATTTCAGGTGTTGCAGTCGCCTAATGACGTAAAGTCATACACATCCGTGGAGTATTTCGTGCTCGATTTTGAGTCTTCAAGTCAATAAGCACTATTCGATGAGTACATATTTTCATTACAGCCATTAAACCATCATATGAGTTGTAATTACAGTCGCTCATATTGGCAACCGGTAGCGACGATAAATAAACGTAACAGCAAAACATTTAAATATACAATATATACTTTTCCTTCGAAGACATCTTGACATTTTATGAAATTGTGTAGATTTATTGTGTTTTTAAATAACCATTCAATTTAGTTTTCTCCAATTTGAATACGGATTAAATTTGATATTGTCTTGAAGACAATAATATTAGCGCTTGATAATTTACATTATTTCATAGGGCGTCTGTAAGTTGTGATCAATCGGATGTCGTGAACAAGCCCATAACGGTGTCATCGTGTAGTTTATATCTACTGTTAGAAGTGATTGGTCCATGGCATATTATTTAAACAATTGATGTGTAAGTTTTATGCGTTTTATCATGGGTATTTTGTATGCACATGTCTCGTACAGGTTATCTATAAGCTTTCAGCCACATAATATCGTCCGATATACGACCGTGTTTTAGACCAAATCGAAATATTGGCGGGAAAAACAAAAGGTAAACAAGGGAATAAATATTCCAAATTACGGTTATTATAATTAAAAGTGATCACTAATATAAGATAGGTTATGTTATTAATTAAATTTTGTGTGTTTTTATGTTTATTTATCGTCGCTACCGGTTGCCCATATGTATCCCGGTGTTACTGGTTTTCGACGACGTAGTACATAACATACTCCTATAGGTTTAGAATGTGCATACACTGCAAACAATTTTATGTCATCGAATAAACAATATTTTACCTTTCATTCACAAAAATCTCAAAGAAATGGCGGCACCTCATTTTCAGAAATCCGGAATGACGTCACTGGTTTTCGCCTAACTGTAAATTGTCTACAGCGCCACCATTAGTATGGGATACAGACAAAAGCCCCCCCATCTTTTTTGCCACAGGAGGACAAAAGCCCCCCCGTTCAAATTCAGGGTAGGACAAAAGCCCCCCCATAGAAAACCCAAGGGAGGACAAAAGCCCCCCCATGCACATTCAGGGTAGGACAAAAGCCCCCCCATAGAAAAACCAAGGGAGGACAAAAGCCCCCCCATGCATATCCAGGGTAGGACAACCCCCCGCCCCTCCCCCACCCCATTTATCAAAATGCAATGCCTAATCCCATTGATCTCTATCGTATAACATGATTAATCAACTAATCCCATTGATCTTCTTGACAATCGTATAATCCTCTTTGGTACAGACGCTGGACTGAACTTACTCGCCGAGAATGACACCTGGTTTATGGATGGGACATTTGGAACATCACCCCCGCAGTTCGAACAACTGTTTGTTATCCGAGTGCATGTGGCCGACGTCGCTGTGTCAGCTGTGTATGCTCTGTTACCCTCCAAGAGTCAGTCAGTGTATGAGGAGTGTTTGTCCGGGCTTCTAGATGCGTGTCTTCTGCGGGACATCCGACCCACACCGTCTGTCATCATCATGGATTTTGAAGTTGCGATTCACAACGCTGCGAAGGCCATGTTTGGTGATGTTGAGATTAAGGGCTGTTTCTACCATCTGACGCAGAGTACGTGGAGGAAGGTTCAAGCCGAAGGATTAGCGACAGAGTACAAGGAATGCGACGACATGAAGCAGTTCGTGGGGATGATCGACGGTCTGGCGTTCCTGCCTGTGAGTGACGTTAAGGAAGGGATGGATGCACTCAAAGACCTTGTTCCAGAATCTCTCGAGCCAGTTATAGACTACTTTGACACAACGTATGTGAGTGGTGGATACAAGACGATCAGAGGAGCGAATGGCGTCATCAAAATGAGACGGACACAGCCCAGATTCCCCCCGGCAATTTGGAATGTGAACCAGACTACACTCGACGGAGGTGATAGGACCAACAACCTGTGCGAAAACTGGAACAATAGTTTCAAACACCTGGTAGGACATAGCAACCCAAGTCTCAAGACCGTCATCACATCTCTGCAGAAGGACCAGACAGCAGTTAACACCGAACTCGAGCGTGTACGGACAGGCCAACTGTCAGCGGAAGGAGACTGTCAGCCACCAGAAACGTCTCAGCAAGTTGTGCAGCCAATACCGCGATGGACAGAAATCACAGGCCAGTTTTATGTTCGCGATTGGAGAATGTATCCGACTATGAACAGTTTATTCGCTTGTGTTCCCAGTGTGTTCCCAGTGTGGTGAAATCATCCTTATTATAGAACATAACATTTGACTGCTTACGACATAGTCCCCAGTGTATGACATCTTGATTTGAGCCCCGTCACATCACATTAGTCACATGAGTTTGTTCAGACCATAAGTGTGCTGATATATTAATGCAAGATATAAGAGATTAATGTGCTTGTTTAATTCATGTTTTGAATTGATTTGAATCACATCACATCAGCCATCATATAGACAATTCTATAAATTTAGTCCAACCCGATTATCTCCCCTTATCACTCTTCACGTCCGCCATTACACCACTGCAGATCAAAATAAATATTTAAGAGATATAATGAAATTAGCGAAACAAATATCACACAAACAATACCAGACCTACAGTTACATCGAGTATAATATAGAGAAACACAAGATAACAAACTGTTCAAATGGATTTATTTATATGCTTAATTTACCAGTTTCACTTACATGTATCGTGCTAAAATTGTATGCCAAATAAAATATGTACAGACTAGTCTCTGTTACTTTTGATATTACTTGAAATTTTAAATCTGCTATTTAAATTAAATGATGCCACAGTACTTTACATCAACATGATGTATTACTGGATTGACAAGTTTACAAATCTCAGATCTATGCTAACAGAATATAATGTTCATGTACTACAAAGCCTTTTGTAGTCTTTAGAAAGTCTCAGTCTGTCATCATGGTGGTCATCCGTCAAGCGCACAAGTAAGTGTTTGAAGTAAAACTTCATGAGTCGTGGTAATAGACTACCGATATATTCTGAGCAAAATGGAACGTCAACAATACATTGGAATTTGGATGTCCAGACAACAAATTTACATAACCTGGCCTTTGTGCAAAACATGGTCATTTGCACTTGGCAATAATATCCATTGCCTCCCTTAGGATTTAAATATTCCTGTCCATCTTTTAAGCTAACATCATATTTTCCTGAAGAAATTAACTCCCTGAGTGGGCGCGTAGTACATTTAATTTCTATTATGGTGTTTTCATCCACGATACCATCAGGGCTGGCGGCAAAATATGGCTCCTCGGGACATACGACAAGGCCCGACTTGGAAACGGGTAAACCAGACTTTTGCTCGAACCATTCCCGAGCTTTCGACTCATTGTCTCGTCCATGTTTTGTAGCAGCACACCCCTTGAACCGTGGATATAACTGATTATTTACAAATTTACTGGGGTCAGCTCTGTCTGTTTTGGGCACAGAATTTGCCTTGCTGGCCGTTATGCGCAGTTTGCGACTTTCTTGCCACAAGTTTGAATTTTGGTGTTTTGTTTTCTTTCCCATCATCCTAATGTTTTCCTCAGTAATACACACATATTTCTTATAAAAATGTGCACAGAAAGTACACGACAAGGGGCAATTCACTGTCATGGTTTGATCAATGCTGTGTGGCCCGTGTTCTATGCCACCTTTTTCAACACAAGTTTTTTGCTCTGGGGCATGAAGAATTTTGTACAGTATTGTTCCTTTACATTCCCAGAGTGATTTGACTGTTGACTGTTGACTGTTGACAGGTCTTTGTGATCCAAAAACTGCTTGGTATTCGGTGTTGCATCATTATTTACTAATACTTTTGTGTTACATGTGATTAATGTCTTCGCACTTGGTCTATCAAATGAAATATCAATCAACTTATCATGAGTTAGAGATTTTGCCGCGCCTCGACCCCAGGCTTGAGCCGTATCCGTGCATGTTGTACCACCTACACCACTGGACCAAGCTAGTGTCACTGCATACAATAGGGCCGATACATGACTGCAGCTTCTACCGCTCCCTGCTGGGCACGTACAATAACCAGTTAGCACCGTACAATCCTTAGTAATTGCAACCCATGTAAAATAATCTGCACGTCCCACACCAGGCTGACTTGGTGATATGTGTGCTTTCAGAAAGTCTATCTCGTTAACCTTCACGGAAAATATGTCGCCCATCCATCCATTCTGGACATAATTGTACCCGTACATTGCACGGAACGCCTTCATGACTTTTCCATCAAATGCTTTTGACTCCACTAAGTATTCCAAAATATCCTCATACGTTAATCTTGGCCACACTTTACAGTTGTTTTTCTCCCAGATACTGTCATCGAGTGGAAGCTCTGAAAAAAAGAAGGTATAATGTAACGGTGTACACTACAAGTAAATCAAATGCCGGGATAGCTCGGATGTAGGCTTTCCGGCTTTAAAGTAATATGAATGTATATGTACTAGGTTTGATCCTGGGTAATCGGGTTGCACTTATTCATGTCGCATTTTTCATGGCTCAACTGTATAATGTAATGGTGTACATGCATCAATGTAGTGTGGCGTCCGTGGTTGAGCGTTGGATTTGGAATTGAACGGTCCCGGGTTCGATACTCAGTCAGGCCACGTATGTAGTGTCATTGAGCAAGGCACCTCACACACATTGCTTAGTACTGGTTAATCGCTTAGGTCGGCTGAGCCTGCCCAGGAAAACATGTCTAGGTCCCCGCGAGGGGTTTGACATTAATCATTAATGGTACATACATACATGGAAGGTACCATGTTCGTAGCCCAGTGTGTGACACTTTCCTACCACAATTTTTAGGACTCAATTTAGTAACGGCATATACTAGCCCTATTCTGTCAAGATATGTATCTACACCTCGCACTGTTATGAATAACCATGCAGACACCTGTGACACGGGCTGTGTATGCAATGTTTTATACACACAGGTTTACCTCAAATTTGTTTTGTTTTAAAGATTTAAATTATTGTAAAATACTGTCTAAAGTAGTAATTGCGGTGAAATCATACAAGTTGCTCAACAAACCTTCAGTAAATTATCCAAAAACTGCTCAGTTGACCTTGATCTCGATTTCCGTAGTATCCCCAGTGACCGTAATATCGGTGAATACTAATAAGCGGTGATATTAGAATAAATCCAAATGAAGCGCACATGTTCATTTTGTGCATACTATTGACAATTTCCGTCAGCTTTCTGCAACTGTCCATAGCAAAAACTAGCTGAAATGTCATTTCTACGGGTAAATTTACCGTAATTTATTCAAAACTTGTTTTTTCCTCTTACACTCGTAAGTTTGTGTTCATGTTGTCAATATTTAGGTGAATTTCAATGGATTTGTTATCTATCGGCTGCATTTGACATTTGTAAGGTGCCCGCTACTCATGTGACATCACGTGATTGCCTTATATGGCATTTATTGCTACTGGTATAAACTTGTGAGGTGAAATTTACATCGTCACCGGTTATTGGTATCACCGCGTAAATAAAAGATGGAGGCATGTGCTGTTGCTTTCACTTTGTTTTTGATTTAATTATGATTTATTTCCTACTAACTAATATTGCATACAATAAAATAAATATGATTATGCTTAATTGAGAGTGAACATTATTTGCACAGCCTCGTTTTGGAACAAAAATACACAGGCTATTGCTTATGTCACCGGTTACCGGTATACCCAGGATAAACATTACAACTCGTAATACTACAAAAACATTACAGTTAAGTTCTGAAATCATATTCCACATATTTTACTTACCAATTTGACTGTTGTCGTCCATTTGAAGTCTTATTTCTACAGTGATATCTCGTTCAGATCTTTCTAAGATTTGCAGGAATTTTGCGGCTTGTTTTGCAGTGGTGTAATGGCGGATAGGTCACGTGACCAACAAAATGGCGGCCGTCTAATTAATTAAAATAGAATTGTCTATAGAAAGTACATGTGCTTTGGTTAATAGTGTGCTGAAATATTAATGTGCTTGTTTCATGTTTCATTCATGTTGTTCATGTTTGTTTTGCCAATATAAAAGGTACATGTCCAGTCTTCACGAAAAACATTTTGAGACACTTGCCCTAGTTTACTTGCCCGAATGAACTTCTAGGTGCCCATATATTTGCAGAATTTTACCCGCTTATTGGCGGTTAAATGTATAGTAGTATATGTAACATAATGTGGCATATCATGCATTTATTAGTAATACTTATAATATGGCCATATGAGTAAACAATGTATAAAAGCAAACTAATGTTTTATTATTATTAATATGTTACGATTGTTCAACCATTGCGACTGGAAGCTACGTTTTGTTTTTGCTTCATACTCTGAGTACGCTTAGGTACGCCTGTCGTTCAGATGGCCGTGTCTTCCCCGGCTTTGCGCCCTCGGCATATCGCAAGAAACTCGACATGTTTCCATACAGTTGTTTTCATTTGTTAACAGGAAATGACCTAAGCGGTATCGGATCGTTTTGCCCTAATTATAGATATCGGGTAGAATGTGTGAAAATAGTCTGGAGGTGGGTCGTTTCAACCCAGAATTATAGATTTCGTACTGAGCGACACGATACGTGATTTTTTTTTACCAAATTTGATGATATAATGCATCAATCGGCCGATTCGTCATAGGGCCGAGATGTCAGTAAGCGAAAACGCGAATTTACACCTGTCCGCTTCTAGACGACTTTCAATTCCGGTGTAAACAATTCGTAATTGTAAAAAATTTAGAAAAACATTTCTACTGTCCAGTTTATTACAGGGGCCTCCGTGGTCTAAAGCGCTGGCTGTGAGATCACTAACCTCTCACCGCGGTGGTTCGAGTCCCGGGTAAAACCCCAATTAATAAAAAAAAAAAAAATATAAAAAAAAAAAATTGAAAAAAATAAAAAAATTGAAAAAAACAAAAAAAAAACAGGTGCCCGTCGGGCATGTGAGATTGCAAAATGTACACGTCCGTCCCGATTTCTACACGTCTCGGGCATCGGGCACCCGGCTAATTTCGCAGACTGCATGTCACTCAATGTCTTACTTGTCAATACTTAGGAAACAATGTCAGTGATAGGGGGGCTTTTGTCCTACCCTGAATGTGAATAGGGGGGCTTTTGTCCACCCTTGGGTTTTCTATGAGGGGGCTTTTGTCCTACCATGAATTTGAACGGGGGGGCTTTTGTCCTCCCTTGGTTTTTCTATGGGGGGGCTTTTGTCCGCCCGTGTCAAAAATCATGGGAGGGCTTTTGTCCGGGGGGGCTTATGTCCTACACTCATTAGTATGTAAGCAACAGTTCTTTTTTAACAAAACAATAAACTAAGGAAGACTTACTTTAATAAGAGGCTTAATTTATCATTTTCACTCAAAATTCATTTCTAGGTGTTTTGTGCCAGTGCAGTGTAGGACAAAACAATATAGACAGTCATTCTTCCCATAGACTATTATTGACTGGAATAAACTGGAAGATAGTGTTGCATGCGCGAGTGCAGTCGGCAGCTTCAGAACAGCTGTCCACACGTGGGACTAGAAGACTCCCACACTCTCTCTCCCGTTGCGTCTACGCTGAAAGGCCCTGCAACGTTACTATCCAGATTGGACAGCATTTTGTCTATATACTGTATCTAAAACACTAACATTTAATTTAACTAGGTCAAACACACGGGGCATAAGAAGTCGTCAGCCCTCCTAATTACTCTGACTAAATGCAGAACCGTAAATGGACCCATCCATCGAACACATCACACGGTGCCCAACAAAGAAAAAATAGGTTTACACAACCATATAATCAGTTGGAGAACCTCTGTGACAACCCGTGGACCTGAAGGTGAAACACGGTGAAAATCGATATTATTAATAAGGACCCCTTGTGTGTAATAACGGACATAACTCATAAACACGGAGCAGTGAGACTATAATGACATTTTTATTCGTAAATATATTGGCGTGGCAGACGATGCATATGTCATTTTGGAGAAAAAATTGCCAATGTCTTTAAAAAATGATATTTATATGGCGACATAAAACGGATATAGTGAAGTTAATGAAAACTGGGGTAGGTTTAAAGTTTTCACCGCTAATTTACCTTGTCTGATATATTATGATCAGTTAGAAATAGATTGGAAGTGCACAAGGTATGTTTATTTATAATTCCGGTAACTGGAGCGTGAAATATTGCGTGATCTCTCGCGACTTGCTATTTCCACAGTTGGGCGAAAACCTGTTCTTGGCGAAAACTCTTCACGCCGGGATATGTATGTTTCATTATACATATGTGCAACCGGTAGCGACGATATGGGCTTGTTGAAGTTGTTCACGACATCCGATTGATCACAACTTACAGACGCCCTATGAAATAATGTAAATTATCAAGCGCTAATATTATTGAGAGGGGACCTAGACATTTGACTTGTCCTGACTCCTTGGCAGGCTTAGCCGACCTAAGCGATTAACCAGTACTAAGCAATGTGTGTGAGGTGCCTTGCTCAATCATCAATGTTACTACATACATGGCCTTTCCGAGTATCGAACCCGGGACAGTTCAATTCAGTTCACCCAAACGTCTGTGACAAAACTATGTAAAGGGTGTTGAAAAGTAGCATAAGCTTTCAATCACAATCAGTGTATAATATTTGTAACAAATTCAGTAGACTGACCTTATACTGATTAATGACATTTTGGACCTATTTTCTGTTGTTTTCTTGGGTGCAGGTCATTTTGTACCTTGGATGTTTCATACCCAGTTTGGACATTTCATACCCAATGTCTGAGAAGTTTCATACCCAATGTCTGCCTGTAATCATAATGAGTGTCACGTTTCATGCCCAATGTCTGAGAAGTTTCATACCCAATGTCTGCGTGTATTCATAATGAGTGTCACATTTCATACCCAATGTCTGCCTGTATTCATAATGAGTGTTACATTTCATACCCAATGTCTGAGAAGTTTCATACCCAATGTCTGCCTGTATTCATAATGAGTGTCGCGTTTCATACCCAATGTCTGTCTGTATTCACAATGAGTGTCACGTTTCATACCCAATGTCTGCCTGTATTCATAATGAGTGTCACGTTTCATACCCAATGTTTGCCTGTATTCATAATGAGTGTCACGTTTCATACCCAATGTTTGTCTGTATTCACAATGAGTGTCACGTTTCATACCCAATGTATGTCTGTATTCACAATGAGTGTCACGTTTCATACCCAATGTCTGTCTGTATTCACAATGAGTGTCACGTTTCATACCCAATGTCTGTCTGTATTCACAATGATTGTCCACGTTTCATACCCGTCTGAGACGTTTCATACCAATGGTCTGTCGGTAATTCACATGAGTGTCACGTTTCATAACCCAATGTCTGGTCGTATTCATATGATTGCACATTTCATACCCCTGTCCTGTTCTTATCACAATGAGTGTCACGTTTCATACCCAATGTCTCTCTGTATTCACAATGAGTGTCACGTTTCATACCCAATGTCTGTCTGTATTCACAATGAGTGTCACGTTTCATACCCAATGTCTGTCTGTATTCACAATGAGTGTCACGTTTCATACCCAATGTTTGAGACGTTTCATACCCAATGTCTGTCTGTATTCACAATGAGTGTCACGTTTCATACCCAATGTCTGTCTGTATTCACAATGAGTGTCATGTTTCATACCCAATGTCTGAGACGTTTCATACCCAATGTTTGTCTGTATTCACAATGAATGTCACGTTTCATACCCAATGTCTGTCTGTATTCACAATGAGTGTCACATTTCATACCCAATGTCTGTCTGTATTCACAATGAGTGTCACGTTTCATACCCAATGTCTGTCTGTATTCACAATGAGTGTCACGTTTCATACCCCATGTCTGTCTGTATTCATAATGAGTGTCACATTTCATACCCCATGTCTGTCTGTATTCATAATGAGTGTCACATTTCATACCCAACGTCTGTCTGTATTCATAATGAGTGTCACGTTTCATACCCAGTGTCTGTCTGTATTCATAATGAGTGTCACATTTCATACCCAATGTCTGTCTGTATTCATAATGAGTGTCACATTTCATACCCAACACTCTGTCCTGTAGTCAAATGAGTGTCACATTTCATACCCAATGTCTGTCTGTATTCATAATGAGTGTCACATTTCATACCCAACATGTGTCTGTATTCATAATGAGTGTCATGTTTCATACCAAATGTCTGTCTGTCTATTCACAATGAGTGTCACGTTTCATACCCAACATGTGTCTGTATTCATAATGAGTGTCACATTTCATACCCAATGTCTGTCTGTATTCACAATGAGTGTCACGTTTCATACCCAATGTCTGTCTGTATTCACAATGAGTGTCACGTTTCATACCCCATGTCTGTCTGTATTCATAATGAGTGTCACATTTCATACCCCATGTCTGTCTGTATTCATAATGAGTGTCACATTTCATACCCAACGTCTGTCTGTATTCATAATGAGTGTCACGTTTCATACCCAGTGTCTGTCTGTATTCATAATGAGTGTCACATTTCATACCCAATGTCTGTCTGTATTCATAATGAGTGTCACATTTCATACCCAACATCTGTCTGTATTCATAATGAGTGTCACATTTCATACCCAATGTCTGTCTGTATTCATAATGAGTGTCACATTTCATACCCAAGATGTGTCTGTATTCATAATGAGTGTCACGTTTCATACCAAATGTCTGTCTGTCTGTATTCACAATGAGTGTCACGTTTCATACCCAACATGTGTCTGTATTCATAATGAGTGTCACGTTTCATACCAAATGTCTGTTTGTCTGTATTCACAATGAGTGTCACGTTTCATACCAAATGTCTGTCTGTATTCATAATGAGTGTCACATTTCATACCCAACATGTGTCTGTATTCATAATGAGTGTCACGTTTCATACCAAATGTCTGTCTGTCTGTATTCACAATGAGTGTCACGTTTCATACCCAATGTCTGTCTGTATTCACAATGAGTGTCACG
>CM026402.1:58101918-58127293 GCA_014843695.1 Archivesica marissinica
ACACACCACCGACGTAGAAACAAATCTACACACCACCGACGTAGAAACAAATCTACACACCACCGACGTAGAAACAAATATACACACCACCGACGTAGAAACAAATCTACACACCACCGACGTAGAAACAAATATACACACCACCGACGTAGAAACAAATCTACACACCACCGACGTAGAAACAAATATACACACCACCGACGTAGAAACAAATCTACACACCACCGACGTAGAAACAAATATACACACCACCGACGTAGAAACAAATCTACACACCACCGACGTAGAAACAAATCTACACACCACCGACGTAGAAACAAATCTACACACCACCGACGTAGAAACAAATCTACACACCACCGACGTAGAAACAAATCTACACACCACCGACGTAGAAACAAATATACACACCACCGACGTAGAAACAAATATACACACCACCGACGTAGAAACAAATATACACACCACCGACGTAGAAACAAATCTACACACCACCGACGTAGAAACAAATATACACACCACCGACGTAGAAACAAATCTACACACCACCGACGTAGAAACAAATCTACACACCACCGACGTAGAAACAAATCTACACACCACCGACGTAGAAACAAATCTACACACCACCGACGTAGAAACAAATCTACACACCACCGACGTAGAAACAAATCTACACACCACCGACGTAGAAACAAATATACACACCACCGACGTAGAAACAAATCTACACACCACCGACGTAGAAACAAATCTACACACCACCGACGTAGAAACAAATATACACACCACCGACGTAGAAACAAATCTACACACCACCGACGTAGAAACAAATATACACACCACCGACGTAGAAACAAATATACACACCACCGACGTAGAAACAAATATACACACCACCGACGTAGAAACAAATATACACACCACCGACGTAGAAACAAATCTACACACCACCGACGTAGAAACAAATATACACACCACCGACGTAGAAACAAATATACACCACCGAGTAGAACAAATATACACACCACCGACGTAGAAACAATAACACACCACCGACGTAGAAACAAATATACACACCACCGACGTAGAAACAAATATACACACCACCGACGTAGAAACAAATCTACACACCACCGACGTAGAAACAAATATACACACCACCGACGTAGAAACAAATATACACACCACCGACGTAGAAACAAATATACACACCACCGACGTAGAAACAAATATACACACCACCGACGTAGAAACAAATATACACACCACCGACGTAGAAACAAATATACACACCACCGACGTAGAAACAAATATACACACCACCGACGTAGAAACAAATATACACACCACCGACGTAGAAACAAATATACACACCACCGACGTAGAAACAAATATACACACCACCGACGTAGAAACAAATATACACACCACCGACGTAGAAACAAATATACACACCACCGACGTAGAAACAAATATACACACCACCAGCACATTCATCCAAGTTGACATACAACAAATATTTACCTTTCTTGGGGTACGAGTTGGTAGCTTCGTTTTCCCAGATATGACCGACGCCAGATTCTCAGCATCTGAAATAAACCAAATCGTTATTCCTGGTCTATATAAATTTATTTTTTAGCTTGGTTACGAAACAAGTTCTTACAACTTATATTAATCACTCTCGAGACCTTATTCCTGATGCGATCCATCGCCACGAGGGGGAGAGAAGAGGCAAAGTGGAATTTAAATGCCTTGCTTAAAGGTCCAATCGTAAAGGCTCCAGTGGGGATCAAACTCCGGGCCATTCGCACCTGAAGCGAATGCACTACAACTGTGCTATCATGACTTCCACTACGGTTGATGTATATTCTAAGTTAAAGTCAGACTGAGATTAAATTTAAGAATATCAAACTGGTTTGTGCAAGGTCGGTGGTTCTACCCGAGTGACAATACGTACTAGAAATATTGTTTGGAGGGACACCCGGGGTCTTCCTCCGCCAATAAAAACTGGAGAGTCGCCATATGACCTAAGCTGTTGGTGCGACTTTAAACAGCAACAACACAACAAGAAATAATAATGACAAGTATGTGGCAACTTAATATCAACCAACAACGGTGTACAAATACACTTACTATTCTTGTATCTCGGTGCTCCGTATTCAGCTTGGTCGTCTTGTTTAGCCAGGGTAGCTGCACCGATACGGTGTACAAATACACTTACTATTCTTGTATCTCGGTGCTCCGTATTCAGCTTGGTCGTCTTGTTTAGCCAGGGTAGCTGCACCGATACGGTGTACAAATACACTTACTATTCTTGTATCTCGGTGCTCCGTATTCAGCTTGGTCGTCTTGTTTAGCCAGGGTAGCTGCACCGATACGGTGTACAAATACACTTACTATTCTTGTATCTCGGTGCTCCGTATTCAGCTTGGTCGTCTTGTTTAGCCAGGGTAGCTGCACCGATACGGTGTACAAATACACTTACTATTCTTGTATCTCGGTGCTCCGTATTCAGCTTGGTCGTCTTGTTTAGCCAGGGTAGCTGCACCGATACGGTGTACAAATACACTTACTATTCTTGTATCTCGGTGCTCCGTATTCAGCTTGGTCGTCTTGTTTAGCCAGGGTAGCTGCACCGATACGGTGTACAAATACACTTACTATTCTTGTATCTCGGTGCTCCGTATTCAGCTTGGTCGTCTTGTTTAGCCAGGGTAGCTGCACCGATACGGTGTACAAATACACTTACTATTCTTGTATCTCGGTGCTCCGTATTCAGCTTGGTCGTCTTGTTTAGCCAGGGTAGCTGCACCGATACGGTGTACAAATACACTTACTATTCTTGTATCTCGGTGCTCCGTATTCAGCTTGGTCGTCTTGTTTAGCCAGGGTAGCTGCACCGATACGGTGTACAAATACACTTACTATTCTTGTATCTCGGTGCTCCGTATTCAGCTTGGTCGTCTTGTTTAGCCAGGGTAGCTGCACCGATACGGTGTACAAATACACTTACTATTCTTGTATCTCGGTGCTCCGTATTCAGCTTGGTCGTCTTGTTTAGCCAGGGTAGCTGCACCGATACGGTGAGTTGTCTTGGAATTGGTTGATACGCTGGGAAGACCTGGCACGGTGGACTGTGTAATAATAATAATAATGGACTATGCATGTTGTAATCTCCATCTCCATTAACGAAAACGTGCCATGTTTGTAAATTTACTTAGAATGAAAATATAAATTGTCTTACGTAAGCGGTTTACATACTATTATTAAATTGTCTTACGTAAGCGGTTTGTATACTATTAAAATTAGTCTGTGGCGGGAACTTTGTGAAAAATTACGGTATTTACATAGATTTTTACAAATTTGCATTAATTTTCGATACAATTTTCATTAAATAAATAAATATGATTTCTATTTCAACAGGTTATAATGTAATTTGAGTTTACCATATGGCAACATAGGTACTACAAATGACCTAGGGAATTGATCACATCTAATGTAAAACATGTCCACAATCTCTGTGCCGGGAACAGTTCATTCCCCGCTGATTGTAACTTACATAACGTTGACATTGCCTCATTTATTTCCACACATCTACATGTATTTTAAAGCGACATTACATCGCAAAAAAAGCCGATAAATGCATTTTTCACGTATAGATGCATTGCTACTACAAATTCTTCCGAATACATTCGAACACTAACATTGAATCAATAGCCAGTGTTTTAGTGGTCTACTAGTATATTTCATATAACGGTCATCCACACTTCTGAATTGACGTTTATTTGTCATTGGAGTCAATACTAAACGCGCATATTACGCATGGATGTCGACCCTATTTACATTATTTTGCTATGTCAACAAACCGTGTATACGACGTTTGTTTATTAGTTGAAATACTCAGTTTTTGAGGCAAGTATTTGGAAATAATTTATACCATATAATAGGAAATTACAATGTGCAGAAATTTGTGTTTTCGTTGATGTAGTGGCGCTTTAAGATTTGCTCCCATCATTTCTGTTGTAGCATAAATATTTTAACAAATAAATCATTGATTTAAATTATTAATAATAATACACATTTAGTCTCAAACGTTAATCATAATTCACTTTTTGATAAAACGTATGATCAAAAGAAGAGTGTTATACAGTCAAACCTGTGTTAGTGGTCACCTGTGTTATACAGTAAACCTGTGTTAGTGGTCACCTGTGTTATACAGTCAAACCTGTGTTATACAGTAAACCTGTGTTAGTGGTCACCTGTATTATACAGTAAACCTGTGTTAGTTGTCACCTGTGTTATACAGTAAACCTGTGTTAGTGGTCACCTGTATTATACAGTAAACCTGTGTTAGTGGTCACCTATGTTATACAGTAAACCTGTGTTAGTGGTCACCTGTGTTATACAGTAAACCTGTGTTAGTGGTCACCTGTGTTATACAGTCAAACCTGTGTTAGTGGTCACCTGTGTTATACAGTAAACCTGTGTTAGTGGTCACCTGTATTATACAGTAAACCTGTGTTAGTGGTCACCTGTGTTATACAGTCAAACCTGTGTTACTGGTCACCTGTATTATACAGTAAACCTATGTTACTGGTCACCTGTATTATACAGTAAACCCGTGTTAGTGGTCACCTGTATTATACAGTAAACCTGTGCTAGTGGTCACCTGTGTTATACAGTAAACCTGTGTTAGTGGTCACCTGTGTTATACAGTAAACCTGTGTTAGTGGTCACCTGTGTTATACAGTAAACCTGTGTTAGTGGTCACCTGTGTTATACAGTAAACCTGTGTTAGTGGTCACCTGTGTTATACAGTAAACCTGTGTTAGTGGTCACCTGTGTTATACAGTAAACCTGTGTTAGTGGTCACCTGTGTTATACAGTAAACCTGTGTTAGTGGTCACCTGTGTTATACAGTAAACCTGTGTTAGTGGTCACCTGTGTTATACAGTAAACCTGTGTTAGTGGTCACCTGTGTTATACAGTAAACCTGTGTTAGTGGTCACCTGTGTTATACAGTAATTGTTTACCTGTGTTAGTGGTCACCTGTTATACAGTAAACCTGTGTTAGTTGTCACCTGTGTTATACAGTAAACCTGTGTTAGTGGTCACCTGTATTATACAGTAAACCTGTGTTAGTGGTCACCTGTGTTATACAGTAAACCTGTGTTAGTGGTCACCTGTGTTATACAGTAAACCTGTGTTAGTGGTCACCTGTGTTATACAGTAAACCTGTGTTAGTGGTCACCTGTGTTATACAGTAAACCTGTGTTAGTGGTCACCTGTATTAT
Source organism: Archivesica marissinica (assembly GCA_014843695.1). Classification (NCBI taxonomy): domain Eukaryota; kingdom Metazoa; phylum Mollusca; class Bivalvia; order Venerida; family Vesicomyidae; genus Archivesica; species Archivesica marissinica. The sequence continues at coordinate 58,107,216 of CM026402.1, forward strand.
ACAGTAAACCTGTGTTAGTGGTCACCTGTGTTATACAGTAAACCTGTGTTAGTGGTCACCTGTGTTATACAGTAAACCTGTGTTAGTGGTCACCTGTGTTATACAGTAAACCTGTGTTAGTGGTCACCTGTGTTATACAGTAAACCTGTGTTAGTGGTTACCTGTATTATACAGTCAATCCTGTGTTAGTGGTCATCTGTATTATACAGTCAAACCTGTGTTAGTGGCCACCTGTATTATACAGTCAAACCTGTGTTAATGGTCACCTCTATTATACAGTCAATCCTGTGTTAGTGGTCACCTGTATTATACAGTCAAACCTGTGTTAGTGGTCATCTGTATTATACAGTCAAACCAGTGTTAGTGGTCACCTCTATTATACAGTCAAACATGTGTTAGTGGTCACCTCTATTAAACAGTCAAACCTGTGTTAATGGTCACCTCTATTATAGAGTCAATCCCGTGTTAGTGGTCACCTGTATTATACAGTCAAACCTGTGTTAGTGGTCACCTGTATTATACAGTCAAACCAGTGTTAGTGGTCACCTCTATTATACAGTCAACCCTGTATTAGTGGTCACCGCTATTATACAGTCAAACCTGTGTTAGTGGTCACCTCTATCATAGAGTCAAACCTGTGTTAGTGATCACCTCTATTATACAGTCAAACTTGTGTTAGTGGTCACCTCTATCATACAGTCAAACCTGTGTTAGCGGTCACCTGTATTATACAGTAAAACCTGTGTTTGTGGTCACATGCATTATACAGTCAAACCTGTGTTAGTGGTCACCTCTATTATACAGTCAAACCTGTGTTAGTGGTCACCTATATTATACAGTCAAACCTGTGTTAAGAAGCCAACCTGTGGTTGACAGTTTTGATTGTATAACAAATCTATTATTGCTATCACTACTACAATCATAACTCGTGCAATAAGTACTCAGAGGTACTATAACCTGTGCAGTATGTACTCAGAGGTACCATAACTCATGCAGTAAGTACTCAGAGGTACCATAACTCATGCAGTAAGTACTCAGAGGTACCATAACTCATGCAGTATGTACTCAGAGGTACCATAACTCATGCAGTAAGTACTCACATGTACCATAACTCGTGCAGTAAGTACTCACAGGTACCATAACTCATGCAGTATGTACTCAGAGGTACCATAACTCATGCAGTAAGTACTCAGAGGTACCATAACTCATGCAGTAAGTACTCAGAGGTACCATAACTCATGCAGTAAGTACTCACAGGTACCATAACTCATGCAGTAAGTACTCACAGGTACCATAACTCATGCAGTAAGTACTCACAGGTACCATAACTCGTGCAGTAAGTACTCACAGGTACCATAACTCATGCAGTATGTACTCACAGGTACCATAACTAATGCAGTAAGTACTCAGAGGTACCATAACTCATGCAGTAAGTACTCACAGGTACCATAACTCATGCAGTAAGTACTCAGAGGTACCATAACTCATGCAGTATGTACTCAGAGGTACCATAACTCATGCAGTAAGTACTCACAGGTACCATAACTCGTGCAGTATGTACTCAGCGGTACCATAACTCATGCAGTAAGTACTCACAGGTACCATAACTCGTGCAGTATGTACTCAGAGGTACCATAACTCGTGCAGTATGTACTCACAGGTACCATAACTCATGCAGTAAGTACTCAGAGGTACCATAACTCGTGCAGTAAGTACTCAGAAGTACCATAACTCGTACAGTAAGTACTCACAGGTACCATAACTCGTGCAGTATGTACTCAGAGGTACCATAACTCGTGCAGTATGTACTCACAGGTACCATAACTCGTGCAGTAAGTACTCACAGGTACCATAACTCGTGCAGTAAGTACTCAGAGGTACTATAACTCGTGCAGTATGTACTCACAAGTACCATAACTCGTGCAGTATGTACTCAGAGGTACCATAACTCGTGCAGTAAGTACTCAGAGGTACCATAACTCGTGCAGTATGTACTCACAGGTACCATAACTCGTGCAGTAAGTACTCACAGGTACCATAACTTGTGCAGTAAGTACTCAGAGGTACCATAACTCGTGCAGTATGTACTCAGAGGTACCATAACTCATGCAGTAAGTACTGACAGGTACCATAACTCGTGCAGTATGTACTCAGAGGTACCATAACTCGTGCAGTAAGTACTCACAGGTACCATAACTCGTGCAGTATGTACTCAGAGGTACCATAACTCGTGCAGTAAGTACTCACAGGTACCAAACTCATGCAGTATGTACTCACAGGTACCATAACTCGTGCAGTATGTACTCACAGGTACCACAACTCGTGCAGTAAGTACTCAGAGGTACCATAACTCATGCAGTATGTACTCACAGGTACCATAACTCGTGCAGTATGTACTCAGAGGTACCATAACTCGTGCAGTAAGTACTCAGAGGTACCATAACTCATGCAGTATGTACTCAGAGGTACCATAACTCGTGCAGTATGTACTCACAGGTACCATAACTCGTGCAGTAAGTACTCAGAGGTACCATAACTCGTGCAGTATGTACTCACAGGTACCATAACTCGTGCTGTAAGTACTCACAGGTACCATAACTCGTGCAGTAAGTACTCACAGGTACCATAACTTGTGCAGTATGTACTCAGAGGTACCATAACTCGTGCAGTAAGTACTCACAGGTACCATAACTCGAGCAGTAAGTAATCACAGGTACCATAACTCGTGCAGTATGTACTCAGAGGTACCATAACTTGTGCAGTATGTACTCAGAGGTACCATAACTCGTGCAGTATGTACTCACAGGTACCATAACTCGTGCAGTAAGTACTCACAGGTACCATAACTCATGCAGTAAGTACTCACAGGTACCATAACTCATGCAGTAAGTACTCACAGGTACCATAACTCGTGCAGTAAGTACTCACAGGTACCATAACTCATGCAGTATGTACTCACAGGTACCATAACTAATGCAGTAAGTACTCAGAGGTACCATAACTCATGCAGTAAGTACTCACAGGTACCATAACTCATGCAGTAAGTACTCAGAGGTACCATAACTCATGCAGTATGTACTCAGAGGTACCATAACTCATGCAGTAAGTACTCACAGGTACCATAACTCGTGCAGTATGTACTCAGCGGTACCATAACTCGTGCAGTAAGTACTCACAGGTACCATAACTCGTGCAGTATGTACTCAGAGGTACCATAACTCGTGCAGTATGTACTCACAGGTACCATAACTCATGCAGTAAGTACTCAGAGGTACCATAACTCGTGCAGTAAGTACTCAGAAGTACCATAACTCGTACAGTAAGTACTCACAGGTACCATAACTCGTGCAGTATGTACTCAGAGGTACCATAACTCGTGCAGTATGTACTCACAGGTACCATAACTCGTGCAGTAAGTACTCACAGGTACCATAACTCGTGCAGTAAGTACTCAGAGGTACTATAACTCGTGCAGTATGTACTCACAAGTACCATAACTCGTGCAGTATGTACTCAGAGGTACCATAACTCGTGCAGTAAGTACTCAGAGGTACCATAACTCGTGCAGTATGTACTCACAGGTACCATAACTCGTGCAGTAAGTACTCACAGGTACCATAACTTGTGCAGTAAGTACTCAGAGGTACCATAACTCGTGCAGTATGTACTCAGAGGTACCATAACTCATGCAGTAAGTACTGACAGGTACCATAACTCGTGCAGTATGTACTCAGAGGTACCATAACTCGTGCAGTAAGTACTCACAGGTACCATAACTCGTGCAGTATGTACTCAGAGGTACCATAACTCGTGCAGTAAGTACTCACAGGTACCAAACTCATGCAGTATGTACTCACAGGTACCATAACTCGTGCAGTATGTACTCACAGGTACCACAACTCGTGCAGTAAGTACTCAGAGGTACCATAACTCATGCAGTATGTACTCACAGGTACCATAACTCGTGCAGTATGTACTCAGAGGTACCATAACTCGTGCAGTAAGTACTCAGAGGTACCATAACTCATGCAGTATGTACTCAGAGGTACCATAACTCGTGCAGTATGTACTCACAGGTACCATAACTCGTGCAGTAAGTACTCAGAGGTACCATAACTCGTGCAGTATGTACTCACAGGTACCATAACTCGTGCTGTAAGTACTCACAGGTACCATAACTCGTGCAGTAAGTACTCACAGGTACCATAACTTGTGCAGTATGTACTCAGAGGTACCATAACTCGTGCAGTAAGTACTCACAGGTACCATAACTCGAGCAGTAAGTAATCACAGGTACCATAACTCGTGCAGTATGTACTCAGAGGTACCATAACTTGTGCAGTATGTACTCAGAGGTACCATAACTCGTGCAGTATGTACTCACAGGTACCATAACTCGTGCAGTAAGTACTCACAGGTACCATAACTCGTGCAGTAAGTACTCAGAGGTACCATAACTCGTGCAGTATGTATTCACAGGTACCATAACTCGTGCAGTATGTACTCAGAGGTACCATAACTCGTGCAGTATGTACTCAGAGGTACCACAACTCGTGCAGTAAGTACTCAGAGGTACCATAACTTGTGCAGTAAGTACTCAGAGGTACCATAACTCGTGCAGTATGTACTCAGAGGTACCATAACTCGTGCAGTAAGTACTCAGAGGTACAATAACTCGTGCAGTAAGTACTCACAGGTACCATAACTCGTGCAGTATGTGTTAGTGGTCATCTGTATTATACAGTCAAACCAGTGTTAGTGGTCACCTCTATTATACAGTCAAACATGTGTTAGTGGTCACCTCTATTAAACAGTCAAACCTGTGTTAATGGTCACCTCTATTATAGAGTCAATCCCGTGTTAGTGGTCACCTGTATTATACAGTCAAACCCGTGTTAGTGGTCACCTGTATTATACAGTCAAACCAGTGTTAGTGGTCACCTCTATTATACAGTCAAACCAGTGTTAGTGGTCACCTCTATTATACAGTCAACCCTGTATTAGTGGTCACCGCTATTATACAGTCAAACCTGTGTTAGTGGTCACCTCTATCATAGAGTCAAACCTGTGTTAGTGGTCACCTCTATTATACAGTCAAACTTGTGTTAGTGGTCACCTCTATCATACAGTCAAACCTGTGTTAGTGGTCACCTCTATTATACAGTCAAACCTGTGTTAGTGGTCACCTATATTATACAGTCAAACCTGTGTTAAGAAGCCAACCTGTGGTTGACAGTTTTGATTGTATAACAAATCTATTATTGCTATCACTACTACAATCATAACTCGTGCAATAAGTACTCAGAGGTACTATAACCTGTGCAGTATGTACTCAGAGGTACCATAACTCATGCAGTAAGTACTCAGAGGTACCATAACTCATGCAGTAAGTACTCAGAGGTACCATAACTCATGCAGTATGTACTCAGAGGTACCATAACTCATGCAGTAAGTACTCACATGTACCATAACTCGTGCAGTAAGTACTCACAGGTACCATAACTCATGCAGTATGTACTCAGAGGTACCATAACTCATGCAGTAAGTACTCAGAGGTACCATAACTCATGCAGTAAGTACTCAGAGGTACCATAACTCATGCAGTAAGTACTCACAGGTACCATAACTCGTGCAGTAAGTACTCACAGGTACCATAACTCATGCAGTATGTACTCACAGGTACCATAACTAATGCAGTAAGTACTCAGAGGTACCATAACTCATGCAGTAAGTACTCACAGGTACCATAACTCATGCAGTAAGTACTCAGAGGTACCATAACTCATGCAGTATGTACTCACAGGTACCATAACTCATGCAGTAAGTACTCAGAGGTACAATAACTCGTGCAGTAAGTACTCAGAGGTACCATAACTCGTGCAGTAAGTACTCAGAAGTACCATAACTCGTGCAGTAAGTACTCACAGGTACCATAACTCGTGCAGTATGTACTCACAGGTACCATAACTCATGCAGTAAGTACTCACAGGTACCATAACTCGTGCAGTAAGTACTCAGAGGTACCATAACTTGTGCAGTATGTACTCACAAGTACCATAACTCGTGCAGTATGTACTCAGAGGTACCATAACTCGTGCAGTAAGTACTCAGAGGTACCATAACTCGTGCAGTATGTACTCACATGTACCATAACTCGTGCAGTAAGTACTCACAGGTACCATAACTCGTGCAGTAAGTACACAGAGGTACCATAACTCGTGCAGTATGTACTCACATGTACCATAACTCGTGCAGTATGTACTCAGAGGTACCATAACTCGTGCAGTAAGTACTCAGAGGTACCATAACTCGTGCAGTATGTACTCAGAGGTACCATAACTCGTGCAGTATGTACTCAGAGGTACCATAACTCGTGCAGTAAGTACTCACAGGTACCATAACTCGTGCAGTATGTACTCAGAGGTACCATAACTCGTGCAGTAAGTACTCACAGGTACCAAACTCATGCAGTATGTACTCAGAGGTACCATAACTCGTGCAGTATGTACTCACAGGTACCATAACTCGTGCAGTAAGTACTCAGAGGTACCATAACTAGTGCAGTATGTACTCACAGGTACCATAACTCGTGCTGTAAGTACTCACAGGTACCATAACTCGTGCAGTAAGTACTCACATGTACCATAACTCGTGCAGTAAGTACTCACAGGTACCATAACTCGTGCAGTATGTACTCAGAGGTACCATAACTCATGCAGTAAGTACTCACATGTACCATAACTCGTGCAGTAAGTACTCACAGGTACCATAACTCATGCAGTATGTACTCAGAGGTACCATAACTCATGCAGTAAGTACTCAGAGGTACAATAACTCATGCAGTAAGTACTCAGAGGTACCATAACTCATGCAGTAAGTACTCAGAGGTACCATAACTCATGCAGTAAGTACTCACAGGTACCATAACTTGTGCAGTAAGTACTCACAGGTACCATAACTCATGCAGTATGTACTCAGAGGTACCATAACTCATGCAGTAAGTACTCACAGGTACCATAACTCATGCAGTAAGTACTCAGAGGTACCATACCTCATGCAGTATGTACTCACAGGTACCATAACTCATGCAGTAAGTACTCACAGGTACCATAACTCATGCAGTAAGTACTCAGAGGTACCATAACTCGTGCAGTAATTACTCAGAAGTACCATAACTCATGCAGTAAGTACTCAGAGGTACCATAACTCGTGCAGTATGTACTCAGAGGTACCATAACTCGTGCAGTAAGTACTCACAGGTACCATAACTCGTGCAGTATGTACTCAGAGGTACCATAACTCGTGCAGTATGTACTCACAGGTACCATAACTCGTGCAGTAAGTACTCACAGGTACCATACCTCATGCAGTATGTACTCAGAGGTACCATAACTCATGCAGTATGTACTCAGAGGTACCATAACTCGTGCAGTATGTACTCACATGTACCATAACTCATGCAGTAAGTACTCAGAGGTATCAAAACTCATGCAGTAAGTACTCACAGGTACCATAACTCATGCAGTAAGTACTCACAGGTACCATAAGTCATGCAGTAAGTACTCACAGGTACCATAACTCGTGCAGTAAGTACTCACAGGTACCATAACTCATGCAGTATGTACTCACAGGTACCATAACTAATGCAGTAAGTACTCAGAGGTACCATAACTCATGCAGTAAGTACTCAGAGGTACCATAACTCATGCAGTATGTACTCACAGGTACCATAACTCATGCAGTAAGTACTCAGAGGTACCATAACTCGTGCAGTAAGTACTCAGAAGTACCATAACTCATGCAGTAAGTACTCAGAGGTACCATAACTCATGCAGTAAGTACTCAGAGGTACCATAACTCATGCAGTAAGTACTCAGAGGTACCATAACTCATGCAGTAAGTACTCAGAGGTACCATAACTCGTGCAGTATGTACTCAGAGGTACCATAACTCGTGCAGTAAGTACTCACAGGTACCATAACTCGTGCAGTATGTACTCAGAGGTACCATAACTCATGCAGTAAGTACTCAGAGGTACCATAACTCGTGCAGTATGTACTCACAAGTACCATAACTCGTGCAGTATGTACTCAGAGGTACTATAACTCGTGCAGTAAGTACTCAGAGGTACCATAACTCGTGCAGTATGTACTCACAGGTACAATAACTCGTGCAGTAAGTACTCACAGGTACCATAACTTGTGCAGTAAGTACTCAGAGGTACCATAACTCGTGCAGTATGTACTCAGAGGTACCATAACTCGTGCAGTATGTACTCACAGGTACCATAACTCGTGCAGTATGTACTCAGAGGTACCATAACTCGTGCAGTAAGTACTCAGAGGTACCATAACTCGTGCAGTATGTACTCAGAGGTACCATAACTCGTGCAGTAAGTACTCACAGGTACCAAACTCATGCAGTATGTACTCACAGGTACCATAACTCGTGCAGTATGTACTCACAGGTACCACAACTCGTGCAGTAAGTACTCAGAGGTACCATAACTCATGCAGTATGTACTCACAGGTACCATAACTCGTGCAGTATGTACTCAGAGGTACCATAACTCGTGCAGTAAGTACTCAGAGGTACCATAACTCATGCAGTATGTACTCAGAGGTACCATAACTCGTGCAGTATGTACTCACAGGTACCATAACTTGTGCAGTAAGTACTCAGAGGTACCATAACTCGTGCAGTATGTACTCACAGGTACCATAACTTGTGCTGTAAGTACTCACAGGTACCATAACTCGTGCAGTATGTACTCAGAGGTACCATAACTCATGCAGTATGTACTCAGAGGTACCATAACTCGTGCAGTATGTACTCAGAGGTACCATAACTCATGCAGTATGTACTCAGAGGTACCATAACTCATGCAGCATGTACTCAGAGGTACCATAACTCGTGCAGTATGTACCATAACTCATGCAGTAAGTACTCACAGGTACCATAACTCATGCAGTAAGTACTCACAGGTACCATAACTCATGCAGTAAGTACTCACAGGTACCATAACTCATGCAGTAAGTACTCACAGGTACCATAACTCGTGCAGTAAGTACTCACAGGTACCATAACTCATGCAGTATGTACTCACAGGTACCATAACTAATGCAGTAAGTACTCAGAGGTACCATAACTCATGCAGTAAGTACTCACAGGTACCATAACTCATGCAGTAAGTACTCACAGGTACCATAACTCGTGCAGTAAGTACTCACAGGTACCATAACTCATGCAGTATGTACTCAGAGGTACCATAACTCATGCAGTAAGTACTCACAGGTACCATAACTCATGCAGTAAGTACTCAGAGGTACCATAACTCATGCAGTATGTACTCAGAGGTACCATAACTCGTGCAGTATGTACTCACATGTACCATAACTCATGCAGTAAGTACTCAGAGGTACCATAACTCATGCAGTAAGTACTCACAGGTACCATAACTCATGCAGTAAGTACTCACAGGTACCATAACTCATGCAGTAAGTACTCACAGGTACCATAACTCATGCAGTAAGTACTCACAGGTACCATAACTCATGCAGTAAGTACTCACAGGTACCATAACTCATGCAGTAAGTACTCACAGGTACCATAACTCGTGCAGTAAGTACTCACAGGTACCATAACTCATGCAGTATGTACTCACAGGTACCATAACTAATGCAGTAAGTACTCAGAGGTACCATAACTCATGCAGTAAGTACTCACAGGTACCATAACTCATGCAGTAAGTACTCAGAGGTACCATAACTCATGCAGTATGTACTCACAGGTACCATAACTCATGCAGTAAGTACTCAGAGGTACCATAACTCATGCAGTAAGTACTCAGAGGTACCATAACTCGTGCAGTAAGTACTCAGAGGTACCATAACTCATGCAGTAAGTACTCAGAGGTACCATAACTCATGCAGTAAGTACTCAGAGGTACCATAACTCGTGCAGTAAGTACTCAGAGGTACCATAACTCATGCAGTAAGTACTCAGAGGTACCATAACTCGTGCAGTATGTACTCAGATGTACCATAACTCGTGCAGTATGTACTCAGAGGTACCATAACTCGTGCAGTAAGTACTCAGAGGTACCATAACTCGTGCAGTATGTACTCAGAGGTACCATAACTCGTGCAGTAAGTACTCACAGGTACCATAACTCGTGCAGTATGTACTCAGAGGTACCATAACTCGTGCAGTAAGTACTCACAGGTACCAAACTCATGCAGTATGTACTCACAGGTACCATAACTCGTGCAGTATGTACTCAGAGGTACCATAACTCGTGCAGTAAGTACTCAGAGGTACCATAACTCATGCAGTATGTACTCAGAGGTACCATAACTCGTGCAGTATGTACTCACAGGTACCATAACTCGTGCAGTAAGTACTCAGAGGTACCATAACTCGTGCAGTATGTACTCACAGGTACCATAACTCGTGCAGTAAGTACTCACAGGTACCATAACTCGTGCAGTAAGTACTCACAGGTACCATAACTCGTGCAGTATGTACTCAGAGGTACCATAACTCGTGCAGTAAGTACTCACAGGTACCATATCTCGTGCAGTAAGTACTCACAGGTACCATAACTCGTGCAGTATGTACTCAGAGGTACCATAACTTGTGCTGTATGTACTCAGAGGTACCATAACTCGTGCAGTATGTACTCACAGGTACCATAACTCGTGCAGTAAGTACTCACAGGTACCATAACTCGTGCAGTATGTACTAACAGGTACCATAACTCGTGCAGTATGTACTCAGAGGTACCATAACTCGTGCAGTATGTACTCAGAGGTACCATAACTCGTGCAGTAAATACTCAGAGGTACCATAACTCGTGCAGTAAGTACTCAGAGGTACCATAACTCGTGCAGTATGCACTCACAAGTACCATAACTCGTGCAGTATGTACTCAGAGGTACCATAACTCGTGCAGTAAGTACTCACAGGTACCATAACTCGTGCAGTATGTACTCAGAGGTACCATAACTTGTGCAGTAAGTACTCACAGGTACCATATCTCGTGCAGTAAGTACTCACAGGTACCATAACTCGTGCAGTATGTACTCAGAGGTACCATAACTTGTGCAGTATGTACTCAGAGGTACCATAACTCGTGCAGTATGTACTCACAGGTACCATAACTCGTGCAGTAAGTACTCACAGGTACCATAACTCGTGCAGTATGTACTAACAGGTACCATAACTCGTGCAGTATGTACTCAGAGGTACCATAACTCGTGCAGTATGTACTCAGAGGTACCATAACTCGTGCAGTAAATACTCAGAGGTACCATATCTCGTGCAGTAAGTACTCACAGGTACCATAACTCATGCAGTATGTACTCACAGGTACCATAACTAATGCAGTAAGTACTCAGAGGTACCATAACTCATGCAGTAAGTACTCACAGGTACCATAACTCATGCAGTAAGTACTCAGAGGTACCATAACTCATGCAGTATGTACTCACAGGTACCATAACTCATGCAGTAAGTACTCACAGGTACCATAACTCATGCAGTAAGTACTCAGAGGTACCATAACTCGTGCAGTAAGTACTCAGAAGTACCATAACTCATGCAGTAAGTACTCAGAGGTACCATAACTCGTGCAGTAAGTACTCACAGGTACCATAACTCGTGCAGTAAGTACTCAGAGGTACCATAACTCGTGCAGTAAGTACTCAGAGGTACCATAACTCGTGCAGTATGTACTCACAGGTACCATAACTCGTGCAGTAAGTACTCACAGGTACCATAACTCGTGCAGTAAGTACTCACAGGTACCATAACTCGTGCAGTATGTACTCACAGGTACCATAACTCATGCAGTATGTACTCAGAGGTACCATAACTCGTGCAGTATGTACTCAGAGGTACCATAACTCGTGCAGTAAGTACTCAGAGGTACCATAACTCGTGCAGTATGTACTCAGAGGTACCATAACTCGTGCAGTAAGTACTCACAGGTACCATAACTCGTGCAGTAAGTACTCACAGGTACCATAACTCGTGCAGTATGTACTCAGAGGTACCATAACTTGTGCAGTATGTACTCAGAGGTACCATAAGTCGTGCAGTAAGTACTCACAGGTACCATAACTCGTGCAGTAAGTACTCACAGGTACCATAACTCGTGCAGTAAGTACTCAGAGGTACCATAACTCGTGCAGTATGTACTCAGAGGTACCATAACTCGTGCAGTATGTACTCAGAGGTACCATAACTCGTGCAGTATGTACTCAGAGGTACCATAACTCGTGCAGTAAGTACTCAGAGGTACCATAACTCGTGCAGTAGTACTCAGAGGTACCATAACTCGTGCAGTATGTACTCAGAGGTACCATAACTCGTGCAGTATGTACTCAGAGGTACCATAACTTGTGCAGTAAGTACTCAGAGGTACCATAACTCGTGCAGTATGTACTCAGAGGTACCATAACTCGTGCAGTATGTACTCAGAGGTACCATAACTCGTGCAGTATGTACTCAGAGGTACCATAACTCGTGCAGTATGTACTCAGAGGTACCATAACTCGTGCAGTATGTACTCAGAGGTACCATAACTCGTGCAGTATGTACTCAGAGGTACCATAACTCGTGCGGTATGTACTCAGAGGTACTATAACTCGTGCAGTATGTACTCAGAGGTACCATAACTCGTGCAGTATGTACTCAGAGGTACCATAACTCGTGCGGTATGTACTCACAGGTACTATAACTCATGCAGTATGTACTCAGAGGTACCATAACTCGTGCAGTATGTACTCAGAGGTACCATAACTCGTGCAGTAAGTACTCAGAGGTACCATAACTCATGCAGTAAGTACTCACAGGTACCATAACTCGTGCAGTAAGTACTCACAGGTACCATAACTCGTGCAGTATGTACTCACAGGTACGATAACTCATGCTGTATGTACTCACAGGTACCATAACTCGTGCAGTATGTACTCAGAGGTACCATAACTCATGCAGTATGTACTCAGAGGTACCATAACTCATGCAGTAAGTACTCACAGGTACCATAACTCGTGCAGTAAGTACTCACAGGTACCATAACTCGTGCAGTAAGTACTCACAGGTACCATAACTCGTGCAGTATGTACTCACAGGTACCATAACTCGTGCAGTAAGTACTCACAGGTACCATAACTCATGCAGTATGTACTCAGAGGTACCATAACTCGTGCAGTATGTACTCACACGTAGCATAACTCGTGCAGTAAGTACTCACAGGTACCATAACTCATGCAGTATGTACTCAGAGGTACCATAACTCGTGCAGTAAGTACTCACAGGTACCATAACCCATGCAGTATGTACTCAGAGGTACCATAACTCGTGCAGTATGTACTCACAGGTACCATAACTCATGCAGTATGTACTCAGAGGTACTATAACTCATGCTGTAAGTACTCACAGGTACCATAACTCGTGCAGTAAGTACTCACAGGTACCATAACTCGTGCAGTATGTACTCAGAGGTACCATAACTTGTGCAGTATGTACTCAGAGGTACTATAACTCGTGCAGTATGTACTCACAGGTACCATAAGTCGTGCAGTAAGTACTCACAGGTACCATAACTCGTGCAGTAAGTACTCAGAGGTACCATAACTCGTGCAGTATGTACTCACAGGTACCATAACTCGTGCAGTATGTACTCAGAGGTACCATAACTCGTGCAGTATGTACTCAGAAGTACCATAACTCGTGCAGTAAGTACTCAGAGGTACCATAACTCGTGCAGTAAGTACTCAGAGGTACCATAACTCGTGCAGTAAGTACTCAGAGGTACAATAACTCGTGCAGTAAGTACTCACAGGTACCATAACTCGTGCAGTATGTACTCAGAGGTACCATAACTCGTGCAGTATGTACTCAGAGGTATTAATTAATATAAACATTATGTCATGTAGCTTAATATTCGTTCCATGATAAACTTTCCGTTTCCTATCTACTACAGAATAACAGCTCACTAGATAATAACATTTTACTGACAAGTCGCTTTCATTAATTAGGATGCAGTTACGAATCCTGTTTCATACTTACCAATGGTCTGTGACTTGAAATAGAGGATTTTCCACTTAACCACGGGTGCCTTAGTATTTCCGCTGTCGTCGGCCGGTCGTCGGGGTTGTACCTAACCATGCTACGCACCAGCTCCATAGCCTCTGTTAGGGAGAACATAATATAAACTTAAACAGTGTATTAAGTAAGCACGTAAGTAAGGTGCGAAAAGCCCTGTGTTCGAGCCCCGCTGGAGGCGTAACGATTGTGCCCTTAAGCAAGTCATTTAAATTCCACATTGTATCTTCTCTCTCTCTCATGGCGATGGATTCCATTAGGAATGAAGTCTCGAGAGGCATCAATATAAGTTGTAGGAACTTGTTTCGCAATCGAGCTAAAATAAATTAGTATAAAGTAATTAAATACGTACATGTATTAAGTAAGTCCGTACATGTATTAAATAAGTACGTACATGTATTAAGTAAGTATGTACATGTATTAAGCAAGTATGTACATGTATTAAGTAAGTATGTACAAGTAAGTATGTATTAAGTAAGTATGTACATGTATTAAGTAAGTATGTATTAAGTAAGTACGTACATGTATTAAATAAGTACATACATGTATTAAATAAGTACGTACATGTATTAAGTAAGTATGTACATGTATTAAGTAAGTATGTATTAAGCAAGTACGTACATGTATTAAGTAAGTACGTACATGTATTAAGTAAGTATGTATTAAGTAAGTATGTACATGTATTAAGTAAGTACGTACATGTATTAAATAAGTATGTACATGTATTAAGTAAGTATGTACATGTATTAAGTAAGTATGTACATGTATTAAGTAAGTATGTACATGTATTAAGTAAGTATGTACATGTATTAAGTAAGTATGTACATGTATTAAATAAGTACGTACATGTATTAAGTAAGTATGTACATGTATTAAGTAAGTATTTACATGTATTAAATAAGTACATACATGTATTAAGTAAGTATGTACATGTATTAAGTAAGTATGTACATGTATTAAGTAAGTACGTACATGTATTAAGTAAGTATGTACATGTATTAAGTAAGTATGTACATGTATTAAGTAAGTATGTACATGTATTAAGTAAGTACGTACATGTATTAAGTAAGTATGTACATGTATTAAGTACGTACATGTATTAAGTAAGTATGTACATGTATTAAGTAAGTACGTACATGTATTAAGTAAGTACATACATGTATTAAGTAAGTACGTACATGTATTAAAGCAGCATTACATCGTATGGAATAAAAGATATTTGAAAAATTCAATTTTTACGTATGGGTAGCAATGCTGCTACACATTCTAACATTATACTTTGTATGCTTATGTTCATTTGGTAAACAGTGTTTTTTGCAATAAAACAAACTCGAAACCGAAAGTGGGACTTTCCGAGTCAATCGGTCATGCACTTGTTTACAACCGGAACGCATCGTCCGCACTTGTTTACATTCGGAATGCATCGTCCCATTTGTCCCACGTTGTCTTTTTTAATTAAATTACTTGATATGTTGATTCATACCTCTGTTAGATAAGTCTTTTAGGGACATTTCTACATCCCCGCGAGGGGTTCAACTTTAAGGGAAGATAGATAGTATTTCATGTTCAAAATATATACGTTGTTTTCTACATCCTCTGTTGTTTCACGCATGCGCGCTGTGCGTGTTTATATTTCGTGTGTTGATAAACAAATTCGCATATACGACGGTTTAAATTTATTGGAATTTTATCGTTTCTGAGCGACTATTTCGATTTTTGTAAACACACACACACATTAGTATTTATATTTTACCCAAAACATCCTTTATTACGATGTAATGCTGCTTTAAGTAGGTACGTACATGTATGTGTATCTTATGTTTGTATGCATGTTTAATAATGTGCTATGCTTGGTTTTAAGGGGCATCAGCGAGTACAGTTACTGTAAATCAATAGTCCCAGCATGGCCGCTGTGGGTTCGAGTCCTATCTACATACACTTCTCTATAAGTGAGGAAGCTATCTCGTTTGCTTGTGGAAGGTCAGTGGTTCAAACCTGTATGTCCACCCGTGCCTCATACACTATTGAGAGAGACAAGTGTGGTTTCCTCTAATGCATAATTTCAGTGGTTCAAACCTGTACGTCCACCCGTGCCTCATATACTATTGAGAGGTACAAGTGTGGTTTCCTCTAACGCATAGTTTAAGTGGTTCAAACCTGTATGTCCACCCGTGCCTCATATACTATTGAGAGGTACAAGTGTGGTTTCCTCTAACGCATAGTTTAAGTGGTTCAAACCTGTATGTCCACCCGTGCCTCATATACTATTGAGAGGTACAAGTGTGGTTTCCTCTAACGCATAGTTTAAGTGGTTCAAACCTGTACGTCCACCCGTGCCTCATATACTATTGAGAGGTACAAGTGTGGTTTCCTCTAACGCATAGTTTAAGTGGTTCAAACCTGTACGTCCACCCGTGCCTCATACACTATTGAGAGAGACAATGTGGTATTCCTCTAACGCATAGTTTAAGTGGTTCAAACATGTACGTCCACCCGTGCCTCATATACTATTGAGAGAGACAAGTGTGGTTTCCTCTAACGCATAATTTTAGTGGTTCAAACATGTACGTCCACCTTCACCGCATACACTATTGAGAGAGACAAGTTGATATTCCTACAGCACATAGACCTGGAGTCGTTAGTTGACATTATTGCTAATGCGACGCTAATCCCACAAAACAAAAAACATTTATTTTGATAAAATAAATAAAGATTGTGCAGCTTACCGATTGAAGGAAAGTCTCTGAGATATGGCAGTTTCATCTCCAGATCCTTAAGCATAAAATCTGGGAACAGTCTTTCACCGGTTAACATATTGCATAGAGTGATACCCCTGAAAAAGAAACAAGACGATAGATTAGCATGGACACCAGAATTATACATTCCAGAAATAGAAAGATCAACCATTTAGCATGGACACCAGAATTATATACTCCAGAAATAGAAAGATCAACCATTTAGCATGGACACCAGAATTATACACTCCAGAAATAGAAAGATCAACCATTTAGCATGGACACCAGAATTATATACTCCAGAAATAGAAAGATCAACCATTTAGCATGGACACCAGAATTATACACTCCAGAAATAGAAAGATCAACCATTTAGCATGGACACCAGAATTATATACTCCAGAAATAGAAAGATCAACCATTTAGCATGGACACCAGAATTATATACTCCAGAAATAGAAAGATCAACCATTTAGCATGGACACCAGAATTATACACTCCAGAAATAGAAAGACAACCATTTAGCATGGACACCAGAATTATATACTCCAGAAATAGAAAGATCAACCATTTAGCATGGACACCAGAATTATATACTCCAGAAATAGAAAGATCAACCATTTAGCATGGACACCAGAATTATACACTCCAGAAATAGAAAGATCAACCATTTAGCATGGACACCAGAATTATACACTCCAGAAATAGAAAGATCAACCATTTAGCATGGACACCAGAATTATATACTCCAGAAATAGAAAGATCAACCATTTAGCATGGACACCAGAATTATATACTCCAGAAATAGAAAGATCAACCATTTAGCATGGACACCAGAATTATACACTCCAGAAATAGAAAGACAACCATTTAGCATGGACACCAGAATTATATACTCCAGAAATAGAAAGATCAACCATTTAGCATGGACACCAGAATTATATACTCCAGAAATAGAAAGATCAACCATTTAGCATGGACACCAGAATTATACACTCCAGAAATAGAAAGATCAACCATTTAGCATGGACACCAGAATTATACACTCCAGAAATAGAAAGATCAACCATTTAGCATGGAAACCAGAATTATACAGTCCAAAAAAAGAAAGATCAACCATTTAGCATGGACACCAGAATTATATACTCCAGAAATAGAAAGATCAACCATTTAGCATGGACACCAGAATTATACACTCCAGAAATAGAAAGATCAACCAATTAGCATGGACACCAGAATTATACACTCCAGAAATAGAAAGATCAACCATTTAGCATGGACACCAGAATTATACACTCCAGAAATAGAAAGATCAACCATTTAGCATGGACACCAGAATTATACACTCCAGAAATAGAAAGATCAACCATTTAGCATGGAAACCAGAATTATACAGTCCAAAAAAAGAAAGATCAACCATTTAGCATGGACACCAGAATTATATACTCCAGAAATAGAAAGATCAACCATTTAGCATGGACACCAGAATTATACACTCCAGAAATAGAAAGATCAACCAATTAGCATGGACACCAGAATTATACACTCCAGAAATAGAAAGATCAACCATTTAGCATGGACACCAGAATTATACACTCCAGAAATAGAAAGATCAACCATTTAGCATGGACACCAGAATTATATACTCCAGAAATAGAAAGATCAACCATTTAGCATGGACACCAGAATTATACACTCCAGAAATAGAAAGATCAACCATTTAGCATGGACACCAGAATTATACACTCCAGAAATAGAAAGATCAACCATTTAGCATGGACACCAGAATTATATACTCCAGAAATAGAAAGATCAACCATTTAGCATGGACACCAGAATTATATACTCCAGAAATAGAAAGATCAACCATTTAGCATGGACACCAGAATTATACACTCCAGAAATAGAAAGACAACCATTTAGCATGGACACCAGAATTATATACTCCAGAAATAGAAAGATCAACCATTTAGCATGGACACCAGAATTATATACTCCAGAAATAGAAAGATCAACCATTTAGCATGGACACCAGAATTATACACTCCAGAAATAGAAAGATCAACCATTTAGCATGGACACCAGAATTATACACTCCAGAAATAGAAAGATCAACCATTTAGCATGGAAACCAGAATTATACAGTCCAAAAAAAGAAAGATCAACCATTTAGCATGGACACCAGAATTATATACTCCAGAAATAGAAAGATCAACCATTTAGCATGGACACCAGAATTATACACCAAAAATAGAAAGATCAACCATTTAGCATGGACACCAGAATTATACACCAAAAATAGAAAGATCAACCATTTAGCATGGACACCAGAATTATACACTCCAGAAATAGAAAGATCAACCAATTAGCATGGACACCAGAATTATACACTCCAGAAATAGAAAGATCAACCATTTAGCATGGACACCAGAATTATACACTCCAGAAATAGAAAGATCAACCATTTAGCATGGACACCAGAATTATACACTCCAGAAATAGAAAGATCAACCATTTAGCATGGACACCAGAATTATACACTCCAGAAATAGAAAGATCAACCATTTAGCATGGACACCAGAATTATACACTCCAGAAATAGAAAGATCAACCATTTAGCATGGCCACCAGAATTATACACTCCAGAAATAGAAAGATCAACCATTTAGCATGGACACCAGAATTATACACTCCAGAAATAGAAAGATCAACCATTTAGCATGGACACCAGAATTATACACTCCAGAAATAGAAGATCAACCATTTAGCATGGACACCAGAATTATACACTCCAGAAATAGAAAGATCAACATTTAGCATGGACACCAGAATTATACACTCCAGAAATAGAAAGATCACCATTTAGCATGGACACCAGAAATACACTCCAGAAATAGAAAGATCAACCATTTAGCATGGACACCAGAATTATACACTCCAGAAATAGAAAGATCAACCATTTAGCATGGACACCAGAATTATATACTCCAGAAATAGAAAGATCAACCATTTAGCATGGACACCAGAATTATACACTCCAGAAATAGAAAGATCAACCATTTAGCATGGACACCAGAATTATATACTCCAGAAATAGAAAGATCAACCATTTAGCATGGACACCAGAATTATATACTCCAGAAATAGAAAGATCAACCATTTAGCATGGACACCAGAATTATATACTCCAGAAATAGAAAGATCAACCATTTAGCATGGACACCAGAATTA
>CM026402.1:58128293-58325208 GCA_014843695.1 Archivesica marissinica
AACAATTAGTTGTACCAGTCTTGCATAGGGTGGACTTTCCACAATAGACAATTAGTTGTACCAGTCTTGCATAGGGTGGACTTTCCACAATAAACAATTAGTTGTATAGGGTGGACTTTCCACAATAGACAATTAGTTGTATCAGTCTTGCATAGGGTGGACTTTCCACAATAAACAATTAGTTGTATAGGGTGGACTTTCCACAATAGACAATTAGTTGTATCAGTCTTGCATAGGGTGGACTTTCCACAATAGACAATTAGTTGTATCAGTCTTGCATAGGGTGGACTTTCCACAATAGACAATTAGTTGTATCAGTCTTGCATAGGGTGGACTTTCCACAATAAACAATTAGTTGTACCAGTCTTGCATAGGGTGGACTTTCCACAATAGACAATTAGTTGTATCAGTCTTGCATAGGGTGGACTTTCCACAATAGACAATTAGTTGTACCAGTCTTGCATAGGGTGGACTTTCCACAATAAACAATTAGTTGTACCAGTCTTGCATAGGGTGAACTTTCCACAATAAACCATTAGTTGTACCAGTCTTGCATAGGGTGGACTTTCCACAATAGACAATTAGTTGTACCAGTCTTGCATAGGGTGGACTTTCCACAATAGACAATTAGTTGTACCAGTCTTGCATAGGGTGGACTTTCCACAATAGACAATTAGTTGTACCAGTCTTGCATAGGGTGGACTTTCCACAATAGACAATTAGTTGTACCAGTCTTGCATAGGGTGGACTTTCCACAATAGACAATTAGTTGTATCAGTCTTGCATAGGGTGGACTTTCCACAATAGACAATTAGTTGTATCAGTCTTGCATAGGGTGGACTTTCCACAATAGACAATTAGTTGTATCAGTCTTGCATAGGGTGGACTTTCCACAATAAACAATTAGTTGTACCAGTCTTGCATAGGGTGGACTTTCCACAATAGACAATTAGTTGTACCAGTCTTGCATAGGGTGGACTTTCCACAATAGACAATTAGTTGTACCAGTCTTGCATAGGGTGGACTTTCCACAATAGACAATTAGTTGTATCAGTCTTGCATAGGGTGGACTTTCCACAATAGACAATTAGTTGTACCAGTCTTGCATAGGGTGGACTTTCCACAATAGACAATTAGTTGTATCAGTCTTGCATAGGGTGGACTTTCCACAATAGACAATTAGTTGTATCAGTCTTGCATAGGGTGGACTTTCCACAATAAACAATTAGTTGTATAGGGTGGACTTTCCACAATAGACAATTAGTTGTATCAGTCTTGCATAGGGTGGACTTTCCACAATAGACAATTAGTTGTACCAGTCTTGCATAGGGTGGACTTTCCACAATAAACCATTAGTTGTACCAGTCTTGCATAGGGTGAACTTTCCACAATAAACAATTAGTTGTACCAGTCTTGCATAGGGTGGACTTTCCACAATAGACAATTAGTTGTACCAGTCTTGCATAGGGTGGACTTTCCACAATAGACAATTAGTTGTACCAGTCTTGCATAGGGTGAACTTTCCACAATAAACCATTAGTTGTACCAGTCTTGCATAGGGTGAACTTTCCACAATAGACAATTAGTTGTACCAGTCTTGCATAGGGTGGACTTTCCACAATAGACAATTAGTTGTATCAGTCTTGCATAGGGTGGACTTTCCACAATAGACAATTAGTTGTATCAGTCTTGCATAGGGTGGACTTTCCACAATAGACAATTAGTTGTATCAGTCTTGCATAGGGTGGACTTTCCACAATAGACAATTAGTTGTACCAGTCTTGCATAGGGTGGACTTTCCACAATAGACAATTAGTTGTACCAGTCTTGCATAGGGTGGACTTTCCACAATAAACAATTAGTTGTACCAGTCTTGCATAGGGTGAACTTTCCACAATAAACAATTAGTTGTACCAGTCTTGCATAGGGTGGACTTTCCACAATAGACAATTAGTTGTACCAGTCTTGCATAGGGTGGACTTTCCACAATAGACAATTAGTTGTACCAGTCTTGCATAGGGTGAACTTTCCACAATAAACAATTAGTTGTACCAGTCTTGCATAGGGTGAACTTTCCACAATAGACAATTAGTTGTATCAGTCTTGCATAGGGTGGACTTTCCACAATAAACAATTAGTTGTATAGGGTGGACTTTCCACAATAGACAATTAGTTGTACCAGTCTTGCATAGGGTGGACTTTCCACAATAAACAATTAGTTGTACCAGTCTTGCATAGGGTGAACTTTCCACAATAGACAATTAGTTGTACCAGTCTTGCATAGGGTGGACTTTCCACAATAGACAATTAGTTGTATCAGTCTTGCATAGGGTGGACTTTCCACAATAGACAATTAGTTGTATCAGTCTTGCATAGGGTGGACTTTCCACAATAAACAATTAGTTGTACCAGTCTTGCATAGGGTGAACTTTCCACAATAGACAATTAGTTGTACCAGTCTTGCATAGGGTGGACTTTCCACAATAGACAATTAGTTGTATCAGTCTTGCATAGGGTGGACTTTCCACAATAGACAATTAGTTGTATCAGTCTTGCATAGGGTGGACTTTCCACAATAAACAATTAGTTGTATAGGGTGGACTTTCCACAATAGACAATTAGTTGTATCAGTCTTGCATAGGGTGGACTTTCCACAATAGACAATTAGTTGTATCAGTCTTGCATAGGGTGGACTTTCCACAATAGACAATTAGTTGTACCAGTCTTGCATAGGGTGGACTTTCCACAATAGACAATTAGTTGTATCAGTCTTGCATAGGGTGGACTTTCCACAATAGACAATTAGTTGTATCAGTCTTGCATAGGGTGGACTTTCCACAATAAACAATTAGTTGTATAGGGTGGACTTTCCACAATAGACAATTAGTTGTATCAGTCTTGCATAGGGTGGACTTTCCACAATAGACAATTAGTTGTACCAGTCTTGCATAGGGTGGACTTTCCACAATAGACAATTAGTTGTATCAGTCTTGCATAGGGTGGACTTTCCACAATAACAATTAGTTGTATAGGGTGGACTTTCCACAATAGACAATTAGTTGTATCAGTCTTGCATAGGGTGGACTTTCCACAATAGACAATTAGTTGTACCAGTCTTGCATAGGGTGGACTTTCCACAATAGACAATTAGTTGTATCAGTCTTGCATAGGGTGGACTTTCCACAATAAACAATTAGTTGTACCAGTCTTGCATAGGGTGGACTTTCCACAATAAACCATTAGTTGTACCAGTCTTGCATAGGGTGAACTTTCCACAATAGACAATTAGTTGTACCAGTCTTGCATAGGGTGGACTTTCCACAATAGACAATTAGTTGTATCAGTCTTGCATAGGGTGGACTTTCCACAATAGACAATTAGTTGTATCAGTCTTGCATAGGGTGGACTTTCCACAATAAACAATTAGTTGTACCAGTCTTGCATAGGGTGGACTTTCCACAATAGACAATTAGTTGTACCAGTCTTGCATAGGGTGGACTTTCCACAATAGACAATTAGTTGTATCAGTCTTGCATAGGGTGGACTTTCCACAATAAACAATTAGTTGTACCAGTCTTGCATAGGGTGGACTTTCCACAATAGACAATTAGTTGTACCAGTCTTGCATAGGGTGGACTTTCCACAATAGACAATTAGTTGTATCAGTCTTGCATAGGGTGGACTTTCCACAATAGACAATTAGTTGTATCAGTCTTGCATAGGGTGGACTTTCCACAATAAACAATTAGTTGTATAGGGTGGACTTTCCACAATAGACAATTAGTTGTATCAGTCTTGCATAGGGTGGACTTTCCACAATAGACAATTAGTTGTACCAGTCTTGCATAGGGTGGACTTTCCACAATAAACAATTAGTTGTACCAGTCTTGCATAGGGTGGACTTTCCACAATAGACAATTAGTTGTACCAGTCTTGCATAGGGTGAACTTTCCACAATAAACAATTAGTTGTACCAGTCTTGCATAGGGTGGACTTTCCACAATAGACAATTAGTTGTACCAGTCTTGCATAGGGTGGACTTTCCACAATAGACAATTAGTTGTATCAGTCTTGCATAGGGTGGACTTTCCACAATAGACAATTAGTTGTATCAGTCTTGCATAGGGTGGACTTTCCACAATAGACAATTAGTTGTATCAGTCTTGCATAGGGTGGACTTTCCACAATAGACAATTAGTTGTATCAGTCTTGCATAGGGTGGACTTTCCACAATAAACAATTAGTTGTATAGGGTGGACTTTCCACAATAGACAATTAGTTGTATCAGTCTTGCATAGGGTGGACTTTCCACAATAGACAATTAGTTGTACCAGTCTTGCATAGGGTGGACTTTCCACAATAGACAATTAGTTGTATCAGTCTTGCATAGGGTGGACTTTCCACAATAGACAATTAGTTGTATCAGTCTTGCATAGGGTGGACTTTCCACAATAAACAATTAGTTGTATAGGGTGGACTTTCCACAATAGACAATTAGTTGTATCAGTCTTGCATAGGGTGGACTTTCCACAATAGACAATTAGTTGTACCAGTCTTGCATAGGGTGGACTTTCCACAATAGACAATTAGTTGTATCAGTCTTGCATAGGGTGGACTTTCCACAATAGACAATTAGTTGTACCAGTCTTGCATAGGGTGGACTTTCCACAATAAACAATTAGTTGTACCAGTCTTGCATAGGGTGAACTTTCCACAATAGACAATTAGTTGTACCAGTCTTGCATAGGGTGGACTTTCCACAATAGACAATTAGTTGTATCAGTCTTGCATAGGGTGGACTTTCCACAATAGACAATTAGTTGTATCAGTCTTGCATAGGGTGAACTTTCCACAATAAACCATTAGTTGTACCAGTCTTGCATAGGGTGAACTTTCCACAATAGACAATTAGTTGTACCAGGCTTGCATAGGGTGGACTTTCCACAATAGACAATTAGTTGTATCAGTCTTGCATAGGGTGGACTTTCCACAATAGACAATTAGTTGTATCAGTCTTGCATAGGGTGGACTTTCCACAATAGACAATTAGTTGTATCAGTCTTGCATAGGGTGGACTTTCCACAATAGACAATTAGTTGTATCAGTCTTGCATAGGGTGGACTTTCCACAATAAACAATTAGTTGTACCAGTCTTGCATAGGGTGAACTTTCCACAATAAACAATTAGTTGTACCAGTCTTGCATAGGGTGGACTTTCCACAATAGACAATTAGTTGTACCAGTCTTGCATAGGGTGGACTTTCCACAATAGACAATTAGTTGTACCAGTCTTGCATAGGGTGAACTTTCCACAATAAACCATTAGTTGTACCAGTCTTGCATAGGGTGAACTTTCCACAATAAACAATTAGTTGTATCAGTCTTGCATAGGGTGGACTTTCCACAATAGACAATTAGTTGTATCAGTCTTGCATAGGGTGGACTTTCCACAATAGACAATTAGTTGTACCAGTCTTGCATAGGGTGGACTTTCCACAATAGACAATTAGTTGTATCAGTCTTGCATAGGGTGGACTTTCCACAATAGACAATTAGTTGTACCAGTCTTGCATAGGGTGGACTTTCCACAATAGACAATTAGTTGTACCAGTCTTGCATAGGGTGGACTTTCCACAATAAACAATTAGTTGTACCAGTCTTGCATAGGGTGGACTTTCCACAATAGACAATTAGTTGTACCAGTCTTGCATAGGGTGGACTTTCCACAATAGACAATTAGTTGTACCAGTCTTGCATAGGGTGATTTAATGGAGGATCACATGGTTCTTATTTAGAATAAGAGACATCTGTGAGTTACTGCCCCTGAATACTCCCTACAAGTATATAGGTCCTCTTAAGTGGTTTCACATATGGGTCAGTAGTCCAGTGGTTAACACGTTGGACTGGGATCGCAGGTTTGATTCCCCCAGTCTCTCCCACCCTAATAATATTAAGTCTTTCAAATGGGACCTTAGTTGAGGTCTCATGTAGGTGCTTTACACTGTGTGCGTAAAAGAACCAGAGGAAAGAGACTATCCACCAAGAGAGGTAATTGAAAAGCCAGCAGACTTTATCCACCAGGGGAGGTAATTGAAAAGCCAGCAGACTTTATCTGCCAAGAGAGGTAATTGAAAATCCAGCACACTTTATCTGCCAGGAGAGGTAATTGAAAAGCCAGCACACTTTATCCGCCAGGGGAGGTAATTGAAAAGCCAGCACACTTTATCCGCCAGCGGAGGTAATTGAAAAGCCAGCACACTTTATCCGCCAGGGGAGGTAATTGAAAAGCCAGCACACTTTATCCGCCAGGGGAGGTAATTGAAAAGCCAGCACACTTTATCCGCCAGGGGAGGTAATTGAAAAGCCAGCAGACTTTATCCGCCAGGGGAGGTAATTGAAAAGCCAGCACACTTTATCCGCCAGGGAGGTAATTGAAAAGCCAGCACACTTTATCCGCCAGTGGAGGTAATTGAAAAGCCAGCAGACTTTATCCGCCAGGGGAGGTAATTGAAAAGCCAGCACACTTTATCCGCCAGGGGAGGTAATTGAAAAGCAGCACACTTTATCTGCCAGGGGAGGTAATTGAAAAGCCAGCAGACTATCCGCCAGGGGAGGTAATTGAAAAGCCAGCACACTTTATCCACCAAGAGAGGTAATTGAAAAGCCAGCACACTTTATCCGCCAGGGGAGGTAATTGAAAAGCCAGCACACTTTATCCACCAAGAGAGGTAATTGAAAAGCCAACACACTTTATCCGCCAGGGGAGGTAATTGAAAAGCCAGCAGACTTTATCCACCAAAAGAGGTAATTGAAAAGCCAGCAGATTTTAAGATAAAATCTGCCAGGGGAGGTAATGGAAAAGCCAGCAGACTATCCGCCAGGGGAGATAATTGAAAAGCCAGCAGACTATCCACCAAGGGAGATAATTGAAAAAAAGCCAGGAATGTCGCTCATTGGCCCCCCAACTACTACACTTGCAGTATGGGTTATAAAACATCAAATATAACAAGTATTCTTTATAGCATATTATTACGTGAACAATGAATAGCAGATATTACAATGAAATGTACAAGTAATGCATTTATGATATAAAACATTGCACAAAAGACGTCACAGTATTTTGGTGTACCATAGGTTATTATTATTTGTTAGATAACATGATTTGTATTTGGAGTTTATAGTCACACAAACAGCTTAGGTCATATGGCGACTCTCCGGCTATCATTGGTGGAGGAAGACTCCGGGTGCCCCTCCAAGCAGTATTTCAGGCACGGACGGGCATCTTTGTAAAACCATGACCTTCCGCAAGCCAGCTGGATAGCTTCCTGCAGACATACACCTTGCAGACGTGAATACATACTGCCCTGCAGACAAGCATACATACACCTTGCAGACATGAATACATACTGCCCTGCAGACATGCATACATACACCTTGCAGACATGCATACATACACCTTGCAGACATGCATACATACTGCCCTGCAGACATGCATACATACACCTTGCAGACATGCATACATACACCTTGCAGACATGCCTACATACTGCCCTGCAGACATACACCTTGCAGACATACACCTTCCAGACATGAATCATACTGCCCTGCAGACACGCATACATACACCTTGCAGACATGAATACATACTGCCCTGCAGACATGCATACATACACCTTGCAGACATGAATACATACTGCCCTGCAGACAAGCATACATACACCTTGCAGACATGAATACATACTGCCCTGCATACATACTGCCCTGCAGACAAGCATACATACTGCCATGCAGACAAGCATACATACTGCCCTGCATACATACTGCCCTGCAGACAAGCATACATACACCTTGCAGACATGAATACATACTGCCCTGCATACATACTGCCCTGCAATCATGCATACATACTGCCCTGCAGACATGCATACATACTGCCCTGCAGACATGCATACATACTGCCCTGCAGACAGGCATACACACTGCCCTGCAGACAGGCCTACATACTGCCCTGCAGACATGCATACATACTGCCCTGCAGACATGTATACATACTGCCCTGCAGACAGGCATACATACTGCCCTGCAGACATGCATACATACTGCCCTGCAGACATGCATACATACTGCCCTGAGACAAGCATACATACTGCCCTGCAGACAAGCATACATACTGCCCTGCAGACAGGCATACATACTGCCCTGCAGACATGCAGACATACTGCCCTGCAGACAGGCATACATACTGCCCTGCAGACAAGCATACATACTGCCCTGCAGACAGGCATACACACTGCCCTGCAGACATGCATACATACTGCCCTGCAGACAAGCATACATACTGCCCTGCAGACAAGCATACATACTGCCCTGCAGACAGGCCTACATACTGCCCTGCAGACATGCATACATACTGCCCTGCAGACATGCATACATACTGCCCTGCATACATACTGCCCTGCAGACAAGCATACATACTGCCCTGCAGACATGCATACATACTGCCCTGCAGACATGCATACATACAAGCATACATACTGCCCTGCAGACAAGCATACATACTGCCCTGCAGACAAGCATACATACTGCCCTGCAGACAGGCCTACATACTGCCCTGCAGACATGCATACATACTGCCCTGCATACATACTGCCCTGCAGACAGGCATACATACACCTTGCAGACATGCATACATACTGCCCTGCAGACAGGCATACATACTGCCCTGCAGACAAGCATACATACACCTTGCAGACAAGCATACATACTGCCCTGCAGACAGGCATACATACTGCCCTGCAGACAGGCATACATACTGCCCTGCAGACAGGCATACATACTGCCCTGCAGACAGGCATACACACTGCCCTGCAGACATGCATACATACTGCCCTGCAGACAGGCATACACACTGCCCTGCAGACAGGCATACATACTGCCCTGCAGACAAGCATACATACTGCCCTGCAGAAAAGCATACATACACCTTGCAGACAAGCATACATACTGCCCTGCAGACAGGCATACATACTGCCCTGCAGACAGGCATACATACTGCCCTGCAGACAGGCATACATACTGCCCTGCAGACAGGCATACACACTGCCCTGCAGACAGGCATACACACTGCCCTGCAGACAGGCATACACACTGCCCTGCAGACAGGCATACATACTGCCCTGCAGACAAGCATACATACTGCCCTGCAGACATGCATACATACTGCCCTGCAGACATGCATACACACTACCCTGCAGACAAGCATACATACTGCCCTGCAGACATGCATACATACTGCCCTGCAGACATGCATACATACTGCCCTGCAGACAAGCATACATACTGCCCTGCAGACATGCATACATACTGCCCTGCAGACAAGCATACATACTGCCCTGCAGACATGAATACATACTGCCCTGCAGACATGCATACACACTACCCTGCAGACAAGCATACATACTGCCCTGCAGACATACTGCCCTGCAGACATGCATACATACTGCCCTGTAGACAAGCATACATACTGCCCTGCAGACATGCATACATACTGCCCTGCAGACAAGCATACATACTGCCCTGCAGACAAGCATACATACTGCCCTGCAGACAAGCATACATACTGCCCTGCAGACATGCATACATACTGCCCTGCAGACAAGCATACATACTGCCCTGCAGACATGCATACACACTACCCTGCAGACATGCATACATACTGCCCTGCAGACAAGCATACATACTGCCCTGCAGACATGTATACATATTGCCCTGCAGACAAGCATACATACTGCCCTGCAGACATGTATACATGTTGCCCTGCAGACAAGCATACATACTGCCCTGCAGACATGCATACATACTGCCCTGCAGACAAGCATACATATTGCCCTGCAGACATTCAGTTTGTACATTATCATCATTGACCAAGCAAGTTGTGAATTACCGGTAACAACAACATTTTCTACATTTTAGAAACACAAAATGGCTAAGCTTGCAATAGAAACAACATGCAAAATGTAATTATAATAACTATCCAATGTTTCTACAAAAACTGATTTTCAAATACATGTATCCGTCTGTATGAAGAACACATGGTTGAATCACTGGACATTGTGCACGAGATGATGCACAATAGACAGTGAGTGCATTGTACCATGGGCGGAATGATATTTGACCCTCTATAATGATTTTCGGTGGATAGCTTGTATTAATTGAAATAATAAGCAGATGAAATTATATTACTACATAAATTGATCATTTCTTCATTTAATGGAATTGTCTAATCTACGATTGCATGACATATTTTAAAATAAAACACACCTTCACTCGCATGTGATTTCAACATGGTGTCGAAAAAAGGGACCTATTTTCGGCCGACCAATGAAAATTCACGTAACGGAAATACTGATTACAGTAAAGTCCAAAAATATTAACATTTGGGTATAGTAATACTTGCTATTTGCAACGGAGGAATTTAACACCAACAATCAGTTCACTTGGTGGATAGAGACAACGAAATTTTTGTTTGCAACGTTTGAATGAGCATATACAGTACCGTAGCCAGAGGCAAATTTCAACCGCGGCAATCTAGGGGGTTCCGGGGGCTTAAAATTGTTGGGGTATAGAAGCGATATCCTGCGTTTTCTGATTTAATGAGTTTAAGCGTATAACTATGTACTGACCCTTCAGCACTCTAGCAGTCAACATTTTATACAGCAAAGGGACATTTTTTGCATTTTATTTCTTTTCTTTTTTTTGCTTTGGAAATTTTAACCGAGGCAGCTGCGTTGGTGTGCCACAGTGTGGCTACGGGCCTGATGTAAAATCTTTTTTTTTAAAGAAGCATGACATAATGCAATGATAGATGCAAAATTACTATATCTAAGTTATCACTCTATACTATTTCAATCAGTAGCACAAGGAAGACTGGCGTGAACTCGTATCAAGATCCTAGTGTTATACTTCCATCCAAAGAAACAAAAAGCATTTAAGCGTATACATGTATATTTGGTCAGAAACTCCCTGCCAATTGTCTACAAGTATTAAATGATGCCTCACAAAATTTACTGAACAGAATAAAAGACAAGTGAAAGAAGAAACTCAATATAATGTTTTTAAGATGGGAAGGGGAATTAAAGGGGAAGGAACAGATTGCAACAATTTAATCATGGGAAGCCACCCCCGCCCTTTTTTGGTAAGTTCTGTTGTTGTTGCTATGGAAACACTTGTCCCTAGTTACACCCATATTTTGAAACAGCAATAACCTTTTGGTTTCATTTTTATAATTCTTTACAATAGTTTACATGTAAACAGCTGTACCCATTCATCCGATTGAGTTTCCCTTTAAACTAAATCAGAATTGTTACTGTAATCATACTGATATGTATATATAGTACATGAAATACAAATATCAAGCTTAAAATATCTTTTTCATTCCCCACCCCCCATGCAACACCAGGGATTTGTTATGTGCATGTAGGTAAATAGTTTGCTTAGACTAATTAATTAAGTCAATTAGTAACCATCATTATTATGTTCTCTGATATAAAACTGACACTGGATAGTTCCAAATGACACTGGATAGTTCCAAATGACACAAATGACACTGGATAGTTCCAAATGATACTGGATAGTTCCAAATGATACTGGATAGTTCCAAATGACACTGGATAGTTCCAAATGACACAAATGACAATGGATAGTTCCAAATGATACTGGATAGTTCCAAATGACACTGGATAGTTCCAAATGATACTGGATAGTTCCAAATGATACTGGATAGTTCCAACTGACACAAATGACACTGGATAGTTCCAAATGATACTGGATAGTTCCAACTGACACTGGATAGTTCCAAATGATACTGGATAGTTCCAAATGATACTGGATAGTTCCAAATGACACTGGATAGTTCCAAATGATACTGGATAGTTCCAACTGACACTGGATAGTTCCAAATGATACTGGATAGTTCCAAATGACACTGGATAGTTCCAAATGATACTGGATAGTTCCAAATGACACTGGATAGTTCCAAATGATACTGGATAGTTCCAAATGATACTGGATAGTTCCAACTGACACTGGATAGTTCCAAATGATACTGGATAGTTCCAAATGACACAAATGACACTGGATAGTTCCAAATGATACTGGATAGTTCCAAATGACACTGGATAGTTCCAACTGATACTGGATAGTTCCAACTGATACTGGATAGTTCCAAATGACACTGGATAGTTCCAACTGACACTGGATAGTTCCAACTGACACTGGATAGTTCCAACTGATACTGGATAGTTCCAAATGACACTGGATAGTTCCAAATGACACTGGATAGTTCCAAATGACACTGGATAGTTCCAAATGACACTGGATAGTTCCAACTGATACTGGATAGTTCCAACTGATACTGGATAGTTCCAAATGACACTGGATAGTTCCAAATGATACTGGATAGTTGCATAGTTCCAAATGATACTGGATAGTTCCAAATGATACTGGATAGTTCCAAATGATACTGGATAGTTCTAACTGACACTAGATAGTTCCAACCGGAAACATGTGTCCTGGCGAAAAGGTATGCGAAATCAGGTTGTATTTGTTTGATCAGACATGTATTTCATTCACCACATGACTGATGTGCATCGGCATTATTGTAAATTCAGTATTAATAATACATATAGAACATTAGTGTTTGTTTATTTATTATAGTGTTACCCCTATTGAAAGGGCCAAGCATTATTGACCTATGAGAAACCTTTTATGGACATCAGTACTTCCCGAATCCTATCCATGAATGCCAGGCGCCTGCAGACTTGATATTTGCTTGCCCTTTATCTCTGTTACAATGAAATCTGTCCAGTACGTGTTGAGTTATTGTCTGCACAAAAATACTCTCTTATAGCATATGCATAAAATTTCAAAGGGCAATAATCCATGCATAAAATTACAAAGGGCATTAATCCATGCATAAAATTTCAAAGGACAATAATCCATGCATAAAATTTCAAAGGGCAATAATCCAGTAATTACATAAGCTACAAGTATGGTTCATACCCACGTTCTCTTGTATACCAAGTTACATTGCAATCCATTCATTTCGTTTTGAGAGACTCTCCGATCCAAAATACTTCGTAAAAATAGAGTATGGGGAGATTATTCAATTATTACTTAAAGTGAGATTATGGTTTGTAGACACTTCCTCATCGATATCCCTTGGAACAAGATGCATTGAACAATTTGATTTCACAGAAAGCTTTGAGTAAAACAATACTGTTATGTATATGTATATGTAATAGTACGAGATATAAAATCACATTGTATAATAAATTACAGGTCATATCGTATGAAGGATTTATATAGGAATTTGGGCTCCCAACTTGGGAAACTGAATATCATGGGCTTCCAACTTGGGAAACTGAATATCATGGGCTCCCAACTTGGGAAACTGAATATCATGGGCTTCCAACTTGGGAAACTGAATATCATGGGCTTCCAACTTGGGAAACTGAATATCATGGGCTTCCAACTTGGGAAACTGAATATCATGGGCTTCCAACTTGGGAAACTGAATATCATGGGCTCCCAACTTGGGAAACTGAATATCATGGGCTTCCAACTTGGGAAACTGAATATCAACATGGGGATTCTTGGAGAAAATGTCCCAGTTTAATTTAACCCTTTGCCTGCTGAGTCTGATCAGGATCTATGTTGTTTGCTATTCAGCCAAATGTTTTAGCTCCACTATCCAAATAGCAAACAGTATAGAGCCTGATCAGACGACATGTTCTATGCCGCCTGATCTGGCTCTATGCCGTTTGCAAAAATGATTTTTATCTGCCGCTAGAGAGCAAAGGGTTAACATTAAGAAACATGCATGTCTTCTTTGCATGGCACTGATACGGACAATAATTGCAGAGTAATGTGGAGTATCGCGTGCAGTCAAGCATATTACTGCGCGCAGTTGTACGGATTATCACATAAATTGACCATTAGAACATCAGGTACTGCTGTGAATTCACAACACAGCGAATCTAAGCTTGCAATGCACCTTGCAAACCATGGCCTCACATATACACCACTATCGGCAGTGTTGCCTGCTAGGCAAAATAATGGCTATAAATAGTTCAAATAATGGTAGAAAACGAAAACTCAATGTGTTTTTCTTATTTGTAGCTGAAAATCCTGGTAATATGTCGTGAAATTTCATTAGAATTGTGTCGGGTGGACGCAAATAATTTCAATGAAATTACATGACATATTTCAAAGACCACCATCTTGATATCCTGCCAAGCCAGTAGCAGTTAATTTTTTACCTGTCAACAAAGACAACATACCAACCATACCACCTTTGTTATTCCAGAGTCAGGGATCATTCTAGATGGCGATGTGGGCGAAATAATCGCCATAGAGACCCGGACTTTGCCCTCTTGGAGGCCCCACTTTTCCTTTTTTTACAATTTTCATACAAAATTTTGTCCAGTAAGATTACTGGCCCATTTTGAAAGCACTCCTTCTCTTCAAATGTTGTATTTACTGGCCATACTGTGAATTTTAACCATATTTTGTTGAAATTTATTAAGTAACACCATTTGAGGATGCTATCATGCGCTTTCACATCTCCCAAAAATGTTGACCTAGAATGAACCCTGCGTGTGGTCTTTATAGAAAGGAATTGACTGCATGTTATGGTAGTCGGAAGATATTGTGTCGAAGTTTTAAACACACTAAATTACAGTGAAATTATTCACAAACAATACAATCACACACTTTCCCAATATGTAAGCATTTTTCCATCGTCGTGCAATTGGTAGATCTATCTTCATTTGGATCTAGGATAAATTGTCTTTCTTCCATACTAGATCTATAAACATCCACGGCATATGTTAGTACTTGTCCTCCCTGGAACGCAATCGCTTCGGCCGAATATCGCACGCACAATGAATTATACTAATTTTTCAATAAGGATTTCATATCGTCTGTTTCAGCACAGTCTATCAAGCTATCTCCGCTTGGGCTCTTCACATTTATATTAGCACCCTGAAATAGGAAGATACAATAGATGAAGCTACATAGTTTATAGTTTATTCTGGAAATGATTTTGGCATCAACAATAAGATAAAAGCATGACCTTTTAATAAATATTCATTAAATCAGCAGAAAAGTCGTATTTTCATGTAAATTTGACTATAACTTTACGAGAATATATCTCGGCTTATGGTTGTTGCCAAATTTTACAGACATCTTCGTTCATTGGCTGAAGCCGGAGTTTATTTTTAGACGGACTCTGATCGCATTTGACAGGCAGATTAGGATAATTACACTGTTGGGAAATGTTCGATGACGCTTGGCCGCTCATCGTCCCGGGTCAAAGTTGACCCACTACGCATATTCACCAAGAGTCAAACAAGAGTCTTTACTGATTTTCATGCGCCAAAACCCGGGAGCTCGGGTCAAATGAACGCCCTGCTACATTCATCCACAGGAACGTGAGATTATATCCACAAGGAACCAACAACCATATACCTCTCTAGCTGTGCCGTATACATGTTTTTTCTCATGTTCCTGTGATTTATCAGAGGAAGTACAACATACTATCAGGGCTCCCGCTGTCTGAATTTCTGTTGCCGATTTTAAATAAAAATGAGTGTGTGAAACAGGTATGTCTTAGTCTCAGTCATGACATTACCGTTTTATACTACAATGTACATCAATTGGACGACATTAAAATGGAATGGGTTGTAACTGTAGCACGTGGAACACCGAGCTAGGAGTTAGGATAACAGATACGGTACATTTGCTTCTGTAGCATGGCAGAGTACCACCTATATATAACATGTACGACATGTGTAGACAAGCTATACATGAAAAGGAACATAAAGCTTGCAAATCAATTGTCCAAATTTACTAGCACATCATTCGCCATGGACTGAACAATAATTATATTTGATAAATTACATGATGTCACTCTCATGGAGGGAGCTATATTTATGAAAGGAAGGTACATTTATGAAAGGAAGGTACATGGTACATTTATGAGAGGGAGCTACATTTATGAGAGGGAGCTACATTTATGAGAGGGAGCTACATTTATGACAGGAAGGTACATTTATGAGAGGAAGGTACATTTATGAGAGGAAGGTACATTTATGAGAGGAAGGTACATGCCACTGGCTTCTGTTTTTATCAGAAACGGTCATGCTTATCAGAAAAGGCCATGTGCTTTACAGGAATTCAGGTTATTAGTGTAGGTCATTCTATCAGAGAAGGTCTAGGGCCTGAGGGCATGCGGTGTTGATTGCAGCCATTGACGAAAAACAGCGAAAACTTGCAAACAGGGCGAAGAATCGTGAAAATTAAATTACACACAAACCATATACACTTACCTTTGATATCAATAATTTTACTGCCTCTGTATGATTTTCATATACAGCCGCTAGCAGAGGTGATATTCCATGTTTATCTAGCATCTGAAATATGGTAGTAAAAATATTATTTCACAGACTTGAACACATTGCACACTAATGGGTCATCAAATTTGAAACAATAAACAATTTATAGACAATCAAATTTAAAGTAAGTACCTGGTGAGTGTGGATGATAATATAAGGGTTTTCCAAATAAACTACATGTTCTAATAAAGTGTCTCAGTACTTCCCATCTGTGTAAGGGGTACCAATATGCAAGCAGGCAGGGCTCAAGCTAGACCCAATTTTTTGGGAGAAGTGAGAAAGCATGCGATTGCGTCATCTAATGGTATTATTTAATAATTTTCAACTTAATAGAGTTAAAATACACAATATGACCATTAAATAAAATATTTGAATAGAAGGAGTGCTTTACAATGGCCAGTGTTTCTTACTGGACAATATTTTGTCTGAAAATGGAAAAAAAACAAAAACAAGACCATAGGGGCGAAGTCAGGGTCACAAGGGCGACTCTTCACCCATGCCGCCCTCTAGAATGAGCCCTGAGCCGGTATAAACGCCGTCCCTTAATGAATGCAAGCAGGAATCAACTCCCTCCTTTAATTAATACAAGCTTATCAATGTGTGCTGAACTAAACCATCTCCAAATAAATTTGAGAACAATATTTTCCTTACTTCAATATCTGCACCAGCATCGAGCAGGCATTGTATCATGTTCACCTGACCATAGTCGGCAGCATAATGAAGAGGTGTTCTACCTCCGAGTAATTTCTCATTTACATCTAGATTTGTCTGTCAAATATAAAACAAAACTATACATGTTATATTTCGGGTTTTGTCGCAGGCCTGCATCAGCACCATTTCGGGCTATATCGCCGGCGGGCAGTTTACTTAACACCTTTCCTGGGCAGGCTCCAGCGGTTAACCAGTACTTGGGTGCACCAATCTCCGTAAGAAACTGCCAAATTTTTCATATTAAAACAAAACTACAAACACCATAATCATGGTTTCCGCTGTCGGTCGGCAATGGCACCAAAACACAAATACTGGCGCTAAATTGTGTGAATTGGCGAACATATTTGGCACAACATGTTTTGTCAAACACATGACTTCAAATATTGATATGTGAGCTATATAGCTCTTATTTGGCTCCAAGTCTTTCAAATTGGCTCCAGTTTGTTTCAATTGGCGACATATGTGGCACAGACAAAACTTCAGGCAGCGGGAATCCTGATAGTAAATCACTTTTGTATGATAAAAGAATCTACCGGTAACGTTTAAAGCTTTTTCGAACGCATTTATGACAGCATTCATTTTTGCCAATTCCAACAAACTGCGAATACATTATAGAATTATAATTATTAATACGATATAATGTTGAAAAACAATCTAAGTATCATGGAAATGGACAATTGTTACGATAATCTACAATGTCAAAAGATATTTAAGGCCGACTTCTGAAATTTTCTCGGCATCATTATATTTCAAACTGAGCTTTTAGTAAACACAATGGACTACATATGAGCTTTTAGACTTTTAGTAAACACAATGGACTACATATACAGTCAAACGGTACTTGGCTGATTCGGACCATGGCTGATTCGGACCAGATCAGTGGCTGATTCGGACCACTCGAAAAACTTCTAATTTTGTTATAAAATTAGCATTGATTTCATACTTATCCAGATATGTAGACTTAGAAAACTGGTTTTGTTTGCATTTAGACGATAAAAGGATGTAAATATTTGTATATTAATGAAATATTTAACTCGGATATCAGTGGCTGATTCGGACCAGATTAATGGCTGATTCGGACCAGATCAGTGGCTGATTCGGACCATTCGAAAAACTTCAATATTTAACTCGGACATCAGTGCCTGATTCGGACCAGATCAGTGCCAGTGGGTGATTCGGACCAGATTTTCATATTTGCATATTAATGAAATATTTAACTCGGACCAGATCAGTGGCTGATTCGGACCAGATTTTCATATATTTGTATATTAAGCTGCTGACTCGGACCAGATCGGTGGCTGATTCGGACGACATATAAAAAATTCGACTATTTTCTAATAAAAATATGCTTGACAATCCAGTCATCCACGGGTGCGCCTTCCATTTTGGCCAGGCATTGTGGCGCAAGGTCCAGGAGAAAGGACTCCAGGTAAGCATAATAGCAATTATAGAATTTTCGCTTATAGTAATAATATTATATAATAATAAACACTGCTATAATTACTATAATTACTATAATTACTATATACTTATATAACTAAGTAAGTAATTCTTTAAATTAATTAATAATTCTTTTAATTATGTTTCAGGTGGCATACAATGAGCATGATAGTGTACATAAGGTACTGCGAAAGGTGTTCGCCCTGCCATTCCTACCAACTGAGGACATCCCGGAAGCATTCCAACATATCCGTGAGCATTCCAACATATCCGTGAGAAAGTCAATGAAGATGCTGTGGAGATAAATGAGTTCATGAATTATGTAGACTATGTGTGGATGGAAAGTGATGTGTGGGGCATTGAGAATTGGTCGGTGTACGGCAGAAGTATTCGTACCAACAATGATGTGGAAGGTTGGCACAACCGTCTAAACAAACGCGCGAAGAAGGGCAATCTACCTTTTTACCTTCTTGTGGCATTGCTATATTCGGAGGCAAAAGTTATCCCCACACAGCTGAAGCTGGTGAAGGAGGGTAAATTAAAGAGACACCAGAGTAAGATGACAACAAAAGTGCAGGGGCGTCTGATGGCACTTTGGACAAAATATGGCAACCATGAGATGACAACATCACATCTTTTACGCAAATGCGCAGATATCTACGCCCCTTGTTAGGCTGTGTATGTTCTCATATGTAAATTGCTGTTGTGCAAGGAATTAATTATTGTAATTATTAGCAACGATTTAGAAAAGATCTTATTCAATGAGTTATTCAATGAGTCAAGTCATGTGACCCTGCTACCATGGTGATGATAATAAAAATGTACCTTGTT
This sequence comes from Archivesica marissinica, assembly GCA_014843695.1. Taxonomy (NCBI): domain Eukaryota; kingdom Metazoa; phylum Mollusca; class Bivalvia; order Venerida; family Vesicomyidae; genus Archivesica; species Archivesica marissinica. The sequence continues at coordinate 58,147,730 of CM026402.1, forward strand.
GTGTTATATATGATGCTCATGTGCTAGACTGGCCATTGGCCAAATGTGCTATCATTAAAAAATAAAACAAAATGTCCTACGTGTTGTGATTATTTTTTAATTGCAAATGAATCAGGTATCTCCACCACCATTTCCCATTATTCAAAATCTGGTCCGAATCAGCCACTGATGTCCGAGGTTAATATTTCATTAATATACGAATATGAAAATCTGGTCCGAATCAGCCACTGATGTTTGGATAAGTATGAAATCAATGCAAATTTTATAACAAAATTAGAAGTTTTTCGAGTGGTCCGAATAAGTCACTATCTGGTCCGAATCAGCCACTGATCTGGTGATCTGGTCCGAATCAGCCATGGTCCGAATCAGCCGCAATTCAGTCAAACTTGCTTAACTAGAACACCCACGTTTGCTCGAACACGTCCTCTGGCTTCAACAAGATACATCCTAAGCGGTTAACCAGTAGATCTACTAAGCAATGTATGTGAGGTGCCTTGCTCAATGACACTACATATGTGGCCTGACCGAGTATCAAACCCGGGACCGTTCGATTCCAAATCCAACGCTCTACCACTGGACCACGGACGCCACACCGCAGCTTCATGTGCAGGCACCAGTGGTGACCTAGAACAAATATTGTATGCTTCCTATGAGCATGAATGTTACTATCTTCTCGAGGTTGTAATTATTGAAGATGATGACAAATAAACACTGATAAACCGTTAACGATATAGGCAGTAACGAAATATACAATTCATCAATTGGCAGTAATCTGGGCGTTAGGGCTAAAAATTAGATTTTCAATTGAGTATTCTACTTTTCAACTCTAGTTTACTGCCATCTGTTTTGTTGGATTAGTGCGTCTATCCCTAACCGACAAACATCCAGTAACAAAGAACAAGTCACAACGTACCCCACCCACTTTTTTCCAATATGAAAATTCATATAAAATATGACTCACTCCATTATAGAGGTTTTCATTAATCATTATGCCTTACCGCTTCAATCAGTTTCTTAACTTGGTCAGTTTCACCATTTTTCACCATCCAAAGCAACTGATCTGACATTTCTGTGGGTAAATTGTAATTTTAAAATTAATTTCCTTTCAATTTCGGGGAGTTTCGTTTCCTTTTCCGCTTTAGAATATTGCAGCGAAAAGTTGCGCAAAGTGGGTATGAACTTGAAGTGGGTATAGCTCCAGTCAACTGCGGAAAGTTGATTATTCAATGCGAAAAGTTGATGACTAAAGTCACTTGCGAAAAGTTGCGCAAAGTGGATATGACATTGAAGTGGATATAGCTCCAGTCACCTGCGGAAAGTTGATTATTCAGTGCGAAAAGTTGACGACTAAAGTCAATTGGCACGTTTGATGTTACCTTTGATGATACAAAGTGGTTGTTACGTGCTTAATAAGTTTGCATGTGTTAGCATGTTTGGGCTGACCAGTTATAATTATAATTATAATGATTAGTTATGCAACTATAGTGATTGAAATACATGATTAAAATGCCTTTAATTATTAACTATTTGTTTGTTTGTTTGTTTGTTTGTTTGTTTGTTTGTTTGTTTGTTTGTTTGTTTGTTTGTTTGTTTGTTTGTTTGTTTGTTTGTTTGTTTGTTTGTTTGTTTGTTTGTTTGTTTGTTTGTTTGTTTGTTTGTAAGTGTGCCGGTGCGCCTGATTGTTGTGTCTTAAATGGCCCAGTGATTAAAGTGATGAAGCTATTTTGTTAACGTTTATACGTAATTAAAATTACTAAAGATCAACGTATTGTACGATTACAATATGTGTTTACCAACTTTGATTTTGCCATTATTTTATTTAACATTATTTCTCCACAAGAACCATATTGGGGAACATATCTTGTATATTTGCTTTCTCCACGAAAGTGTGATACTGTTATGCAGATAATGCGCATAATCCCGGCTCAGTTATGAGTGGAGCTATACCCACTTCAAGTTCATAACTTCATACCCACTTTGCGCAACTTTTCGCAAGTGACTTTAGTCATCAACTTTTCGCACTGAATAATCAACTTTCCGCAGGTGACTGGAGCTATACACACTATGCACAACTTTTCGCAAGTGACTTTAATCATCAACTTTTCGCACTGAATAATCAACTTTCCGCAGGTGACTCGAGCTATACCCACTTTGCGCAACTTTGCGCACTTTGCGCAACTTCACGCAAATCATTAACTTTTCGCACTTTGTGCTATTAAGGCAAACCCTAACTATAATGCGAAATTGATTCCTTTCCGCCAGTAACCTATATAGTCAAGCAGAACACTACAGTACATACCAAACGGACAGTTTCGCTGCAGTGAGATATGTGCTGATCTAACTACATGTACCTATGAATACCAACCATTTATAAACATTCCCCGCACTGTACAAACTTCACTAGCTGTGCGTGAACTATCTACATGTACCTATATATAGATGCATGGGTGGGGGTCTCGACGAGGTGAAGGGTTAGATTTTATTAGTAGCCTGTGATTTTTATCTACGTGTATGAGGAATATTCCGACCAACATAATCATACTACTACAAGATGTGACCAGGCATCATCTTGGTGTTCCATAATTGGAAGGGCATACGAATGAAAAGAAAGAAAGAAGAAGTAATAAAATTATTTTATGAATATTAGTCATAGTGTACCTGTATACTGTCGCTTCTTGACATATCGTGGGGTTTGGCATACCGCTGTATATATTAATTTGGGAATTACTTTTCAACGGTGTCTCATATGTTTCATTCCAATCCAATTATTGACTAGCTTTTATTCATGACTCACATAGTGGTTTGCATTCAAATGTTAACAAAAATGTAACTAAAAAATTAATGCCATTGTGGATAACAAAACAAATATACCTACCTGAAATTGGGCGTATGTGACAAATTACCCTACCCAGTGGGCTACTGTAGATAAATGATATTTCATATTATATATTTAACTACAAGCACATTGACATGCCATAAAATGGCCGTGCAACATACTGTTATTTTGTGAATGGAACACATGTCTACATCCCCATGAAGGGCTTGACATTTTAGGCAGATAGACCATAAATGAGCTAAGGTAGCCTGGGAACAGGCGTCGATATATTTTGCCTGGTCAGTCAAATAAATATATTTTAACACCGATACTATTAATTGGGCCGTATTGAGTTTCTGATCATTTGGCCAGAAGTTAAAAATCAACAGACTGGAACCCAGACTAGAGCTAAGGGTGTGCTATCATTTACAGTGTGCTGATAAATAATAACGAAATAATAAGAGGCACAGACATGTATGGGTTTTATAATATGATATGATTGCTCAATATCGAGACAACTTGTTGAGTGATACGTCAGCATTTCTCTTGGTTTTCTGGCTATTATACTGCATACGGCATTACTTTCACATGCATGTGAATTTATAGGTCAATATCAAGGGAGTTGAAAATAAAAATTCTTTAATAAATACTATCGCACATTGGAAGTCGTGATAGCGCAGTGGTAGACGTTCGCTTCAGGTTCGAAATGCCCGGAGTTCGAGCTGTTACGATTAGGCCTTAGGCAAGGCATTTAAATTCCAAATGCCTCTTCTATCTCCCTCGTGGCTATGGATTCCATCAGGAATGAGGTATCGAGGGTGATTAATATAAGTTGTAAGAACTTGTTTCGCAATGGAACTAAATTAAATGGGTATGAATCACACATTATGTTTTAGGTTATGCATTACTATTTAACAGCTACAATATGCATGGCTACTTGACCATGTTAAGGAATACATTGCTTACCCTAACTTTTAGTAAGTATTCAAATTACTATGCCTTTAGTAGAGCTTTGACTATTTACCGTGATATGTCAAAACTCACATTTATTAGTACAGTGTCGACAATGGGTGCACATGTAATTTAGAAAAATGCAAGAAAGTTATCATCTATTCACCATGCGATGTGTTACTCGTTACTGTGAGTTATAATACATACCAGTGTGCTATTGCAAGCATACATTATATATCATAATAATATGTAGACCATTGTCTTGCTCACACATTTAAAATCCAGATGTCCGACACACGAAGGAAAACGTCCACAATAAGCATTGGAATCTATAAACTACAAAGAAATATGAAAGAGTAGTGTGGTTGTTATGGTTTAACAGCCATTAGATTGATTCGTCTAATGCCACAGACGGATCTGTAATCCAGCGGTTAACACGTTGGACTGGCAATCCAGGGATCGCAGTTTCGATCGCCTGTCTGACCCTAATGAAATTAACAATCATTCAGATGGGACTTTAAACCGAGGTCTCGCGTAGTGGTTTACACTGTGCACATAAAAGAACCAGAAGAGACTCTGAAATGGGTCTCTGTATCATTGCACTATCCTCCAAAAATCTAAAACGACTAATCCATTCAGGAGGCGTCGGTCATATGGTCAACCGGTAGCGATGATAAATAAATGTAAAACACACACATTTCTAATGCCATGTTCAGAAAGAATCAGAATGCACAGTTTGCGAGTGTCCAGTTTGTGTGTGTTTTTATGTTTATTTAACGTCGCTACCGGTTGCCCATATGAGCGACGCCTCCTAAAAAGATTAGTAATTTTAGATTTTTGGATGATAGTGCAATGATACAGACAGTCACAGAGACCCATTCCAGAGTCTCCTCTGATTCTTTTACGTGCACTATGTGCAGCACCGACACGAGACCTCGGTTTAACGTCCCATTTGAAAGACAGTCCAGTTTGTTTATCCCTAGCATTTTTATTAAAACGTGTCAGAAGCGATTTGCACAAATTCATTATGTTATTATGATTTGCTATGGAGCTACATAGAGAACAGAACGAAATGATTGTCTTAGTCCAACATACTAAAGAGTTGGATTACTGAAACACTCTGGTATGCTGGTCTTGGAAATACTTGTAAACATGATACTGACATTTTTTAGAAATCGAAACAGTCATTTTGAACAGGAGGATGACTTATCAATAATAGTGGGTCGTTTCGACTTTTCTGGTCCATTGCAATGTATAAGTTTGTATCATTTAAAAATTTCCTTCTAAAATTATGTTTTTATATAAAGTTTTATCACATGACGTTGCTTGTAATCAGCGTAATACAGCCATCACATACTTTCTTATAATTCTATGTGTCGAGGTCTTGTACGTCATTGTAAAACAGTCTACGTCCGTTCCGTTCTACAGCACTGGGAGTTCCCCTATTGGATCTCACTTTTATTACAGCGTATTGCTTTAGAGGTAAGCAGAACAGAGGGCAGAACCGCACATAGCGACTAAGCTGTCCATATGTTGGGTGTTGGAAAATAAAAGTTTTAGGTCGTTTCCGTAGTTGTAAATCGTTTCTGCACGTTTGTCATCGGCTATGCTATTGCACGATGCGTACACATATTTGTGGACGAAATTGATACTAAATTTCAATATGTTTTAGCAAAACTGTACACGATAATGTCATATAAAATAAAAGTAATGTTTAAAAACAAAAAATGTTAAAAGTCATTTCCGTAGTTGTAACTCGTTTATCTAGATATAGATTTCACTGAAACTACATTGGGTAAACATATTTTTGGATTAAAATTATACTAAATGGTAATATCTTTCAACAAAACTTGGCATATTAGTGTAATTTGTAATTCTGAATAACATACTGTAATAAAAATGAAAGAACGTTTAATAATAAAAATGTTAGTTTCTGTAAAATGTGTAGTTAAAATATGTGGTTTTCAGCAGGCGCCGAATGTTTTGACCAATTGTAAAACTCAGGGGCGCTACTAGAAATATGGACATCTGTTTCGAATGTGTGTTTTACGTTTATTTATCGTCGCTACCGGTTGCCCATATGAGCGACGCCTCCTGAAGAGATTAGCCATTTTAGATGTTTGGAGGAAAGTGCAATGATACAGACAGAGACCCATTCCAGAGTCTCCTCTGGTTCTTTTACGTGCACGGTGTAAAGCATTGACACGAGACCTCGGTTTAACGTCCCATCTGAAAGACTGTTAATTTTATTATATTCCGTCTGTTTCGAAAATACCGAGAAATAGCTTTATATGTGTTTTCGGAGATCTAAACATGCCCTATACGGACTTGCGATCCACTGATGCGTGTTTTGCGAAAATAATACTTTACTGTTTTTACGACCACCTGCCTCATCCGGGCATTGTAGAAATGGCGGAGAGCGTGGATATCGATCTTTATGAAAATATTGAAGACGGGTTTGACCAGGTAGGGCAAAGTAAAATGGGTTGTACTTCAGCTATGCAATTGTCTAATGACATAACTGTCTTTTTATCTATAGCATATATATAACATCTCCTGCTGCATTGAAAAATATGCTGTTGTAAAACTTGTTTTGCACAATAATAAAATGATGCTTTTTCTTCTATTGTATGACAATGTATGTATGTTCAATTAATGTCAAATCCCTTGAGGGTCCTAGATATGTTTTCCTGAGCAGACTTAGTCATGAACTTAAATACTTGTATGGTCCTAAACCAAGATGCAAAGCTCCGCAAACTAGTCAATATTTTCTCATTAAAAAAATTACAGAACTGCACATCCAGTGGCATGATGATCTGGTTGCACCGAAGACACCTGGGTCCAGATGATATTCTATAGTTGCGAAAACATCTGTGCGGAAAATACCAACATGCATATCGACTCCAGCTTGACTCCTGAGATTTGACCTAAATTCTCAATAAAACCATAATTTGACAACCCTATCCTCTGACTATCGTCCGACTCCTTATATTATAACAACGCTCACATGAAACGACGCGAATTATGTTTTGACCTCGTTTTCAATATTTACAATATCCGGTGACGTTATTTTCATCTACAATGTTTGTAAACATGATACAGGATTTCCTAGACTAAAATAATTTATTTTTGGCCGGAACTAATTCTTAAGTACAGGCCAAAAATTGGCCTGTACAATTTCATCTTGGCCGGTACCTTTTCTCATGTACAGGCCAAGTTGGCCGGAACATATTGAAATGAGTGTCCAACACTGTAATGCACAGAGTAGATACAGGGGAGTGAATGAACTAAATTTAGAACATAATTAATCAACCAATGAAATGCGTCGCATTAGGTATTTCTCCACTCAGTGGAATTCCCAATAGCGGCATGAGTCGATGTGATTTTTTGACACTAAATAAGCGTAATAAGCTTAATTTCTCGCGTTGAATATGTAGAAATGGATCTATTTATACAGATAATACACTATTTACATGAGTTCATTCGTTTTATGTTATGCCATTGTTGATTCTTCGCTTAGATGCGTCGGAACTCGGTATTCAAGGATACTTATTATGACGCACACCTGATACGACGCAAATTATGTTTTGACCTCGTTTTCAATATTCACAATATTTGGTGACGTTATTTTGTAATGTTTGTAAACATGATACGTTATTTCCTAGACTAAAATGTGGAAAGTGAGAGATTACAAGGTTCCTATTACAAAGGTACTATTACTTGTAAGGTACATATAATTTTTATAGCAATGTTAATGCAATCAGTCTGTTTTAACGTACAACAAATTTCAAATGCAACTTTGTGCATTATGTACATAAAATAGCCAATATTTTGCAATATGCTACTGCAAACACAGTGTGCGACATTAACAGTCGCCCAATCGAAAAAACTGCTCGGGCGACCAAAGAAATCGTCACGGTAGCCCGTCGGGCTATGAAGAAAAAAAAGTTGTATCTAAAAAAAAAACTTGTTATGGAACAATCACTTGAAAATGACGTTATTTACCCGTAATCTTCAAAATTACATTCCAGAATCACAGCAAAATATATTAAATTACTCGCAACTTGCAGCAAAGTTCATCGATGCATTTTCGTATTTTGGTAGTTTTTACCCTAACACCGTTTCTCGATTTCCGCTCGATCCGTTACTTGCAGACGCATGATATCGCTGTCTGCACACGCACAACATTAATGCTGAATACGCTCAAATATGTCCCTGGAGCAATACCAGGAAAGGCGAATAGACAGGCGGACACGAGCGACACGTCTACAAAACGTCGAAGATATGAGAAAGAGGTAATAATTTGTCAGTGCCCTTTTCCGTTACATGATCAATGTTCGGACTATGTACGATTTCGGATATATTTTGAGTCATATCTGTCCAAGGAACTAGACATATATAAGTTGAAGACTGAATGGTCATTGATGAAAAACATCATATATTGAGCATTTTATCATATCTATAATTTAATCAACCGTGTTTGGCATTTGTATTTAACCTCTATCATGTTGTCCAACACTTGACTTATGTATTTTGCTTATTATTGCAGATATGGCAGTGAACTGCAAACATTGAAGTGGCCTGAGGTGGCTAGGGCTTTATGTGGACATTGTGTTGACACTGGCCTGGATATGGTAGACTTGATTTTAAGTTTACCACCAACATCTGTATTCAATGAGAGGTCATTTTCACACATGAAATTAATGAAAACTGGTAACTACATTGTTTACTCACTATTGTGAAACCTACATGTATGCTCATTATTATTTTTTAATTTTACCTATTATACAATTACTCTGTTCTTAGAAGTTATGTAATAATATTAATATACTACTAACTAGTATTGGCTTTTAATATAATTTTTATTTTTAAGACCGATGGTGCCGTTTGAAGAGCACAACAATGACAGAACTAATGGTTGTGAAATTAGGGACGCCGGATGTGAGTGAATTTGACCCTTTGCCCGCCATTGATCTTTGGTCTGTAAGTACTTCTACTTTTAATAATAATGTCCTGAATTGAGCGTTACCATTTCTTATTGATGAAACTCTGTTTACCGTAGTCCTATAATGTAAATTATGTTTTGTATCTGAAGATAGGAAACAACATATGTCATATCTGTCACCTGTCATAAATTCATTTCATTGGAATGATCCCAATAAAGTATGTCCCTACTAAAATTTTAAGGTATGTTTAAGTCATAATATATTACATAATCACATAATCATTGTATTGCAATATTCACAAAACGTCCAACTAGCCAGAACAGAATGCCACTCATTGGCCATACTATACGACCACTGAGGAGTTTGTAGCCTGCGTCATAATAAACACAGTTTATTTAGTTTCATTGTTTTATATCGTATCTTATATCTATATATTGTAGGCATCCAGTACACGTCCAAGGCGGCCAGATTTTAGCAGGCCTCGGGCTCTGCCTGATTCAAGAAAATCTCCAGCAATACAAGAAACCTCACAGGAAGAAGACGGTTACGAGTCTGACTCTGAACAGGAATCAGATTATGATTCTGATGAAGCCTACTCATCAAACTGCCTCAAAATCATACAATATTCAAACTGAAATTAAAAATACATATCAAATAAATACGATATCTGTTTATTGTTAGACCAATTTATAAACAAATTTCATAAATTTTGTGGGGCTATGAAACATTGGCTAGGGCTATGAAAAGTCCAAACTTCATAGCCCCATTGGCTATGATGTTCAAAATGTTAATGTCGCACACTGCAAACATAACAATTCGTGGTCCGTCTGCTCGGCTAAGCTCTGCATATCGGTAGGTCACGTGGCACTTGATTCATTGTTAGGGAAGGTGTATGCGTTATATACGTTATTGCTGTGATAGAGAACCAACCAATATCTGTGCAGGCTAGAATAAACAGTATTCACCAACTTCTATGACCACTGCTTTTATGCATGTACAAGAGACTGGGAGTGCTATAAGGACAATGTTCAGCAAGGCATAATTTCTAGTTATTATGTATTATTGTTCATAGTTAATAGTTTATATACAGCAAAACAGGGAACATTTTCCTGTTTATTAGCATAATTAATTAAAGGCATGTTGTACACTCAGTTTTTATATAATTTAGTGATCCAGAATTAATTTTCATGCTAGTTTGAGATGCCGTAAAATACCTGTAATGCACAGAGCGGATACAGGAGAGTGAATGAACTATATTTAGAACGTCATTAGTGAACCAATGAAATGCGTCGTTATAGATGTTTCTCGGCTCAGGGGAATTCCCAATAGCAGCATGGGTCTATGTGATTTTTTGACACTAAGCGTAATGAGCATAATTTCTCGCATTGAAAATGTAGAAAAGGATCTATTTATACAGATAATACACTATTTACATGAGTTCATTCGTTTTTATGTTATGTCATTGTTGATTCTTCACTTAGATGCGTCGGAACACGGTATTCAAGGATATTCCTGTTATAGACTGATGTTATAATCTGAAACGGGGTTTACAATCAATATGCTGTGAAATGGCCACCTATGCTCAAGATGTTGATTCCCGTGTTTTTAGTTGACTGCATCATATCTTTCCCGCCAATGCAGTCAGGGATCCCTCTCTCTGTCTGCATCATATCTTTCCCGCCAATGCAGTCAGGGATCCCTCTGTCTGAATATTTGTCTGCACCATTTCTGTCGCCAATTGAAAAACACTGGAGCCAATTTAAAAAACTTGGAGCAACTAAGAGCCATTATGCTCATATAGTTCACAAATAAATATTTGAAGCCATGTATTTGACAAAACATGTGCCCAAAAAAAAAAGGTGCGCCAACTATTTTCGATAACGGTAGACCGCGGTAGAAGGTACCGTGGTCAACCTGCATCAACCGTGAGCTAACTTATCTCAGCCGCGATGAACCTTGTTCAACCTTGGTGTAATGGTATCAACCGTAATTCTACCGGAGAACTATTTTTAATTTTAAGGAGGGACTTAAAAAATTCCTTCAACCGCGTCTACCGTGTTCAACCGCCATTCTAACCCAAGTCTGCCACGGTGAGCCGTAAGTCCGCCGCATGTACCGTAACTCAACCATGATGTACCGGGAGCTAACATATCTATAATTTTGACCCCCGTTAGACCGCGGTAGAGCTAACTAAGGTCAGGGTTGACTTACGGTAGGCTGAAGCTGACTTACGGTTCACCGCGTGAAAGACACGGTACACCATGCTTGTAAGCGGCAGACCGCGGTACCGATACGGTAGAGATATGCTAAGATGACGGTATAGATATGGTTGAGCGCGGTAAGAGCAAGGCAGATATACGGTTGAACGTGTTAGAGATACGGTTGATTTACGGTATTCCCGGTTAAGATACAGTATTGACCGGTAGACACCGTTGTACAAAAGGTAGACCCCGGTAGGACCCACAGCACACTATAAATGAAGGTGCATTTTGCATTTCTAATCATTACTGCTTCGACTGCTGAGCGTGAAGCATGGCGGATTTTTAGTTGACTGCATCATATCTTTCCCGCCAATGCAGTCAGGGATCCCTCTCTCTGTCTGCATCATATCTTTCCCGCCAATGCAGTCAGGGATCCCTCTGTCTGAATATTTGTCTGCACCATTTCTGTCGCCAATTGAAAAACACTGGAGCCAATTTAAAAAACTTGGAGCAACTAAGAGCCATTATGCTCATATAGTTCACAAATAAATATTTGAAGCCATGTATTTGACAAAACATGTGCCCAAAAAAAAAAGGTGCGCCAACTATTTTCGATAACGGTAGACCGCGGTAGAAGGTACCGTGGTCAACCTGCATCAACCGTGAGCTAACTTATCTCAGCCGCGATGAACCTTGTTCAACCTTGGTGTAATGGTATCAACCGTAATTCTACCGGAGAACTATTTTTAATTTTAAGGAGGGACTTAAAAAATTCCTTCAACCGCGTCTACCGTGTTCAACCGCCATTCTAACCCAAGTCTGCCACGGTGAGCCGTAAGTCCGCCGCATGTACCGTAACTCAACCATGATGTACCGTGATGTACCGGGAGCTAACATATCTATAATTTTGACCCCCGTTAGTCCGCGGTAGAGCTAACTAAGGTCAGGGTTGACTTACGGTAGGCTGAAGCTGACTTACGGTTCACCGCGTGAAAGACACGGTACACCATGCTTGTAAGCGGCAGACCGCGGTACCGATACGGTAGAGATATGCTAAGATGACGGTATAGATATGGTTGAGCGCGGTAAGAGCAAGGCAGATATACGGTTGAACGTGTTAGAGATACGGTTGATTTACGGTATTCCCGGTTAAGATACAGTATTGACCGGTAGACACCGTTGTACAAAAGGTAGACCCCGGTAGGACCCACAGCACACTATAAATGAAGGTGCATTTTGCATTTCTAATCATTACTGCTTCGACTGCTGAGCGTGAAGCATGGCGGATTTGAAGATGACGGTGGCGAGGCAACGGGAACTGATGCAGATCCAGATGACCGAGGGGATGAGCCAGAATGCACAACTGATGTCTAAAATCAAGATGAAACGAATGAAGCAAAGACAGAAGGCAAAGGAAACGGCAGATGAGAAGGCAGAGCAGAAGAGAATAGAAGAAAGAAGAGAAGACGTATGTGGGTGCGAAAATGGCTGCTAAGAAGACCGAGGCTGGGCCAATATACTAAACTCATGAACAAGCTGAAGAGAGAAGATACCAAGGCATTTCGTAATTTCCTTCGCATGGATTACGATACGTTCTCTGAAATACTGGATCGTATCACGGGTCGTATCACGAAAACTGCCAATAACTATCAAAAACCTCTGTCTGCTGGCATCAAGTTGGCGATAACTTTGCGCTACCTGGCATCTGGCGATAGCTATCACTCACTCGTGTACGGCTTCCGAGTTGCTCACATCACATCTCGTGTCAGTAAACCCTCGATACGTCCCTGGATTTGAGCGGCTGTCTTCTGCAGCATTCCCGTCATTTCCTCGTCATCGCTACCGTCATCTATCGGCCTCTTGCTCCTGCCCTTCACAACTCCTCTTCCTCCCTTCCTTCTGCTTCGTCTTCTTCTTCCGATCTTTCTTCCACGACCTCCTCGACATCCATCTCAGATCCGGAGAGCTCTGGTGCTGGTGCTGACTTCAGCTGGACGGCTGTACGACCTTCTTTTCGGACAATGTAGCCCTGCAGGAACCCAAAGTTAGTTTGTATGAACTTGTCTCTGTCAGTTCTGTGTATAACTCCCGAACCAGATTTGTCTTTCATCATCTTACTGATTCTGGTGCGGATGCTTTTGTACCATGTCTCCAGCATTTCTCCCGATTCAACGTCCAACTCCTCGGCCTTCTCTTTCCACAGCGTCTTCTTCTTCGCCGCATCTTTGAAAGAGGACATTGTACGGATGTACAACATGGGATGCGATCGCAGCCACTCTCCCATCTCGACCTCTTGTTAACCCATCAGAATGATGCCAAAGTTTCATTTCCGCTTCGGCTTCTGGGATGATTGTGACGACTCTTCCTTCTCGAATGCCTTTTTCTGTGACGACTCTGCCTTCTCGGACGCCTTCTTCTCAGAGACCCTCTCGGTCGATTGGTTTCGGGACGTGGCTTCGTCTTCTGAACTAGGAGGTGGGGATGGAGACCTCACTGATTCTTCTGCTTCAGACTGGTAGGACTCGTCATATTCCGACACTTCTTTTTCTTCTCGAACCTTCTTCCTTGCGACCTTGACAACCATCTTCTTGGCAGCTGTCTTTCTTAGCGGCATCTTGGCTTCTTCTTATACTTTATAGCGATGTGAACTGTCGGAGCTCTGTATCTGGAATGATGGAGATCCAGAAAAGCGATTTCTTATATAATAAGTCACCATTCTACCGGTCATACCGTATGTCTACCGCGCATGTCAGCCGCCATCAACCGTATATCTACCTCTGTCAACCGCGGACTAGTGCATGTCTACCGGGGTGTACCGCATGTCTACCGTATAGCAACCGCTGTCAACCGTAAATCTACCGCTGTGTACCGTAACTAAACTGGATACCAACCGGACATTAACCTATCTCTACCGTATCTCTACCCTTTTCAACTGCAACTCTACCTTATGTTAACCGGTATGTACCGTATTTCTGTCGGTGTCAACCGCCATGAACTGCTAAATTTCATTGCAGTCCCATCGAAAACACCATTTTTCTATCCGTTTGACATACGGTAGAGCGCGTTCTAGTGCGATCAACCGTTCCCAGCCGTACCTATACCGTATCTCGATGGGACTGGGGCTTAATTCACACAATTTAGCGTCAATATTTGTTTTTTGTCTCAATTGGCGACCGACAGCAGGAACCCTGGCAGTGCTCGCGGAAAATATTTTTAACAGACAGGCCCAGGGCTTGTCCCCTCTGAAAATGGACAGGTCCCAATTAAAAATGGACAAGGCCTGATTTAAAGTGGACAGGCCCTGATTAAAAGGGGACATGACCATTACATGATGTATCAATATGTGTGACTTTCTAGTATACAGTCCTGGTCTGTGAACTTATATCATCTTCCTGATGAAAGTACTGAGTGGCACAAGCTTTGTGTGAGCTGCTTGCCTGGTGTGCCCTTCTTGGATCTAACCTGGACTGATCCGTACCTGTAGTAAACACATTTGTCTACCAGAATAGGAAATCGCTCACAGTAGATGCAAAACATCTTGTGTGTCATCAAACCGTAGCCAGTGGAAAGTTTCTTCCACGACGGCTGAACAATTTTTTCCCGTTCTGAATTTTCATAAGCGTTTTTACTGTCATCTTGTTCAATATTGTGTTTACGTTTTCTACTTTCACATTCATTTTGACAGAAGTTCCATCTACTCAATTTTGTTTATATATCATATCTCGCCGCTCTTGTACCTGTATCCACAGTTTTAAGTAAGTTGTTATTAATCTTTGTTGTGTTTTATCTCTCAGAAATTGGATGCGTTTTGATTTGTGTATGTTTAATTATTAATGGTGAAACCTATTTAAATTTGTTAAATTGTTAGTGGTGGCAAATGAAAGGTGGCCACCATGTAAATACGGTTAAACAATCTCCTATTTAAACACCAGTCAGATTTTTGAAAAATCATCTCCCAGTCAGATTTTGGCAACATTTGGTAGGAATGATCGATGTACACTGCTCTTTCAAGGTTGTTAAAATGGTGATCCCGGGGTCAGGGGAGCAATATAGGGCCATCATGGCCTTCTTGTTTACTATATACAAGTCTTCCCACGTTCATCGTCATATTTATTTCCACTTGTAGGATGGTGATTTTGGTCAAGATTCAGACCTATACGATGATGTCATAATTACAAGCCATGACTCCAAAGGATCTGTAAGTATATACATGTAACTTTGTCATAAAATCTAAATTTTAGTATCCACGGGGAACCACGCCAAAGACAGATGTATATTGTGTTTGTATTATCTGTGTGGCATCTGTCGTGTAAATTGTTATTGTTGTGGCTAGGATAACAATATGAACATAGAATAATAATCCTTTTATCGCCTATAAGATGACCCCCTACTTTGTTCCTGAAATCTGTGGGGTTTGGTATGCACTCGCATATAAGACGGTTGATAAAATGGACGCCAGACCATGTATAAATTGCATTTTTTGTCAGTTCAAGTTGAAAACATTTTCAGTATCGGGGTGCTTTCTTTTCTCTAAAACGTAATAATGGATATCATTTAAAAAAAATTTAACATCCTCTTATAAGACGTGAAGCCACTTTCTATCATGGTAAAAACTTGTCTTATAGGCGAGCATTGACGGTAGCCACATAAATATACAGGTAGCCACATAAATATACACTATTACTTCAGGGCTCATTCTAGAGGGAGACTGGGGCGAAATAGTCTCCCTAGGGACCCTAACTTCGTCCCCTGGGAATCCCACTTCTCCCTAAAATTATGCAATTTTACTATTTTGATTTTCATACAAAATATCTATTCAAAATTGTCTCTTAAACCATACCCTGATATATACGTATTTCTACGTGTTTATCGGGCACCTGATATATACGTATATATACGACCATACCAGTCACCTGATATATACGTGTTATCAGGTGACATTATGATGCATTAAATGGGTTCCCTGGTGGTGGGGGGGGGATGCAGGTGTTTGAAATTTGTTTGAAGTTTCTGTTGTATAACCACGGCTATAGATCAAAGTGCATGTAAGTCATAATGTTATGCAAGCATGGGGTTTTTTGCTATACAGCAGGGTAATAACATTTGGGTTCAACGGTTTTAATGCTAATTACCGACTAATGTCGGCATGACAACAGTTGGACAGGAAGCATCCAGTTCGAAATACACAGGGAGGTGTCTTAGGAACTTGTTGATATCAAAGGATGTGTGTTGTAACTTGTAGCCTCATGAAATGGCTAATGTTGCCAGCTAAACAGAGGGTAATAAACCCATGTGGGTCGAGTCTTTAATCAGAAAGTCCAATTGATTTAGCGTTCTGATTGGATTATTAGAATGTAACAAGATGTTTTTTTATATATGAAGAACAATCATAATCCAATCAGAACGCTCGTTTCAACGCGAATTGCGCCGCTTTAGAATTTTTCAAAACAAATTGAAAATGCTACGAAATCTCTTTTTGACGTACATTTTTGCCGAATAAACATACAGGTTAGTGGAAACACATTTTATTGATAATGTTATTCACGGCTAAAACTCTCCCGTCAAAGATTTTTTTTGTTGCTGACAGAACCCGTGTCCTAGTATGGAAATGTGACCTGCTATGGCCAATGTATGTGGCAATTGTTTGCAAAGTATACATGCATGCAGCTTAAAGTCGTGTTTTATTTGAAGAACAATATAAAAACTCGGGATAGGCGTTATATTTGGACAGCTTTGTACACAATTGTTTCAGATAGGGTCATTTTACTGATCGATGCGAAATCTGACATCCCACAGAGTAGAATCCCTGTACTTAAATATATATACTAGTACCCCCAAACGTGCCGAATCCCTGTGATCTAAGTAAATACTAAAAAGTTTCTTTTAAAAATTATATCGTTGAAAACATCATTTATTTTTCTAAATTTTTTTATTCTTACCATAAATATATTAAAGTAAGTTTTTATCAGGGAAAACAGGGTTAAACATGATAGGGGTCATGTTATCAGTTTTTCCTGAAATACCTTATGGGGACAGGGTACAGTTATTGGTCTCTTATCTATTGGTAGCTGATAAGCTATTACATAGTTACTGTATTGGGCTGGAGAACCTGATATGACTTTTTATTATGAGGGAAAGGGTTTACCCTATTTTGTTGAAATTTATTAAATAACACAATTTAAGGGTGCAATCTCGCGCTGTCTCGCGTCTCACAAAAATATGACCTCTATATCAGTCTGCGAAATTAGCCGGGTGTCCGATGCCCGAGACGTGTAGAAATCGGGACGGACGTGTAAGTTTGGCAATCTCACATGCCCAACGGGCACCTGTTTTAATTTTTTTAATTGGGGTTTTACCCGGGACTCGAACCACTGCGGTGAGAGGTTAGTGATCTCACAGCCAACGCTTTAGACCACGGAGGCCCCTGTAATAAACTGGACAGTAGAAATGTTTTTCTAAATTCTTTACAATTACGAATTGTTTACACCGGAATTGAAAGTCGTTTAGAAGCGGACAGGTCCGCCTCCGTGGTTAAGGTCGCTGACTTGTATACCACTGTAACCTATCATCACTGATGGTCACAGGTTCGAGCCCCGCTCAGGCCGTGTCTCATTTATATGAAAAAGTTGGCAGTTTCTTACGGAGGTTGGTGCACCCAAGTACTGGTTAACCGCTGGAGCCTGCCCAGGAAAGGTGTTGTTAGGTAAACTGCCCGCCGGCGATATAGCCCAAAATGGTGCTGATGCAGGCGTAAAACCCGAAATATAAATAAATAAATAGAAGCGGACAGGTGTAAATTCACGTTTTCGCTTACTGACATCTCGGCCCTATGACGAATCGGCCGATCAATGCATTATATCATCAAATTTGGTAAAAAAAATCACGTGTCGTGTCGCTCAGTACGAAATCTATAATTCTGGGGTGAAACGACCCACCTCCAGACTATTTTCACACATTCTACCCGATATCTATGTTTATGGCGAAACAACCCGGTGCGAACGGGAATTAGGGCAAAACGATCCGATACCGCTTAGGTCATTTCCTGTTAACAAATGAAAACAACTGCATGGAAACATGTCGGGTTTCTTGCGATATGTCGAGGGCGCAAAGCCGGGGAAGAAACGGCCATCTGAACGACAGGCGTCATCAAAAACAGAAAACCAAGAAAAATCCTTTTCATGAATATACATGAAGTAACTGTGAATATTATCAATAATCGTAAAATATTAATAATAATAAAACATTAGTTTATCTTTATACATTGTTTACTCATATGGCCATATTATAAGTATTACTAATAAATGCATGATATGCCACATTATGTTACATATACTACTATACATTTAACCGCCAATTAGCGGGTCAAATTCTGCAAATATATGGGCACCTAGAAGTTCATTCAGGCAAGTAAATTTTTCAAGCCACTTGCCCAAGGGCAAGTGTCTCAAAAAGTTTTCCGTGAAGACTGCCATAATGAGCCCTGTTACTTCCTATATTATCGGCGATTCCCTTTCGAGAGCGGGGGATATAAATTCAAGTTCTTTGTTATTAATGTATTTTAATTCTATATAAAGACAGATGCATTTTTTAGCAGCTTGCCCAGAACAGGTGACTCGTTTAATGTTTATATTAACCCTTTCAACCCCAAGTAACTGACATGGACTGGTCCACGATATTTTTAGACCAATAAATTAATAACAAAATTACATTTGGATCAGTTCATTTATCAAAATGGGTAATTTTATCTAAAAATAGTAATAATTATTACTGGCAAAAAAGTGCAGATCCAGATGAGCCGGCTCGTTACGAGCCGGCTCATCTGGATCTACACTTTTCATAAGCCTATTTAGAGGCCTGTGGGGTTGAAAGGGTTAAATAAATAGAAACCGTCTTCAAATTTTCCGAGAAGTTGTCTGAAAATCAATTAATTCAAAGACTGAATATATTGATGCCGATGCTGCATTTTAGCAAGTTGTGTGTAACAATTTGCTAATAAACAAATAAATAAGTTAATCATTGTACATGTAGCTTTGATAGATAAACCCATGTTAACCCATGTTGGTCCTGATAGATCGATCCATCCAGGAACTGAATTATTACGTTCTAATGTCATGAGCAATTGTTTTGTTAACCAAGTGGAACTGCTCTTAGTTACAAACACAATGTATATACATGTATGCCAGGGATCAATTTAGAGGACGATGTGGGCGAAATTGTCGCCCTAGGGACCCTGACTTTGCCCTCTGGGGCACTTATTCCTAAAAAAATAAATATTTTTTGGTTTTTACGATTTTCAAACAAAATTTTGTCTAGTAAGATACACTGGCCCATTATAAAGCACTCCTTCTATTCAAATATTGTATTTAATGGTTGTAAGGTGCATTTTAACCCTATTTTGCAGAAGTATATTAAAGAACACCATTTAAGGAAGCGATCACGCGCTTTCTCACTTCTTCCAACAATTTTGACCTAGAATGAACCCTGAAACAAAGTTAATCATTGTACAGTACATGTAGCTTTGATAGATAAACCCATGATGATCCTGATAGATAGATCCATCCAGGAACTGAATTATTACGTTCTAATTTCATGAGCAAATGTTTTTTTAATCAAGTGGAACTGCTCTTAGTTACAAACACAATGTATATACATGTATGCTATGATATGATACATGTAGTTATAGTTTCATTAACTTTTCAGCCGGGTGGCACTTCCCCGTCGTCGGATGAACCAAAGAAAAGCAATGTGCCACTATCTATGCCAGCGGGTTACACAGGTCGCAGATTCAGTGTTTATGTGGGAAACCTTACATGGGTATGTGCATAACAAACTGTACTTTAAATTCTAATCTAAAACGCGTTTGTCTGTTACTCAATTTCTTAGCATTAGATAGTGCGGGGTGAGTTTATGATGCATGTTTGCTTGCACTGTGCTCCATATAGTAGGGGTTTTTTCTAGAGTGGAAAGGCAGGGTGCGTCACCCTGACCTTTTTGGCCCCGCCCATTTGCTCATTAGCCTGCCCGCTTGCCCTTTTTATATATAACACTCAACAAGTACACCAATATGTACTGCCCAAGTTTTCTAGGGACTACCTCAAAATACCCCTCCCGCATCTCATCGCCGCTCAAAATGCACCCTGCCCCTTTTCTGACCCACCCTGTCCTTTTTTCCACTGTAGACGTAACCAGGCATAAACAATAACTAGACCCAAACTCGCCATCGCTGCTATGATTTCCAAGCCATAAAATGTAGTTTTCTAAACAATTTGCATACCTTCAAGAGTTGAAATAACCTTGTTTTCCCAGTGTTCAATCTGCAACAGTAAGTACTCCAGTGCTTCGTTATTTCTAGTACTCCAGGAATTTTTTTTGTTCAAAAGTTTCTGAAAATATTTTTATAAATATAGACAAAGAACAAAACGTATCAATTTCATGTTTTTTGGGTAATTTTCAGGGAGTAATTTATGCGTAATACTTGTTAATGGAAAGCACTGATATTCTGTATCTTCTATATATACTGTTTCTGTATAAGATAGTGTTTCCCCAAGACTGAAAAAAGGGCAGGTACAAGGCATTTTTTCATGTTGCCTTTCCTCAAAAGGGTCCGCCTCCGTGGTCGAGTGGTTACGGTCGCTGACTTGCATACCACTGTAACCTATCATCACTGATGGTCACAGGTTCGAGCCCCGCTCATGCCGTGTCTCATTTATATGAAAAAGTTGGCAGTTTCTTACGGAGGTTGGTGCACCCAAGTACTGGTTAACCGCTGGTGCCTGCCCAGGAAAGGTATTGTTAGGTAAACTGCCCGCCGGCGATATAGCCCAAAATGGTGCTGATGCAGGCGTAAAACCCGAAATATAACAATATAACAATAACTGATATTGAAGATTTTTATTTTATTATTACAGTGGACCACTGACCAAGACTTGACGGATGCACTCAACAGTATTGGTGTAAATGACCTGCTAGAGATCAAGTTCTATGAAAACAGAGCAAATGGACAATCAAAGGGGTAAATCTGAATGCTGTCGTTATTGACACAACAACCGACCTATTCAACCACTTTTCTCTATACTAATATCTTTTTCTTCAAGTGCTCCGATGTGATAGTTCATGTTCTTGAACTTTCTTCATATAATATTATTCCTTTAACCCTTTCAACACCACAGACCTCTAAATAGGCTTACAAAAAGTGTAGATCCAGATGAGCCGGCTCGTGACGAGCCGTCTCATCAGGATCTGCACTTTTTGCCAGTGATATGACTATTTTTAGACATAATTACCCATTTTGATAAATGAACTTGTCCAAATGTGATTTTCTGATTCATTTATTGGTTTATGAATATCATGGACCAGTCCATCTGAGTTACTTGGTGTTGAAAGGGTTAAATATTAACCATTTTCTTTTTTACATCCAAAACTATTGACTCACTAATACATTAAGTTCTGAAATTCTTTAGCAAATACCTAGAATAGATTTCACGTATTTTCATTGTTATATTATATATTATTTTCCTGCCTATTGTATATCAATCAATTGATAGGGAGAAGGACTATATAAGTTTTCTTTCGTTCTAATCCCTTTCAGTCTACTGCTGTTAAATTATATGTAAAATGTTCATTTCTTGATTACATGTACAAATACTGAAATAAATAATGTTTAAACTAAAGGGGTAAATTTTGTCTAGCATATATGAGCAAGAACTCACCGTCCAGCACTTTTGGTTACATCACAAATTGCATTGTGTCCACATATTTTCTATTTTTAAAACTTATTTTATAGCACTGTTTAGTAATACCGTTTGAATGGTAAAAAGAGCCCAGCGTTTGAGCCCCGCTGGAGCCATTACGATTGTGCCCTTAGGCAAGGCATTTAAATTCCACATGCCTCTTCTCTCCCTCGTGGCGATTGATTCCATCAGGAATGAGGTCTCGAGAGTGACTAATATAAGTTATAAGAACTTGTTTCGGAATCGATCTAATATAAATTTGTATAAACTAATGGTAAACATACAGGTTATAAATACATAAAAGATGAAGTAAATATATCAATGCCGGGAAAAATTACAAGTGATAAAATAAAACTGAAAATATTGTAACGAGGACGGACACCTTCAAAAGAACACTTTTACAGTTAAATAAACCTATTATCACACATCTGTCCTGTTCAGTCCTCTAGACTATTATTTATGCATAAAAATATAAATATATTAAACTGCACCACAACATGTTTTTTTTTCATTTTTATGTTCAGATGTCACTGGATGCAAAACTGAACACTAAAATGTTTGCTACTAGCAAATTGAAGGCCCATTGTCAGAGAAATTAGGTATATTTGACACATCTTACAGCACCCCCGAACCCCCAGCTGCAGTTTTGTGGCTCGCTCTGCTCGCATTTTTTGGATACCCACTCTCATCCCTGTAGACAGCATTTCTTTGAGCCCAGACAACCTTGTGGCTATTTGGGTCAAGCAGAAATGCAAGATTGATGTAGTGAACATAACTCAAAGCTGAATTATTTCTGTCTTTGTTTAATTTACCTCGACATTTATAAATTGTTGGATCATAGATACCTGTATATTATTAGACAGCATTTCTTTGAGCCCAGACAACTTTGTGGCTATTTGGGTCAAGCAGAAATGCAAGATTGATGTAGTGAACATAACTCAAAGCTGAATTATTTCTGTCTTTGTTTAATTTATCTCAACATTTGTACTACATTTTCAATAGTCATTCACCCTATGCAACAAATTTGGTGTTGACTGTGTACTTTGAAATAACCAAACACGGAAATGTTTAAACAACCAAACACAGAAATGTTGAAACCACCAAACACAGAAACGTTTAAGCAACCAAACACAGAAACGTTGAAAAAAGCAAACAGAGAAACAACCAAACACAGAAATGTTTAAGCAACCAAACAGAGAAACAACCAAACACAGAAACGTTTAAGCAACCAAACACAGAAACGTTGAAAAAATCAAACAGAGAAACGTTTAAGCAACCAAACACAGAAACGTTTAAACAACCAAACAGAGAAATATTGAAAAAACTCTAAACATGGGCTAAACAATCAATCACGGCAACACGAAATGTTTAAACAACCACAACATGGAAACGCTGAAGCAACATACCTAGAGGCTAGAAGTATATATATACGACTTCCACTTCTTGGTTGCGTAGCAAGTTCTTACAACTTGTATTAATCACTCTCGAGACCTCATTCCTGATAAAAAATCCATCGTCACGAGGGAGAGAGAAGAGCACTATGGAATTTAATGCCTTGCTTGCCTAAGGGCAGAATCGTATCATATTTCCAGTCTTTGTTTAATTTACCTCGACATTTATAAATTGTTGGATCATATGTACCTGTATAATATTAGACAGCACTTCTTTGAGCCCAGACAACCTTGTGGCTATTTGGGTCAAGCAGAAATGCAAGATTGATGTAGTGAACATAACTCAAAGCTGAATTATTTCTGTCTTTGTTTAATTTACCTCGACATTTATAAATTGTTGGATCATATGTACCTGTATATTATTAGACAACACTTCTTTGAGCCCAGACAACCTTGTGGCTATTTGGGTCAAGCAGAAATGCAAGATTGATGTAGTGAACATAACTCAAAGCTGAATTATGTCTGTCTTTGTTTAATTTACCTCGACATTTATAAATCGTTGGGTCCGCCTCCGTGGTCGAGTGGTTACGGTCGCTGACTTGTATACCACTGTAACCTATCATCACTGATGGCCACGGGTTCGAGTCTCACTCAGACCGTGTCTCATTTATATGAAAAAGTTGGCAGTTTCTTACAGAGGTTGGTGCACCCATGTACTGGTTAAGCGCTGGAGCCTGCCCAGGAAAGGTGTTGTTAAGTAAACTGCCCGCTGGCGATATAGCCCAAAATGGTGCTGATGCAGGCGTAAAACCCGAAATATAAATAAAATATATAAATAAATTATAAATCGTTGGATCATATTTACCTGTATATTATTAGACAGCACTTCTTTGAGCCCAGACAACCTTGTGGCTATTTGGGTCAAGCAGAAATGCAAGATTGATGTAGTGAACATAACTCAAAGCTGAATTATTTCTGTCTTTGTTTAATTTATCTCAACATTTGTACTACATTTTCAATAGTCATTCACCCTATGCAACAGATTTGGTGTTGACTGTGTACTTTGAAACAACCAAACACAGATATGTTAAAACAACCAAACACAGAAACGTTTAAGCAACCAAACACAGAAACGTTTAAGCAACCAAACACAGAAACGTTGAAAAAAGCAAACAGAGAAACGTATAAGCAACCAAACATAGAAACGTTTAAACAATCAAACATGGAAACATTGAAAAAACTCTAAACAAGGGCTAAACAATCGATCACGGCAACACAAAACGTTTAAGCAATCAATCACGGCAACACAAAATGTTTAAACAACCACAACATGGAAACGCTGAAGCAACATATCTAGAGGCTAGAAGTATATACGACTTCCACTTCTTGATTGCGTAGCAAGTTCTTACAACTTGTATTAATCACTCTCGAGACCTCATTCCTGATAAAAATCCATCGTCACGAGGGAGAGAGAAGAGCACTATGGAATTTAATGCCTTGCCCAAAGGCAGAATCGTATCATATTTCCAGTCTTTATTTAATTTACCTCGACATATATAAATTGTTGGATCATATGTACAGGTAATTTATTAGACAGCACTTCTTTGAGCCCAGACAACCTTGTGGCTATTTGGGTCAAGCAGAAATGCAAGATTAATGTAGTGAACATAACTCAAAGCTGAATTATGTCTGTCTTTGTTTAATTTACCTCGACATTTATAAATTGTTGGATCATATGTACCTGTATATTATTAGACAGCACTTCTTTGAGCCCAGACAACCTTGTGGCTATTTGGGTCAAGCAGAAATGCAAGATTGATGTAGTGAACATAACTCAAAGCTGAATTATTTCTGTCTTTGTTTAATTTATCTCAACATTTGTACTACATTTTCAATAGTCATTCACCCTATGCAACAAATTTGGTGTTGACTGTGTACTTTGAAATAACCAAACACAGAAATGTTGAAACCACCAAACACAGAAACGTTTAAGCAACCAAACACAGAAACGTTGAAAAAAGAAAACAGAGAAACAACCAAACACAGAAATGTTTAAGCAACCAAACAGAGAAACAACCAAACACAGAAACGTTTAAGCAACCAAACACAGAAACGTTGAAAAAATCAAACAGAGAAATGTTTAAGCAACCAAACAGAGAAACAACCAAACACAGAAACGTTTAAACAACCAAACAGAGAAATATTGAAAAAACTCTAAACATGGGCTAAACAATCAATCACGGCAACACGAAATGTTTAAACAACCACAACATGGAAACGCTGAAGCAACATACCTAGAGGCTAGAAGTATATATATACGACTTCCACTTCTTGGTTGCGTAGCAAGTTCTTACAACTTGTATTAATCACTCTCGAGACCTCATTCCTGATAAAAAATCCATCGTCACGAGGGAGAGAGAAGAGCACTATGGAATTTAATGCCTTGCTTGCCTAAGGGCAGAATCGTATCATATTTCCAGTCTTTGTTTAATTTACCTCGACATTTATAAATTGTTGGATCATATGTACCTGTATATTATTAGACAGCACTTCTTTGAGCCCAGACAACCTTGTGGCTATTTGGGTCAAGCAGAAATGCAAGATTGATGTAGTGAACATAACTCAAAGCTGAATTATTTCTGTCTTTGTTTAATTTACCTCGACATTTATAAATTGTTGGATCATATGTACCTGTATATTATTAGACAGCACTTCTTTGAGCCCAGACAACCTTGTGGCTATTTGGGTCAAGCAGAAATGCAAGATTGATGTAGTGAACATAACTCAAAGCTGAATTATTTCTGTCTTTGTTTAATTTACCTCGACATTTATAAATCGTTGGGTCCGCCTCCGTGGTCGAGTGGTTACGGTCGCTGACTTGTATACCACTGTAACCTATCATCACTGATGGCCACGGGTTCGAGTCTCACTCAGACCGTGTCTCATTATATGAAAAAGTTGGCAGTTTCTTACGGAGGTTGGTGCACCCATGTACTGGTTAAGCGCTGGAGCCTGCCCAGGAAAGGTGTTGTTAAGTAAACTGCCCGCTGGCGATATAGCCCAAAATGGTGCTGATGCAGGCGTAAAACCCGAAATATAAATAAAATATATAAATAAATTATAAATCGTTGGATCATATTTACCTGTATATTATTAGACAGCACTTCTTTGAGCCCAGACAACCTTGTGGCTATTTGGGTCAAGCAGAAATGCAAGATTGATGTAGTGAACATAACTCAAAGCTGAATTATTTCTGTCTTTGTTTAATTTATCTCAACATTTGTACTACATTTTCAATAGTCATTCACCCTATGCAACAGATTTGGTGTTGACTGTGTACTTTGAAACAACCAAACACAGATATGTTAAAACAACCAAACACAGAAACGTTTAAGCAACCAAACACAGAAACGTTTAAGCAACCAAACACAGAAACGTTGAAAAAAGCAAACAGAGAAACGTATAAGCAACCAAACATAGAAACGTTTAAACAATCAAACATGGAAACATTGAAAAAACTCTAAACAAGGGCTAAACAATCGATCACGGCAACACAAAACGTTTAAGCAATCAATCACGGCAACACAAAATGTTTAAACAACCACAACATGGAAACGCTAAAGCAACATACCTAGCGGCTAGAAGTATATATGACTTCCACTTCTTGATTGCGTAGCAAGTTCTTACAACTTGTATTAATCACTCTCGAGACCTCATTCCTGATAAAAATCCATCGTCACGAGGGAGAGAGAAGAGCACTATGGAATTTAATGCCTTGCTTGCCTAAGGGCAGAATCGTATCATATTTCCAGTCTTTATTTAATTTACCTCGACATATATAAATTGTTGGATCATATGTACCTGTATAATATTAGACAGCACTTCTTTGAGCCCAGACAACCTTGTGGCTATTTGGGTCAAGCAGAAATGCAAGATTGATGTAGTGAACATAACTCAAAGCTGAATTATGTCTGTCTTTGTTTAATTTACCTCGACATTTATAAATCGTTGGGTCCGCCTCCGTGGTCGAGTGGTTACGGTCGCTGACTTGTATACCACTGTAACCTATCATCACTGATGGCCACGGGTTCGAGTCTCACTCAGACCGTGTCTCATTTATATGAAAACGTTGGCAGTTTCTTACGGAGGTTGGTGCACCCATGTACTGGTTAAGCGCTGGAGCCTGCCCAGGAAAGGTGTTGTTAAGTAAACTGCCCGCTGGCGATATAGCCCAAAATGGTGCTGATGCAGGCGTAAAACCGAAATATAAATAAAATATATAAATAAATTATAAATCGTTGGATCATATTTACCTGTATATTATTAGACAGCACTTCTTTGAGCCCAGACAACCTTGTGGCTATTTGGGTCAAGCAGAAATGCAAGATTGATGTAGTGAACATAACTCAAAGCTGAATTATTTCTGTCTTTGTTTAATTTATCTCAACATTTGTACTACATTTTCAATAGTCATTCACCCTATGCAACAAATTTGGTGTTGACTGTGTACTTTGAAATAACCAAACACGGAAATGTTGAAACCACCAAACACAGAAACGTTTAAGCAACCAAACACAGAAACGTTGAAAAAAGCAAACAGAGAAACAACCAAACACAGAAATGTTTAAGCAACCAAACAGAGAAACAACCAAACACAGAAACGTTTAAGCAACCAAACACAGAAACGTTGAAAAAATCAAACAGAGAAACGTTTAAGCAACCAAACAGAGAAACAACCAAACACAGAAACGTTTAAACAACCAAACAGAGAAATATTGAAAAAACTCTAAACATGGGCTAAACAATCAATCACGGCAACACGAAATGTTTAAACAACCACAACATGGAAACGCTGATGCAACATACCTAGAGGCTAGAAGTATATATATACGACTTCCACTTCTTGGTTGCGTAGCAAGTTCTTACAACTTGTATTAATCACTCTTGAGACCTCATTCCTGATAAAAAATCCATTGTCACGAGGGAGAGAGAAGAGCACTATGGAATTTAATGCCTTGCTTGCCTAAGGGCAGAATCGTAACATATTTCCAGTCTTTGTTTAATTTACCTCGACATTTATAAATTGTTGGATCATATGTACCTGTATAATATTAGACAGCACTTCTTTGAGCCCAGACAACCTTGTGGCTATTTGGGTCAAGCAGAAATGCAAGATTGATGTAGTGAACATAACTCAAAGCTGAATTATGTCTGTCTTTGTTTAATTTACCTCGACATTTATAAATCGTTGGGTCCGCCTCCGTGGTCGAGTGGTTACGGTCGCTGACTTGTATACCACTGTAACCTATCATCACTGATGGCCACGGGTTCGAGTCTCACTCAGACCGTGTCTCATTTATATGAAAAAGTTGGCAGTTTCTTACGGAGGTTGGTGCACCCATGTACTGGTTAAGCGCTGGAGCCTGCCCAGGAAAGGTGTTGTTAAGTAAACTGCCCGCTGGCGATATAGCCCAAAATGGTGCTGATGCAGGCGTAAAACCCGAAATATAAATAAAATATATAAATAAATTATAAATCGTTGGATCATATTTACCTGTATATTATTAGACAGCACTTCTTTGAGCCCAGACAACCTTGTGGCTATTTGGGTCAAGCAGAAATGCAAGATTGATGTAGTGAACATAACTCAAAGCTGAATTATTTCTGTCTTTGTTTAATTTATCTCAACATTTGTACTACATTTTCAATAGTCATTCACCCTATGCAACAGATTTGGTGTTGACTGTGTACTTTGAAACAACCAAACACAGATATGTTAAAACAACCAAACACAGAAACGTTTAAGCAACCAAACACAGAAACGTTTAAGCAACCAAACACAGAAACGTTTAAACAATCAAACATGGAAACATTGAAAAAACTCTAAACAAGGGCTAAACAATCGATCACGGCAACACAAAACGTTTAAGCAATCAATCACGGCAACACAAAATGTTTAAACAACCACAACATGGAAACGCTGAAGCAACATACCTAGAGGCTAGAAGTATATACGACTTCCACTTCTTGATTGCGTAGCAAGTTCTTACAACTTGTATTAATCACTCTCGAGACCTCATTCCTGATAAAAATCCATCGTCACGAGGGAGAGAGAAGAGCACTATGGAATTTAATGCCTTGCTTGCCTAAGGGCAGAATCGTATCATATTTCCAGTCTTTATTTAATTTACCTCGACATATATAAATTGTTGGATCATATGTACAGGTAATTTATTAGACAGCACTTCTTTGAGCCCAGACAAACTTGTGGCTATTTGGGTCAAGCAGAAATGCAAGATTAATGTAGTGAACATAACTCAAAGCTGAATTATGTCTGTCTTTGTTTAATTTACCTCGACATTTATAAATTGTTGGATCATATGTACCTGTATATTATTAGACAGCACTTCTTTGAGCCCAGACAACCTTGTGGCTATTTGGGTCAAGCAGAAATGCAAGATTGATGTAGTGAACATAACTCAAAGCTGAATTATTTCTGTCTTTGTTTAATTTACCTCGACATTTATAAATTGTTGGATCATATGTACCTGTATATTATTAGACAACACTTCTTTGAGCCCAGACAACCTTGTGGCTATTTGGGTCAAGCAGAAATGCAAGATTGATGTAGTGAACATAACTCAAAGCTGAATTATGTCTGTCTTTGTTTAATTTACCTCGACATTTATAAATCGTTGGGTCCGCCTCCGTGGTCGAGTGGTTACGGTCGCTGACTTGTATACCACTGTAACCTATCATCACTGATGGCCACGGGTTCGAGTCTCACTCAGACCGTGTCTCATTTATATGAAAAAGTTGGCAGTTTCTTACAGAGGTTGGTGCACCCATGTACTGGTTAAGCGCTGGAGCCTGCCCAGGAAAGGTGTTGTTAAGTAAACTGCCCGCTGGCGATATAGCCCAAAATGGTGCTGATGCAGGCGTAAAACCCGAAATATAAATAAAATATATAAATAAATTATAAATCGTTGGATCATATTTACCTGTATATTATTAGACAGCACTTCTTTGAGCCCAGACAACCTTGTGGCTATTTGGGTCAAGCAGAAATGCAAGATTGATGTAGTGAACATAACTCAAAGCTGAATTATTTCTGTCTTTGTTTAATTTATCTCAACATTTGTACTACATTTTCAATAGTCATTCACCCTATGCAACAGATTTGGTGTTGACTGTGTACTTTGAAACAACCAAACACAGATATGTTAAAACAACCAAACACAGAAACGTTTAAGCAACCAAACACAGAAACGTTTAAGCAACCAAACACAGAAACGTTGAAAAAAGCAAACAGAGAAACGTATAAGCAACCAAACATAGAAACGTTTAAACAATCAAACATGGAAACATTGAAAAAACTCTAAACAAGGGCTAAACAATCGATCACGGCAACACAAAACGTTTAAGCAATCAATCACGGCAACACAAAATGTTTAAACAACCACAACATGGAAACGCTGAAGCAACATACCTAGAGGCTAGAAGTATATACGACTTCCACTTCTTGATTGCGTAGCAAGTTCTTACAACTTGTATTAATCACTCTCGAGACCTCATTCCTGATAAAAATCCATCGTCACGAGGGAGAGAGAAGAGCACTATGGAATTTAATGCCTTGCCCAAAGGCAGAATCGTATCATATTTCCAGTCTTTATTTAATTTACCTCGACATATATAAATTGTTGGATCATATGTACAGGTAATTTATTAGACAGCACTTCTTTGAGCCCAGACAACCTTGTGGCTATTTGGGTCAAGCAGAAATGCAAGATTAATGTCGTGAACATAACTCAAAGCTGAATTATTTCTGTCTTTGTTTAATTTACCTCGACATTTATAAATTGTTGGATCATATGTACCTGTATATTATTAAACAGCACTTCTTTGAGCCCAGACAACCTTGTGGCTATTTGGGTCAAGCAGAAATGCAAGATTGATGTAGTGAACATAACTCAAAGCTGAATTATTTCTGTCTTTGTTTAATTTATCTCAACATTTGTACTACATTTTCAATAGTCATTCACCCTATGCAACAAATTTGGTGTTGACTGTGTACTTTGAAATAACCAAACACGGAAATGTTGAAACCACCAAACACAGAAATGTTTAAGCAACCAAACACAGAAACGTTGAAAAAAGCAAACAGAGAAACAACCAAACACAGAAATGTTTAAGCAACCAAACAGAGAAACAACCAAACACAGAAACGTTTAAGCAACCAAACACAGAAACGTTGAGAAAATCAAACAGAGAAACGTTTAAGCAACCAAACAGAGAAACAACCAAACACAGAAACGTTTAAACAACCAAACAGAGAAATATTGAAAAAACTCTAAACATGGGCTAAACAATCAATCACGGCAACACGAAATGTTTAAACAACCACAACATGGAAACGCTGAAGCAACATATCTAGAGGCTAGAAGTATATATATACGACTTCCACTTCTTGATTGCGTAGCAAGTTCTTACAACTTGTATTAATCACTCTCGAGACCTCATTCCTGATAAAAATCCATCGTCACGAGGGAGAGAGAAGAGCACTATGGAATTTAATGCCTTGCCCAAAGGCAGAATCGTATCATATTTCCAGTCTTTATTTAATTTACCTCGACATATATAAATTGTTGGATCATATGTACAGGTAATTTATTAGACAGCACTTCTTTGAGCCCAGACAACCTTGTGGCTATGTGGGTCAAGCAGAAATGCAAGATTGATGTAGTGAACATAACTCAAAGCTGAATTATTTCTGTCTTTGTTTAATTTACCTCGACATTTATAAATTGTTGGATCATATGTACCTGTATATTATTAGACAGCACTTCTTTGAGCCCAGACAACCTTGTGGCTATTTGGGTCAAGCAGAAATGCAAGATTGATGTAGTGAACATAACTCAAAGCTGAATTATTTCTGTCTTTGTTTAATTTATCTCAACATTTATACTACATTTTCAATAGTCATTCACCCTATGCAACAGATTTGGTGTTGACTGTGTACTTTGAAATAACCAAACATGGAAATGTTGAAACCACCAAACACAGAAACGTTTAAGCAACCAAACACAGAAACGTTGAAAAAAGCAAACAGAAATGTTTAAGCAACCAAACAGAGAAACAACCAAAATCAGAAATGTTTAAACAACCAAACACAGAAACAACCAAAATCAGAAACGTTTAAGCAATCAAACAGAGAAACAACCAAACGCGGAAATGTTTAAACAATCAAACATGGAAACATAACAAACTCTAAACATGGGAACGTTTAAATCAATCACAACAACACGAAATGTTTAAACAACCACAACATGGAAACGCTGAAGCAACATATCTAGAGGCTAGAAGTATATATATACGACTTCCACTTCTTGATTGCGTAACAAGTTCTTACAACTTGTATTAATCACTCTTGAGACCTCATTCCTGATAAAAAATCCATTGTCACGAGGGAGAGAGAAGAGCACTATGGAATTTAATGCCTTGCCTAAGGGCAGAATCGTATCGGCTCCAGCGGGACGCAAACTTCGAGCCTTGCGCACCACTACTTGTAGCACATCATATGCAGTTCACCGTGTAAAATATAAATAATGAAGAATATACTCCCTTCCTTGCCTAATTTTCTGGCATATTTTATTTTGGGGCTTAGATCCTGTCTCAGTAGCGAGGTAAGTTGAACACAGGTTTACTGTGTGTGTTTCAGGTTCGCAATAGTAATTGTAAAGTCGGAGATGTCGTCCCGTGCTATATTTGATAAATTGCCCAGAAAGGACCTCCACGGGCAGACTCCTATGGTTACACACTGTAACAAACAAGCATTGAACAACTTCGAGGCTCAGGCCAGGAAAGGGGAACCACCTCCGCCACAACAACAACAGAACGGAAACTTTGTTGGTAAGTATGGTTATCCGCTTGGTGATGAATTCACTTAAGGTTAGTTGATTTTCCATTATGTCCAGGGTATCTTCAAACCTCATATGACATGGAAGCAGGGTTCATTCTAGGTCAGAATGTTTGGGAGAAGTGAGAAAGCGCATGATCAACTTTCAACAGCACATGGTTAAAATACATATTATGATTATTAAGTACAACATTAGAATAGAGGAGTGCTTTACAATGGCCAGTGTATGTTACTGGACAATATTTTGTATGAAAATTTTAAACCAAAAATATACCGGTAAATGTTTTTACGAAGTCCCCATGGGGCAAAGTCAGGGTCCCTAGGGTTGACTATTTCGCCCAAGTCCTTAGAATGAGCCCTGTGGAAATGTGGAAAATATATTTTTGCGGAATGAATCACAGGGATATGAACTACATCCACGCTAACCATAAACACGCCCAATGTAGTTCATACCCCGATGGAAATTATTAACCAGCGATTCAGTACTTATATTTACTTCAATTTATATGACACAAAGACAATAAAATCAGACTTTGTATTTCGGCCAGATTTGCGACTTACCGTGTACCTGACCTGGTAATTAGATCCCATTGGAACAGTGTAAACTGTAAGACACGCCTTGAATAGCAAAGAAACACATACATGACTCTTTTTTGACCCAACTTGCTCCTTTTCTGACCCACCCACCTCACCTTTCCAATCTAGAATAAACCCTAATTACTAGCTACAGTGAATGGTGAATCTAAGCAGTTTTGAATAGAACATTTAGATATTTCTTTTCTACCCGCTGGCGATATAGCCCGAAATAGTGCTGATGCAGGCGTAAAACCCGAAATATAACATATAACTTCTTTTCTAGTCAATGTTCATCTCTGTAGCATAGTTTGGTAAAAGTTGGAAAATTATGAATCTACATTTTTTCAGCTGGTCGTGGTAGAGGGGACAATCGAGGCGAGCCACCACCTAGACCTCCAGTACCGACTCCACCACAACTAACGCCTCCACCGAGGCCACAGCCAGGTGTCCGACCCCCAAATCCATTCCCACCACAAGTTAGAGGCCCTCCACCAATTATGGGAGGACCACCACTGGGCCAGGGTCCACCAGTGGTTGCGGTTGGGCCACCTCCTAATTTCTTCCCAGGTCCACCAGGCAGGCTAATGCAAGGTGAGTGTTTCAGGCTTATTTCAGTATGTTTGGTATTTACTGGGAGCTATATCGATAATATTTATTAACCCTTTGCACACTAGCGGCAGATAAAATCACTTTTGCAAACAGCATAGAGCCAGAACGTGCTGTCTGATCAGGCTCAATGCTGTTTGCTATTCTGATAGTGGAGCTAAAACACTTGGCTGAATAGTAAACTACATAGATCCTCATATAGGAATGGATTGTGGAAGTCGTGATAACGCAGTGGATGTGCGTTCGCTTTAGGTGAAAGGTCTGGAGTTTGAGTCCTGTTGGAGCCGTTACGATTGTGTCCTTAGGCAAGGCATTTGAATTCCACATTGCCTCTTCTCTCTCCCTCGTGGCGATGGATTCCATCAGGAATGAGCTCTCGAGAGTGATTAATATAAGTTGTAAGGACTTGTTTCGCAATCGAGCTAAAATAAATTTGTATAAACTAAACTACATAGATCCTGATCTGCGGCTGATCTGAAACTATGTTGTTTGCACATGTGATTTTATTTACCCAGCATACAAAGGGTTAAACAACAAGAAAACAATAAATATATATATATATATTTTCCCCCCATTTATATACGCAATTCCCTTGGGTGCTGTGGGATAAAAATGATGAACGGTTCTTTATATAACCGCACTTGATATATACCCATCAAATCTTCAGATATCTAATTAACCCTTTCAACACCAAGTAACTCGCATGGACTGGTCCATGATATTCTTAAACCAATAAATGAATCAGAAAATCACATTTGGACAAGTTCATTTATCAAAATGGGTAATTATGTCTAAAAATAGTAATATTACTGGCAAAAAGTGCAGATCCTGATGAGACGGCTCATCACGAGCCGGCTCATCTGGATCTACACTTTTTGTAAGCCTATAAATAGAGGTCTGTGGTGCTGAAAGGGTTAAATGTTATAGATTAGTGTTGATAACTGCTTGAGGTATCTTATAGTTCATTTGGTTTCATACGATCAGTCTGTAGCCCAGTCTTGTGTTAATCTACTGGTCTGCTGTGGGGGCTAGTGTTATAGCTGTTCTCTCTGTAGTGACTGGTTAGTAAAACTGGTCATACAACAGAGATTTTCAGTACGATGAAGATTTCTTTCAATAAACATGGAACCTCTTGCAGATCCTCCTCGGCCTGGCATGCCACCAGTGTCGGGTCCACCTATCGGTATGGCTCCAGGAGGTCTCGGACCACCCAGAATTAACCATCCTCCTCCAGGGATGCAAATGAGACCAGAACACAGACTGCCACCACCGGGCCTCAGACCGGGTGGCCCTCCAGGTAGGCAATATATTCCAATTGCATTGTTGTGTTTATTTCGCTCACTAGTAAATCACTGTGGAGTCCTTGAATGACATCACTTTAATACTGAACATTAATATTATTTGCTAGCATTTTGTCTCCTAGATTTCGTTTCTTCGTACTTCATTTAGTACCTAGTTAGTAATAGAATGTACACATTAATACGAAATTCACAAACTGTCCTATATTTTGCACGGAAATGTTTCGACTTGTTCACTGATATTTAATTTACCGGTAGCTGAAATAGTAAAGTTCATCTTTGTGGAAGTCGTGATAGCGCAGTTGTAGCTCGTTTGCTTCAGGTGTGAAAGGCCCCGCTGGAGCCGTTACGAATGTGCCCTTGGGCACGGCATTTAAATTCCACGTTGCTACTACTCTCTCCCTCGTTGCGATGGATTCCATCAGGAATGAGGTCTCAAGAGTGATTAATATAAGTTGTAAGAACTTGTTTCGCAATTGAGCTAAAACAAATCTGTATAAACTAAAGTTCCCAAGCCCATTCTTCACTGATAAATACATAAGATTACAGTTTAAAAGGTTGAACAAATACTAGTTTGGGATATTTATTTTTGGACATTAATGAAGCTTGGTATGTGAACACAACCACATATGTTTCTATTACTAACACGAGTGCTAATACATGTATTCAGATCGGCGACTGTATGAACCTCCGCCCCCAGGGGGTAAGTGTGATATATTGGTGATACAGACATTTCAGAGTTAACTGTCAGCATGAGACAATGTAACAGCAACAGTTTATGGTTTCAGGAATAGTTTGTGCGTTACAGGTCACATTTGCATTGCTTGTTGCCGAGAAGTAATCGCTGCATGCAGGGTGAACTTACGTGTCTGTGTCAGCGCATTGTGCACGTGTAACGTGATGTGTGCATTATGAAATGACTATGCGTCATGGTGATTGTGTCGTATCACGTGCATTATAGACTTGTATCATGTACTTACATGACGTCACGTGCACGATGACCTTACAGCGGACACTGAATGGTTTCAGCTTAGAGAATATGCATGCATTTGTTTACTAACTGGTACTAATTGTATAATGTTCAGATTATGTTAATTTCTATTGCAATGTGCAAATGATTATCTCTCTCTTGGCTGTCCAACTAGCCCAGTGGTTAGCAGGCTCCTTTTTCACCAATGCAACCCAGGTTCGATCCTCGGACCAGGAAGTATGTGAGATGATACTGAAGTCGCCATATTAGATTGGTGCGTTTCCCCCGATACTCTGTTTCCTCCCTGCATCAACAAGAGCAATTAATATAAATTGTTAGAGCTTTTATGCTCTCAGCTTTATGGAGACATACTACTCTGCATTGTTCGTTAGGGTTGTGCGGTTACCGAGGAATCAGTTTGCTTATACAAACATAGCCTGATGTGATGACCGGTTACAGTTATTTTATCCTTTGCACGCTAGCTGCAGATAAAATCATGCAAACAGCATAGAGCCAGATCAGACAGCACAGAACGTGCCATCTGATCAGGCTCTATATTCTGTTTGTTATTCGGATAGAGGAGCTAAAACATTTGGCTGAATAGCAAACAACATAGATCCTGATCAGACGTGGCGCTATGCTACGTTATGTGATTTTATTTACTCAGCAGGCAGGCAATGGTTTAATCATTGCAGATGATCAACAGAAGACACCATAGATACTAGTCATGTGTGATCATACTTTACAAAACCTGATAACTCAAGAATAATTTTGCCTGTAATTTGTGTAAAAATGAAATTGTAGCTGAATACTGGAATATCGTTAAACTAAAATTCATACCTACAATATTTAGCTCTCCCTAATGGCGATGGATTCCATCAGGAATGAGGTCTTGAGAGCGATTAATCTA
This sequence comes from Archivesica marissinica, assembly GCA_014843695.1. Taxonomy (NCBI): domain Eukaryota; kingdom Metazoa; phylum Mollusca; class Bivalvia; order Venerida; family Vesicomyidae; genus Archivesica; species Archivesica marissinica. The sequence continues at coordinate 58,185,040 of CM026402.1, forward strand.
ATGTGGTAAAAACTTGTTTGACAATCAAGCGGGAAAAACTTTTATTGAAGAAATTAATATGTGTATTAATTATTATATAAGAATCGTACAAACCAGAATATTGGGAAATAAAATATGTTATAATTAGCCTCCTCAGCCCTCAACACAGAACACTGTTTACCATACAGTATCTACATCATAGTGTTTCCCCTAAGCAGGAATAGGAGGGCGGCCCCTTTTTGGACCGCCATTGTGCCCGAAATTCCGAAAATGCCTGCCCTCGTGTGCCTAAATTCTCAATAAAACTTGATAAGTATTGCAATATTGCCTGAAATCCCTCAACAAACACCAGTCCTGTGTTAGACTGATGCTATAATCTGGAATACACAGGTTTACGATAAATATGCTGTGAAGTGTCCACCTATGCACTGTGTATGTAGTCTGGGGCAATATTGACCCTGCTCAAGATATATTCCCGTGTTTTAACTGACTGCTCCATATCTTTCCCGCCAAAGCAATGGGGGCGTGCAATAGGGCCTAGCAGTCGTGTACGTTAATTGTCGCAGTCTTATGTTGATTTAATAGAAATTCAAAACGTAAATAAAAAAGTGACTGGCAATTATATATATTGAAGAGGCAATACAATATACTTAAACCAATTTGACAGGTAATCATGATACATGCCAATCAGTCAATTTTCGCACATTTATGCCCCAATTTACGTTTGTCGTTGTAAAAACAAATGTAGGAATTATTGGCATGTTCTTTATAGTGAAGTCACAGATATATGGCCCCTGTGTGCAATCTCATCATTAGTTGGCGCTAATTGACAAATTAGTCCCCAATTTGTCCTAGTTTTACTGGGTACTATGCATATCACAGCATGTGGATTGTCCCATTGCACCGGTCGGAAATTCCGCCAACGGATGTCAATTATTCCGCCATTATATTTTATATGTACGTTTTCTATTTAAATAAATGTAAATGCATTATTGTTTTAATTTTCTGGCTTTCATTTTTGCTTAGATAATTATCTCGGAAACCACATCATTGTCACGAACAATAATATATTTTGAATTATAATACTGATTCGTCCTCAAAATGTTTCATACTCCTAACATAAATACGACCATGACAATTCTGCACTTTTTTTACATGTCTTGTCTAGACGGACAAAGTATACAGACAGTAATACAGAATAACGTGGATGACTGATTATATATAATTATGTATTGATGCAAGATTAAATTGGTTTTATATCATATTGCTCTATATTGATGTAACAATGAATTGTATTTTGGGCAGGATGCCCGTTACAAATAAATATTATGTTATCTAATGAACAATTAAATTTGTATCTGCATTGACCTATCACTGGTGTCATTCACAATTAAATTTGTATCTGCATGTGACCTATCACTAGTGTCATTTACAAGTGTGTTGCTGTTATTATTTTATGTACTTTGTTTTTATTTCTGTTCAGAATGTATAAGTTATGACCAGCCTCCACCGCCTGGCAGTATGTTCATTTCTTTCTGTCTTTAGTCCTCTGTTATGATGTGTGGTCAATCTTTCTGCATAGTCCATTCCCTTGGTACATTTATCACATCTATCACCACGTGCAATCTCGTACAACTTATCATTACTGTGAACATTTTGAAAATGACTATGTGGGTTTCAGTTATTCCAATAGTTTCTGGTGTTTCATAGGGGGTCCTCCGTGGTCCATCAGTTCAAGTCGTTTACTTCAAATCACTGCTGTAGGATCGAATCCCACTGGATGTGTGCAATGATTTCATGTGAGGAAAGTATTCAGATGGTTTGCGGCATTGTTGATGATTCTAACTGGGTCGGGTGCCCATCTGTGCCTGCATTACCGCCCGGAGGGTCACACAGAGGCTTTCCCCGCCAATAATAGCTGGAAAGCTGGAAAGTCGCTGTTTTTGCGACTTTAAACCCAAATAACAAACACATTCTCATGTTTCATTGTATCAAGATTTCACAGTAAATATGTTGTATCGGGTATCTATGGTAATAATGTTCATACAATGGTAGCAGGAATTCTCCACCATGTTGCTGGTACCAACAACCCCTCTTGTTATGGTGTGGGTCCATTACGTCTGTGTGGATAATGTTCATACAAGTGTAGGGGGCATTCTCCACCATGTTGCTGGTACCAACCCCTCTTGTTATGGTGTGGGTCCATTCCGTCTGTATGTTACAATTATGCTCATAAAAACATACTACGCATTGCTACAATTCACACTATATTATATATAACATGTTACTGTCTGTTGTTACAGTATTGAATTGTCCATTTCCTACCTCAATACACTACACATTGCTACAGTTTACACTACACATTGCTACAGTTTACACTACACATTGCTACAGTTTACACTACACATTGCTACAGTTTACACTACACTACACATTGCTACAGTTTACACTACACTACACATTGTTACAGTTTACACTACACTACACATTGCTACAGTTTACACTACACATTGCTACAGTTTACACTACACATTGCTACAGTTTACACTACACATTGCTACAGTTTACACTACACTACACATTGTTACAGTTTACACTACACTACACATTGCTACAGTTTACACTACACTACACATTGCTACAGTTTACACTACACTACACATTGTTACAGTTTACACTACACTACACATTGTTACAGTTTACACTACACATTGCTACAGTTTACACTACACTACACTACACATTGCTACAGTTTACACTACACTACACATTGCTACAGTTTACACTACACATTGCTACAGTTTACACTACACATTGTTACAGTTTACACTACACTACACATTGCTACAGTTTACACTACACTACACATTGTTACAGTTTACACTACACTACACATTGTTACAGTTTACACTACACATTGTTACAGTTTACACTACACATTGCTACAGTTTACACTACACATTGCTACAGTTTACACTACACATTGTTACAGTTTACACTACACTACACATTGCTACAGTTTACACTACACATTGCTACAGTTTACACTACACATTGTTACAGTTTACACTACACATTGCTACAGTTTACACTACACATTGTTACAGTTTACACTACACTACACATTGTTACAGTTTACACTACACTACACATTGCTACAGTTTACACTACACTACACATTGTTACAGTTTACACTACACTACACATTGTTACAGTTTACACTACACATTGCTACAGTTTACACTACACATTGCTACAGTTTACACTACACATTGCTACAGTTTACACTACACATTGCTACAGTTTACACTACACATTGCTACAGTTTACACTACACTACACATTGTTACAGTTTACACTACACATTGCTACAGTTTACACTACACTACACATTGTTACAGTTTACACTACACATTGCTACAGTTTACACTACACTACACATTGCTACAGTTTACACTACACTACACATTGTTACAGTTTACACTACACATTGCTACAGTTTACACTACACATTGCTACAGTTTACACTACACTACACATTGCTACAGTTTACACTACACATTGCTACAGTTTACACTACACTACACATTGTTACAGTTTACACTACACATTGCTACAGTTTACACTACACATTGTTACAGTTTACACTACACTACACATTGTTACAGTTTACACTACACTACATATTGCTACAGTTTACACTACACTACACATTGTTACAGTTTACACTACACTACACATTGTTACAGTTTACACTACACATTGCTACAGTTTACACTACACATTGTTACAGTTTACACTACACTACACATTGCTACAGTTTACACTACACTACACATTGTTACAGTTTACACTACACTACACATTGTTACAGTTTACACTACACATTGTTACAGTTTACACTACACTACACATTGTTACAGTTTACACTACACATTGCTACAGTTTACACTACACTACACATTGCTACAGTTTACACTACACTACACATTGTTACAGTTTACACTACACTACACATTGCTACAGTTTACACTACACTACACATTGCTACAGTTTACACTACACTACACATTGTTACAGTTTACACTACACTACACATTGCTACAGTTTACACTACACATTGCTACAGTTTACACTACACTACACATTGTTACAGTTTACACTACACATTGCTACAGTTTACACTGCACATTGTTACAGACTACACTACACATTGCTACAGTTTACACTACACTACACATTGTTACAGTTTACACTACACATTGCTACAGTTGACACTACACTACACATTGCTACAGTTTACACTACACTACACATTGCTACAGTTTACACTACACATTGCTACAGTTTACACTACACATTGCTACAGTTTACACTAACTACACATTGTTACAGTTTACACTACACTACATATTGTTACAGTTTACACTACACTACACATTGTTACAGTTTACACTACACTACACATTGTTACAGTTTACACTACACTACACATTGTTACAGTTTACACTACACATTGCTACAGTTTACACTACACTACACATTGCTACAGTTTACACTACACATTCCTACAGTTTACACTACACTACATATTGCTACAGTTTACACTACACATTGCTACAGTTTACACTACACTACACATTGCTACAGATTACACTACACTACACATAGCTACAGTTTACACTACACATTGCTACAGTTTACACTACACATTGCTACAGTTTACACTACACTACACATTGCTACAGTTTACACTACACTACACATTGTTACAGTTTACACTACACTACACATTGCTACAGTTTACACTACACTACACATTGCTACAGTTTACACTACACTACACATTGCTACAGATTACACTACACATTCCTACAGTTTACACTACACTACACATTCCTACAGTTTACACTACACTACACATTGCTACAGTTTACACTACACATTGCTACAGATTACACTACACTACACATTGCTACAGTTTACACTACACTACACATTGCTACAGTTTACACTACACTACACATTGCTACAGTTTACACTACACATTGCTACAGTTTACACTACACATTGCTACAGTTTACACTACACATTGCTACAGTTTACACTACACTACACATTGCTACAGTTTACACTACACTACACATTGCTACAGTTTACACTACACATTGCTACAGTTTACACTACACATTGCTACAGTTTACACTACACTACACATTGCTACAGTTTACACTACACATTGCTACAGTTTACACTACACATTGCTACAGTTTACACTACACTACACATTGCTACAGTTTACACTACACTACACATTGCTACAGTTTACACTACACTACACATTGCTACAGTTTACACTACACTACACATTGCTACAGTTTACACTACACATTGCTACAGTTTACACTACACATTGCTACAGTTTACACTACACTACACATTGCTACAGTTTACACTACACTACACATTGCTACAGTTTACACTACACTACACATTGCTACAGTTTACACTACACATTGCTACAGTTTACACTACACTACACATTGCTACAGTTTACACTACACATTGCTACAGTTTACACTACACTACACATTGCTACAGTTTACACTACACTACACATTGCTACAGTTTACACTACACTACACATTGCTACAGTTTACACTACACTACACATTGCTACAGTTTACACTACACTACACATTGCTACAGTTTACACTACACATTGCTACAGTTTACACTACACTACACATTGCTACAGTTTACACTACACATTGCTACAGTTTACACTACACTACACATTGCTACAGTTTACACTACACATTGCTACAGTTTACACTACACTACACATTGCTACAGTTTACACTACACTACACATTGCTACAGTTTACACTACACTACACATTGCTACAGTTTACACTACATTGCTACAGTTTACACTACACATTGCTACAGTTTACACTACACTACACATTGCTACAGTTTACACTACACATTGCTACAGTTTACACTACACTACACATTGCTACAGTTTACACTACACATTCTACAGTTTACACTACACATTGCTACAGTTTACACTACACATTGCTACAGTTTACACTACACTACACATTGCTACAGTTTACACTACACATTGCTACAGTTTACACTACACATTGCTACAGTTTACACTACACTACACATTGCTACAGTTTACACTACACATTGCTACAGTTTACACTACACATTGCTACAGTTTACACTACACATTGCTACAGTTTACACTACACTACACATTGCTACAGTTTACACTACACATTGCTACAGTTTACACTACACTACACATTGCTACAGTTTACACTACACTACACATTGCTACAGTTTACACTACACATTGCTACAGTTTACACTACACTACACATTGCTACAGTTTACACTACACTACACATTGCTACAGTTTACACTACACTACACATTGCTACAGTTTACACTACACATTGCTACAGTTTACACTACACATTGCTACAGTTTACACTACACTACACATTGCTACAGTTTACACTACACTACACATTGCTACAGTTTACACTACACTACACATCCTACAGTTTACACTACACTACACATTGCTACAGTTTACACTACACATTGCTACAGTTTACACTACACATTGCTACAGTTTACACTACACTACACATTGCTACAGTTTACACTACACATTGCTACAGTTTACACTACACTACACATTGCTACAGTTTACACTACACATTGCTACAGTTTACACTACACATTGCTACAGTTTACACTACACATTGCTACAGTTTACACTACACTACACATTGCTACAGTTTACACTACACTACACATTGTTACAGTTTACACTACACTACACATTGCTACAGTTTACACTACACTACACATTGCTACAGTTTACACTACACTACACATTGCTACAGTTTACACTACACATTGCTACAGTTTACACTACACTACACATTGCTACAGTTTACATTACACTACACATTGCTACAGTTTACACTACACATTGCTACAGTTTACACTACACATTGCTACAGTTTACACTACACATTGCTACAGTTTACACTACACTACAGTGCTACAGTTTACACTACACTACACATTGCTACAGTTTACACTACACTACACATTGCTACAGTTTACACTACACTACACATTGCTACAGTTTACACTACACATTGCTACAGTTTACACTACACATTGCTACAGTTTACACTACACATTGCTACAGTTTACACTACACATTGCTACAGTTTACACTACACTACACATTGCTACAGTTTACACTACACATTGCTACAGTTTACACTACACTACACATTGCTACAGTTTACACTACACATTGCTACAGTTTACACTACACATTGCTACAGTTTACACTACACTACACATTGCTACAGTTTACACTACACTACACATTGCTACAGTTTACACTACACTACACATTGCTACAGTTTACACTACACATTGCTACAGTTTACACTACACATTGCTACAGTTTACACTACACTACACATTGCTACAGTTTACACTACACATTCCTACAGTTTACACTACACATTGCTACAGTTTACACTACACATTGCTACAGTTTACACTACACATTGCTACAGTTTACACTACACATTGCTACAGTTTACACTACACATTGCTACAGTTTACACTACACTACAGTTTACACTACACATTGCTACAGTTTACACTACACTACACATTGCTACAGTTTACACTACACATTGCTACAGTTTACACTACACTACACATTGCTACAGTTTACACTACACATTGCTACAGTTTACACTACACTACAGTTTACACTACACATTGCTACAGTTTACACTACACTACACATTGCTACAGTTTACACTACACATTGCTACAGTTTACACTACACTACACATTCCTACAGTTTACACTACACATTGCTACAGTTTACACTACACATTGCTACAGTTTACACTACACATTGCTACAGTTTACACTACACTACACATTGCTACAGTTTACACTACACTACACATTGTTACAGTTTACACTACACTACACATTGCTACAGTTTACACTACACAGTGCTACAGTTTACACTACACTACACATTGCTACAGTTTACACTACACTACACATTGTTACAGTTTACACTACACTACACATTGCTACAGTTTACACTACACAGTGCTACAGTTTACACTACACTACACATTGCTACAGTTTACACTACACAGTGCTACAGTTTACACTACACTACACATTGCTACAGTTTACACTACACTACACATTGCTACAGTTTACACTACACTACACATTGTTACAGTTTACACTACACATTGCTACAGTTTACACTACACATTGCTACAGTTTACACTACACTACACATTGCTACAGTTTACACTACACATTGCTACAGTTTACACTACACTACACATTCCTACAGTTTACACTACACATTGCTACAGTTTACACTACACATTGCTACAGTTTACACTACACATTGCTACAGTTTACACTACACTACACATTGCTACAGTTTACACTACACTACACATTGTTACAGTTTACACTACACTACACATTGCTACAGTTTACACTACACATTGCTACAGTTTACACTACACTACACATTGCTACAGTTTACACTACACATTGCTACAGTTTACACTACACTACACATTGTTACAGTTTACACTACACATTGCTACAGTTTACACTACACTACACATTGCTACAGTTTACACTACACTACACATTGCTACAGTTTACACTACACTACACATTGCTACAGTTTACACTACACTACACATTGCTACAGATTACACTACACTACACATTCCTACAGTTTACATTACACTACACATTGCTACAGTTTACACTACACATTGCTACAGTTTACACTACACATTGCTACAGTTTACACTACACTACACATTGCTACAGTTTACACTACACTACACATTGCTACAGTTTACACTACACTACACATTGCTACAGTTTACACTACACTACACATTGCTACAGATTACACTACACTACACATTCCTACAGTTTACATTACACTACACATTGCTACAGTTTACACTACACATTGCTACAGTTTACACTACACATTGCTACAGTTTACACTACACTACACATTGCTACAGTTTACACTACACTACACATTGCTACAGTTTACACTACACTACACATTGCTACAGTTTACACTACACTACACATTGCTACAGTTTACACTACACATTGCTACAGTTTACACTACACTACACATTGCTACAGTTTACACTACACATTGCTACAGTTTACACTACACATTGCTACAGTTTACACTACACATTGCTACAGTTTACACTACACATTGCTACAGTTTACACTACACTACACATTGCTACAGTTTACACTACACTACACATTGTTACAGTTTACACTACACTACACATTGCTACAGTTTACACTACACTACACATTGCTACAGTTTACACTACACATTGCTACAGTTTACACTACACATTGCTACAGTTTACACTACACTACACATTGCTACAGTTTACACTACACTACACATTGCTACAGTTTACACTACACTACACATTGTTACAGTTTACACTACACATTGTTACAGTTTACACTACACATTGCTACAGTTTACACTACACTACACATTGCTACAGTTTACACTACACTACACATTGCTACAGTTTACACTACACTACACATTGCTACAGTTTACACTACACTACACATTGCTACAGATTACACTACACTACACATTCCTACAGTTTACATTCTACACATTGCTACAGTTTACACTACACATTGCTACAGTTTACACTACACATTGCTACAGTTTACACTACACTACACATTGCTACAGTTTACACTACACTACACATTGCTACAGTTTACACTACACTACACATTGCTACAGTTTACACTACACTACACATTGCTACAGTTTACACTACACATTGCTACAGTTTACACTACACTACACATTGCTACAGTTTACACTACACAACTTACTCGGCCATGTTACTGGTTTCACTGCTATTGTTACGGTATGGGTCCATTCCGCCTGCATGTTAGGGTTACAATTATGTTCATAGAAACAGTATTGAGTACATACAACCTGTATGCAATACACATTGTTGGTATCCTAGGCACTGTACTGCTGCAGGGTGCTTCCTCTAGTGAGACGGTAGTTCAAGATATACCTGTGATGTAACTATAGAGTTAACCCTTTCCCTCATAGAAGCACCTTTTGATGCCATTACCAATACGACATACATTTACAATGTAGTAGCCAAATCAATTTTCATAATAAAGGCCAGAATCTCATGTAGTCCCAGTAATATCTATGGAGGTGGGATAGATATGTCGACTACTTATCCACTGCATGATAGCTAAATGGCTGTCGTTTGTATGGAGATATAATAGTATATTAACCTAAATCTCTATGTAGTCCCAGTAATATCTATGGAGGTGGGATAGATATGGCGACTACTTATCCACTGCATGGTAGCTAAATGGCTGTCGTTTGTATGGAGATATAATAGTATATTAACCTAAATCTCTATGAAAGAAAGGGTTAATGAACAATGTAAGCCTATGCTGCAGAGTTGATCCGGGGGGGGGGGGATATAAGCGAAATAATCACCCTGACTGTGCCCTTGTGCACAATGCTTTGGCATGCAAACCACACACACCTGCAAGTGTTGTTCTGTGGATGTTTGATTTGTAGCAATGTGTAGTATATAATGCCCCATGTGTCTGTAACAATGCCTGGGGGTATTCGGTACAGCCATGATCTATGCTCTATAACAAGGTACACCTTTGCATGACAACAGCGTGCTACGCCCATTCTGGTACTAGAGTTATGATCTGCAGTATATATGTTAGTTTTCTGTTTGGTGATGGGTCTATTTATAGTATAAACGTTCCTTTCTAGAACACATTGCAGTCTTCACAAAACTTTGCCAGAGTTTGTCTGATACCATTTCAGTTTATTTCTGACCGAACGATATTTTGTGGATACCAGGAAAACTGATATTGCTTTTTGAAATGCTCTTATCAGTTTAAGCAAGTACACAACACATTTGCCCTTGTTTTTTATTCATAAACACCTCCTCGTGTGTACAGAACAGGAATAGCCACATTACGCGTTTACTTGGAATGTGCTGCACACCGAGGAGAGAATGATTAGATGGTGTGATTATTGTGTTCTATTTTCATTTTTCAATAATAAAATTATTACTGTTAAAAGTAAAATATGGAAATTTTCAGTTTTCAAATAATAAATTATTACGGTTAAAAATAAAATTTGGAAAATATGGCTACAAACGAACCTGCTCTTGTGAAATTACCATTTATAAATTACCTCCCTTTTAGGCTTTAGAGTATTATTAACAAAATCACAATCACAGCTCTGTAAATGGTTGTTTACTAAAGTAAAGTTAACACTAGGATAAATTTGCATATGAATTATAGTATTATTTTTCCAACTGAAGAAAGTTTATGGTTATCTAAATGACGGGATAGTTTATGGTTATCTAAATGACGGGATCGTTTATGGTTATATAAATGACGGGATCGTTTGGTTATATAAATGACGGGATCGTTTATTGGTTATCTAAATGACGGGATAGTTTATGGTTATCTAAATGACGGGATCGTTTATGGTTATCTAAATGACGGGATCGTTGGTTATCTAAATGACGGGATCGTTGGTTATCTAAATGACGGGATCGTTTATGGTTATCTAAATGACGGGATAGTTTATGGTTATCTAAATGACGGGATCGTTTATGGTTATCTAAATGACGGGATCGTTTATGGTTATCTAAATGACGGGATCGTTTTGGTTATCTAAATGACGGGATCGTTTATGGTTATCTAAATGACGGGATCGTTTATGGTTATCTAAATGACGGGATCGTTTATGGTTATCTAAATGACGGGATCGTTTATGGTTATCTAAATGACGGGATCGTTTATGGTTATCTAAATGACGGGATCGTTTATGGTTATCTAAATGACGGGATCGTTTATGGTTATCTAAATGACGGGATCGTTTATGGTTATCTAAATGACGGGATAGTTTATGGTTATCTAAATGACGGGATAGTTTATGGTTATCTAAATGACGGGATAGTTTATGGTTATCTAAATGACGGGATCGTTTATGGTTATCTAAATGACGGGATAGTTTATGGTTATCTAAATGACGGGATCGTTTATGGTTATCTAAATGACGGGATAGTTTATGTTTATCTAAATGACGGGATCGTTGGTTATCTAAATGACGGGATCGTTTATGGTTATCTAAATGACGGGATCGTTTATGGTTATCTAAATGACGGGATCGTTTATGGTTATCTAAATGACGGGATCGTTTATGGTTATCTAAATGACGGGATAGTTTATGGTTATCTAAATGACGGGATCGTTTATGGTTATCTAAATGACGGGATAGTTTATGGTTATCTAAATGACGGGATAGTTTATGGTTATCTAAATGACGGGATCGTTTATGGTTATCTAAATGACGGGATCGTTTATGGTTATCTAAATGACGGGATCGTTTATGGTTATCTAAATGACGGGATAGTTTATGGTTATCTAAATGACGGGATAGTTTATGGTTATCTAAATGACTGGATAGTTTATGGTTATCTAAATGACGGGATAGTTTATGGTTATCTAAATGACGGGATCGTTGGTTATCTAAATGACAGGATAGTTTATGGTTATCTAAATGACGGGATCGTTTATGGTTATCTAAATGACGGGATAGTTTATGGTTATCTAAATGACAGGATCGTTTATGGTTATCTAAATGACGGGATAGTTTATGGTTATCTAAATGACGGGATAGTTTATGGTTATCTAAATGACGGGATCGTTTATGGTTATCTAAATGACGGGATCGTTGGTTATCTAAATGACAGGATAGTTTATGGTTATCTAAATGACGGGATCGTTTATGGTTATCTAAATGACGGGATCGTTTAATGTTATCTAAATGACGGGATCGTTTATGGTTGTCTAAATGACGGGATCGTTTATGGTTATCTAAATGACGGGATCGTTTATGGTTATCTAAATGACGGGATCGTTTATGGTTATCTAAATGACGGGATCGTTTATGGTTATCTAAATGACGGGATAGTTTATGGTTATCTAAATGACGGGATCGTTTATGGTTATCTAAATGACGGGATAGTTTATGGTTATCTAAATGACGGGATAGTTTATGGTTATCTAAATGACGGGATAGTTTATGGTTATCTAAATGACGGGATAGTTTATGGTTATCTAAATGACTGGATAGTTTATGGTTATCTAAATGACGGGATAGTTTATGGTTATCTAAATGACGGGATCGTTTATGGTTATCTAAATGACGGGATCGTTGGTTATCTAAATGACGGGATCGTTGGTTATCTAAATGACGGGATCGTTTATGGTTATCTAAATGACGGGATCGTTTATGGTTATCTAAATGACGGGATCGTTTATGGTTATCTAAATGACGGGATCGTTTATGGTTATCTAAATGACGGGATCGTTGGTTATCTAAATGACGGGATCGTTGGTTATCTAAATGACGGGATCGTTGGTTATCTAAATGACGGGATAGTTTATGGTTATCTAAATGACTGGATAGTTTATGGTTATCTAAATGACGGGATCGTTTATGGTTATCTAAATGACGGGATAGTTTATGGTTATCTAAATGACGGGATCGTTTATGGTTATCTAAATGACGGGATCGTTTATGGTTATCTAAATGACGGGATCGTTTATGGTTATCTAAATGACGGGATCGTTTATGGTTATCTAAATGACGGGATCGTTGGTTATCTAAATGACGGGATCGTTGGTTATCTAAATGACGGGATCGTTGGTTATCTAAATGACGGGATAGTTTATGGTTATCTAAATGACTGGATAGTTTATGGTTATCTAAATGACGGGATCGTTTATGGTTATCTAAATGACTGGATCGTTTATGGTTATCTAAATGACGGGATCGTTTATGGTTATCTAAATGACGGGATAGTTTATGGTTATCTAAATGACGGGATCGTTTATGGTTATCTAAATGACGGGATAGTTTATGGTTATCTAAATGACGGGATCGTTTATGGTTATCTAAATGACGGGATAGTTTATGGTTATCTAAATGACGGGATCGTTTATGGTTATCTAAATGACGGGATAGTTTATGTTTATCTAAATGACGGGATCGTTGGTTATCTAAATGACGGGATCGTTTATGGTTATCTAAATGACGGGATCGTTTATGGTTATCTAAATGACGGGATAGTTTATGGTTATCTAAATGACGGGATCGTTTATGGTTATCTAAATGACGGGATAGTTTATGGTTATCTAAATGACAGGATAGTTTATGGTTATCTAAATGACGGGATCGTTTATGGTTATCTAAATGACGGGATCGTTTATGGTTATCTAAATGACGGGATCGTTTATGGTTATCTAAATGACGGGATAGTTTATGGTTATCTAAATGACGGGATAGTTTATGGTTATCTAAATGACTGGATAGTTTATGGTTATCTAAATGACGGGATAGTTTATGGTTATCTAAATGACGGGATAGTTGGTTATCTAAATGACAGGATAGTTTATGGTTATCTAAATGACGGGATCGTTTATGGTTATCTAAATGACGGGATAGTTTATGGTTATCTAAATGACAGGATCATTTATGGTTATCTAAATGACGGGATAGTTTATGGTTATCTAAATGACGGGATAGTTTATGGTTATCTAAATGACGGGATAGTTTATGGTTATCTAAATGACGGGATCGTTTATGGTTATCTAAATGACGGGATCGTTGGTTATCTAAATGACAGGATAGTTTATGGTTATCTAAATGACGGGATCGTTTATGGTTATCTAAATGACGGGATCGTTTAATGTTATCTAAATGACGGGATCGTTTATGGTTGTCTAAATGACGGGATCGTTTATGGTTATCTAAATGACGGGATCGTTTATGGTTATCTAAATGACGGGATAGTTTATGGTTATCTAAATGACGGGATCGTTTATGGTTATCTAAATGACGGGATAGTTTATGGTTATCTAAATGACGGGATAGTTTATGGTTATCTAAATGACGGGATAGTTTATGGTTATCTAAATGACGGGATAGTTTATGGTTATCTAAATGACTGGATAGTTTATGGTTATCTAAATGACGGGATAGTTTATGGTTATCTAAATGACGGGATCGTTGGTTATCTAAATGACAGGATAGTTTATGGTTATCTAAATGACGGGATCGTTTATGGTTATCTAAATGACGGGATCGTTTATGGTTATCTAAATGACGGGATCGTTTATGATTATCTAAATGACGGGATCGTTCATGATTATCTAAATGACGGGATCGTTTATGATTATCTAAATGACGGGATCGTTCATGATTATCTAAATGACGAGATCGTTTATGGTTATCTAAATGACGGGATCGTTTATGGTTATCTAAATGACGGGATCGTTTATGATTATCTAAATGACGGGATCGTTTATGGTTATCTAAATGACGGGATCGTTTATGTTTATCTAAATGACGGGATCGTTTATGATTATCTAAATGACGGGTGTACTTGATAAACTCGTCAATATTGACCCTATTCAGTCTACGAGAGCTGTTTAAATGTGCTATTGGTGAGAGGTGGTGGTTGTTTTCATTCCTGTTTAGTTCAGCTGAATACTTTAGATCAGCTATTGTTATCGCCATTGTCCGGTGTCTCCACATGCACGAGTCAACAAATTGTTGAAATAACATTTCCTATAAACCGTTTACAAATCTACACAGAAATGATGGTCTGATGTTCCTCTCCCAAAATTGTACAAGGAAAGTGGATCCTTGCAAGACTGCAGCTATGGCTTCCAATAGGAGAGTCAATATCTGAAGCATCTAGACAGAATAATTTCACATTACTGTTCATTGACTTCACAAATCATTTGCCCCTCACAGCTGTAGTTGTGTGCGTGTGTTTTAAGTTTATTTATCGTCGCTGCCGGTTGCCCATATGAGCGACGCCTCCTGAAGAGATATGTCATTTTAGATTTTTGGAGGATAGTGCAATGATACAGACGGACATTATAGGGTCTCCTCTTGTTCTTTTACGTGCACGGTGTACAGCACTGACATGAGACCTCGGTTTAAAGTCCCATCTGAAAGTCTGTTAATTTTATTAGGGTCAAGCTGTAGTTGTAAAATGCAATGGAGGTGATGAATTCTTTCATGTGAGGATGCAGCTAGCCGGATGCTTGGTGGTTCTACCTGGGTACACATCCGTGCATGAAATACTGCTCAAAGGGGTTTCTGGTGGCGGTTCCTCCACTAGCCAGAGGTTCGCCATATGACCTAGGCGGTCAGTGCGAGTTTAAGCCCAAAAACAAACCATATTAATGACGGGAACGCCAGAAGTGTCTCTTTGCCAAGATTTTCCACGGCATACAGATTCATTAACCCAATTCATTCTGGATACATTTAAAAGCTTTTGCAAACAACATAGATCCAGATCAGCCGCAGCATGACGCTGCGTGCTGATCAGAATCTATGTTGTTTGCTACATAGCCAAGTGTCTTAGCAAGATCATCTGAATAGCGAACAGCATAGAGCCTGATCAGATAGCACGTTCCGTTGTGGTTTATCTGGCTCAATGTTCTTTGCAAATACTGTTTGAACGGAATCCAGAATCAATTGGGTTAAAGAACAGCCACCTGAAAATGTTCGTTCCAAATCTGTATATGTGAAAAACACCATCAAACATCTCCTTTGAATTCCCGTGGTCATTTTCAAGAGATTTTAATATTATTTGACATGCCAGTTCATGAACTCATGTGAGTGATTCAGTGCCAACACAGGTTGTTACAGTGTCTCTGTTAGAATGTATGTATATTATTTGTAGATATGGTTGCAACGATACCGTCAAACCCGTATTGCAATATATGGCAATGTGAAAAGCTTGCATTGTGAGCAGAATTATTTGGAGAAGTGAGAAATCGCGTGATTGCATCCTTAAATGGTGGTTTTTCAATAAATTTCAACAAAATAAGGTTAAACTATATGTATGCAATATGACCATTAAATAGAAGCAGTGCTTTTATAATTGGCCAGTGTATCTTACAGGACAAAGTTTGGTATGATAATTGTTTTTTTATGGAAAAGTGGGGCCCCCGGTGGGTGAAGTCAGGGTCCCTAGGACGACTGTTTCGACCAAGTCGCCCTCTAGATTGAGCCCTGGTGATACGTATTGCGATACAACATGTTTATATGAAATGAAAATAATAATGAATTTTCTGCTTTCCAATGAAATATTAGCAATTTATCTGTGAAATAAAGTGTGTTATTCCACTCGTTGATAGCAGTAGAATAACACAATTTATTTCTCGCTTGTTTTTGTTGGAACTACTTTCAGTAATGTATGTATCCATTTAGCATGCGGCATATAATAATAATATATATATAATAAAATTAACAGTCTTTCAGATGGGACGTTAAACCAAGGTCTCGTGTCGGTACTTTACACTGTGCATGTAAAAGAACCAGAGGAGACTGGAATGGGTCTCTGTCTGTATCATTGCACTATCCTCCAAAATCTAAAATGACTAATCTCTTCAGGAGGCGTCGCTCATATGGGCAACCGGTAGCGCCGATAAATAAACTTAAAACACACAGGAAAATTATACATTGTGTAATTGTTATTTTACACTCTACAGAGTCGACATAGAACACACATTGCTCTAGGTAGATTATGTAGAATAATAATTAAACAATGCGCACAGGTTAATTGCCTACCTACCAGGTGCCTGACATCATGCCTGCTGGCATTAAAGCAATTGGGAAGTAATTATGTTAAAGACAAGATCATACTCATTAACTATCAGACTTCATCATTCCCGATTTCCTGAACGTTCCATTTTGGATACAAATTGGAATTTTGTGGCCAGATGAGTGATTAAATATAACATACTGATTAAATATAACATACTGATTAAATATAATATACTGATTAAATATAACATACTGATTAAGTATAATATACTGATTAAATATAACATACTGATTAAATATAACATACTGATTAAATATAACATACTGATTAAATATAACATACTGACTATGCGTGGAATTATAGAGAAGGGTTATTTAGATACGTTCACCCAATAATAAGTAATAATAGTAAAAAGAAAAGAAAGAAAAAAGAATTAAAAATTAATTATAATAAAAAAAATATCGCGATATACGACAACCGTATCACTATGTATTCACCATATGTATGGATACAATATACCGGTATATCGTTGCACCATTATTTCTAGATATTTTCTTTCCTGTTAAAAGTTATCAGTGTGTTTCATTGCAACATTAACCTGCTTTCGTTTGTTCTTTGAGTTTACTAACAAATTTCTGATTGCTGACAAATAATGCAGAGTACTATAATTATAATATAAATTAATTTCAGTTACGACGATTCTACGTCCTATTGGAGCCCCTTATCCAATACGAGGCCAGGGTCCACCCCAGCCTGTGCCCCCACCAGGAATCCGAGGTGTAGGACCGGGTATGCCAGGTAAGAGTTTGTGAGATTATTATGTTTGAAGTTTGTAAACGGGACATGCTGATGTCCCTGTGGAACCTGATCCAACAATTTGTCTTTTTTTGGTTAAAATTGATGGAAAACAAAAACTGATCTAACTATTACGTTTTTATGCATAGAGTGGTTAGAAACAATCAAACTTTTTTTCTATCACAAATTTTTACTGAAAGCAAAAGTAGGTAAACAGCCGCTGTCGGATTCCTTATGTTACTTGGTAACTTGTTTTAAATAATCACAACTGCATGTGTTAATTGTATTGTTTTAGATGCTAATGTATTTTTCGCTACTTGTATTGTGAATGATGTATAATCATGTTATTCGAAGCCACCTATTCTTACATTGTAGGTATGCCTCCACAGCAGCCGCCACCCGGAGTACCCCCTCCAGGGCACCCAGTGGTTCCACCAGCCCCGCACGTGAACCCAGCATTCTTCCCTCCTCAGCATGGATCGGGTCTGCCTCCTCCTGTAAGTGTCTTGCATAGCATTAACGATGGTCTTGTGTTTATAGTGTTAACAATGGTCTTGCGTTTATATGGTTAACGATGGTTTTGTGTGCATATCATTAATGATGGTTTTGTGCGCATATCATTAATGATGGCCGAGAATGTAATCGATATAATTCTATAAAAAATACAAAATCACCCAAATTCTTATAAAAATTGCCCAAATTAACCTACTTTCTGTTTTACGCGTAAACATCATTTTCTTCCTGCAAGATCATGCAAATATGACGACGACTCATTCAGTCACTACATTTATGGGCGTTTTCACAAATGAAGCCATTGTCACTTCTTTCCGTTGAAGGGTGTTTTGTTTTTCAAATGATTATTCCGATTGATGTTGTACCCGAATATGTTAAATCCAATTTGCATAGATTACACCTAACATTTTCTTATTCTAAGAGCAATTGAAGTATTTCCAAACGTGTGACTGAGCAGGTGGCATTTTTCAGGATAAGAATAGTACTTTTTGATAATATTGATCAACTAAAATTTAAGATACATGTTGTTGCAAAGTGTGTAATATTTCAAAGGAATTTTCTCGTCTATAAACAGTTTTGACATCATAATTAAACACTACCTACCTTAGCACCTACTGTAATTATCCGATTACATGGCACAGTATCAATTAACACCTGCCATGGATGCGACCACAACATGGCTTATTCACATATCCTGGGGCAATTTCTTTTGTATTGGAAGGTTTTATGATGGTTTCAATAGAAAAAAACGTATCTGATTTTAAGACAGTTTATTTCAAATTTGCAAATATAATATGTTTTCCGAATATTCGGATATTCGGACGTCCGATATAGCCCAAATTGTAAGCATAAAACCTGCAAAAATACCAACTGCTTCTTGTCTGGGCTGTAACTTCTCGGGCTATGGAGGCATTCAAAACTAATGTGCCACAAATGTTCGCCATATATATGTGATGTATCGTACACAAGACCTACATCCATAGCTTCATTGTCAAGGTCACACTTACGTGGCAAATATAGGTACAATATTTCTTGTCTGGGCTGTAACTTCTCGGACTATGGAGGCATTTCAAAACTGGTGTGCCACAAATGTTTGTCATAAATAGGTGATGTATCGTACGTACACAAGACCTACATCCATAGCTTCATTGTCAAGGTCACACTTGGCGTTTAAATGGGAATTATAGGTACAATATTTCCTGTCTGGGCTGTAACTTCTCGGAGGAGGCATTTCAAAACTGGTGTGCCACAAATGTTTGCCATATATAGGTGATGTATCGTACGCAATATGTGTCCGTCCGTCTCGTTTAACTTGTGAAAAAGTGTATTTGTATTCATCTTGTGAAAATTGTATTTGGCAGGCATCACATGCAGCCCCTCCAGCAGATCCATACGGTCGCCCTCCACTGACTACAGCTTACCCGCCGGCAGATCCTTACAGATCTGCTCCTGAAAGATTCGATCCAAAGAGAATAGAGAGGTTAGTAGTGTTCTGCAAACTTCACTGATCAACAACATACGCAACTCGATAAACAACCTTTTATTACTATGAAACATTGATACAACAAACAACGTGTCCATTCTAGGACGCGCGATCGTGGGATTCATGCTAACTTTCTAAAGAACCCGCGTGTTTTTAAATCGAGTGCGGGATAATCGTGCATAAATTAAACTGGTGAGAAATACATAAAATCAAGTTTATCGACGTCCAGACTGCCGGTCAGGTTTGACTGCGGTTTGTTTACACTACAGTCTGACATGCTTATCTCCTTTGCGGCGAAGAATGCAATGCGTAGATGAAAATAATATTTAAACAGAAAATATGATTGAATGACTAAATTATTAGGAAGTCGTGATAGCGCAGTGGATGCGCGTTCGCTTCAGGTGTGAAAGGTCCGAAGTTTGAGCCCTGCTGGAGCCGTTACGATTGTGCCCTTAGGCAAGGCATTTAAATTCCACGTTGCCGCTTCTCTCTCCCTCGTGGTGATGGATTCCATCAGGAATGAGGTCTCGAAGAGTGATTACTATAAGTTGAAAGAACTTGTTTCACAATCAAGCTAGAATAAATTTGTATAAACTAAATAATTAGGAAATTCGCAAAATAAAATTATTACTTATAATTTTGACCTATCATAGTTAAATAATGTTATTCTGTCCGATCTGCTATTCCCACATGTGCAGACGTTTACACCGTCATAGCTGTCAAATTGCCTCCCAAAAAGAGAAGGTTAACAGACTTCTTTTGCATGCCATTGCCTAACATCGAGACTCGGGTTCCTACCCAATCTACTGACATTGCCTAACATTGAGACTCGGGTTCCTACCCAATCTACTGACATTGCCTAACATCGAGACTCGGGTTCCTACCCAATCTACTGACATTGCCTAACATCGAGACTCGGGTTCCTACCCAATCTACTGACATTGCCTAACAACGAGACTCTGGTTCCTACCCAATCTACTGACATTGCCTAACATCGAGACTCGGGTTCCTACCCAATCTACTGACATTGCCTAACATCGAGACTCGGGTTCCTACCCAATCTACTGACATTGCCTAACATCGAGACTCGGGTTCCTACCCAATCTACTGACATTGCCTAACATCGAGACTCGGGTTCCTACCCAATCTACTGACATTGCCTAACATTGAGACTCGGGTTCCTACCCAATCTACTGACATTGCCTAACATCGAGACTCGGGTTCCTACCCAATCTACTGACATTGCCTAACATCGAGACTCTGGTTCCTACCCAATCTACTGACATTGCCTAACAATGAGACTCTGGTTCCTACCCAATCTACTGACATTGCCTAACAACGAGACTCTGGTTCCTACCCAATCTACTGACATTGCCTAACAACGAGACTCTGGTTCCTACCCAATCTACTGACATTGCCTAACAACGAGACTCTGGTTCCTACCCAATCTACTGACATTGCCTAACAACGAGACTCGGGTTCCTACCCAATCTACTGACATTGCCTAACATTGAGACTCGGGTTCCTACCCAATCTACTGACATTGCCTAACATTGAGACTCGGGTTCCTACCCAATCTACTGACATTGCCTAACATTGAGACTCGGGTTCCTACCCAATCTACTGACATTGCCTAACATCGAGACTCGGGTTCCTACCCAATCTACTGACATTGCCTAACATCGAGACTCGGGTTCCTACCCAATCTACTGACATTGCCTAACATCGAGACTCTGGTTCCTACCCAATCTACTGACATTGCCTAACATCGAGACTCGGGTTCCTACCCAATCTACTGACATTGCCTAACAACGAGACTCGGGTTCCTACCCAATCTACTGACATTGCCTAACAACGAGACTCGGGTTCCTACCCAATCTACTGACATTGCCTAACAACGAGACTCGGGTTCCTACCCAATCTACTGACATTGCCTAACACGAGACTCTGGTTCCTACCCAATCTACTGACATTGCCTAACAACGAGACTCGGGTTCCTACCCAATCTACTGACATTGCCTAACATCGAGACTCGGGTTCCTACCCAATCTACTGACATTGCCTAACATTGAGACTCGGGTTCCTACCCAATCTACTGACATTGCCTAACATCGAGACTCGGGTTCCTACCCAATCTACTGACATTGCCTAACATCGAGACTCGGGTTCCTACCCAATCTACTGACATTGCCTAACATCGAGACTCGGTTCCTACCCAATCTACTGACATTGCCTAACATCGAGACTCGGTTCCTACCCAATCTACTGACATTGCCTAACATTGAGACTCGGGTTCCTACCCAATCTACTGACATTGCCTATCATAGAGACTCGGGTTCCTACCCAATCTACTGACATTGCCTAACATCGAGACTCGGGTTCCTACCCAATCTACTGACATTGCCTAACATCGAGACTCGGGTTCCTACCCAATCTACTGACATTGCCTAACATCGAGACTCGGGTTCCTACCCAATCTACTGACATTGCCTAACATCGAGACTCGGGTTCCTACCCAATCTACTGACATTGCCTAACATCGAGACTCGGGTTCCTACCCAATCTACTGACATTGCCTAACATCGAGACTCTGGTTCCTACCCAATCTACTGACATTGCCTAACAACGAGACTCGGGTTCCTACCCAATCTACTGACATTGCCTAACAACGAGACTCTGGTTCCTACCCAATCTACTGACATTGCCTAACAACGAGACTCTGGTTCCTACCCAATCTACTGACATTGCCTAACAACGAGACTCTGGTTCCTACCCAATCTACTGACATTGCCTAACAACGAGACTCGGGTTCCTACCCAATCTACTGACATTGCCTAACATTGAGACTCGGGTTCCTACCCAATCTACTGACATTGCCTAACATCGAGACTCGGGTTCCTACCCAATCTACTGACATTGCCTAACATCGAGACTCTGGTTCCTACCCAATCTACTGACATTGCCTAACAACGAGACTCGGGTTCCTACCCAATCTACTGACATTGCCTAACAACGAGACTCTGGTTCCTACCCAATCTACTGACATTGCCTAACAACGAGACTCTGGTTCCTACCCAATCTACTGACATTGCCTAACAACGAGACTCGGGTTCCTACCCAATCTACTGACATTGCCTAACATCGAGACTCGGGTTCCTACCCAATCTACTGACATTGCCTAACATCGAGACTCGGGTTCCTACCCAATCTACTGACATTGCCTAACATTGAGACTCGGGTTCCTACCCAATCTACTGACATTGCCTAACATGAGACTCGGGTTCCTACCCAATCTACTGACATTGCCTAACATCGAGACTCGGGTTCCTACCCAATCTACTGACATTGCCTAACATCGAGACTCGGGTTCCTACCCAATCTACTGACATTGCCTAACATCGAGACTCGGGTTCCTACCCAATCTACTGACATTGCCTAACATCGAGACTCGGGTTCCTACCCAATCTACTGACATTGCCTAACATCGAGACTCGGGTTCCTACCCAATCTACTGACATTGCCTAACATCGAGACTCGGGTTCCTACCCAATCTACTGACATTGCCTAACATCGAGACTCGGGTTCCTACCCAATCTACTGACATTGCCTAACATCGAGACTCGGGTTCCTACCCAATCTACTGACATTGCCTAACATCGAGACTCGGGTTCCTACCCAATCTACTGACATTGCCTAACATCGAGACTCGGGTTCCTACCCAATCTACTGACATTGCCTAACATTGAGACTCGGGTTCCTACCCAATCTACTGACAGTGACACTAGTCCAATGGCTGTCCGATTAGCGCAGTGGTTAGCGCACCCTCTTCTCACCAATGCAACCCGGATTCGATCCTCGGACCTGAAAGTATGTGAGATGGTACGGTGGTCGCCAGATCGGACAAGTGGGTTTTCTCGGGTACTCCGGTTTCCTCCCACACGGAGGACCACATTTACGCTTTCATCCGCGCCAACGAGAGTGATTAATATAAGTTGTTAGAACTTGCTTCCCAATTGTTGTAAAATAAATAGAGTTTAAACTAGTACCAATCTGAATCTGTCTGTTCAGCCCACTGTACCTGAGTACGAGAAAGAACAAACCCAGACCGATTGATGGTACTTGTACTACATGTACTATTGATGGAAGTAGATTGACTGTTTGTTAATTTGTTGTAGGAGTGAGCCGCCAGCACCTCAGCTGTCCGAGCAAGAGTTTGAGGAAATATTTCAACGTAATAAAACAGTTTCAAGCAGTGCAATTTCCAGAGCCGTACAAGATGCTAGTGCAGGTTTGTTGTTATGATCGTGTGCAATTAATGGAGTGGAGTGTGTAGAACGATAGAGTGGAGTGTCCACTTAATGAGACGTGTAGAACCAAGTGCGCATTAATGAGATGTGCCCAATTATTGAGACATGTAGAACCGAGTCTCTGATTAGTGAGACATGTAGAACCGAGTCTCCGATTAGTGAGATGTGCAAAACCGAGTGTCCAATTACTGAGATGTGTAGAACCAAATGTCTAATTAGTGAGACATAAAGAACCAAGTGTCCAATTAGTGAGACCTGTAGAACTGAGTGTCCAATTAGTGAGACGTGTAGAACCGAGTGTCCAATTAGTGAGACATGTAGAACCAAGTGTCCAATTAGTGAGACATGTAGAACCAAGTGTCCAATTAGTGAGACATGTAGAACCAAGTGTCCAATTAGTGAGACATGTAGAACCAAGTGTCCAATTAGTGAGACATGTAGAACCAAGTGTCCAATTAGTGAGACATGTAGAACCAAGTGTCCAATTAGTGAGACATGTAGAACCAAGTGTCCAATTAGTGAGACATGTAGAACCAAGTGTCCAATTAGTGAGACATGTAGAACCAAGTGTCCAATTAGTGAGACATGTAGAACCAAGTGTCCAATTAGTGAGACATGTAGAACCAAGTGTCCAATTAGTGAGACATGTAGAACCAAGTGTCCAATTAGTGAGACATGTAGAACGTGTTTGTGGTGTGTTGACACAGTTTTAATTAGCTTGTAGAATTGGTTGATTGTTGCATCTGTTGTAGAGCTGTGTATTGCCAGCCAAAACGGTACGGCTATATATTGCAATATTGTAATTGTTGTGCCACAATACATGCCGCTATGCGTATCTGATTGTATAAAATATAGTCTTACCAAATTGCATTATATTAATCAACCCAACAAAGTTCATTTACAGTTGCCTCGGTGAACTAAGCAATGGGGATACGGTTTCTTGCTCAAAGTACAATGCTGTGCTTTGGATGTTTAGAACAATCATTGTTATGGTTACAAATAAAAAATGTATACATATATGGTATAGTACTCTACATATAGTAGCCACAATTATTTCACTGTGAGCAAATATGACTAGCAGAATATTTGGAGATTTTGCATGGAACTACTGCTGGGACATCATGAACTATCGATTGGTGGTGTCTTATGTGGAAGTAGAGGTTGCTAGTTCCATCAGATACGCCGACTAGGACACACATTAGTTGTAGAAG
The DNA here is from genome assembly GCA_014843695.1 of Archivesica marissinica. Taxonomy (NCBI): domain Eukaryota; kingdom Metazoa; phylum Mollusca; class Bivalvia; order Venerida; family Vesicomyidae; genus Archivesica; species Archivesica marissinica. The sequence continues at coordinate 58,211,159 of CM026402.1, forward strand.
GCAGATGTTCTACCCATCTTGATCGATTAAAACATATAGAACAACATTCTGTTGTTTGTACTGCAAATACCGGTATTTTGTACCGGCACGTATTGTGCCAGTTGTATTGCAATATATTGGTGTACCGCACCGCACCAGCCCTAATCTGTTGTCTTCTGGGAAATCACCATACAGTCGAAGCTGTCCATACGAATTTACACCCAAGAGCAAAGATGTAAAAAACTATATAAGTTCTGCTTCCGTTTTGATCCTTTCCTATTCTTTGATTGTGTGTGCATGTATTGTTTTGTGAATGTATATAGTGGAATAAATATGTTTAAACCAAAGATGTAAACAGTTTTACAATTTCCTTTACGCAGGTGATTTTGCCAGTGCTATAGAGACGCTAGTCACAGCTATATCATTGATTAAACAGTCCAAAATTGCCAACGACGACAGGTGTAAAATCCTCATCAGTTCTTTACAAGACACACTACACGGAATTGAGGAAAAATCATATGGATCCAAGTAAGTACTGTATATTTCATAATATATTTCGCACATTCTATTCAATTTTCTGCTAGCATTTGATTGGTCACAATTTTGTATGTGTTTATTGCTATGTACTCTCCAATAATGTGAGGATATAAATCTATTTATCAGCAATAATGAAATTGACCACCGCAGTGCATTCCACTTAATTGCACATCTCTTAGCTTAGTTTATACAAATATATTTTAGCTCGATTGCGAAACAAAGTTCTTTCAACTTATATTAATCGCTCTCAAGACCTAATTCCTAATGGAATCCATCGCCACGAGGGAGAGATAAGAGGCAATGTGGAGTTGAAATGCCTTGCCTACGGGTACAATCGTACGGGCTTCAGTGGGGCTCGAACTCCCACAGTCTCTTAAATGCACATTTTGTTTATTTGCATACATTTTCCATGTACACCATCATTCCTATCTAAATTCTTTTGTCAGTTTGCCCAATAATTGCATAACCTTCAGGCTATTTTCCTGTCACTTGGACATGCTCTGTTTCTTGCATATTTTTTGTCCGACAACTTGGGTATGCAAATAAGAGGAATGCACTGTATTTGCACACGAATGTCATCTGATTGGCTTGTTAATTGATATACAGTCAACACCTGTCCAGGCAGCCAGATACTAGATTCCTACACTGGCTGCGAGTTTCAAGTTTTAACCTCTGTTAAGCAACCACCTCTCCTAAGCAGCCACTATTGTCATTGGCTTGCTGTTTAATATACACTGGCCAATATTTCAAATGTTGACCTCTGCTAACCAAACCTCCTCTCCAAAGGCAGCCACTAGTTTCGTTCCATATGCTGGCTGTGTAGGACAGACTTAACTTTATGTTAATTATTCATTTCGTGACATGCAGTGAGCCTATCATTTGCATGTTACCATCACCTTTGTTGTACCATCAGTAGTCTTAGTGTCACCGTGGACTTTGGACTGCAACACATTATTTATTTTATGTTTTTGAAAACACTATCTGATACTGGAAGAAAAGATAAATGAAACGGACGGACATGCTCGTGTTCTGTTACTGATTCATTCTGCATTATATCAGTTTGAGAAAAGGAGCCTCTGTGACCGAGTGGTTACGGTCGTTGTCTTCAAATCGCTTGCCCCTCTCCGCTGCAGGGTTGAATCCCACTGGTGGTGTCGAATTCTTTCAAGTGGGGAAGCTGTGCAGCTGGCTTCAGGAAGGTCGTGGTTCCCGGGTGTGCCCCCCAGTGCATTGAATACTGTTCGTAGGGGCACCTTGGGTCTTCCTCCACCAACAATAGCTGGAGAGTCACCATATGACCTAAGCTGTTGGCATGGCACGATGTTAACCCAAAAAACTTTGTGAAAAAAATTATATTGAAATTTTGGCTGATAATGATATTATTCAGACGATTTGGTTTTATGAAATAGTCATGCTAACATATCTAAAACAAAATTAGATAGGGATCTAGGAAATAGTTTATTATGACCTTGGAATTTCCAGTATCAACCAGTATGACCATTACACATAATCAGAAACGACAAGATCTAGTGTAATGAATGAAGAATGTAACAAAATCATTTTGAATTTACAGTCCAAGCTCCATGAAACAAACAGCAGCTTTACGGTCAGTTTAATAAAACGCTAACCTTTGTCTATTTCTTTTCTTTTCTTCTATTCAACCATTTAGAATTAGGGCTACTGTTCCCATTAGTTAAATAGGGTTACATACATTGAGACTATCACTAGATCCTATAGAGTTAGGTAGGGTTACATACATTGGGACTGTCACTAGATCCTATAGAGTTAGGTAGGGTTACATACATTGGGACTATCACTAGATCCTATAGAGTTAGGTAGGGTTACATACATTGGGACTATCACTAGATCCTATAGAGTTAGGTAGGGTTACATACATTGGGACTGTCACTAGATCCTATAGAGTTATGTAAGGTTACATACATTGGGACTGTCACTAGATCCTATAGAGTTAGGTAGGGTTACATACATTGGGGCTATCACTAGATCCTATAGAGTTAGGTAGTGTTACATACATTGGGACTATCACTAGATCCTATAGAGTTAGGTAGGGTTACATACATTGGGACTATCACTAGATCCTATAGAGTTAGGTAGGGTTACATACATTGGGACTATCACTAGATCCTATAGATTTAGGTAGTGTTACATACATTGGGACTGTCACTAGATCCTATAGAGTTAGGTAGGGTTACATACATTGGGGCTATCACTAGATCATATAGAGTTAGGTAGAATTACATACATTGGGGCTATCACTAGATCCTATAGAGTTAGGTAGTGTTACATACATTGGGACTATCACTAGATCCTATAGAGTTATGTAGGGTTACATACATTGGGACTATCACTAGATCCTATAGAGTTATGTAGGGTTACATACATTGGGACTATCACTAGATCCTATAGAGTTATGTAGGGTTACATACATTGGGACTATCACTAGATCCTATAGAGTTAGGTAGGGTTACATACATTGGGACTATCACTAGATCCTATAGAGTTAGGTAGTGTTACATACATTGGGACTATCACTAGATCCTATAGAGTTAGGTAGGGTTACATACATTGGGACTGCCACTAGATCCTATAGAGTTAGGTAGATTACATATATTGGGACTGTCACTAGATCCTATAGAGTTATGTAAGGTTACATACATTGGGAATATCACTAGATCCTATAGAGTTAGGTAGGGTTACATACATTGGGACTGTCACTAGATCCTATAGAGTTATGTAAGGTTACATACATTGGGAATATCACTAGATCCTATAGAGTTAGGTAGGGTTACATACATTGGGACTATCACTAGATCCTATAGAGTTAGGTAGGATTACATACATTGGGACTATAACTAGATCCTATAGAGTTAGGTAGGATTACATACATTGGGACTGTCACTAGATCCTATAGAGTTATGTAAGGTTACATACATTGGGACTATCACTAGATCCTATAGAGTTAGGTAGGGTTACATACATTGGGACTGTCAGTAGATCCTATAGAGTTAGGTAGGGTTACATACATTGGGACTATCACTAGATCCTATAGAGTTAGGTAGGGTTACATACATTGGGACTATCACTAGATCCTATAGAGTTAGGTAGGATTACATACATTGGGACTGTCACTAGATCCTGTAGAGTTATGTAGGGTTACATACATTGGGACTATCACTAGATCCTGTAGAGTTATGTAGGGTTACATACATTGGGACTATCACTAGATCCTATAGAGTTATGTAGGGTTACATACATTGGGACTATCACTAGATCCTATAGAGTTAGGTAGGGTTACATACATTGGGACTATCACTAGATCCTATAGAGTTAGGTAGTGTTACATACATTGGGACTATCACTAGATCCTATAGAGTTAGGTAGTGTTACATACATTGGGACTATCACTATATCCTATAGAGTTAGGTAGGGTTACATACATTGGGACTATCACTAGATCCTATAGAGTTAGGTAGGATTACATACATTGGGACTGTCACTAGATCCTGTAGAGTTATGTAGGGTTACATACATTGGGACTATCACTAGATCCTATAGAGTTAGGTAGGGTTACATACATTGGGGCTATCACTTGGTATGTTTTAAACTAAATGGCGATATAGCGCACAATGGTGCACATGAAACAAACAAACCAGGTTCTATGCATGTTTTTCTATTAGCACATTTCGCATTAATCAGAAATGAGGAATTGGAAATGGTCAGTATTTATCATTTACTCGCATCTATAATAATCCACCATGTATTTCTATGATTGATGTCCTGTTACAAATGACAATATCATTCAGCATTCCCATTAAACACTGTCATTCAGCATTCCCATTAAACACTGTCATTCAGCATTCCCATTAAACACTGTCATTCAGCATTCCCATTAAACACTGTCATTCAGCATTCCCATTAAACACTATCATTCAGCATTCCCATTAAACACTATCATTCAGCATTCCCATTAAACACTGTCATTCAGCATTCCCATTAAACAATATCATTCAGCATTCCCATTAAACAATATCATTCAGCATTCCCATTAAACACTGTCATTCAGCATTCCCATTAAACAATATCATTCAGCATTCCCATTAAACAGTGTCATTCAGCATTCCCATTAAACAATATCATTCAGCATTCCCATTAAACACTGTCATTCAGCATTCCCATTAAACACTGTCATTCAGCATTCCCATTAAACAATATCATTCAGCATTCCCATTAAACACTGTCATTCAGCATTCCCATTAAACACTGTCATTCAGCATTCCCATTAAACACTGTCATTCAGCATTCCCATTAAACACTGTCATTCAGCATTCCCATTAAACACTATCATTCAGCATTCCCATTAAACACTATCATTCAGCATTCCCATTAAACACTGTCATTCAGCATTCCCATTAAACAATATCATTCAGCATTCCCATTAAACAATATCATTCAGCATTCCCATTAAACACTGTCATTCAGCATTCCCATTAAACAATCATTCAGCATTCCCATTAAACAGTGTCATTCAGCATTCCCATTAAACAATATCATTCAGCATTCCCATTAAACACTGTCATTCAGCATTCCCATTAAACACTGTCATTCAGCATTCCCATTAAACAATATCATTCAGCATTCCCATTAAACCATATCAGTCAGCATTCCCATTAAACAATATCATTCAGCATTCCCATTAAACACTATCATTCAGCATTCCCATTAAACACTATCAGTCAGCATTCCCATTAAACACTGTCATTCAGCATTCCCATTAAACACTGTCATTCAGCATTCCCATTAAACACTGTCATTCAGCATTCCCATTAAACACTGTCATTCAGCATTCCCATTAAACAATATTCAGCATTCCCATTAAACACTCATTCAGCATTCCCATTAAACACTATCATTCAGCATTCCCATTAAACACTGTCATTCAGCATTCCCATTAAACACTGTCATTCAGCATTCCCATTAAACACTATCATTCAGCATTCCCATTAAACACTGTCATTCAGCATTCCCATTAAACACTGTCATTCAGCATTCCCATTAAACACTATCATTCAGCATTCCTATTAAACACTGTCATTCAGCATTCCCATTAAACACTGTCATTCAGCATTCCCATTAAACACTGTCATTCAGCATTCCCATTAAACACTATCATTCAGCATTCCCATTAAACAATATTATTCAGATAAAAAGAAACCAGATTCCGTTAAATAACACTGGGTACTTGCTCCGTTTACGGTAATGGGAATAAGCCGAGTACCAGTTGCAGCTCCGAAATCCAATCAATACGGCCTCTCGTATATTCTTATTTCATTTGTCCAATGAAACGAGTCGATACAAGCATTTTCTGTAACCGGTGAATACACAAAATTTGCACTCAGGTCTAGCTAGATTTTTTTACCGGACCAAAGGCAAATTCACAGGACATGTCCTACGGCATTTCACGACCTCTGCAGTTACTGATGGTGTCCGCTCAGGGTAAACAGGTCTGAGGATCATGTATGGCCCGCACCTACGAGATAGTTACATGTCGATATGTTATCACGTTGACATGTACGCACGAACATAAACCAGTTGAGACCAAAATGTTCCTATTCATTGCTAGACATGCATGTACTGGACAGACTGACGGCTTGTCACCTGGCTTCCAGACTGTTATATGCACAATGTCATTTGCGTTTCATGTACAACCGGTTGGCAGTCAATGCTATTTTGCAATTAGTCGTAGTTGGATGTCAGTCCGGCCTTTCCCGATCTAATCGACTACTAATGTTGCTAGATGTTGTAAACCGACACGTTTGCTTTTCTTGAAATTGTCATATTCTTGCAATATATACCGTATGTAAAATGAATTGAGCAATAAAATATGATTAAATCAGTCAGGCTGGCAGAATACTCATTTATCGCTATAGGAATGAAAGATTTGCCAAATGTTATATTTGTCAGAGAGACAAGTTAGGTGGCAGTATTTTGATCTATGGTGGGAATCCGAGCCAATATTTTCCAACAGAATTTCAATGAGTGACATCTCTAATTTTCTATTACCTCCTTGGCAAATAATGTCTCGATTTATCCCAAAATGTAAATAGGTGCTTTTAGTTGGTATCCTTTGTTTTTACTGTTGTTCCCTAATCAGATGTTGCAGAATGATGAATGTGATTTTATTAAAATCATGTTAATTAACTGATAATCATTGTTTTACAAATAAATACCCATGGCATATACTGTAGGAGATCCGTCGAGATATAGTAATTTAATAATCATAAGAAGCGATAATGGAATAAAAAAGGAAACAACGATAAAAACAGAGGAAAACACTTAATAAAATAAGACCTATCTACTTTTAGTGAGTATTCAGGGGCAGTAACTCACCGATGTCTCTCATTAACAAAGATAAGCATTCCACTCATCAAATTGATAGAAATGACATCCCGAATATACCCTGTTATATTTCCAAATGCACTCTATTATGTAAATTCATTGAAGGGACTTCTCCAAGTCAAAGTCAGTCATAAAGATAGATGTCACATTGATGACTCGTGCCTTTTATAAAATTACATTAAAGATTTATAAGCGATATACAGTCAAACCTGTCTTAGTGGCCACCTCCAGTAAGCTGCCCGTCCACCTGTATTAAGCAGTCAGTTTCCAAATGTCCAATATGTTGTTTTATTAAAAGTTTGACCTCTATTAACCCATTTCATTCTGGATACATTTAAAGGCTTTTGCAAACAACATAGATCCAGATCAGCTGCAGCATAACGCTGCATGCTGATCAGGATCTATGTTGTTTGCTACATAGTCCAGTGTCTTAGCAAGATCATCTGAATAGCAAACAGCATAGAGCCTGATCAGACGGCACGTTCCGTGGCAGCTGATCTGGCTCTATGTTCTTTGCAAATACTGTTTGATCGGTATCCAGAATCAAATGGGTTAAGCAGCCACCTGTGCTAAGCAGCCACATTCTGTTTTTGTCTAATGCATGTTGAGCAAACTGTTCACTGTGGGTAGCTATTTCTCTATGCATGTACAACTGTAAATGCAGAAGTTCTTGTGATATCGATATTCTATGAAGTTTATACAGACAGTCAAACCTGTCTTAAGCAGCCAGCCAAGAGAATCACAGAACATGGCTGCTTAATAGAGGTGAAATGTATAATAAAATAACTTATTTGGAATCTGGAAAGTGACTGCTTTAATATAGGTTGGCTGCTTAACCCTTTCAACACCACAGACCTCTAAATAGGCTTACAAAAAGTGTAGATCCAGATGAGCCGGCTCGTGATGAGCCGTCTCATCAGGATCTGCACTTTTTACCAGTAATATTACTAATTTTAGGCAAAAAATTACTCATTTTGATAAATGAACTTGTCCAAATGTAATTTTCTTATTAATTTATTGGTCTGAAAATATCATGAACCAGTCCATGTCAGTTACTTGGTGTTGAATGGGTTAATACAACCATGGCTGCTTAATGTTGTAAGAACTTGTTTCACAATGGAGGTTGGCTGCTTAATGTTGTAAGAACTGGTTTCACAATGGAGGTTGGCTGCTTAATGTTGTAAGAACTTGTTTCACAATGGAGGTTGGCTGCTTAATGTTGTAAGAACTTGTTTCACAATGGAGGTTGGCTGCTTAATGTTGTAAGAACTTGTTTCACAATGGAGGTTGGCTGCTTAATGTTGTAAGAACTTGTTTCACAATGGAGGTTGTAAATTTGTATAATAATTTCTGCTGTTGATATTTCCCTCGCCATTATTCATTAACTCTTTCACCGCCAATGTCGTAGAAAAAGTAGAGAACCCGATCAGACAGAACATAACATGCCGTCTGGTCTGGCTATATGCTGATTGCTCTTCAGACAGTGGAGCTGAAGAACCTGTCCGAATAGCAAACAACATAGATCCTGATCAGACGCGGCGTTCTGGATCTATGTTGTTTGCACATGCTCTGAATTTATTCGGCGCTGAAAGAGTTAAGGTAGAGAATAATGGTTATTGTAAACTATATCTCTATATCACCGACAGTGAAATTAACGTTGCTGTAAAATGCTGTAAAATACTCGCATGTCTTGAGAATTATATTATGCATGCTTGTCTCCTGTCACACATTTCTGAGATTATATTAAGTGAAAAATTAATCTCCTGTGAATGTAGCATGATTTACGGTAGTCTACTGTCCGCCTCCGTGGTGGAGTGGTTACGGTCGCTGACTTGTATACCACTGTAACCTATCATCACTGATGGTCACGGGTTCGAGCCCCGCTCAGGCCGTGTCTCATTTATATGAAAAAGTTGGCAGTTTCTAGCTGAGGTTGGTGCACCCAAGTACTTGTTAACCGCTGGAGCCTGCCCAGGAAAGGTGTTGTTAAGTAAACTGCCTGCCGGCGATATAGCCCGAAATGGTGCTGATGCAGGCGTAAAACTCGAAATATAACATCTCCTGTGACTGTAGCATGATTTACGGTAGTCTACTAATGTTGATCAATGTGGCAAGTATTATATTTCCTGATAAATGCTATACATGTGAAAAGTTACAAAATCAGTTCTAAAAATCAATTTATTACCTCTTTGAACTTGTTCCTAATCAGAAAATGTATATCATAGTTGTATGTTATAAATGTCCGATGATGTGTCCTGATATATGTCCGATTAGCGCAGTGGTTAGCGCGCTCGCTTCTCACCAATGCAACCCAGGTTCGATCCTCGGACCGGGAAGTATGTGAGATGGTACGTGGTCGCCAGATCGGACAGGTGGGTTTTCTCCGGGTACTCCGGTTTCCTCCCACACAAATGACCACATATACGCTTTCATCCGCTCCAACGAGAGTGATTAATATAAGTTGTTAGAACTTGCTTCGCAATCGTAAAATAAAGTTTAAACTTTTTTTGTTTGTCATAAATGACCTACACTTTTCTTGCATGGTCATGTGTTTGTATGGCATGTGCCTGTATGGCATAGCACTGTATGGCATGTGCCTGTATGGCATAGCACTGTATGACATAGCACTGTATGGCATGTGCCTGTATGGCATAGCACTGTATGGCATGTGCCTGTATGGCATAGCACTGTATGGCATGTGCCTGTATGGCATAGCACTGTATGGCATAGCACTGTATGGCATAGCACTGTATGGCATGTGCCTGTATGGCATAGCACTGTATGGCATAGCACTGTATGGCATGTGCCTGTATGGCATAGCACTGTATGGCATAGCACTGTATGGCATGTGCCTGTATGGCATAGCACTGTATGGCATAGCCTGTATGGCATGTGCCTGTATGGCATAGCACTGTATGGCATGTGCCTGTATGGCATAGCACTGTATGGCATAGCACTGTATGGCATGTGCCTGTATGGCATAGCACTGTATGGCATAGCACTGTATGGCATAGCACTGTATGGCATAGCACTGTATGGCATGTGCCTGTATGGCATAGCACTGTATGGCATGTGCCTGTATGGCATAGCACTGTATGGCATAGCACTGTATGGCATGTGCCTGTATGGCATAGCACTGTATGGCATAGCACTGTATGGCATGTGCCTGTATGGCATAGCACTGTATGGCATAGCACTGTATGGCATGTGCCTGTATGGCATAGCACTGTATGGCATAGCACTGTATGGCATAGCACTGTATGGCATAGCACTGTATGACATGTGCCTGTATGGCATGTGCATGTATGGCATAGCACTGTATGGCATGTGCCTGTATGGCATGTGCCTGTATGGCATAGCACTGTATGGCATAGCACTGTATGGCATAGCACTGTATGGCATGTGCATGTATGGCATAGCACTGTATATCATGGGCCTGTATGGCATGTGCCTGTATGGTCATGTGCCTGTATGGCATAGCACTGTATGAGAGTGTCCTGTACAGTCAAACCTGTCGAGGGGATCACATGTTGAGCAAGCTGTTCACCGCGGGTAGCTATTTCTCTATTCATGTACTACTGTAAATGCAGAAGTTCTTGTGATATCGATATTCTATGAAGTTTATAAAGTCAAACCTGTCTTAAGCAGCCAGCCAAGGAAATCACAGAACATGGCTGCTTAGCACAGGTGGCTGCTTAATAGAGGTCAACTGTATAATAAAAAGCAACATATTGGGAATATGTAAACTGGCTGCTTAATACAGGTTGGCTGCTTAATAGAGGTGACCACTAACACAGGTTTGACTGTATATGTAAGCATTATTAATAGAACGTGCTACAAGTGACGTACGTACATGTTACTTTCTTTGCCGTCCATATTCTCCTGTTGAGTAGATATATATTCTTCTGTCTCCTTCATTGTGCTGAAATTTAACAATTCAGGTCACGGGAAAGGCGATCTCGCTCGCGAGAACGAGAGCGTGATACTCGGGACAGAGAGAAGAGGAGTCGTCACAGGTCAAGAAGTCGTGAACGAGAATATCGTGAGCGCAGTCGAGAGAGAGAAAGTCGGCGAGAATACGAGGAACGACATAGAGAAAGCAGCCGCAGTGAGCGACGCGATAGTGATAGAGACAGAGAGCGCACGGAGCGGGAGAGAGAATATAGGAGCAGTCGTCATTAAATACCGTTTTAACAATACTTTGTAAGTATATAATGTAATGTCGTGTGCCCACCTGTACTCGTAGTTTTCTACAGGTTTCAGTAAAAGTTGATTGACTTTTAATGGAATTTTTGGGGAAAATATCAGTATGCTTGGTGATATTATATTTTTGGAAGATTTAAGAGCAAGATTACTATGCTATGATGTGTTTATGTAGCTTGGTGTTACGTTCTCAGAAGTTGCTAGGTGTACTGTGTTCCTGTATCAAGGTAAGTGGCTGTTTTATTCACATTAAATGCCCCCCTATTTGTTTACACCAGTATGAACTAGGATATGTAAAAAATTAAGCACGTTAGAAATAATTTTGACCAGTATAGAACGAAATATTAACCAAATCTATTATTTATTTCAGCTGAAAATTTGGAGGTGCTCTTGATTTTGGTGCTTCCTAGATTTTAAAGATCTCATAGAAAAATCAAAGTACTCGAGCGGGAAACCGGATGCAGATTAGCGGCAGTTTTTATCTGAATTTTTAAGGGAAAAAATTTATTTCCATCATTATAGATTATGCTGGGTTGCTTTGTAATTTCAAAAGTGGCGTTAAGATGGAAACTTGTAAGTTAAGATGGAAACTTGTAAGTTAAGATGGAAACTTTACGCAACGTTTTATAAATAATTTGATTACATTTCCTTGTTAAAGGTAACGCACAAAGAAATGTTGACTGTTAGAAATTACTTAACCCGTTACCCCTTACAAGTATAGAACGTGAACCAGGAACCAGTTCTGCTTCTAGGTGGGATTACTGTGCTCCTGTTATGCTGAATGTACGGAACATGATGCACATATATACATACATAGTGTATTTAGAAGTACAGAAAATGTCATTTCTGTTCAAAATGTAATATTTGTTCCAAATATGAAGAAGGCGGGAAATCACTGTGTTTCTATGAAAGGATAACGTTTACATTGTTCTAGATACAGAACCTCTAAAAGTGAGCTTGTTTAATTTTGCAGAATTTGCAAATGCAGAATTTATGACGAGGCTGAGTAATAAAGTAATGTGTTGCCGACGTTCTGTCTTGATAAAACTTAAACATTTTCACAAAATCAGATGATTGATTTATTAAATTTTTTACTAGTTTCTACATGATTTAATTATTTCCAAGTTGAGTGTGCATTTTAATTGGTTTTTATACCGTATTTAATATTTTATTTTTACCAACGTATTTTTTATGACCAAAAACATGTATGCGAAGATTGTGTTCAAATTATGTGTAATTTTAATTGTAAGTATTTGTTTTAGGTGTGGTGTGGTATAAGCCTTGGGTAGTCATGTGAAATATACTTGCTGTAAATATATACATTAACTGGTTGATACAAGTAGGAGTTTTGTCTTGTATTAAAACTGAATGTCCAGGAGGAATATTGTGAGCATTTCTGTGTGTTTGTTAGTGTATGCAAATTTCATATACCTCAATTACGAAACAAGTTTAATCGCTCTCGAGACCTCATTCCTAATGGAATCCATCGCCATGAGGGAGAGAGAAGAGAACATGTGAAGTTATGTGTCTTGCACCGCTAACGCCACTAACATGGTTTTGGCGGGTTCGAACCTCTCGGACACCGTATCCATTGCTCCATGGAGGCTCCAATATAGTCTTATACTTGTTGAGTTGTATTACGGTTTTGCTGTATGTTATGGCGGGTCTTGCTATATGTTATGGCGGGTCTTGCTGTATGTTATGGTGTTATGTTATGGCGGGTCTTGCTGTATGTTATGGCGGGTCTTGCTGTATGTTATGGCGGGTCTTGCTGTATGTTATGGCGGGTCTTGCTGTATGTTATGGCGGGTCTTGCTGTATGTTATGGTGGGTCTTGCTGTATGTTATGGTGGGTCTTGCTGTATGTTATGGTGAGTCTTGCTGTATGTTATGGTGGATCTTGCTGTATGTTATGGTGGGTCTTGCTGTATGTTATGGTGGGTCTTGCTGTATGTTATGGCGGGTCTTGCTGTATGTTATGGCGGGTCTTGCTGTATGTTATGGCGGGTCGTTGCTGTATGTTATGGCGGGTCGTGCTGTATGTTATGGCGGTTCGTGCTGTATGTTATGGCGGGTCTTGCTGTATGTTATGGCGGGTCTTGCTGTATGTTATGGTGGGTCTTGCTGTATGTTATGGCGGGTCTTGCTGTATGTTATGGCGGATGAGGTTTCAAAACTTTTAATAAGAGTCCTTTTTTGTGAGTTTATCAATCGTAAAAGAACGGATCATAATTTAGACTGATGCTGCTATTGCAGTGTCTTGAAAAATTATTTTCCGAGGTTCATACTTTTTGTGCTCCCAGTGTATCCTTGAGCTAAGGTCTTCAATCAGTATTGATGGGTACTAGGACAGGAGGTAGGTACGCTTGTCGCGCAATTCATCTAGCCGATCCAGCTAATGCTGCATTGTAGCTGTTGATAATAAGTAAAATGGTGAAATGGAGTCATATACTTAGTTCTTTAATCTGTTGCTCATTAATTATATATCCCCCTGCTGCTCAAGAGAGGAATATTGTACATCTATACCTTACACTGTCCTCAAAACTTCACACACCGCATTTGTTCCGGTCAGTTCCTGATTTTTGAGCAAATAGCCCAACAGTCAAAGTAAAAGGGACCTGAAAGTCAAGAACTATTTATAGTAATTGACTTCAATTAGGTCTGTCTGTCTGTCGTCGGAGAAACATTGATCGTAGTCTGCGAATGAACTCATCACATTTTGTAAAGGAATGCCTTGCATTGAAAACCAATTCTGAATATTATCTGGTGAAGCAATTTGCTTTCAACCCCCAACCGGTTAGCAGATAAACCCAAAATTATTTTGGGATCAATAAAGCAAAGTTCAAGGTCACAAAGACTTGCATGGAAAAACCATTCCGTTTATCTTGAAGTTATTATCATACAATATCGTGATCAGTAGATGGCTCTCTAAATGACTGGTCATGGGGTCAACGGTCAAGGTTACTGTGGCCTTGCATTGAAGCATAATGTACTCCAATTGACATGAGCAATGACACGGATAGATGTCTGTGTTCCACAAACAATTGTTAATTAGTTTTATAACAAGATAATTCACAATTGCTAATTAGTTTTATAACGTGATAATTAACAATTGCTAATTAGTTTTATAACATGAAGCAGCGATATACAATGTATATATATATATTTTTTTTATTATCACATGTTCGAAAAATAATTTGTTAGTGATTTTATGTTTGAAAATACACACAAAGCAAACTATATTAAACTTGAGGCATTACATAAGTTTGATGAAAGAGAAAGGTCATTAAGTTACTAAATATTTCTGTAGTTAGAGAAACAAAGCAACCCAGCTTATTATTAATTTACATTGCTTGAATGATTGCATTGCAAAGACTGTGCACAGTTCACGTTCACATAATGAATGTGGTCTAAATAGTAGCAGATACCGTCAATACTCGCCTATAAGACGACCCCCACTTTGGTCATGAACTATGTATGTTTTGGCATAAGGCGGGTTGATAAAATAGAAAATGTTTGTTTAACCCTTTCAACACCACAGATCTCTAAATAGGCTTACAAAAAAGTGTAGATCCAGATGAGCCAGCTCGTGACGAGTCGTCTCATCAGGATCTGCACTTTTTGCAAGTAGTATTATTAATTTTAGACAAAAAATTACCCATCTTGATAAATAAACTGGTCCGAATGTAATTTTCTTATTAATTTATTGGTCTAAGAATATCATGGACCAGTCCATGTCAGTTACTTGGTGTTGAATGGGTTAACACTCGCTTATAAGGCTGGAGGCCACTTTGAGGCCATAATCTGGTGGTAAAAACCACGTCTTATAGGCGGGTATTGACGGTAATATGACAATTCTAATTATCATTGCACGTGTTTAGGTTGTAAAGCTTTTGGTCTTTGCCGGAAATAAGATCAATTTGAAAAGAAATTTCTGATGGCCGTAGATTTTTATATACTTTGCAAGGCAAGCATTATTTATATATGTTGGAGATAGTTTCAGTGATTTAAACTTTAAAATTATAATACGTGAATTGCACCATAACTTCATTACACAAACTGTTACTCAAATTGGACTCGGACTGAATATATAGGTAGTGCCTTCACGTTTACCGTAGAAGTCAAAATATATGTTTGTTTTCAGTTTTATTTTGGCTTGTTTCATCAGCGAAAATCTGACTTCGAAAAAATAAGACTATTTATTATAAAGACCCTAGTTTAGGGGCTATAGCTGAGCAGTGTCACGAGTAAAACCCAAAATAGTGGGTAAGAACACCCAGAATTTATGAACCATTAAAGCTTCAATATTATCAAACTTGGAATTAAATGTAAGGATATTTCCAAGAATACAACCAAGTTGACCTTTTCAAGTGCATGCAATGTGGATCATTAGTATTACTGAAAACAAACATGGAAATGATACCAGGGAATATGTTCCTTGTTTAAATTGTTAATGAATTGTGCTCGTCTTATGTAACCAAGCAGTTGATTGGTTGAAAATCACCTATGTAACCAAGCAGTTGATTGGTTGAAAATCACCTTATGTAACCAAGCAGTTGATTGGTTGAAAATCACCTTATGTAACCAAGCAGTTGATTGGTTGAAAATCACCTATCTTATCAACTGATGTGTGAAAGTGGAAAGGTGTGCGAGGTGGGTGGTAAATTACTTTTTCGCTCTGGTGGAAAGTTGAAGATGTCTAGCATGTGACTAATTACTGGTCTAAGATGGATTACAGAAGATATTTGTGATGTAGCATAATGGTTCTAATCTAAATGCTCTATAAGTTATGTGAGGGGCGGTGCGAGGAAGCTATCCAGTTGGCTTGTGAAAGGTTTGTGGTTCTACCCGGGTGCTCATCCGTGCCAGAAATATAGCCGGGAGGGTCACCTGGGGTCTTCCGCCACCACTAATGATTGGATAGTCACTCACAGTATGACCTAAGCTGTCTTTGTGAATTTAAACCCCCAAAACAAACAAATCTGTGAGTATGTGGTTCTGTTCTAAAATGGTAAAAAAGTTTATGAAAATGTCATGCTATTGATATTGAATTTAAACAAGTTCAATGTTTGACATACATATTGACATCACTAGTGATGCAGTGAATGTGTCTTGAACATCATTTGCCTGTCTTGTACGATGTTTGCCATTATTACTTAGATATGAATTTTATTTTAGTCTATTTCTCTATTTTTTGTCATTATTTGCCTAACACAATACTGTCTACCACCCAGGTTGGTCGCTGTGTTTTCCAGTCAGATATAACATTTGCTGGTTTATGATAGATAAGCGCATGCACACTCGGTGCTAGTTTGTTTACGTCCCGTAGCGGATCAGCCAATCAGCGTTTCAAATATGACAGATAACAGATGTTTGTAGATTCGTTGTAATATTTCAATCATTTTCGTGTATCTAATCCAGTAATTGTGATTTGTTCCTGATAAATGGATAACGGAGAGCATGATTTCGATTATTAAATGTTCAAATTCATATCCAAGTAATGCAGACGTTATTATGTGGCTAATTTCATATCATAACAACCTTCGGTCTCTGGCTGATATCAAGTTACCTCGGGTCGATACCTAGACCGATATGAAACTAGCCACGTAATAACCTCTAAATACGGAGTGGCTGGCATAGGTACACTTTGGGCCATGATGCGTTTGATTCAAGTTTTTAAATGGCATAGTTCATATCTTCCCGAGTTATCTTGAAACACTCTAGCCTGTCATGGAGATTTATGGTCGAGAGCAAATGAAGCTCAAGGGATGAGTTGATCGGAAATGTACCATTTCATAAACTTGATTATCACATATTTTGCAAAGATAAAACAATAAATTTATCATTGTATACAATTCATGTTCCACACAATATTCAGCTCTCATTTTCATAGCAAATCGATATGCTGTGGGTGTTTTGAAATTGTGAAGCTTTTATAGCCAGAGAATGGTCATGGGCTTGCGATTCTGGACCAACTATAGAGAAAGTATAATGTCCGTGAAATAGTCTCGCTACACAATATTTGTTCCGATTTATAAAAAAATGCGCATACAGTCAAAAACCCTGTGTTAAGCAGCCAGTCAAGGGAATCACAGAAAGTTATTCAATGACCCAACTCCATTAATAACCATATCACACTGATACCACTAGAGGCGTGGCCGTTAACGGAGGTCAAATGTATAAAACAGCATATTGGGAATCTGGAAATTGGCTGCTTAATACTGGTTGGCTGTTTAATAGAGGTGACCACTAACACAGGTTTCACTGTATCTTCATAAAGTATGTGATAATTACTGCTATATGTATCACTAGTATGTGTTAGATAATTTAGAGATGATTCAGTATGGATGCGAAGTACCGTTGCACATGTTTCGTGTAATGATTATCAACATTGGTGGTACATGTTTGGATTATAGGCCAAGCCAAATTATAATTTGTTTATACTCGGATGGTTCACGACATTGGTTTAAATGGCCCCCTTTTGATGGTACATGTTTGGATTATAGGCCAAGCCAAATTATAATTTGTTTATACTCGGATGGTTCACGACATTGGTTTAAATGGCCCCCTTTTTATGGTACATGTTTTGGATTATATGCCAAGCCAAATTATAATTTGTTTATACTCGGATGGTTCACGACATTATATATTATCGTAATTTACATTCTATGATATTGTGACTACAGTATTTTAGTATGCTATATAGACTGCTGTGTGACTCTAGGCGTGTTCAGGTCACATGTCCAACGACCCCCATTATATCTGTTGTTATTGAGTGGTATGAGTGTGGTAATACATTTAAACTTATTTTATGAGCCAGTATGTACAATGTTATAATTGCATTGAAAGGTAGGGGCTGTTTAGTGTTCGTTTCGTGAAATGTGCCAGTATGCAATCAGTATTATGCGTATGTGGAAGTGGTGATAGTGCAGTGGTAGTGAGATGCAGATTACAGTGTATGTTTTGTCTTAATTGGTGCTAGTCATGAGTGTATGACACTATATTAACATTTGTGTTCCTTTGTTAACCCTTTCAACACCACAGACCTCTATATAGGCTTACAAAAAGTGTAGATCCAGATGAGCCGGCTCATGACGAGCCGTCTCATCAGGATCTGCACTTTTTGCCAGTGATATGACTATTTTTTTAGACATAATTACCCATTTTGATAAATGAACTTGTCCAAATGTGATTTTCTGATTCATTTATTGGTTTATGAATATCATGGACCAGTCTATGTCAGTTACTTGGTGTTGAATGGGTTAATAGTCGGATTTCTGGTCATACTCACATGTATATATATATACGTAACCATCTTCATTTCTTACATGAGTTTTATATCCATATTTATACCAAACAGTCTTTCATGATTATCTGTGATAACCTTTACATACATACCATTATAAATTATATGTTTTTTTATAAACCCAAGTCCTTAAACAATTGTACCAAACTTGTACTGTACAGTCATTCATTTTCATGGATGGACCTTAACCTGCTAATCCCAACAAGTCACTTTGGCAAACAGCATTGAGCCAGATTAGACGGATCTGGTCTGGATCTATGTTGTTTGCACATTCCGTCCAATTTATTCGACAGGTTGAAGGTTAACTTTTGTGGTGTGTTGTATTTCTTGCCTAGTAGACTGTCTCTGCACTGGTTTAATTGACCACCTTAGACATGCATGTACAAGTGCAAAGATGGAACAGCGATACACTAACATTATACAATTTGTTATCAGAAAATCAGATTCTTTCAGGAAATGTTAGAAAAATACTGATAAGGTGGATGGAAATTTTGTTAATGGGCAAAAACCCTGATATTAACGGGTAAAAATACTGATCCGGGGTGGTGAAAATGAACCCATTGCATGCTAAGTAAATAAAATCACATTTGCAAACAACATTGATCAGGATCTATGTTGTTTGCTATTCAGTCAAGCATTTTAGCTCCACTATCCGAATAGCAAACAGCATAGAGCCTGATCGGACGACACGTTCTGTGCCGTCTGATCTGGCTCGATGCTGTTTGCCAAAGTGATTTTATCTGCCGCTAGCGTGCAAAGAGTTTATGGGGGGGGGATCTGAACAGGTAAAAATACCGATCACGAGAATACTACTGATTGGTGGAAAATATTGATAACGTTTGAAATACTGACGAGGGGGAGATACTGACGAGGGGGGATACTGATCAGGGTTATTTCATGTTCTGATCTTCATATGCCAAACATTTTCCAAGTAGACTACGGGTATTGCCTTTTCTATAAACTACACCATCCACAAAAATTAATCCTCTATGAAAATGAATGATGTACAAATACCCCACCCGGTAAATTTTACATGTCGTCAGATTGGTGCTTCAAGTTCCAAGCCTTTTACACTCGGAATTTGTCTGATAATTGAGTAGGTATTTTTAGGTAGAATTGTTAGAATTGTGATACTATTTATAGATTATTTACTCTATGTTGTACTGTTTACTAATGCTGACTTGGATTTCAGGAACGGATGTGGAGACGCGGACCACATGTGCAGTTGTACAAATACTCCTGTTTCGCATGTTAATCATTTCTTTGCTTATTGAATGCATGTAATAACATTGCAACATATTTAATTTGATGTCATTTGCAATAATTATTATTCATATGTCGTTAATCAAATATCATTATGTGCATTATGTGTGGATATAGTATACTGTATAGAGGTTATTAATTGTGTTTTAATTTCGCTTTATTTATGGTGATTGGATTTGCAAATATTTAAAAGTTAGTTGGAAATATCAATATTCTTACAACCACTATGATCTCTCCAGTAATAGTTTATTTTCAAATCTGATAAACCAGGCATTATTATGCTCAGTAATTCCATGAAATTAAGTTACAGCGACTGTACGCCACTGTACAGTACTAGTGTTTGCTGGAATACCCAATAATTAGCTAACGTTCTTGGAAATTACTTCTTGTTCTGTTTGCATAATATTGATTCAGCGAAAAATTTGACTCGGGGCGACTTGAGAGATGATACTGGTATACATTCAAATTGCAACTGACATTCTGTCAATATCTATCTCAATCTAGAGGGCAACATGGGCGAAGTAGTCGCACTTGGGACCCTTGGGGACACCACTTTTCCCTAAATTATTTTTACAATTTTCAGACAAAATATTGTCCAGTAAGATACAGGCCATTGTCAAGCACTCCTTCTATTCAAATATTGTATTTAATGGTCATATTGTGTATTTTAACCCTATTATGTTGACATTTATTAAATAATACGTAATCGCACGTTTTCTCACTTCTCAAAAATTTGGGTCTAGCTTAAGCACTGACCCTGTTATTCGACATTATCCGGATAAATGACTGAATTCTGGTGAAAAAAAGCCATAGAACAATCAACCTTATCCTTACCGCATTTGATTATAATGTTGAGGAGCAAGGTGTGAAAATATTGTGAAATGCTTTAGGACAATATTTTATATTATATACAGTTGTGTTTAGTAAACCAACCGCTTGTTGAAATATTGCTCTTATCACATTGCACAAGCTGTTGGCATCTGTATCACTGAGCATTAGGCGTATCGTCATAATTTGTCCTCGCAATTGCGCATGTTATGCAAACATTATAGGAAATGGTATTCATTAATTACAGCTAGACATTGTTAATCTTTGCTCACAGATAACTTCAGTTTGGTTACTGTAATTTAATTGGTTGTTATCTCAGCGGGTTGATAATTAAATGTGTAGATTGCCAGGTATTTATCTAAGTTCTGACAGAGTTATATGCACTTGTTAAGTGCTGACAGAGTTATATAAAGTGCTGACAGAGTTGTATGCACTTGTTAAAGTGCTGACAAGAGTTGTATGCCCTTGTTGGGTTGGAGTGTACATGAAACACTACTCTGATTATGTTGTCACAATACGGTACTGTAAAGTTTGCTTGTGTTACATCCACCAGGGCTCATTCTAGATGGCGGCTAGGGTGAAATAGTCGCCCTAGGGACCCTGACTTCGCCCCCGGTGGCCTCAGTTCTCCATAACTAATTTTCTTAACAAATTAATTTTATTTCTTTTCAAATGTTCATACCAAATTGTGTCCAGTAAGAACCACTGACCCATTAGAAAGCACTCCTTTTATTGAAATGTTGTATTTAATGATCTTACTGTGTAATTTTCACATCTGTTTTGTTGACTTTTATTTAAGGATGTAATTGCACACTTCTACCAAACATTCTGACCTAGAATCAGCCCTGTCCATAGTTAACTATGTTCAAACAACCTGTATTGTGGAATGATCATTTGGGTGCAGAAAGATTTTCATTTCCTAATGTCCAGTATTCCTTATAAAGCAAGTTTTGCTGTCATAGAAAATAAATGCCGAGATGCTAGTTCTGAATTTGGAAAGACAACTGTGGAGAATATCTGATGCTTGGGGATGACTGCTATTGAAGAAATGAAATATATTACTGGTTTTTCTATTACCTCCCTTGATGGATAAAGTGAGATTTATACCTAAATGTATATTGGTCCTTTTAGTTGGAATCCTTTGTTTTTACTCTTGTCGTCTAAACAGATGTTGCGTTAGGATAAATGTTAATTAATTGAACCAATTTTTACAGTAAGGTATCCATTGGACATGCTAACGGATATCTGTCGAGATTTAATAATTTCATAATTATAAGACGAGAATACGGATAAGAATGGAAAACGTGTGGTGCAAAGGAAACAACGAGAAAAACAAGAGGAAACCAATTAAGAGGACCAATATACTATTAGGAGTATTCAGGGGCAGTAACTGACTAATGTTTCTCATTGTTGGATCAACTATAAATAAGTATCTAACTCTTCGGTTCTTTTTCATAGGGGGGTGTTTTTGTGTTTTACGTATATTTATCGTCGCTACCGGTTGCCCATATAAGCGGCGCCTCCTGAAGAGATTAGTCATTTTAGATTTTTGGAGGATAGTGCAATGATACAGAGAGAGACCCATTCATAGAGTCTCCTGGTTCTTTTACGTGCACGGTGTACAGCACCGACACGAGACCTCGGTTTAACGTCCCAACTGAAAGACTTAATTTTATTAGGGTCAGCCGGGGGATCGAACCTGCGATCCCTGGCTCATAGGGGGGAGTAGCTCTTTCACACTTTCCTAGCGGGATGTAATTGCGAGAATCTCATTATTTTTTTTCTATTGCACAATGTTGCAACAAATTTGTGATGACATTTCTGGTTGGAAAACATCGTTAACTGAGAGAATCTACAGTAATACAGTTGTGAATGATAAAGTGCATGTAGCCTGTCTTACCAGTGTGCATCCTTGGAATAATCCACGTGTCATCTGTATGATGCAGTATAGAGTACTGTATCAGTGTTATATGCACAGCACTGTGGTAGACAGGGGGGGAGTTGTCTGGTGTTCAAAGGTATTGAAATGCAGAAAAAGTTTTAAACATAAATATTTTAATAGGTGAAACAATATTGTATAATTGTTAATTCTGTGGAGATGAAAGTTACCCGGTATACACGGCATCTGTAAGTAATGTAGTGCATTGTATAATGTGTCTGTTAAGTCCGCCTCCGTGGTCGAGTGGTTACGGTCGCTGACTTGTATACCACTGTAACCTATCATCACTGATGGTCACAGGTTCGAGCCCCGCTCAGACCGTGTCTCATTTATATGAAAAAGTTGGCAGTTTCTTACGGAGGTTGGTGCACCCAAGTACTGGTTAACCGCTGGAGCCTGCCCAGGAAAGGTGTTGTTAAGTAAACTGCTCGCCGGTGATATAGCCCAAAATGGTGCTGATGCAGGCGTAAAACCCGAAATATAACATAACATTGTTAATAAGTTCCATCATTTGGATAGATGGTGTTGTGAAATTTCTGATTGTTTTGTTCTTTGGGATTCTCGGACAGCTTGTGTAAGAATAAAAGTTGTGTTGGAATGAGAGGAAATTATAAACAGGACGAGAACACATGTGTTTTGTGTGTTTTGTTGCATGGCTGCAATTTCAGGTGTGAATTTGTTTCCATAGGTTAATTCCATAACTCCAGTGGCCGAATGTTCAAAGTAATTCAAATCTCTACCCTATACTGTAGTGTGAATCTCACAGGAGTGTCTTGTTTGTTTATGAAGTGATAAATTTGGCTTACGAGTGGTCAGTGGTTCTATCCATGTTCTTGCGACCAATAAAAGCTGGAAGTTCATGCTATACTATTCGTGTGACTTTATACCACAAAACTAAACGATCCATGGTCCACGTTATTGTTCCAAGATGGACTTGAAACACAGAATATTTTAGTATAACCCTTATAGTATATATCAGGGTACAAATCTATTTTTATTTATTATTTTATTTCTCACATGATACAATGCATATAATATATATATATAATACCATTTAACAATTATATCATTTACATAACTATGTATAGGTAAGCTATATAATGAAAGGTACTCCATTAATGTTGTAAAAAATGACAAACTCTACAGCCATCATATTCACCCATGTAGAAGCGGAGCACTAGATCTCTGTTTGTAAGTGACAAGGTGCTCATTGCCCAGTGTTAGTTTGTAACAAACTACTTTAAAAGTATTTTGTTGAAGCCTAAAAATCTGCATTTAACCTATCATCACTGATGGTCACTGGTTCGAGCCCCACTCAGGCCGTGTCTGTTTATATGAAAAAGTTGGCAGTTTCTTACGGACGTTGGTGCACAAATCACTGGTTAACCTCTGGAGCCTGCTCAGGAAAGGTGTTGGGTAAACTGCCCACTAGTCCGCCTCCGTGGTCGAGGTCGCTAAGGTCGCTGACTTGTATACCACTGTAACCTATCATCACTGATGGTCACGGGTTCGAGCCCCGCTCAGACCGTGTCTCATTTATATGAAAAAGTTGGCAGTTTCTTACGGAGGTTGGTGCACCCAAGTACTGGTTAACCGCTGGAGCCTGCCCAGGAAAGGTGTTGTTAGGTAAACTGCCCGCCGGCGATATAGCCCAAAATGGTGCTGATGCAGGCGTAAAACCCGAAATATAACATAAATATAACATAAACTGCCCACTGGGGATATAGCCCAATATTGTGCTGATGTAGGCGTAAAACCCGAACAAACAAGCAAACTGCATTTTCAGTAGAGAAAAGAGTTGCAGTAATTGTTGTTCGATGATGGAATGAAGGAGATGTGTTCACCAAAACATTTCTGTGATATATCTACCCAGTTACTACTGTGTGGTCAGTCCGCCTCCGTGGTCGAGTGGTTAAGGTCGCTGACTTATATACCACTGTAACCTATCATCACTGATGGTCACGTGTTCGAGCCCCACTCAGACCGTGTCTCATTTATATGAAAAAGTTGGCAGTTTCTTACGGAGGTTGGTGCACCCAAGTACTGGTTAACCGCTGGAGCCTGCCCAGGAAAGGTGTTGTTAGGTAAACTGCCCGCCGGTGATATAGCCCAAAATGGTGCTGATGCAGGCGTAAAACCCGAAATATAATATAACTGTGTGGTCAATAAAACTTAATGCGTGGTCAATAATATATAAATCATATGTATGGTTGATGTAGAATTTTGTAGATCAATATTGTGTGTTAACAGCATTAGTAATTGTGATCTTTGAATGTATAATGGACTGTGGAATGCTGCAGTGGTACTGGTGTTAATATTGGCTTGTGTATGTAGTGTAGTGTAGTCCGTGTGGGCGGGTTGTCTAGCACGCCGTTGTTAGAACATGCCTTTTACCGCTATCATCATGGCCACAGGTTCGCTCCCTATCGGGAATTAGTGGTAAATTGATGATATGTGAGAAAGTTGTCGGTCACTTGTGGAGGTTGGAGAATTTGTATCTACCCAGGAAATGTGGGTGGAATTCGCCAACACAACAGACTTGACATTGTACGATGATGCTCCACAGTGGGCCCAGTACAAATGGAAAACACAGATAGACAACTGGTAATGGGATATGTAAAATGTGTCATTTGTACATTTCTCCGTATCTAGTCCAGTATTTGACGGAGGATTCAGTGGTGGCACACTGGACTCGTAATACTGGGATCACAGGTTCACCTCCCTGCTCCATCGAGTGAGATTTAAGGTTTATGGTCACGGGTTCGAGCCCCGCTCAGACCGTGTCTCATTTATATGAAAAAGTTGGCAGTTTCTTACTGAGGTTGGTGTACCCAAGTACTGGTTAACCGCTGGAGCCTGCCCAGGAAAGGTGGTGTTAGGTAAACTGCCCGCCGGCGATATAGCCCAAAATGGTGCTGATGCAGGCGTAAAACCCGAAATATAACATAATTGTCGGTCACTTGTGGAGGTTGGAGAATTTGTATCTACCCAGGAAATGTGGGGGAATTCGCCAACACAACAGACTTGATATTGTACGATGATGCTCCACAGTGGGCCCAGTACAAATGGAAAACACAGATAGACAACTGGTAATGGGAATTTTTTGGGATATGTACATGTAAAATGTGTTGTGTCTCGGGACATGTCATTTGTACATTTCTCCGTATCTAGTCCAGTATTAGACGGAGGATTCAGTGGTGGCACACTGGACTCATAATACTGGGATCACAGGTTCACCTCCCTGCTCCATCGAGTGAGATTTAAACTTAAGGTTTATGGTCACGGGTTCGAGCCCCGCTCAGACCGTGTCTCATTTATATGAAAAAGTTGGCAGTTTCTTACGGAGGTTGGTGCACCCAAGTACTGGTTAACCGCTGGAGCCTGCCCAGGAAAGGTGTTGTTAGGTAAACTGCCCGCCGGCGATATAGCCCAAAATGGTGCTGATGCAGGCGTAAAACCCGAAATAAAAAACCCGCTTTAAACATTGTACATTAGAGAACCAGAGGAGTGTCTGTGTAGGGACTGCATCTTTCACTATCTTTCCAAAAAATAAAATTGCGACAAATAAATAAATGCTAATTCTTCACAGGTTATGAAAGCCGGTGAACGAAGTTCGTGCAAATAATTAATTACATAATTGTGAAAATATATCGAAATTATTTCATATTTACTGATAAGTTCGAAATTTTAAATATCTGCTAATTACAGTAATTTAATTAACGAGTTAATGGATCAAACAAATATAGTGAACTTCTGTAACCCATTCAACACCAAGTAACGGACATTAGTCCAATAAATTAATAAGAAAATTACATTTGGACCAGTTAATTTATCAAAATGGGTTTTTTTGTCTAAAAATAGTAATAGTACTCGCAAAACATGCAGATCCTGATGAGACGGCTTATCTGGATCTACACTTTTTGTAAGCCTATTTAGAGGTCTGTGGTGTTGAACGGGTTAAACCAGAAGTCTCTATTGATTTTGTTTTCATTTGAATATTTTATTCTGTGGATAGGTCAGTTAATTGTAGAATATGAAAATGCTTCCATTTTGTTAATCTGGATTAGTTGGTAATTTATCTTTGTGTTTCTAGTTATGTAACCGATCATCTGTGTTTGTTACATGTATTTTGTTGAGCCGACCAATTAACATGACGCCGATGATACTATAGCTCCTCCCACTAGTCACGTGGTCAGAATTTTCTAGACACCGATAATCATGCTAAGTTGTCGAGGAATATGGCGGCTGTTCGATAACGCTTACACTGTTGCTGAAGGTGTTTCGCTTTATCAATCGCTGATTGGCTTATCAGATTATCGCTGGCTGGATTGACTGACAGCTCACGTCATGTTAATTGATGTTGAAACACATGTATAATATAAAACCCAATTTGTTTAGATTATAATCTTGTGCGCAAACAGTCTTCTAACTGTGAGATTGAGTGATACATGTCTAGTATATATCTGTTAGAAGTATGCTCGTGGATAAAGTACAAGATACTGTTTTAACTCTTTGCAACTGCTCAACATGTAAAGTATAGCCTGGGTTCCAGTCTGTCGATTTTTCACTGATTTACTTCTGGCAAAATGATATTACCAGAAACTCGATACGGCCCAATTAATAGTCTCTGGAGTCGTGGAAGTCGTGATAGCTCAGTGGTAGTGTGTTCGCTTCACGTGCGAAAGGCCCGGAGTTCGAGCCCCGCTGGAGCCGTTACGATTGTGTCCTTAGGCAAGGCATTTAAATTCCACATGCCTCTTCTCTCTCCCTCGTGGCGATGGATTCCATCAGGAATGAGGTCTCGAGAGTGATTAGTATAAGTTATAAGAACTTGTTTCGCAATCGAGCTAAAATAAATTTGTATAAATTAATAGTCTCTAATATATTTATATGACTGACCAGCCAAAATACATCGGCTAGAAGTTTATAACAGTTTGAGGGATGTTCCCGAGCACAATATTTTTTATTTCTCTGAACAGACGGGTTATAATATTTTTTTATGGATATTATCCTGCGTTCATAAATTGGCGTGTATGACAGGAACTGGAATATGGATTATTCTAGATTGGAAAATATGGCAGTGTCGGTCAGAAAATGGCCAGGATTGGTCAGAAAAGAGACGGTGCATTTTGAGCCACGATGAGGTGTGGGAGGGGGGTATTTTGGGTTATTCCCTAGAAAATATTGCTAAATTATGGTGATTGATCAGAGGCAGTGCCCGCCGTTTTCAACAAATTTCAACAAAAAACAATTTAATTTTTGTTTTCTTAAAAGTCAAAAGGACGGGGCTAAAAAGGGCAACGCAGCAGGCCATGCCATTCCACTCTAGAAAAACCGTATGGACAAAATTTAATACAGATTCTCAATATTAAATTGATGACACGATTTTAATCCAAATATAGATGTCCTGTGATTCTGCTGTGGGAATCATTTGGAATAGTTTACCTATTCTGTTTTGTTCATGCAATGCAGTTAAGAGTTAAAGCAGTCTCTGTACTATACAAGTGAGTTGATGTTTGTGACAAATTGTACGATTGGTTATTGATAATGCACTGTTGTGAGAGAATTGTTCAATACATACTCTTTCACCAACAACCTTGGCTTCTATTCCCTGATATACTACATTAAATGGGGCAAATAATGCTGGGAGCTATTTTGTGTGCGGGGGGGGGGGGGTGGGCAATTATGCATGTATATACCGGTACATTTGTTTGGGGAGAAATCGTAGAATTGGCTTCATTATTAGCCGGTCCGCATCCGTGGTCGAGTTGTTTAGGTCGCTGACTTGTACACCACTGTAACCTATCATCACTGATGGTCACAGTATTCGAGCCCCGCTCAGTCTGTGTCTTTTTATATGATGAAAAAGTTGGCAGTTTCTTACGGGGTTGATGCACCAAGTACTGGTTAACCGCTGGAGCTAACCCAGGAAAAGTGCTGTTATGTAAACTTCCCGTCACTCAAATCGGCAACCGGTAGCGACGTTAAATAAACTTAAACAAATGGTTAGGCATAAATGGATATTGGTATGCAAAATTAACACCTGCCCTATCAAATTGACAGTAATCATGACGGTATCAAAAACACGATATTGTATGCTTTCCTGGCGTGACGAACTGCCTCATCAGGACCATGAGTGTACGATCCTTAAATATCACATTACTACAGTAACAAACATACATTTCCCAGTATATAGTTGAGCCTTATTACATTAACCCTTTCAACACCACAGACCTCTAAATTGGCTTACAAAAAAGTGTAGATCCAGATGAGCCGGCTCGTGACGAGCCGTCTCATCAGGATCTGCACTTTTTTTGCCAGTAATATTACTAATTTTAGACAAAATTACCCATTTTGATAAATGAACTGGTCCAAATGTAATTTTTCTTGTTAATTGATTGGTCTAAAAATATCATGCACCAGTCCATGTCAGTTACGGTACTTAGTTACTTAGTGTTGAATAAGTTAATGTGAATCAAAAACTCGTCTGATCAGCATACACAATGTAGCGCTTGAAGCCTTCATGGTCGCAGTTTGCATCATTTTAATAATCATTTCGAAATTATGTTCTTCAGGCTATTAAACTAAGGACGATTCACTTAACTAATTTTGGGGAATGGAAGTCAACTGTCACATGACTATACTGAATCTAGTGTTCAATGCATTTCTGTTCTTGTTATTTTGTAGGTACAGATATCACTGATGTGTATAGATCCCTAGCCATTGTATAGTGTAAGCTTTGTCTACAGAACTTCTGATCATGTGTTCATTGTGTGAGTATAAAGCAGTGCCACTGACTGCACGTGCAACTTGACTTTGTGGAATAAGGAATAATACTGTGTATAGGGTTGATACGGATTGGCTTACGGAAAACAAGTGGAACAGATCGGTGCTAGCAAGAAACGGATGGAAAGAAAGCTGGATAGGAGACAGCATTCATTGAGCTAGGGAAGAGGCAAACAGTTGTGCGAGATGAGTAGTGCATAACACATTGATTTCGCATAATTCTAGCTATTTAGATTGTTTATGCGGAGTCTCCTCGCACTTTGGATGTTTTCACACTTGTGGATTATGAAATTCTTTTCTTTTCAGAGGATAATTCGAAACCGGCTTATTTCAGCAGTACTTTTAGGCAGTGTTAAAGCTGAGAAAAGTAGGCAGTATTGCGAATGCTCCAGGGGAAGGGCTGAGAGGGGGTAGGGTATAATGACATGAGGGACGGGGGGGGGAGGTGAATTGGGTTGGGATTCCATTTTACTTTGTGGTATTATTTTTAGCTACAGTTAAAAAACACTGTGGTTGATGATCATCTTGATACAAATTTTAACCTACAATTGTTCTACCACAAACTTGTACCAGAAATAAATTAATGTCAACATATATATATGCTTGTTACAATTTCTATTGAGCTGTGAGTGGTCCAACGTCTTGTGTTAAGGAATGAATGGTGGGTTGCTTTCGGCCTCCACACACTAACCACGCCCAATATAGTCCATACCCGATGGAAACTATTAACCCGCGATTCATTACTTATATTTACATTAATTATTCTTTTTAATGACACAAAGAAAATATAGCATACTGCATTTAAAATGTTTTTAGTCCATATTTGCAATTTACCTCGTCTCGGAACATGGATATAGATAATTCTTGGAACAGCGTAAACTATAAGACACACCTTTTCTCGCGACAAACGTTGCCTAATAATGCGAATGCGCATGCCCGTAGCTTCGAGTGCACGTGTCGGCTGCATATCGTTAGTTGGAAACCCTCGAGGGAAATTGTATGCAATACGAGCACATACGTTCATAGCGATGTAAATATTTATGCATAAGCAACTTGCTTCAAGCTACATCAGAATCCACCTTATAAATTTTAGCAAAACTTCCCGAATTGATCAGGTACGGTTAAAATGAAGAGAGTCTTTGCTATTCTCTGTTGCCACGGCTACAAACTGGAGAAAGTTTTTGAAGTTTAGAATAAAGTGCATCGGAAATCTATACTGTTGTTCCAGGATGACTGGGTGTTGATCCATAATCCTGAAATCCCACGGGTCCTGGAAGCATTTTAAGGCCTGGAAAGTGCTTGGAAAAACTGACGAGGCACTTGAAACTTCAACTTGGTACTGCCAACCAATCAGTAATGATTATGCATGGTCGGCACAGTCTAGACGAGTGTGTTAATCTAAAATGTTGTGTGCAAAGTTAAGAAGTTAATAGAATCTACAAAGTTATTATTTTCAAACGTCTTCGGACTATAGCCAACATTTATGGTCAGGCTGCATGGATAGGTGGGGATTACAGAACTGTTAATTACGTAATCAAAGATGGCCAGTGTCTAAAAAAATCTCACGAACCACCAGCCGAATCTTGGTAGGAATGATCGATGTACAATGCTCTTTCAAAGTTGTCCAAATAGTGACCCTGGGATCAAACATTGTAGTGTCCTGGGAGGTCAAGTAGGGTAAATTTTATTTTTTAGTAAATATTGGTATGTCATATATCAAATCGAAGGTATTGCCAAGGTGATCACTCTAGTGCTGATTAGGTCATCCAACATGGCCGTCGAATGGTCAACCTTTCAATTTCATTTCAAACGTCTTCTCACAAACTGATCAGTTGATGTTCCAAGAAATTCTAATTGTATGATCCTTCGTAGCCTGGGAACAGGTGTTGATATACTTTGCCTGGTCAGTCAAATAAATATATTTTAATACTACCATTAATTGATACTTTGCCTTGTCAGTCAAACAAATATATTTTAATACTACCATTAATTGATACTTTGCCTGGTCAGTCAAATAAATATATTTTAATACTACCATTAATTGATACTTTGCCTTGTCAGTCAAACAAATATATTTTAATACTACCATTAATTGATACTTTGCCTGGTCAGTCAAACAAATATATTTTAATACTACCATTAATTGATACTTTGCCTAGTCAGTCAAATAAATATATTTTAATACTACCATTAATTGATACTTTGCCTGGTCAGTCAAATAAATATATTTTAATACTACCATTAATTAATACTTTGCCTGGTCAGTCAAATAAATATATTTTAATAGTATTGAGTTTCTGATAATATCAACTTTGTTCATTTTGCCAGAAGTGAAAAAACGACAGATTGGAACCCAGACGAGATCCTTCGGTGAAGCCTACCGAAGCCTTTCCAAAGTTGTTAAAAGTAAAGTTGCCCTGAAATTCAAGATGGCAGCCGTCTGAAAATAACGCAAATTCTTCTCGCGAACTACCAGTCGGATTTTGACGAATCTTTGTAGGAATGATCGATGTACAATGCTCTTTCAAAGTAGTTCAACTGGAACAGCTGGATCTGTAGTCCAGTGGTAACACGTTGGACTTGTAATCCAGGGATCGCAGGTTCGATCCCCCCGTCTGATCCTAATAAAATTAAGTCTTTCAGATTGGACTTTAAGCAGAGGTCTTGTGTTGGTGCTGTACACCGTGCACGTAAAAGAACCAGAGACGACTCTGGAATGGGTCTCTGTCTGCATCATGCCAAAAATCTAAAATGAGATTAATCTCTTCAGGAGGCATCGCTCATATGGGCAACCGGTAGCGACGATAAATAAACGTAAAACAAGAGTTCCACTGGAGACCCGCCGTGTTCAAAAATGGGCATGGCCTTTATACTTAGAGGATAAATCTTATTTTTGAGTTAATATTGTAAAATAATTACTGACTGAATAACTTGTGGTGATAAGATAGGATAATATAGTAAATGGGCTATTTACAATATTATGCATAATTCAATAAGCGGCATAGTCAGCACCAGTTATCAGAAGCCCCCGTCACACTGAGATATCTCTACTCCACCAGTAAAACTTAATTTGTTTATGTTTATCGTCACTACAGGTTGCCCATATGAGTGACGCCTCCTGAATAGATTAGTCATTTTAGATTTTGTGGGATAGTGCATGATACAGACAAAGACCCATTCCAGAGTCTCCTCTGGTTCTTTTACGTGCAATATGTAAAGCACCAACACGAGACCTCGGTTTAACATCCCATTTGAAAGACATAATTTTATTAGGGTCAGCCGGAGGATCGAACCTGCGATCACTGGATTACCAGTCCAGCGTGTTACCACCACTGGACACCAGATCTGTCCGTATGTAAAACATTAGCGTACGTAATGCTACATATATAGGCATATGCTGGCATAATATCCACGCATTAACCTATGGAATACCAACGTGAACCAGAAGCTTGTATAGACGTGCCATGATGATATTATATGTGTGAGACAACTATTACAGTACAAATAGGACATTGGGGTTGGGAAAATTTGAACAGAAATGGGAATAATGGTTTTGTTATGTCAAAAGCCTGTGTAATATGACACAATAAAATCTTTTTCTCAACTCTTGGTGGAAATAAATTTATATAGTCAAAAAAGAAACGATACCTGGTGTTTATGTGTCTATAATTTCAACATTTATTAAGAAAATTCATAAGATGATAGTCCAACATGTTTGAAAGAGGAGCACATAAAGCATAATGAGCCTCCGAAACTGTCTGCTGGGTGATGACGTAATTCGTCGGACAGGGGTCTAATGGAGTTTTCACACAGACGTCAATATGAGTATGGGCACCATTTGCGTCTCACTGCAATGCACCGCCGTCGCATCGAACGGAAGAGTGTCTGAATCTCTTGCTGGTCAATATTTGTCCACTCCTGACGCAAAACATCCCTCAGTTGGTTTAACGTTACCGGCTGACGCGGCGGTCTAACGTATCCCACAAATGTTCTATGGGTGACAAAGCAGGCCACGGCAGGGTTTCAATATTGTTCTGCTCCAATAATGTGGTGGAAATCCGAGCAGTATGACACCTGGCGTTGTCCTGTTGGAACAGTGTGACGTTTCTGTTGGCGTTAAAGAACGGCACAACAACTGGCGCAAGGATCTCATCACAGTACCGCTGGGCGTTTAGGTTCCCGTCCACCACTAACAGTTCAGTGCGACTGCCGAAGGTGATACCACCCCACGCTTCCGCCCCCGAACAGATCGACATGCGTCGGCGTAACGTTCACTGCGTCTGCGATATACCCGCTTGACGCAAACAACCGCGATTCATCGCTAAACATCACCGAATTCCACTGTAACCGAGTCCAGCGAGCACGTTCCGTCGTCCATTCCCGCCGTACGTCACGGTGACGTCGTGTCAGGATGGGTCCAACGTATGGCCGATAGGCACGAATGCCACGTTCACCGAGCCGGTTCCTGACTGTTTGTGCACTGATGCGATTGTTGGTCATCCCAGGAGTAACGGCAGCTGTGTGCGTAGCAGGTAGGAACCAGTCACGTAAATGTGACGTCCGAATGTGACGGTCCTGTTCACGCGTCGTCACACGTGGTCGACCAGATCTTGGACGGTCGTCCACCGATCCATGTGTTCGATAACGTCGAAGTAGACGTGTTATCGTGATCCGCGTAACCCCGAGTCGATTTGCGACGTCACGCTGACGTAAACCGCCGTCAATCATGCCAATGGCACGCATTCTCTGATTGCGGTTTAGCCTAGGCATTTTGTTAGAGGTAACAATGGGTATGTAAGGTGTTTTTCCTCGATGATAATGCAATACCAGTACAATAAACCGGTTTCCAGTTTCCAATTCGGCGTTCCAGGATTATCGGGTGTTTATTTACCTGTGTTTATGGTTGGCTGACGTTGCAATAAGATACCCGGTACTGATACGTAATAATATATTAAACCTTTCTATGGTTTTATCCGTTTTACGTCATTTTTAGTTTGGTATCGTTTCTTTTTTGACTCGGTATATATTAATATATATATATTTGATTGAGTTTGGAAGTAATGAATATAATATATCTACATAGCAAAAATGCAATTTGAATGATATCTGAACAATTTTTTTAAAAGTTGCGTACATATACAGTTTTATTTGATTGATTTGTGCTCTGTAAAATATATTAAATTCCAAGGACAACATCTGTACATTGTTTGTCTAAACATTTAGTGTTTACTACAACATAATTCAGGGATATGTATAAATGGAACACATCGGTCAGTGATTTCGATTAAAAACCCGCAGTATGCAATAATATATATGTATTGTATGTTTGCAATATATTACTTTAAACGTATATCATTTTCAGCCATGTTTAAATTAGTAGACAAAGTCGGGAATCATACCAATTATTAGTATTATGTGATAAATCAATAGTCAACTGTTGGTCACTGTCACTCGTTAATTTCATCAGGTCTAGGCCAGTTTGTACATGACTGATTGCAGTTCCGACATACAACACTGCACAGTAATCCTAGTTTTCTGCAGCTACAACCTGAGGTTTTACAGACCATCTTGCAGGAACAGCGTACTATTTTCAGTATTAATTATTCAAAAATTAACATACGTCTGGCATATGGCCTTGTATGTTTCACCTCTCTCCCATGGAATCGTTTGCAGTAGAACACAACCATCTAAGACATAGCATACATAACAGACATTTGCGTTCTGGCCAGTTAGTTTGTGTTTGTTGGAAACTGTCTTGAGCATTTCAGTTTGGCGAGATGACTTTGTTTGCTTGACTTATCAGGCTGGGGGGCTCGAACAATGCTGATGGGAAGGAACACAGTTCATGGGAGAAAAACATGTCTAAATCCTCCTGGGACTTTGTTGTGAGCTGCTGATATCATTCTTTGAAAAAGAAGCTGTGGGTCTACCCTGATCATTTCATTTTTCATCTCTGTATTTGCATCATCGCACATAGGAATGTCTTGTTTGTTTCTTCTGAACACATTGGATTCTGCCGGTTTGCCTGTCATATCGGTGAGTATAGCTTTAACGATTTCATTTGCCTTATCCACTGACACTCTTTCACCGGCCACTACACCACTTGATATGCTTCTCAGCTCAGGTTCCGGTGTAAATGGGTTTCTGTTCACCAAATAATCAGCCATCACTCTTATATCATTGTCATCTTTTGCAATGTACTTTTTAATATGTAAACTATATTCTATGTTTGTTATATGCTGTACATTGATGAGACTGAAATAAAGAATAAAATATAATTGCTATCAAAATCATGTTGTTCACAGAAACACTCAGATTTGTCGTGTTCGCTGCGAAAAATGTCATTCTCTAGGTTCGAGAAATATTCATGAAATTCATTCAAAGAGATTGACTGCATTATTATCTTTATTTTTTCTAAAATGTTTCCAAAAATCCCTTGGTTTACTATGCTTTAAATTTTCTAGGTCATATAATTAAGTTCAAACATTCTCTTTTTCTTACGTAATAACAGCTTATGCTTCTTTTTGCAGTCGCAAAAATGTTGCCTACTTAACTCCGATTTATAGCGATTAAAAACACGTAATGACTCTTAAGTATCGCTGTTTAGACTGCTCACATTCAATGTCAAACCAGTCAGCATGTTTTACGCAAGATGAAGGTTTAAAAGAACATTTATTTGAGTGAAATATACATTTCTCACACAATGGGTCCGCAACGTCTCGTATAATCGATGTAAAATCATTAACTACATTATCAATAGACTGTGAACATGATGTATCAATATTGGATGTTAAGTTTTCGAACAATACAGATTTAGTCAATAGAGCGTTGCGTAAAGTTTCCCTATGATTTACATTCCATTGGTATTTAATTTCGATAAATTCGTCCGACTGTGCTGAGTTGTAGTTACAACGTAATGAAAAGCTTAAAGGTGCATGATCACTCCATTCGTTAACACTCAATTGAAAAATCTGTAATGTTCGAAAAGTTGCATTCTTTTGTGAGCAGGTAGTCAATTACCGCCGAAGTACCGTTATTCGATACAAAAGTAAATGCACCAGTATTGAAATCGTTATATAATCGACCGTTAACTATACGAATAGCCAGAGCCTTACACAAATCAATCAATTTAATACCAAAAGAGTTACTTTTAGTGTCTAGTGAGGCCCGACTGAGAGGCACATCCGGAATATAATGTTCATCATTATAAATCAGTTTTTTGGTCATGTATGATAAAATCATTCTTTGAACCAACCCGGCTATTGAAATCACCGGTAACGTATACGGAACCAAGTTCACTAAATTGGACAATATCGTCCTCAAGGATTTCAAAAAAGTCTACATCTACCACAATATAGGCTGGAGAATCTTCTGGCCATATGTAAACACCACATAGGTAAATGTCATTGTCAATGTGAAAAAATGTGTGGTCCAACTTCAACCAAATCACAGAATCATTGTTTGTTTTAACGACCTCTATACCATCTTCTAATGATTCACGATAAAATACTGCAACACCACCACTACATCTTCTCGCATTCCTGTGCTGGAATTTCCTGTTAAAATTAAAGGAACGATAACCAGGCAAATCAATATCACTTGAAGCATTCGTCCACGTTTCATACATCAAAATCATGTCAAATTTTGATAAATAATCCACAAACTCAGGGTCATCCCTCTTTGATCCAATTTAAGTGTCCTTTAGCCCCCCCCCCCCATAATCCCCAAGAAGAGCTGTGATATGAGAAACATCCGTATTCCCGTATCGATCATCCATACTTGTATTTTAATCACATGTACTGGTTAACCGCTGGAACCTGCCCAGGAAAGGTGTTGTTAGG
Organism: Archivesica marissinica; assembly: GCA_014843695.1. Lineage (NCBI taxonomy): Eukaryota > Metazoa > Mollusca > Bivalvia > Venerida > Vesicomyidae > Archivesica > Archivesica marissinica. The sequence continues at coordinate 58,248,258 of CM026402.1, forward strand.
TAAACTGCCCGCCGGCGATATAGCCCAAAATGGTGTTAATGCAGGCGTAAAACCCGAAATATAGTGTATTTTAATCACATCCTTTATAACAGACCGATGAACATAATACAACCAAGATAGCGAGGGTGCCTGTTGGGGGTGAACGAGGGTCCATCGGCACCGTACTTGGTATACAAAGGTGAGAATGAATATATATGTGATATTCACCCTCTGTTTTGCTTGCTCGTAAGCATTGAAACGATTATACCAGAAGAACATATACTTTCCTGAATTACGAGTAGTTTGCAAATATAACACACCAAACAAACATCATCCAAATTGAAATGTTCCAGAGACGAGCTAACAGTAAATCGTCCACCATACATGTTTTTACAGCGATTGTGTACCTTCTGCATAGCGTATACGTGTGTACACATACAACTCTTTAGATACCATAGAAACCCAATGGCGCAACTGTGTAAAATATTTACATACACTTGTCATTTTGTTCATGTATTGAGATTCATTAATTAACCATACCTTTTCAAACCGATGTTTCTATTTCTAAGCATCGTAGTTGTGCCAATACTTCATTTAATAAACATGAGCGTGGTGAAGTGTGTTGATGTGTTAAGTATTTGCTTTGGGTCAATATCTAGCACATTTTGAAGGCATAGCCCATTAAGCACTCTTTATTCATTATGTACATTAATATGTTAAACTGATCACCATTGCATGATATACTAATACGAGCGAATACGAACATTTTAATCGGCATAACACATTTTACAACATGTATTGCCTAAATTAGGGTAATAGCATAACCTGACATATATACATGTAGATATACAGTCACTAATTGATATTAAATTGGTAACAATTAAATCGGATGGGGGGAATGTGATGATGACGTCATGATTAACATTGTGATGAACTAATATTACGTCACAGCGAACGTTCAAGGAATAAATAATACAGCGTCTGTACTGATCCGTAATAAACTTTGGTTTTGGGTAAAATATCATAAAAATGTATCTGCAAATGTGGATTCTACTTTTTGGACTTTCAGTTGCAGTGTTTTACACCACCGCTATACCGGTGAGATCATATTTGATAAATTATTAACAATTTGAGACCATTGCACCTTTCTATAACCATTTCATGTGATTTTCAGCGATTTTTTGAGACGACGAAAGAGAGAATTTAGGTGCCTTTCCTAAGGGCACACTCGTAATTGTTACAGTTGTGTGCGAATTCCGGACCCGAATGCCCTGTCAGTCATAACTTACATAAGGCTATTAATGGGAACGTCGCTAAATCAGTAGGATGCATTATGGGTATATCGCGGTACTAGCTATTAAAAACCAAACTACAGATATAATATTATGTACCTGCATTTAAAACTCATTTTGCATCATCTTATGACTTCTCCACTTCAACATTACACATACACAAAGAAGAAATATTATTGGGAATCACTTGTGTTTATCATGTTTTTGGCGCCATCGTGTCAGAAGTTACGTAGTCAGTAGTTCCGAGTATACCGCGGCAAATGGACGAGGCCCTGATTTGGATGTTTATACAAAGGTAGTCATAATACAATTATGTGAATATTTGATAGAGACCTTAATCTGTATAATATGTAAGTCTAGCAGTAAATTTGTCATTTTAACATAACTCATGAATATCATTTTAATCTCCCACCAGAAAACAACAAACAGCCTTAGGCCCACGATGGGCCTACTTTTTATGAATAATAAAATGCGGGAATCTGGTATATAGTCAACACTTACATGCCAACAACGGGGTCACCTGATAACAACCTACGCTACCTGGAGATGCTGGGAGAGGTCCGAGAGATCATCATTAAGTACTCCGACACGTACATCATGATATGGACTGGTGATGTGAATGCTTCCTTCCAGAGAGCTCAACCAACGCAGAGGGACCAGACGTTCATCAGGTTCTGTGCAGAAATGGGACTTGAATGCAGCCCAGGTATAGGAACAACGCCCACTTTCCACCACAGTTCAGGCTCTACCACACAAATAGATCACATCCTACACCTGTCATGGCAGAAAACCATCCTGACGTCTCTCGAAGTTGAGTCACGGGCACCAACAAACACCTCCCCGCACGACCCCGTCTTTGGCCTTCTGCAGATTTTGTCATCATCCAAGCCTGAGGCCCCAGCTTGTACCGAAAGCAGATGTCTTCGTCCAACGCTTGACACCACAGACATCCCGTCTTTCCAAGAAGCTACAGATCTAGCTATCACAGTTCTTCTGGACAATGCTGACATCCCTGTTGACACAATGAATTCCAGAATCCACGCAATCCTTATTGATGCTGCCATAGAAACAACTCGAGCAAGAAAACCAGCACATCGCAAGAAAACCTGGTCCCCTGCCATTACACAGTGCAGTAAAGACAGTAAAGCGGCCTTTGCAAGATGGAAGTCTGAAGGGAGACCAACTAGCCCATTAACGCCCAGCTATATCCAGATGAAAGCGACCAAAAGAGCTCTCCGTACCGAACAGAGGAAATCCACTGCCATGGCCCGTACCAAAGAACTAAACGAAATCATGGAAGCATCACCTGGGAATAAAAAACTCTTCCACATACTTATCAAGAAGCAGCGACGACGCCCCAAAAGATCACCAGATGACCTGCTGTTCGATAACCCCATATCTGGTGAAGATATCCCTGCAGCATGGGCAAACTATTTCCACGACCTTGCAACCCCTAAAGAAGACCCAGATTTTGATGATGACCATTGGCACTCTGTCCAGCTTCAACTCCTACTGATGGAATTTATCCAGGAGAGGAACCTTCAAGCGGTCGAAATAACAGAGTCCCTTGTACAACAGACTGTCTCACAGCTCAAGCTTGGAAAGGCAAGTGACATCGCCGGCATCACTGCAGAACACCTACGTTATGCAAGCCCATCCCTCTACAGAGCTCTAGCCACATTGTTCACTAGTATCGTCTCCACTGGTCAGGTCCCAAGTATGCTGAAAACTGGTTTGGTCCACCCGATACCCAAAAAAGGGAAGAATCCGAGACGCCCAGATAGTTACAGACACATCACCGTCACTTCAATCCTAGGGAAAGTCCTGGAAAAGATTCTGATGAACCCGTTGAAAGCCATCCTTGCCCCGACACAGTCACCAACAAAGAGGCTTCACTGATGCGTCATCATCGAATGGTGCTGCCCTGATGATATCTGAAGCCATCCAGGAAGCCAAGTCGTCCAAGAAGCCGCTGTATGTCACCTACCTCGACGCCAGTAAGGCCTTTGACGTCACATCACATGCCTCCGTCTTCACAAAGCTCCACGCACGCGGCGTTGCTGGTAACCTGTGGTGTACCTTGAGGGACTGGTATGTGGACCTAACATCACAAGTGCTGTGGACGGGGAAGCTATCCTGTCCGTTTACAGAACTCCAAGGTGTCCGGCAAGGCGGTATTCCATCTACCGAGCAGTATAAAGCTCATACAAACGAATCTCTCAAGCTCCTGGAGGCAGAGGGCGTTGGAAACCACATCGGGAGCGTGTACATCGGGGCGCCGACATGTGCAGACGACATGGCCCTCTTGAATACGAGCATTACAGACCTACAGTTCATGAACAGCATAATGTTAGCCGAAGCAAACAGAGACCGGTACCACTTCAGTAGGACAAAAACAAAAGTCCAGGTCTACAATTCCCCGATTACCCCCGAACAATGGAATGACATTGCTCCCTTCACCATGAGCTCGGATCCAATCGAGATTATCCCAAAACAAGACCACCTCGGCATCACACGATTCTCCAACCCACGTTCCATGGACCAGTTTACGAAGAATCGCCTGAGAACCGGCATCAATACCAGCGTTGCTCTTTTTGGTGCAGGGTTCCACGGCTCGAACGGAGTAAACCCGGTTGTTTCTGCGAAGCTTTGGAATGCATATGTCCTCCCAAGAATGACTTTCGGCCTAGAGACCCTACTACTTCCCCAACAGCTCATTAACGACTTCGAATCGTACCAGTACAACACACTCCGGCAAATCCAGCACCTACCAAGGAAGACCGCCAAGGCGGCTGTGCTCCTACTTCTGGGACTCTTACCGATGGAGGGGTACCTCGACAAGAAGACCCTTGGTTTCTTTGGCCACATATCCAGACATGATGACACCCTTGAATATGACGTTGTCTCTCGTCAAGTGGCCATGAAGGACCTTGATTCCTCCAGTTGGACGTCCCACATCAGGAAACTCCTGGCCAAGTATGGTCTGCCAACAGCTTTTGAAGTTCTTGCCGACCCGCCTATCAAGTCTTCATGGAAGCTGCTCGTGAAATCCAAGGTCGCCACCTACTGGTATGAGAGTCTCATCCAGGAAGCCACCCAGCAATCCTGCTGCAGATATATCAACACCAGTGCCTGTAGAATGGGAAAACCCCATCATCTCTGGGAGTCGACGAGCAACACTGTCCTGGACGTCCATCGTGCTTCCGTCAAAGCGAAGCTGCTCACTGGCAAGTACCCCCTCCAGACCACCGTGGGAAGATATGCTGACCAGAATGGCTGCTTCACCTGCCAGCTGTGTTCCACTGAAGTCGAAACAAGATCGCACTTCCTAACCAGCTGTATAGCCCTGGAGAACACCAGACAGAAGTGGCTCCCAGCCCTACTCGAGTACCTCCAACAGTGTAACCCCCCGGAAGATCCAACCCTCGATATGTCTGACCCGGATGTACTGACACAGCTGATCGTAGACCCGTCCATATCCCTACTGATGTCACCCGATCAAGGCCGAGTCTATCACCAGGAACCTCTGTTATGCCCTGCACGTTCATCGATCCCACATCCTCGAAACCCTTAATATTGACGCGAGCGGGGAAATACCTGTGCCAAGGTGTGCTGAGCCCTAATCTCAGTGTTTATAGACAGCGGATGCAGTAGCTGTGATACTGCAGTTCTCCTAGGAAAGGAGGAATTTACTACAACAAGCAAGCAAGGCTATATCACCACATGTCAATAGATTTACATCACGGAAGAAAGTTCAATAGATATGAACATCAACTTGTTTTTAATAAAAAATACTAACTTTGGTGGGAAATCTGTTTTGAAAAATAATCATTCAGTAGAAAAAGTGCGTCTCGGACCTTAAAATTATGCCCATATTTGGTAATACGGGAATTACGTAGTAACCTAAACACGTGATCAAAACAGCTTCATTCATAAATAACAGGTAGCAGACCGCCATTTTACAAAGTTGGAATGAACATAAATATATATTATGGACATTTGGAGCATTTGATCAGATAAAGGGGTGGGGTAATTTTGCATAGATCTTGATATTCAGGTAAATCTGATTTGGGGGATAACTGTTTTTTTTAAAAACATCTTAATTTCACAGTAGTGTACCTTTTTGCCTGTCAGTGTCTTAACATTTTTTGTTCTTTGCAGTTTTTAGGCCACAGGCCAAGATCAGCAACTACAACACAGTGTATCAATCAATAGTGTATTTCTATTTGAATTCTTAAGATTTATCTATATTATATAGTTGCTTGTATCTTAAGCTGTATGTTATCCTTAAATTGTTAAAACTATTAACACAATGTATTAATTTTATTTTTGTCTTTTAGGTGCTCGCTTTAACATGTTTTAATTATGCTATGTCCTGTGTTGTATTCATGTTTAAACCAACTTTTATTTCTTAGCTGTTTTTTCTTATGTTTTGATTATAATATATGTTTGTTGGAAAAATAGCTTATTAGCTAATGTTATTTGTAAATGTAATCCGACCTTAAATAAAGCTTCTTGTATCTTGTATAAGCATCTTGCATCAGTAATTTTCAAACCACTTACGTTGACAGTTTATGATTTCTTGTTTATCAACACATGTTTACCTTTCTGGGTCAACACTGATCCAATGTAAAGAATGATAGGTGGCGTTATTTTACCTCGTTCTGAAAAAGTGTGGATGCCTCGGTATGTTACGACCAGCGGTATGTTAAGAAACGACTATACCCGGCGTGAAGAGTTTTCGCCCAGAACAGGTTTTCGCCTAGCTGTGGGAATAGCAAGTCGCGAGAGATCACGCAATATTTCACGCTCCAGTTACAGCAAGGCACCTCACACACATTGCTTAGTACTGGTTAACCAATATGGTCGGCTAAGCATGCTCAGGAAAACATGTTTAGGTCACCGCAAGGGTTTTCACATTACTGGTAATAGAACATACATACATGTATACGCATTGCAGTATGGGGGCGGGGCGGGGGAGGAAGATGCAGGGTCACGTTTGAATGGCGATTAAGCAAAAATGCTATACCAATACGAAACTCTGGACGATACAGGAATGGCATCTGAACTGGCATCAATGACAATTGACTGGAATCTGTTCTCAAGCCCTGTCTCATTTATATGAAAAAGATGTTATGGAGGATGGTGCACAAAGTACTGGTTAACCACTGGAGCCTGCTCAGGGAAGGTATTGTTTGGTACAATGCCTGCCGGTGATATAGCCGAAACTGGTGCTTATAGCAGGTGTAAATATTTTAATGAGAATAAACAATTATCTCATGATCTATCATCTAGTAAGTTCTGGTCAATTTTATTCCAATTTCAAAAACCTTAAAAAGTTTCTTACTCATTGTCATAATCATCATCATATTATTCAAGATTATTAATTGATTTGCACTTTCATCGCTAGGTGAGTGAAGATGCTTCAGCAGATTTATCCAGAAACAATGATAGGGTCGAAGATGGAAATGACATTACAAGTATTGATCAGAAATTCAAAAGAGATGTTAGCAACGAAAATGCAGACCAAGCTGATGATGATAACGATCAAATAAGCGATGATAGTAGCAAAGAAGATGATGACAACGATCATGAGGAAGCTGCTTCAAGAGGAAAACGAGAAAATATGTCGCAGATAGAGCAGATGCTGAGTAAAATGGGAATGAGAGCAGGTGTTGATGATGACAATGACGACGATGATGATGATGATAATGAAATCAATCGACAAAGGCGCAGTATAGGTGATGATGAAGATGATGACATTAGTAGACAACTGAGAGAATTAGATGAGGATAATGATGATGACGTTGATGACGACTTTGATCTCAGAGAAAAGAGAGATGTTGATGCAGAAGAAGATCATGACGATGTTGACTTGAAGCGGGTAAGGAGAGACGCTGATAATGAAGATGATGATGATGATGAAGGTAAATATAGCACTTTATTAGATTAAATATATTACAACCTGGTTAGCTATTAATACATAATTATATTCCCCACAACTTTATTGTTACCAAAGGATTTCATAAACAACACTGATCGGGTTAGAGGGTGTGAATCGGGAGACTCCCGACTAAATGGGAGGGTTGGCAGGTATGACACAGGTTAGTCAATTTGGTGTGGTTGCAACTCTGGGGTAGCTTCCAGCTGAGCGTAGCTGTCTCCTTTCACTAATGCTATTAGGAAGGTTGTACTCTGGCCCTGGCAGGTTTTGGAGGAAGAAGATATTGTGCTGGGCCATAGCACCATAATAATGTCATGACGTTGCACTTCCAGGGATCTTTGTGTTGCACGTATAATTATATATCTTGGTATTGCAGATGATGATGAGGATGATGACATTAGTATCAGTAGACAATTGAGAGAATTAGGTGAGGATAATGATGATGATGTTGATGACGACCTTGACCTCAGAGAAAAGAGAGATGTTGATGCAGAAGAAGATGATGACGATGTTGACTTGAAGCGGGTAAGGAGAGACGCTGATAATGAAGAAGATGATGACGATGTTGACTTGAAGCGGGTAAGGAGAGACGCTGATATTGAAGATGATGATGAAGGTAAATATAACAATTGATTAGATTAGATATATTACAACCTAGTTAGCTATTAACCCTTTCAACCCCACAGGCCTCTAAATAGGCTTATGAAAAGTGTAGATCCAGATGAGCCGGCTCGTAACGAGCCGTCTCATCATGTCAGTTACTTGGGGTTGAAAGGGTTAATACATAATTATATTCCCCACCACTTTATTGTTACCAAAGGATTGCCTAAACAACACTGATAAAGTCAGGTTCAATGCATTACACCAAACACACCTCAAGCAACATAATTATGATATTAGGCAGCTTAAAATGTCAATTATAAAAAACAAAATATTTTGTCGCCAATTATTTTTTCTCAAATCGTGAGAATGAAGCTCCCAAGAGGGAGGATCGGGTTAGAGGGTGTAAATCGGGAGACTCCCGACTGAATCGGGAGGGTTGGCAGGTATAACAGGTTAGTGAACTTAGTGTGGTTGCAACTCTGGGGTAGCTTCCTGCTGAGCGTAGCTGTCTCCTTTCACTTTTGCTATTAGGAATGAATGAATGGTGTTTTACGGCGCATCGACATCTAAGGTCATGTAGCGCTACATGACCTTTAATGTCATTTGCTATTAGGAAGGTTGTAATCTTTGGCCCTGGCAGGTTTTGGAGGAAGAAGTTATTGTGCTGGACCATAGCACCATAATAATTCATGACGTTTTGCACATATAATTATATATTATCTTGGTATTACAAATTATATATCTTGGTATTACAGATGATGATGAGGATGATGATGATGATGATGATGATGATGATGAAGAAATACATTTACGACGAAGAAGGAGCATCGATTGTAAGATACGTTTTTTATTTTATGATTTTCAATAGATAGAAATTCACTAATTTAATATCAAACATAGGATACTGTATTGCGTGGTACCAAGTATTCTCTGGGCTGCAGAGTTATTGTCCTTTGTCCAATTGTTAAAAAGTTTCATCCACGCCAATATCTTAAAATTAGTTAGGTGCAATATAGCCATAATGGTAGTAACATACAGTCTACAACCGTTATGTCAGTCGATTATGTCGAATTCTCCGGTTATCTCGAAGTCGGATCAAAGTCCTGTTTCAGACACTATCATTTTTACATATAACTGGCTCTGTTTATATATAATTTTGTTAAGTCAAACTTCGGTTATGTCGAAGTATTTTGTTCGGTCCGACGGAATTCGACATAACGGATGTAGACTGTATCTCCAAATCTATACTGGCTGGGAAACATCAAAATACGCTCAATACTTACAATTAGTCCAGAATTATTGTCCAAGAATTTCTATGGATTATAAACTGACAACTAAACATTAACTTTTATTATTATTTGCTATATTAAGTCAAACCTATGTTAGTGGTCACCTCCATTAAACAGCCAGTTTCCAGACTCTCAATGTGTTGTTTTATTATACATTTGACCTCAATTAAACAGCCACCCTGTTAAGCAACCAGTTTCCAGACTCCCAATGTGTTGTTTTATTATACATTTCACCTCCATTAAACAGCCACCCTGTATTAAGCAACCAGTTTCCAGACTCCCAATGTGTTGTTTTATTATACATTTGGCCTCAATTAAACAGCCACCCTCCCTGTATTAAGCAACCAGTTTCCAGACTCCCAATGTGTTGTTTTATTATACATTTGACCTCCATTAAACAGCCACCCTGTATTTAAGCAATCAGTTTCCAGACTCCCAATGTGTTGTTTTATTATACATTTGACCTCCATTAAACAGCCACCCTGTATTTAAGCAATCAGTTTCCAGACTCCCAATGTGTTGTTTTATTATACATTTGACCTCCATTAAACAGCCACCCTGTATTAAGCAACCAGTTTCCAGACTCCCAATGTGTTGTTTTATTATACATTTGATCTCCATTGAACAGCCACCCTGTATTAAGCAACCAGTTTCCAGACTCCCAATGTGTTGTTTTATTATACATTTGACCTCCATTAAACAGCCACCCTGTATTAAGCAACCAGTTTCCAGACTCCCAATATGTTGTTATATATTTGACCTCTATTAAGCAGCCACCTGTGCTTTCTCTGATTCCCTTGTATGGCTGCTTAAGACAGGTTTAACTGTTGTTAAAAACATCATTGGAGACAATATAAAACTGTAATAATTATTGTGTTTTTCAGCTGCTGCTGATGATGATGATGCTGATGATGATGATGAAGTTGATGAGGAGGAGGATTTAGAAAATAGAGAGAAGCGCAGTGTTGAAGGCAATATATTTTTATATGAACTAAATTGTTTCTATATGGTACACTCATGCAAATTAAATTGGAAATATATTTAGGGACAGCAATTAAACTCAATAAAAAGCAGTACCACATTAAATATTATATATCTAAATTGACATTGTTTTCATGTGTAGGGTATACATGTACATTGACACTTTAGATTACATTTATAATATTTAATGTAGGCCTATCTGTAAATGTGCTTTCCAATAAGCGCAGTGGTTTTGTTTTGCATGTTCAGAATGGCAAAATTAATATTAGGCAGCTTCAAATGTCAATTATAAAAAACAAAATATTTTGGCGCCAATTACTTTTTCTCAAATCGTGAGAATGAGGCTCCCGAGAGGGAGGATCTGGTTAGGGGGTGCAAATCGGGAGAGTCCCGGCTGAATGGGAGGGTTGGCAGGTATGACACAGGTTAGTCAACTTGGTGTGGTTGCAACTCTGGGGTAGCTTCCAGCTGAGCGTAGCTGTCTCCTTTCACTTTTGCTATTAGGAAGGTTGTACTCTTTGGCCCTGGCATGTTTTGGAGGAAGAAGGTATTGTGTTGGGCCATAGCACCATAATAATATCATGACGTTGCACTTCCGGGGATCTTTGTTTTGCACATATAGTTATATATCTTGGTATTACAGATGATGATGAGGATGATGAGGATGATGATGATGATGATGATCAGGAAATACATTCACGACAAAGAAGGAGCATCGACTGTAAGATACATTTTTTATTTTATAATTTTCAATAGATAGAAATTTACTAATTTAATATAAAACAGGATATTTGTTTGTTTCTGTGTACAGTTGAATTATATTTTTATTTTGGGCTGAAAAGTGTTTTTATGATAAAACAATGCAAACGTGTGCTAAATTATGCTAGAACATCTCATTTTGTCGAGTTCATTTTATTTCACATCTAAATTTCTAGATTTCATTGGAAAGCAGAAAATAAATCATAAAACTTGGTTAAAAAGTGGCGATGGATTCCATCAGGAATGAGGTCTCGAGAGTAATTAATATATAAGTTGTAAGAACTTGTTTCGCAATCGAGCTAAAATAAATTTGTATAAACTAAAAAATACGGCATACAAAATAAGTTACCGAGATTTGTAGTATCGTTACTGGTTGTCAAGTTAAGTTCTATGAAAAGCAATCCAGCTACAGACATGATACGTATTCTGAAACCGTCTGATGCGATTCAAGAATCTGAAGAATACAACACGTATTTGTGGTACATTTATGATGTGAATATACCGGTAGTAAAATTCAATAACGATTGTATTACCAGAAAAACTCGATATAGCGTGACAGGTAAATGAATGTTTTAATGTTTAATATGTCTACGGTCTACTTCAGCCAATGACAACACAGGAAACCCCATGTATAGGTACAATAGGAGTATTAGGCAACTCGTTTTATACTTGATTTCGTATTGATTGGCTATCGCCTATTAGAGGTGACATTGATGGAATTTTGTGTATCTACCAGTGGCTGTTCAATTAGCGCAGTGGTTAGCGCTCTCGCGTCTCACCAATGCAACCTGGGTACGATCCTCAGACCGTGAAGTATGTGAGATGGTACGGTGGTCGCCAGATTGGACAGGTGGGTTTTCATCAGATACTCCGGTTTCCTCCTACACGAATGACCACATTACGCTTTCATCCACGCATATAAGTTGTTAAAACTTGCTTCGCAATCGTTGTAAAATAAATAACGTTTAAATTGTGGACAAATTTTGTAATCATCCACCAAAGGTGTTTTAGCATGGTTCATCTTACCATCCGTCTGTCCATACTGAGCACTATTTTGTAAATGGCAGATGGTATATTGTGGTACAAATCCACGCGATAACTGTAGAGTTATTGCCCTTGTATTGCTGAGAAATGTCTGTCAGGGCTAATATCTTTGACACTGGGTTTATGGAATTCAATTATATTTGATGCAAATATGTTTCCACATAGCGCCTTGCATACTAGTAAATATTGTCTGAATCCCCTAGTTACATTATATAAATATTAGCCTTGGTTGAGGGAGGTATTGTGGATTATCTCCCTTAATACAACTACATGATGACATATTTCGCATATCCAACTACCTCAATTGAGTAATTTAAACAATGGATGATTCTTACAGTAACACCGACTCGTCCATATTTGGGATCCCATAAATGTTCAATAGATATTCATCTCGTATTTCGTTGTTAGTCTTGCCATGTGTTATGAAATTCAGCATTTTTAAATGGTGTAAAATGTAGAAAAATTACCTCAATATTTATTTCGGTTTCTTGTACAGATTCCTTGTGCATCATTGAACCGTAGGTTCCGGTTTCTCGGAGAGTAAGATATAGTATATTCCACAGCAATGTTACCCCTGAGTTCTGTTGCGCGATACATTGTGGAATGGTTTATGGTAGCAAATTAATTAATGTTATTTCTAGAAATTTCGATGAGATATAATAACAAAAGTTATTCCCCTTAGATTATTTAAAAAATATTACCTATCCCCATACTGTATTGCGTGGTACCAAGTATTCTCTGGGCTGCAGAGTTATTGTCCTTCAATTGTTAAAAAGTTTCATCCGCGTCAATATCTTTAGTTAAAATTAGTTAGATGCAATATAGCCATACTTGGTAGTAACATTATATCTCCAAATCCATACTGGCTGGGAAACATCCAAATACGCTCAATGCTTACAATTAGTCCAGAGTTATTGTCCAAGAATTTCTAAAGATTATAAACTGACAACTAAACATTAACATTTTTTATTATTATTTCCTATATTACAGTCAAACCTGTGTTAGTGGTCACCTCCATTAAACAGCCACCCTGTTAAGCAACCAGTTTCCAGACTCCCAATGTGTTGTTTTATTATACATTTGACCTCAATTAAACAGCCACCCTGTTAAGCAACCAGTTTCCAGACTTCCAATGTGTTGTTTTATTATACATTTGACCGCCATTAAACAGCCACCCTGTTAAGCAACCAGTTTCCAGACTTTCAATGTGTTGGTTTATTATATATTTGACCTCCATTAAGCAGCCACCTGTGCTTTCTCTGATTCCCTTGTATGGCTGCTTAAGACAGGTTTAACTGTATTAAATGACCCCTCTTTTGTGGGGGATGTCAATTCAACAATATCCTTGGTGTTATTAAAAACATCATTGGAGACAATATAAAACAATAATAATTATTGTGTTTTTCAGCTGCTGCTGATGATGATGATGTTGATGATGATGATGACGTTGATGAGGAGGAGGATTTAGAAAATAGAGAGAAGCGCAATGTTGAAGGCAATATATTTTTATATGAACTAAATTGTTTCTATATGGTACACTCCTGCAAATTAAATTGGAAATATATTTAGGGACAAAAGTTTTGCATGGGTATTTTTTTATATCAGCAATTAAAGTCAATAAACAAGCAATTAAATTAAATATTATGTAATCTAAATTGATTTTGACTAACTTTTCAGAGAATGTGTATGATACATTGACAAGTTAGATTACATAATATTTAATGTGGTACTGCTTGTTATTGACTTTAATTGCTGATATAAAAAATACGAGGGCAAAACTTTTGTCCTTAAGTATACATGGTCTTATAATGAAATACACATAATTATGATGTTATTGTATAATAGTTGAGTGGTGGAACCTGTGCTCGACATATTCCTATGCTCGAGGTATTTGTCCATTTACATCCGTATTTAACATATTTATATAGTTCTATGCTAATTTTGCTGACAGAGCTGAAGCATGGTTCAATAGCATTCTGTTGCGTGTATCGGTAGCCTGATGCAACTGTCATGTGACTGGTCCAGCAGACAAATATAAATAAACAAATCATTGGGGAATATTTCCACAGAAACTGATGCAGTGTATGAACAATTTAGGTACCGGTAGCTATCCGAATTTAAAAAATCTACACCTAACACGGAAAATAGTTTCTATACCATTCCTGATTAAGACCAATAAGTGTTTTTATTCAATGATGTACTATATCAAAATAAGATATTCAAATAAATTTTAAAATAAATCATTCTTAAGAAATAATATTTGTCCTTCAGTTATTTATTGCCCAATAAAACGTGTTTTGGAGTTGTGATGCGTAATAATTCCGGCACTTAGAATGACACACCATGTTATATTCGACTATAAATAACGCAAATACAAATATTATTTCGATTGTGTCATGTTTTTATTACAGATTTAAGCACAAAATGCCAAGTCATGTTTTTATTACAGATTTTAACACAAAATGCCAAGTTATGTTTTATTACAGATTTAACCACAAAATGCCAAGTCATGTTTTATTACAGATTTAATTACAAAATGCCAAGTCATGTTTTATTACAGATTTAAATACAAAATGCCAAGTCATGTTTTATTACAGATTTAATCACAAAATGCCAAGTCATGTTTTATTACAGATTTAAATACAAAATGCCAAGTCATGTTTTATTACAGATTTAAATACAAAATGCCAAGTCATGTTTTATTACAGATTTAAATACAAAATGCCAAGTCATGTTTTATTACAGATTTAAATACAAAATGCCAAGTCATGTTTTATTACAGATTTAAATACAAAATGCCAAGTCATGTTTTATTACAGATTTAAATACAAAATGCCAAGTCATGTTTTATTACAGATTTAAATACAAAATGCCAAGTCATGTTTTATTACAGATTTAAATACAAAATGCCAAGTCATGTTTTATTACAGATTTAAATACAAAATGCCAAGTCATGTTTTATTACAGATTTAAATACAAAATGCCAAGTCATGTTTTATTACAGATTTAAATACAAAATGCCAAGTCATGTTTTATTACAGATTTAAATACAAAATGCCAAGTCATGTTTTATTACAGATTTAATGTTTTTTGTTTCCACAAAATGCCAAGTCATATTGGAATTGTAATCATACACTGAGTCAACAAATATCGTCTAGTATTTATTACTAAATTAAGAAATAATATTTGTCTTGCTGTGGTATATCAGCAAATAAACCACGGTTTGGAGTTCTGATGCATAGGAATTAACCACGCAGGCCATAGGCCTAAGTGTTAATTCCTACGCATCAGAACGACTATTTGCAGACGATGATATTTTACTATGATTTTTGTTTACGTCACATGATTTTCATTCATAATTAAGTTTTTATATGGGGGAGGAAAAATTCAACAGCCATAAAATAGACCTGTTCTAGCCGTGGTATATTGCATATTTTTACAACGGTAGATCTGTTCTTTGTTCATTAGAACAAAATATCAAGTCATGTTAGAATTATATTTAATCTTTGATTTACACAAATAATTATATATCTTGGTATTTACATTTCAGACGATGATGATGAGGATGATGAGGATGATGATGAAGATGAAGATATACTTTCACGACAAAGAAGGAGCATCAATTGTAAGATACAGAGGATATTTGTGTTTATTTGTGTAAGATAGGATTTTATTTAGCGTTAGCCATGTGTCGAAATACATATGTCGTTGATCACAAGATGAAATAAACCCTATCTTACACTAATAAACACAAATCTTCTTTTTCTTTTATGATTTCCAATGACTTTGGCTAATATAATATTTGTTTTCAAATTTTATTAATTTTTACTGCCCTGTCTGGAGCCTCATTGCACCACGTGACACAACTGCACAACTGCACAACCACTTCTGTTATTGTGAACGTCCGTAGTAAGAAATAGTTCCTGCTTAATTTAAGTTAGTTTCTGTTTGCTGTCAAAATTAAAAACTACATTGGACAGATAAAACAAATTCATATAATATATTGCAATAATAATTAACTGTTCATGATAATCAGAAAATAGCTAAAATACAAAAGTACACTGCGCAGGAATACGAAACGCAACCGGTGGCAGACAAAATGCCATCTTTCACTGTTTCAAAGCGGTGATAACTGGAGTTTTATTTCGCTGAAAAACTCTATCATTATCATTCATTGGAAAGCATAAACGGAAAAACTCATGTCATTTTATGCTTTCAATGAAAGATAGAAATTTACTCTGTTCTAAAATACGGCATACAAAATATGTTACCAAGATTTGCAGTATCATTATTGGTTGACAAGTTAAGTTCTATCTTGTCTACAATGTTGGTTATCTCATGGTATCTCTCAAATGTAAGTGGTGCTGTAAAACCAAACTGAACGAAAACATTGTCATGTCTAAGCCTTTCCACTTCAGCTTTATCACTATAGAACAAATACTATTGCCAATCCGGGTCCGCCTCCATGGTCGAGTGGTTACGGTCGCTGACTTGTATACCACTGACCACTGATGGTCATGGGTACGAGCCCCACTCAGGCCGTGTCTCATTTATATGAAAAAGTTGGCAGTTTCTTACGAAGGTTGATGCACCCGAGTACCGTTGGAGCCTGCCCAGGAAAGGTGTTGTTAGGTAAACTGCCCGCCGGCGATATAGCCCGAAATGGTGCTGATGCAGGCGTAAAACTCGAAATATAACATATATATAACTATTGCCAATCCTGACCGGTAGATGAATGTTTTAATATAGAGATGTACTTGGTCTACCAATGACAAACACAATTTACACCTGACTACATCTGGCTTATCCTGATAGATTGTTTAGGTAAACATGATAATCATTTTATCTATATACAACTTCATTCAGTCAAACCTGTCTGAAGTAGCCAGCCAATGGAGTCACAGAATGTGGCTGCTTAGCACAGGTGGCTGCTTAATAGAAGTAAAATGTATAATAAAACAACATATTAGGAATATGAAAACTGGCTACTTAATACAGGTTGGCTGCTTAATAGAGGTAAAATGTATAATAAAACAACATATTAGGAATATGAAAACTGGCTACGTAATACAGGTTGGCTGCTTAATAGAGGTAAAATGTATAATAAAACAACATATTAGGAATATGAAAACTGGCTACGTAATACAGGTTGGCTGCTTAATAGAGGTAAAATGTATAATAAAACAACATATTAGGAATATGAAAACTGGCTACGTAATACAGGTTGGCTGCTTAATAGAGGTAAAATGTATAATAAAACAACATATTAGGAATATGAAAACTGGCTACGTAATACAGGTTGGCTGCTTAATAGAGGTAAAATGTATAATAAAACAACATATTAGGAATATGAAAACTGGCTACATAATACAGATTGGCTGCTTAATAGAGGTAAAATGTATAATAAAACAACATATTAGGAATATGAAAACTGGCTACTTAATACAGATTGGCTGCTTAATAGAGGTGACCACTAACACAGGTTGGAATGTATATTTAATATTGAAGAGTGAAGATATAGGTGCATAATTTCATATTGTGACAAGCATTCTTGTAAAGTTTTGAAGTTATTTGTTATACATGACCACCTGCTCTGCTTAATGGCATCCAGGATAATAAATAGTTGCGAGATATGTGAACTGTATACACAATTACAGGATTGTTTTAATACTTAATGTTTTCAGTTGAGCTTGATGATGATTTAGACGATGATGAAGATGATGAAGATGATTTAGATGATGTATCTGTAAGACATATCCGTGATGTAGAAGACAATGAGGATGATGATGAGGATGATGATGATGATGATGATATTGATGATATTGATGTAAGAAATCGTCGTGAGATTGATGATGATGATGACGACGAGGATGATGATGTTGAGGATGAATATGATCAAAATACTGATATGTTCAAAAGAGATGCAGAAGGCATGTACTTTTTAATCTTTTTACTGAAAAATATGCCAATTTTATATAGGCCTACTATACTATGTGTCGCATGCAATCCATTGAGGCTCTTCTCTATTACATTTGTTGTGTGCGCAAGGTTCTATATCCCATTACGCTTAGGCACAAGATTTATACAGTGCTCGTCAACTGATTTAGTGACATTCCTGTCAAGTCTCTGGCATTGAGAAGTACCGTCGATACTTGCGTATAAGGCAATCTTCCCATAAGATGACTCCACTACTTTGGACTGATTTAGTGACAGTCCTGTCAAGTCTCTGGCATTGAGAAGTACCGTCGATACCCGCGTATAAGGCAATCTTCCCATAAGATGACTCCACTACTTTGGTACTGATTTAGTGACATTCCTGTCAAGTCTCTGGCATTGAGAAGTACCGTCGATACTTGCGTATAAGGCAATCTTCCCATAAGATGACTCCACTACTTTGGTCCTGATTTTGGACTGATTTAGTGACAGTCCTGTCAAGTCTCTGGCATTGAGAAGTACCGTCGATACTTGCGTATAAGGCAATCTTCCCATAAGATGACTCCACTACTTTGGACTGATTTAGTGACAGTCCTGTCAAGTCTCTGGCATTGAGAAGTACCGTCGATACCCGCGTATAAGGCAATCTTCCCATAAGATGACTCCACTACTTTGGTACTGATTTAGTGACATTCCTGTCAAGTCTCTGGCATTGAGAAGTACCGTCGATACTTGCGTATAAGGCAATCTTCCCATAAGATGACTCCACTACTTTGGTCCTGATTTTGGACTGATTTAGTGACAGTCCTGTCAAGTCTCTTGCATTGAGAAGTACCGTCGATACTTGCGTATAAGGCAATCTTCCCATAAGATGACTCCACTACTTTGGACTGATTTAGTGACAGTCCTGTCAAGTCTCTGGCATTGAGAAGTACCGTCGATACCCGCGTATAAGGCAATCTTCCCATAAGACAACCCCACTTCTTTGGTCCTGAAATCGACTGGTTTTGGCATGCACTGGTATATAAGACAGGTTGATAAAATGTACACCAGACACAAATATGAATTGCATGTTTGGCCAGTGCAAGTTGAAGACATTTTCAGTAATTATGGTTACCATTTAACACATTAATTAAAATTTAAAAAAACAGAATTTATATATATTATTTTTTAAATTTAAGTTTATTTATCGTTGCTACCGGTTGCCAATTTGACAACACCTTTCTTGGGCAGGCTCGAGTGGTTAATCAGTACTAGGTGCACCGACCTCTGTAAGAAACTGCCAACTTTTTTCATATAAAGAGACACGGTCTGAATGGGGCTCGAACCAGTGATTATCAGTGATGATAGGTTACAGTGGTATACAAGTCAGCGACCGTAACCACTCGACCACTCACTTATAAGACAGGCAGCCACTTTGAGACCATATTCTGGTGGTAAAAAACTTGTCTTATAGGTGATTATGGATGGTAGTCACAATATTAATGTGTTGATATGCTGACGGTAAGGACTCTGACCAGATCATGCCACCAATAACTCCGCAATTGTTCAACACAGTTGAGCTAATACTTAATTGTGGTATAGTTATGTAATATGTTTGCACCACAGGTGATGCTAATGATGATGATGATGATGATGATGATGATGATGATGATGATGATGATGATGTAATATGTTTGCACCACAGGTGATGTTAAGGATGACGATGATGATGATGATGATGATGATGTAATATGTTTGCACCACAGGTGATGCTAAGGATGATGAAAATGATGATGATGATGATGAATCAGATAAACAAAATAATGATGAGCAGTCCATTTATCTCTGATCCTTTAAAATCTATATATAATAATAATTAACTCTTGCATTACAGGAATACATGTATAACTCATTCACTCATAGCTTCATTATAATACAGTCAAACCTGTGTTAAAGACCTGGTCATGACATAAATAAAGATCCGGGGAAGGGCCAATGTTGTCAGAACTTGTGCTAATTATTAATTTGTTTTATGATTCTTATTGTTACATATACATGTATATAGAGCAGGGATCAGTTTAGTGGGCGAAATTGTCGCCCTAGGGACCATGACATCGCCCTGTGGGGGCCCCACTTCTCCTAAAACAATTTAAAAAAAATAAAAATATATATATATTTTTGGTTTTAACGATTTTCAAACAAAATTGTGTCTAGTAATTATAAAGCACTCCTTCTATTCAAATGTTGTATTTAATGGTTGTACTGTGCATTTTAACCCTATTTTGCAGAAGTATATTAAAGAACACCATTTAGGGAAGCGATCACGCTCTTTCTCACTTCTCCCAAAAATTCTGACCTAGAATGAACCCTGTAGAGCAACACATTCACAATATTATCAAATCAAAGTAAAGATCCACATGTTTTTGAAGACAGCTATTTTCATTTCCCATCAAGCCATTGTAAATGCATTGTAAGCACTCACGAGAGATAACGTGAACAAGACCACACACGTATTGCCTGTGGATTGATCGTCTTCTCTAACAGGTACACAATTATAATACTGGGTACGGTTACATGCGAGTCTTCTTTCCTGTATTTCAAATTAGCTGTCCGATTAGCGCAGTGGTTAGCGCGTTCGCTTCTCACCAATGCAACCCGGGTTCGATCCTCAGACCGGGAAGTATGTGAGTTGGTACGGTGGTCGCCAGATCGGACAGGTAGGTTTTCTCCGGGGACATCGGTTTTCTCCCACACAAATGAACACATTTTCGCTTTCATCCGCGCTAACGAGAGTGATTAATATAAGTTGTTAAAACTTGCTTCGCAATCGTTGTAAAATAAATAAAGTTTAAATTGTGTTTCAGAAGAAGAAATAGCCGATGATAACGAAGATATCACAGAAAATTTAGACGAAACAGGTATTTCTTTCTAGATCAATAATGTTAAAAGATGCTTAGTTTGAGATACTTCTACTATGTGTTTTTGTAACATTATTATAATAGTAAAATTCAGCAATGTACTATGTCGTCTATACTCGCCTAAAAAGTGTTTTTACCACCACATTATGGCCTCAAAGTGGCCTCTAGTCTTATTTAACCCATTCAACACCAAGTAACTGACATGGACTGGTCCATGATATTTTTAGACCAATAAATTAATAACAAAATTCTAAAAATAGTTATATTACTTGAAAAAAGTGCAGATCCTGATGAGACGGCTCGTCATGAGCCGGCTCATCTGGATCTACACTTTTTGTAAGCCTATTTAGAGGTCTGTGGTGTTGAAAGGGTTAAGCGAGTGCTAAAAAATATATTTTTAATGTATTAAATTTTATAGTATCTATTATTACGTTTTAGAAAAGAAAGCACTCTGACACTGAAATGTACAACTTGCAGTCTTGCACTGGCCAAACATGCAATTTATACATGGTCTGGTGTCCAATTTATCAACCCGTTTATATGCGAGTACATGCCAAACACATACATATTTCATGAAGAAAGTAGGAGTGGGGCGTCTTATTGGCAAGATCACACTATAGGCGAGCATGGATGGTAGACAAACAGAGATATGAATACTTTGTCTGTTTCCAATCTATGTATTAGTATACAATTGATCCGCTTCAATTAATGTTTTGGGTATAAAAGCATCTCCTACAGCTTTGGTAATGCTTTTTTATTAGGTGGAGGAAGATCTCCAGTTGTTGCTTTGGGTTGTATACTTACTGACAACACTTGCACACATATATCAGCAATTAAAGTCAGTAACAAGCAGTACCACAGGAAATATTATGTAATCTAAATTGATTTTGACCAACATATTGACAAGTTAGATTACATAATATTTAATGTGGTACTGCTTGTTATTAAAAAATACGAGGGCAAAACTTTTGTCCTTAAGTATATTTCAAGCATGGGTGGACACCTGTGTAGAAACATCGACCGGCAAGCCAGATGGATAGCCTCCTCCAATGCCAGATGGATAGCCTCCTCCAATGCCAGATGGATAGCCTCCTCCAATGCCAGATGGATAGCCTCCTCCAATGCCAGATGGATAGCCTCCTCCAATGCCAGATGGATAGCCTCCTCCAATGCCAGATGGATAGCCTCCTCCAATGCCAGATGGATAGCCTCCTCCAATGCCAGATGGATAGTCTCCTCCAATGCCAGATGGATAGCCTCCTCCAATGCCAGATGGATAGCCTCCTCCAATGCCAGATGGATAGCCTCCTCCAATGCCAGATGGATAGCCTCCTCCAATGCCAGATGGATAGCCTCCTCCAATGAAATTTGATTTCTCTGGCGAGATCCAATCATACAACAGTGATTTGAAGTCAACAACCTATAACACTCGGCCAAGGAGGCCGCTCTATAAATGCTTTTAATGATTGTACTTGATATAGAATACTTAGTAACTATTAGTTAGGCTTCTGTAAATTACATTATGTATGTATACGGGTCAGGTTAAATGCCATCTTCAGCAATAGGCCAATCTGTCCCACCTGTGTGTGTTTTACGTTTATTTATCGTCGCTACCGGTTGCCCATATGAGCGACTCCTCCTGAAGAGATTAGTCATTTTAGATTTTTGGAGGATAGTCCCATCTGAAAGGCTGTTCATTTTATTAGGGTCAGACGGGGGATCGAACCTGCGATCCCTGGATTACCAGTCCAACGTGTAACCACTGGACTACAGATCCATAAAAAATGTAAAGTAAAGATCAAACAAATCATTAAACACTGTAAATTATGTCAAATCATTTATTTAAAAAATGCACTGATGCACACCAATAAATTTGATTTGCTAAAATGTTCTTGACAAGTTTAGTTTACAGACAGAGCTATGAAAGTCTATGCTTTTGTTACACCCTTTAAATTATTTCAACATAAGGTCATCAATTATTGAGTTGGAACAAATTTATTAAAAAAAATTTGATTGTTTTTGATTGCTTATAAGACGGGAAGCCACTTTGAGGCAATAATCAAGTGATCAAACTCACATCTTATAGGCGAGTAAGTAGACGCTGTAGCCCCAGTGTATGTGCTATTAGATTGCCTTGGAAGATATTTGTTTATGTGGCTATGGCTTCTAACATTTTGACTCAAAATAAATAGTTTGAAATAAATAAACTAAACAACTTTATTAAAATGTATCCTTTAATTATTGAATCTCTAGTCAGGCGGGGATTTATTATAATATGATAAATTATTTTTAAAAATATAACGCATATGGACCATAAGAATTGAACAGTTTATGTCAATATTTTACTTTGGGTCAATATCTGTTGAACTCTCCTACTATTGTGTTTCAGATAAGTATCCCAATAATGAGCACAGTTCTAAGTCCCCTAAAACCCCTGATGAACTTACTGAACTCCACATTGATGAGCCTTTTGATTTTAGAATAATTGAACAGGGACCACATCCTGAGATTGACATAGCTAAATATGACAAGAGTGGTAGCACACGCACAAACAAACGAAATACTGTCAATACACCAAATTCTAAATCTGATTATACTGCACACAATTCAAAGGAGTCTGATAGGACGATAAACAGATCAGATAGTTCTGAGTTAAATACTGAAAATCAACTGGAGAAATCCACATTCCCACAAGATCAGTTGGGAGGAAAAGAAATAGAATCAGATGATTCAAGTATTGAAGCCGATGAAATTCAGTCTGGACGAGAAGAAATAACGCCGAAAAAATCCACTGTTAAATCTAATAGGTACAAAACCCAAAAAGCGAATGAAAGTAGGTCTGGAAAACAATCCAAACTAAGTGATTCAGATATTGAATCTTATAGGCATAAAAACAAAATGGCGTATGAAAGTAGATCTGGAAAGGAATCAAAGCCAAGAGATTCAAATATTGAATCTGATAGACATAAAAACAATATGGCGTATGAAAGTAGGTCTGGAAATGAATCAAAACCAAGAGATTCAAATATTGAATCTGATAGACATAAAAACAAAACGGCGTATGAAAGTAGGTCTGGAAAGGAATCAAAACCGAGAGATTCAAATATTGAATCTAATAATCTTAAAAGCAAAATTGGTGGCATCAAAGCTCAGAAGAAACCGGTCTACACACCAATGGGAGGGGAACCAACTGGACCAATTGCACAAACAGAACATTTGGAGAAAGAGTATGGAGCCCTTTTTTCTGAAAATCCTAAAGGTGTGAAACAATACTGTAAAGTGGGTATCTTCAAATTCACTAATTGCATACATTTTAGCATTTTCACAGCTTAGATTAATTTACATTTGAAATTATTTACCTATAGTTTGTGTAGATTTCAGTATCATATTAATTAAGATTAAAGCATCAGTAAATATTACCTACTATATTAACCATTCAGAATGATTTCAATTTCAAAAGATAAAATAAAAAATAAATGTTTTTTCATCTTAACATTGTAAACATTGGTACAATTGTTAAGTGTGAAGGGTCATGTCATACTAACTCAGCTGGCATTTTCTGATTGCAGTTGATGTAGAATGGCATGAACCCCACATATATGATAACTGTTGGATTACGGCGATGCTTTCTTCCCTAAATGGTTTCTCACCAAGCTGTAGAGATGATGGTACCTATTCTCCAAAGCAGTGTTTTCTTCAAAGGTAACATGGCCTGTCAGAAATCCTCCGTATTAGTTTTTACCATATACAACAAAGCAATGTTTTCTACAAAGGTAACATGGCCTGTCAGAAATCCTCCGTATTAGTTTTTACCATATACAACAAAGCAATGTTTTCTACAAAGGTAACATGGCCTGTCAGAAATCCTCCGTATTAGTTTTTACCATATACAACAAAGCATGTTTTCTACAAAGGTAACATGGCCTGTCAGAAATCCCCGTATTAGTTTACCATATACAACAAAGCAGTGTTTTCTCAAAGGTAACATGCCTGTCAGAAATCTCCGTATTAGTTTTTACCATATACAACAAAGCAGTGTTTTCTACAAAGGTAACATGGCCTGTCAGAAATCCTCGTATTAGTTTTTACTCATACAAAGCAGTGTTTTCTACAAAGGTAACATGGCCTGTCAGAAATCCTCCGTATTAGTTTTTACCATATACAACAAAGCAGTGTTTTCTACAAAGGTAACATGGCCTGTCAGAAATCCTCCGTATTAGTTTTTACCATATACAACAAAGCAGTGTTTTCTACAAAGGTAACATGGCCTGTCAGAAATCCTCCGTATTAGTTTTCACCATATTCTCCAAAGCAGTGTTTTCTACAAAGGTAACATGGCCTGTCAGAAATCCTCCGTATTAGTTTTCACCATATTCTCCAAAGCAGTGTTTTCTACAAAGGTAACATGGCCTGTCAGAAATCCTCCGTATTAGTTTTCACCATATTCTCCAAAGCAGTGTTTTCTACAAAGGTAACATGGCCTGTCAGAAATCCTCCGTATTAGTTTTCACCATATTCTCCAAAGCAGTGTTTTCTACAAAGGTAACATGGCCTGTCAGAAATCCTCCGTATTAGTTTTCACCATATTCTCCAAAGCAGTGTTTTCTACAAAGGTAACATGGCCTGTCAGAAATCCTCCGTATTAGTTTTTACCATATTCTACAAAGCAGTGTTTTCTACAAAGGTAACATGGCCTGTCAGAAATCCTCCGTATTAGTTTTTACCATATTCTCCAAAGCAGTGTTTTCTACAAAGGTAACATGGCCTGTCAGAAATCCTCCGTATTAGTTTTTACCATATACAACAAAGCAGTGTTTTCTACAAAGGTAACATGGCCTGTCAGAAATCCTCCGTATTAGTTTTTACCATATACAACAAAGCAGTGTTTTCTACAAAGGTAACATGGCCTGTCAGAAATCCTCCGTATTAGTTTTTACCATATACTCCAAAGCAGTGTTTTCTACAAAGGTAACATGGCCTGTCAGAAATCCTCCGTATTAGTTTTTACCATATACAACAAAGCAGTGTTTTCTACAAAGGTAACATGGCCTGTCAGAAATCCTCCGTATTAGTTTTTACCATATACAACAAAGCAGTGTTTTCTACAAAGGTAACATGGCCTGTCAGAAATCCTCCGTATTAGTTTTTACCATATACAACAAAGCAGTGTTTTCTACAAAGGTAACATGGCCTGTCAGAAATCCTCCGTATTAGTTTTTACCATATTCTACAAAGCAGTGTTTTCTACAAAGGTAACATGGCCTGTCAGAAATCCTCCGTATTAGTTTTTACCATATTCTCCAAAGCAGTGTTTTCTACAAAGGTAACATGGCCTGTCAGAAATCCTCCGTATTAGTTTTTACCATATACAACAAAGCAGTGTTTTCTACAAAGGTAACATGGCCTGTCAGAAATCCTCCGTATTATTTTTACCATATACAACAAAGCAGTGTTTTCTACAAAGGTAACATGGCCTGTCAGAAATCCTCCGTATTAGTTTTTACCATATACAACAAAGCAGTGTTTTCTACAAAGGTAACATGGCCTGTCAGAAATCCTCCGTATTAGTTTTTACCATATACAACAAAGCAGTGTTTTCTACAAAGGTAACATGGCCTGTCAGAAATCCTCCGTATTAGTTTTTACCATATACAACAAAGCAGTGTTTTCTACAAAGGTAACATGGCCTGTCAGAAATCCTCCGTATTAGTTTTTACCATATACAACAAGCAGTGTTTTCTACAAAGGTAACATGGCCTGTCAGAAATCCTCCGTATTAGTTTTTACCATATACAACAAAGCAATGTTTTCTACAAAGGTAACATGGCCTGTCAGAAATCCTCCGTATTAGTTTTTACCATATACAACAAAGCAATGTTTTCTACAAAGGTAACATGGCCTGTCAGAAATCCTCCGTATTAGTTTTTACCATATACAACAAAGCAGTGTTTTCTACAAAGGTAACATGGCCTGTCAGAAATCCTCCGTATTAGTTTTTACCATATACAACAAAGCAATGTTTTCTACAAAGGTAACATGGCCTGTCAGAAATCCTCCGTATTAGTTTTTACCATATACAACAAAGCAATGTTTTCTACAAAGGTAACATGGCCTGTCAGAAATCCTCCGTATTAGTTTTTACCATATACACAAAGCAATGTTTTCTACAAAGGTAACATGGCCTGTCAGAAATCCTCCGTATTAGTTTTCACCATATTCTCCAAACAGTGTTTTCTACAAAGTAACATGGCCTGTCAGAATCCTCCGTATTAGTTTTTACCATATCCAAAGCAATGTTTTCTACAAAGGTAACATGGCCTGTCAGAAATCCTCCGTATTAGTTTTCACCATATTCTCCAAAGCAGTGTTTTCTACAAAGGTAACATGGCCTGTCAGAAATCCTCCGTATTAGTTTTCACCATATACAACAAATTGTCTGTATTGTGAAGAGAAGATAGAATTGAAAAACATCACTTATTTCAATACATAGTTCCCACGGCCTGTGAAAATAGTCAAAAACACTGATAAGATTTTATCTTGGCAGCCATTTTGAATGGCAAGTTTAATTAATGGCAATTTCATGATTTTACTACTAATTCTTTAATTACAATAACTTTATTAATTTTGGTTTTTTAATATAAAATTTGGTATGATTTTGAAGGTATCGAAATGCACTTTTTAA
The DNA here is from genome assembly GCA_014843695.1 of Archivesica marissinica. Classification (NCBI taxonomy): domain Eukaryota; kingdom Metazoa; phylum Mollusca; class Bivalvia; order Venerida; family Vesicomyidae; genus Archivesica; species Archivesica marissinica. The sequence goes on from CM026402.1 coordinate 58,275,665, forward strand.
ATATTAATTTATGTTTTGACATTGATGGATTATAAATTATAAGAACTTAACTTGCACATATTTTTGAAAGTCTATTTTCACAGTTGAAATATTAATATACAGGTAAATTATTATTTATTCGTTATTGATACGAAATTTGTGAAATGATACAAAAAATATGCCCACTGTGAGCTTTCCAACAATGTATGAACCATGGTAAATAAATAAAGTCCTCACTCTCATGAAGTCCCAGTAATACATCATGAAGTCCCAGTAATACATCATGAAGTCCCAGTAATACATCATGAAGTCTCAGTAATACATCATGAAGTCCCAGTAATACATCATGAAGTCCCAGTAATACATCATGCACTCTCAGTAATACATCATGAAGTCCCAGTAATACCTCATGAAGTCCCAGTAATACATCATGAAGTCCCAGTAATACATCATGAAGTATCAGTAATACATCATGAAGTCTCAGTAATACATCATGAAGTCCCAGTAATACATCATGAAGTCCCAGTAATACATCATGAAGTCTCAGTAATACATCATGAAGTCCCAGTAATACATCATGAAGTCCCAGTAATACATCATGAAGTCCCAGTAATACATCATGAAGTCCCAGTAATACATCATGAAGTCTTAGTAATACATCATGAAGTCTCAGTAATACATCATGAAGTCCCAGTAATACATCATGAAGTCCCAGTAATACATCATGAAGTCTCAGTAATACATCATGAAGTCTCAGTAATACATCATGAAGTCTCAGTAATACATCATGAAGTCCCAGTAATACATCATGAAGTCCCAGTAATACATCATGAAGTCTCAGTAATACATCATGAACTCTCAGTAATACATCATGAAGTCCCAGTAATACATCATGAAGTACCAGTAATACCTCATGAAGTCCTAGTAATACATCATGAAGTCTCAGTAATACCTCATGAACTCTCAGTAATACATCATGAACTCTCAGTAATACATCATGAAGTCCCAGTAATACCTGATGAAGTCTCAGTAATACCTCATGAACTCTCAGTAATACCTGATGAAGTCCCAGTAATACATAATGAAGTCTCAGTAATACATCATGAAGTCTCAGTAATACATCATGAAGTCTCAGTAATACATCATGCACTCTCAGTAATACATCATGAAGTCCCAGTAATACCTCATGAAGTCCCAGTAATACATCATGAAGTCTCAGTAATACATCATGAAGTCTCAGTAATACATCATGCACTCTCAGTAATATATCATGAAGTCTCAGTAATACATCATGAAGTCTCAGTAATACATCATGAAGTCTCAGTAATACATTATGAAGTCTCAGTAATACATCATGCACTCTCAGTAATATATCATGCACTCTCAGTAATACATCATGAAGTCTCAGTAATACATCATGAAGTCTCAGTAATACATTATGAAGTCTCAGTAATACATCATGAAGTCCCAGTAATACATCATGAAGTCCCAGTAATACATCATGAAGTCTCAGTAATACATCATGAAGTCTCAGTAATACATCATGAACTCTCAGTAATACATCATGAAGTCCCAGTAATACATCATGAAGTCTCAGTAATACATCATGAAGTCCCAGTAATACATCATGAAGTCTCAGTAATACATCATGAAGTCTCAGTAATACATTATGAAGTCTCAGTAATACATCATGAACTCTCAGTAATACATCATGAAGTCTCAGTAATACATCATGAAGTCTCAGTAATACATCATGAAGTCCCAGTAATACATCATGCACTCTCAGTAATACATCATGCACTCTCAGTAATACATCATGCACTCTCAGTAATACATCATGAAGTCTCAGTAATACATCATGCACTCTCAGTAATACATCATGCACTCTCAGTAATACATCATGCACTCTCAGTAATACCTCATGCACTCTCAGTAATACATCATGCACTCTCAGTAATACATCATGCACTCTCAGTAATACATCATGCACTCCCAGTAATACATCATGAAGTCTCAGTAATACATCATGAAGTCCCAGTAATACATCATGAACTCTCAGTAATACATCATGAACTCTCAGTAATACATCATGAAGTCCCAGTAATACATCATGCACTCCCAGTAATACATCATGAAGTCCCAGTAATACATCATGAAGTCCCAGTAATACATCATGAACTCTCAGTAATACATCATGAAGTCCCAGTAATACCTATGGAGGTGGGGTAGATATGCTGACTGCTTTTCCACTGATTGATAGCTAAATGGCCATCGTATGCATGGAGATGTTGTACAATAGTAGTCTACATCTCTATGTGAGTAAGAGTTAGTCAACTTGTCGCACATACCACAAGATGAAAATATGTCGTTTATTTCACATATGGCCAGTAAAATGGTGCACTCAGACATATTGAACAAACTGAAGTTGACATATCGTGTATAACACAATGTTTCAAAAACAAATCTGCTTTCCTATATTCGAGTTTTGTCTTGTTTAGTGACATACATATACAGATGTTTTGGAAAGAACTGTGCCAACATTAATGACATTCTATAATCTGTAATATTGGTCGCTTATGACGTCAGTATTTTTTGCTATTTATTTAAGAAATGCACATATAAGATAAGACATTCCTGTTGATTCACATAATCATTCTGATTTAGAGTCCACAACTTAGTTTATATCATGATTTGACCAAATATCATGTGATGGGGTTGGAAACATTGTTCCTATGGCAACAGTTTCTTCCCATTTCTGAAAAATGTCTTGAGTGTTCATTTTCGCATGGCGCAGACAATATCACAATGCTATAGAAAATCTACACACCATGTGGGTGTAAAATCTAAACAAATTCTCATGCGGAAAAATACTTGCAAAATCAATTGAACTGTCTCTAAGCAATTCTCAAATTATTCTGAAAACATTTCATAGCACCCCAGCCAACTTTTATCATATAGTATGCAGATTTACACGGAATTTGACTTGAGAGTCTTCGTTTATACAAATATATTTTAGCTGAATTGCGAAACAAGTTCTTACAACTATCACTATTGAGACCTGAATCCTGATGGAATCCATCGCCATGAGGGAGAGAGAAAAGGCAATGTGGAATTTAAACCCTTGCCTATGGGCACAATCGTAACGGCTACAGCTCGAACTCAGGCCCTTTTGCACCTGAAACGAACACACTACCACTGCTTCCACAGTCTTAATTAAACTCTTCAACAGAGACATCTTGAACTGTGAATGCTTCCACTGCGCTACCACAACTTCCACAGTCTTAATTAAACTCTTCAACAGAGACATCTTGAACTGTGAATGCTTCCACTGCGCTACCACAACTTCCACAGTCTTAATTAAACTCTTCAACAGAGACATCTTGAACTGTGAATGCTTCCATGGTGCTACCACAACTTCCACAGTCTTAATTAAACTCTTCAACACGGATATCTTCAACTGTGAATGCTTCCACTGCGCTACCACAACTTCCACAGTCTTAATTAATCTCTTCAACAGAGACATCTTGAACTGTGAATGCTTCCACTGCGCTACCACAACTTCCACAGTCTTAATAAAACTCTTCAACACTGATATCTTCAACTGTGAATGCTTCCACTGCGCTACCACAACTTCCACAGTCTTAATTAAACTCTTCAACTGAGACATCTTGAACTGTGAATGCTACAATGGCGCTACCACAACTTCCACAGTCTTAATTAAACTCTTCAACACGGATATCTTCAACTGTGAATGCTTCCACTGCGCTACCACAACTTCCACAGTCTTAATTAAACTCTTCAACTGAGACATCTTGAACTGTGAATGCTTCCACTGCACTACCACAACTTCCACAGTCTTAATTAAACTCTTCAACAGAGACATCTTGAACTGTGAATGCTACAATGGCGCTACCACAACTTCCACAGTCTTAATTAAACTCTTCAACACGGATATCTTCAACTGTGAATGCTTCCACTGCGCTACCACAACTTCCACAGTCTTAATTAAACTCTTCAACTGAGACATCTTGAACTGTGAATGCTTCCACTGCACTACCACAACTTCCACAGTCTTAATTAAACTCTTCAACAGAGACATCTTGAACTGTGAATGCTACAATGGCGCTACCACAACTTCCACAGTCTTAATTAAACTCTTCAACACGGATATCTTCAACTGTGAATGCTTCCACTGCGCTACCACAACTTCCACAGTCTTAATTAAACTCTTCAACAGAGACATCTTGAACTGTGAATGCTACCATTGCGCTACCACAACTTCCACAGTCTTAATTAAACTCTTCAACAGAGACAAGTTGAACTGTGAATGCTACCATTGCGCTACCACAACTTCCACAGTCTTAATTAAACTCTTCAACAGAGACATCTTGAACTGTGAATGCTTCCATGGCGCTACCACAACTTCCACAGTCTTAATAAAACTCTTCAACAGAGACATCTTGAACTGTGAATGCTACCATTGCGCTACCACAACTTCCACAGTCTTAATAAAACTCTTCAACAGAGACATCTTGAACTGTGAATGCTACCATTGCGCTACCACAACTTCCACAGTCTTAATTAAACTCTTCAACAGAGACATCTTGAACTGTGAATGCTTCCATGGTGCTACCACAACTTCCACAGTCTTAATTAAACTCTTCAACAGAGACATCTTGAACTGTGAATGCTACCATTGCGCTTGCAGCTTATCAAGCCTGAATACACAACATGATATCCTAACCCCACATACATAAATAAATTCTTCTTCAAAATAATATTTCTCTTGACCAAAGAAAATGGAGTGCACAAATCTGAAGATTAAGTTATTGGTGTCATGGTTACGAATGGATTGCTTGATCATCTTCCACTGCTCTTGCATACTTTCAATCCCCCCATCTGATCCTAATAAAAACTTAAACCAAGGTCTTGTGTCGGTGCTTTACACAGTGCACATAAAAGAACCAGAGGAAACTCTGGAATGGGTCTCTATCTGTATCATTGTACCAAAAATCTAAGATGACTAATCTCTTCAGGAGGCGTAGCTCATATTGGCAACCGGTAGCGACGATAAATAAACGTAAAACACACACATATTAGTACTTTAATTGGTTGGTGACCCAGCTTTTCTTGTAAACTTGTGATTACTGATTACTGAATTAGCATACAGTGACAGGTTCTATTCTGCTGTCACTATTCAGCAATAATGACTAAATGTCCGCCCATGTCTCCATTGCGGTATTCTGGTCTAATCAACCCTTTGCATGCTAGTGGCAGATATAAATCACTTTTGCATCACTTTTGCAAAAAGCATAGAGCCAGATCAGACTGCGCTGAATGTTAAGTTAAGTCACCAAAGTTTTGTCTATGAAGTTGCTTAAAAGTTCAATTTCTATGCAATGTCTTCGTTCACTTTGCAGTGTGTTTGTCTTCTTGTGTACTTTATTTTGGAATTTAGGCACACTTTATTTTGGAATTTAGGGACACTTTATTTTGAAATCTAGGGGCAATTTATTTTGGAATATTATTTTGATTGACCTCATGTATATCAGTCAGCTTATATAAGACTAAAGCCATGTCCGGGTTTAGTGCAAACCTATTCTGGGTGCATATAAATCAAATAGACAGATTTTTTTATTCAGAGTCCACGCATAGAAAAATCCATATGCTGAAGATGGTATTAGAAATTAACCCATTCAACACCAAGTACTGACATGGAATGGTGCATGATATTTTTAGACCAATAAATTAATAGGAAAATTATATTTGGACCAGTTCATTTATCAAAATGGGTAATTTTGTCTAAAAATAGTAATATTACTGGCAAAAAGTGCAGATCCTGATGAGACAGCTTGTCACGAGCCGGCAATCTGGATCTACACTTTTTGTAAGCATATTTTGAGGTCTGTGGTGTTGAAAGGGTTAGCGAACCCTGACCATGAAAACATTTGGGTTAACGAACCGTGACCCTGAAAACAGTTTGCTAAGTAATTGTTCCCATTTCAGCCAACATTTCTGACTTGTTTGATTTGGAGAATACCTGGGTATAATCTGTAGTGACGGAGACAAATGTAAGTTTCCATTAGTTTCATACGCCAGGTCGTATCGCCTGTATCTGTGTACCAGTAGCAGTCTTCATGAAACTTTGCCAGAGTTTGTCTGACACCAGTCAGACAAATGATTAAAATGCACTTAAACTTTCAATATATTTTGTCTGACCGAAGGATTTTTTGTCTGACATGTCAGGCAGTCCTACGGATTTCGGGAAGACTGCAGTAGATATAACGCTTGTTCTAATCAGAAAGTGTTTTCCTTATACAAGCTGTACAATACGAATATAATGCTGATAAGAGCACCGCTATAGGGTGCTAATACTTCCATGTCAAGTGTTTAACCGTAGCAATTATGTGTGTTTGGTTTCGCATTTATTTACTAATATCGTTGCTACCGATTCCCCATTTGAGCGACGCGTCCTGAAGAGATTAATCCGCCTCCGTGGTTACAGTCGCTGACTTGTATACCACTGTAACCTATCATCACTGATGGTCACAGGTTCGAGCCCCGCTCAGGCCGTGTCTCATTTATATGAAAAAGTTGGAAGTTTCTTACGGAGGTTGGTGCACCCAATTACTGGTTAACCGCTGGAGCCTGCCCAGGAAAGGTGTTGCTAAGTAAACTGCCCGCCGGCAATATAGCCCGAAATGGTGCTGATGCAGGCGTAAAACCCGAAATATAACATAACATAGCATAACCTGAAGAGATTAGTCATTTTAGATTTTGGAGGATAGTGCAATGATACAGACAGAGACCCATTCCAGAATCTCCTCTGGTTCTTTTACGCGAAAAAGCTTTCAGGATTTAGTTTAATAATATTTTATTGCTCGATTCATTTTACATATATACTTTCATTTTTGTTAAATTAGAGATAGTTGTATCTGTTAAAAAATTTGTACAGCCTAATTTTTAACAGATGTGATATAAAAATAATATATTACTATTTCATGAATCTTATACCAGCACTAAGTACCCGCTTATACCAGCACAAAGTACTCGCTTATACCAGCACGAAGTACCCGCTTATACCAGCACGAAGTACTCACTTATACCAGCACAAAGTACTCGCTTATACCAGCACAAAGTACTCGCTTATACCAGCACGAAGTACTCACTTATACCAGCACGAAGTACTCACTTATACCAGCACTAAGTACTCGTTTATACCAGCACGAAGTACTCGCTTAAACCAGCATGAAGTACTGGCTTATACCAGCACGAAGTACTCGCTTATACCAGCATGAAGTACTTGCTTATACCAGCACGAAGTACTCGCTTATTCCAGCACGAAGTACTCGCTTATACCAGCACGAAGTACCCGCTTATACCAGCATGAAGTACTCACTTATACCAGCACGAAGTACTTGCTTATACCAGCATGAAGTACTCGCTTATACCAGCATGAAGTACTCACTTATACCAGCACGAAGTACTCACTTATACCAGCACGAAGTACTCACTTATACCAGCACGAAGTACCCACTTATACCAGCACGAAGTACCCGCTTATACCAGCACGAAGTACCCGCTTATACCAGCACAAAGTACTCACTTATACCAGCATGAAGTACTCACTTATACCAGCACGAAGTACTCGTTTATATCAGCACGAAGTACCCACTTATACCAGCACGAAGTACTCACTTATACCAGCATGAAGTACTCACTTATACCAGCATGAAGTACTCACTTATACCAGCATGAAGTACTCACTTATACCAGCACGAAGTACTCGTTTATACCAGCACGAAGTACCCACTTATACCAGCACGAAGTACTCACTTATACCAGCACGAAGTACTTGCTTATACCAGCACGAAGTACTCGCTTATACCAGCACGAAGTACTCACTTATACCAGCATGAAGTACTCACTTATACCAGCACGAAGTACCCACTTATACCAGCACGAAGTACTCTCTTATACCAGCACGAAGTACTCGCTTATACCAGCACGAAGTACTCACTTATACCAGCACGAAGTACTCGCTTATACCAGCACGAAGTACTCTCTTATACCAGCATGAAGTACTCACTTATACCAGCACGAAGTACTCACTTATACCAGCATGAAGTACTCACTTATACCAGCACGAAGTACTCTCTTATACCAGCACGAAGTACTCTCTTATACAAGCACGAAGTACTCTCTTATACCAGCACGAAGTACTCGCTTATACCAGCACGAAGTACTCGCTTATACCAGCACGAAGTACTCGCTTATACTAGCACGAAGTACTCGCTTATACCAGCACGAAGTACTCACTTATACCAGCACGAAGTACTCGCTTATACCAGCACGAAGTACTCGCTTATACCAGCATGAAGTACTCGCTTATACCAGCACGAAGAACTCGTTTATACCAGCATGAAGTACTCACTTATACCAGCACGAAGTACTCACTTATACCAGCACGAAGTACTGGCTTAGCTATTTTCTTGTCTTTGTGACGTGTTACATTTAGCTATTTTCTTGTCTTTGTGACATGTTACATTTAGCTATTTTCTTGTCTTTGTGATGTGTTACATTTAGCTATTTTCTTGTCTTTGTGACATGTTACATTTAGCTATTTTCTTGTCTTTGTGACATGTTGCATTTAGCTATTTTCTTGTCTTTGTGACATGTTACATTTAGCTATTTTCTTGTCTTTGTGACGTGTTACATTTAGCTATTTTCTTGTCTTTGTGACATGTTACATTTAGCTATTTTCTTGTCTTTGTGATGTGTTACATTTAGCTAATTTTCTTGTCTTTGTGACTTGTTACATTTAGCTATTTTCTTGTCTTTGTAACATGTTACATTTAGCTATTTTCTTGTCTTTGTGATGTGTTACATTTAGCTATTTTCTTGTCTTTGTGACGTGTTACATTTAGTTATTTTCATTTATTTCAGGTGCTGGTGTGTTGATATAGCTGGAAGTCCTGCCGAGAATAACAACAATAGATTCCATTACAAAATTGATGGCACAATCTTAAAATGTATTCGCAATTACTGAAAAACATTATTTATCTGTTTATATCATTGTAGACGAGTGTTACTAGTGATTCTCTCTGACATTACTGTAACATAGTAAAATTGTGACAATGAATGGAATATTTCAAAATACCTCCGAAAGCTGAATAAATACGGTAAAATATATCAGGGTGAATATTTAAGAAATAATAAGTATCAACGTGGTATATCGCAGAATAACCCAAGTTTGAAGTTCTTATGCGTAGAAATATATCACGAAGGCCGATTCTAACACGACTAACTTCTAATAATTTTAGACGAGAATCAAAGGAGTATTTTCTTCAAACGCCGTGCATTTGGCTTTCGAAATTTCCTCCCGCATAATATTTATATATTTATGGAAAATATCAATCTAGTGCATAAATGAACAAAAGTTGTAACTGATCAATAATTTTATTTATTTTGTCAAATAAAACTGTACAGAATAGTAACTGAAACATTACTTAACAGAAAAACAAGACGGACAAGAGATTATCTGATTCTAAAAATAGCTCACTTCCGCGAATTCCCACGGTAGTATTTACAAACATCACGTAACTTTCATTCATAAAACTTTACACGCATTGTATAAATGGAATAGCCAAAACACGGTGCGCACGCAGCATAGTTAAAGGTAGGTATATCGCAGAATAACCCGAGGTAGATTTTACTCTACAAGTATGTATGTTATTAGCTGGGTCGTGTTAGAATTTATAATACAGTAAGATTCAGAGGTAGATTTTCATCTGTTTGTGAAACCAATGATCAGTAATGCATGTTCGATCTTTATAAAGTGTTCTATGTATTTTAACATAGAGGCAGCATAAACGATCGACAACCAGCTCAGGGTCTATAGCCTCCATACAGGCAATGTATTCTATTTATTATGCCAACTTTATCTACATTAAATGTTATAATTTATACAGTTAATAATAAACATGTATCAAATCTTGGAGATTATATTTATTCCATCTTCTCTTGTTCTTCTGCAGTTGAGTGCGTTTTAAACCAGAACATACAGAACATATCTAAACCATTCTACAGAACATATCTAAACCATTCTACAGAACATATCTAAACCATCCTACAGAACATATCTAAACCATTCTACAGAACATATCTAAACCATTCTACAGAACATATCTAAACCATTCTACAGAACATATCTAAACCATCCTACAGAACATATCTAAACCATTCTACAGAACATATCTAAACCATTCTACAGAACATATCTAAACCATTCTACAGAACATATCTAAACCATCCTACAGAACATATCTAAACCATTCTACAGAACATATCTAAACCATTCTACAGAACATATCTAAACCATTCTACAGAACATATCTAAACCATCCTACAGAACATATCTAAACCATCCTACAGAACATATCTAAACCATTCTACAGAACATATCTAAACCATTCTACAGAATATATCTAAACCATTCTGCAGAACATATCTAAACCATTCTACAGAACATATCTAAACCATTCTACAGAACATATCTAAACCATTCTACAGAACATATCTAAACCATTCTACAGAACATATATAAACCATTCTACAGAACATATCTAACCATTCTACAGAACATATCTAAACCATTCTACAGAACATATCTAAACCATTCTACAGAACATATCTAAACCATTCTACAGAACATATCTAAACCATTCTACAGAACATATCTAAACCATTCTACAGAACATATCTAAACCATTCTACAGAACATATCTAAACAATCCAATAGAACATATCTAAAACCAGACTGAACATTTTTGTTTCACAACTCGTTATCCCCTGTCCAGAGAGGAAAATACAATATCAGTGTAGGTAAACCACGTACCGATTAACCACTGGAGCCTGCCCAGGAAAGGTGTTGTTAGGTAAACTGCTCGCAGAGTCGAAGCCATGGATTGAATATGTCAAGTTGATTAGCTATGCGTTACTGCATAGGCCTAAGGGATTATAGTACTGCAGCAATCCTGAGCTAACACAGGGGTGACCGACACCCACATTACCACATAGGTTTGAATATACCAAGTTGTTCGTTAGGGTCTCCAGTATATGGAACTGCATGTTGCAGTTGCCAAAGCCGTGGTACAACAATTTTATCGCACGTTTTCTACACCCACCTATTTCAATTTTTGGTTAAAGTTCGAAATCACCCTATAGAATGTAAATTGGTATTAATGTTAGGTTGTATTCAGTAATTAATGAAAGTTTCATATTAAATCAATTCTGTATACAGTCAAACCTGTGTTAGTGGTCACCTCCATTAAGCAGCCAACCTGTATTGAGCAGCCAGATTCCCATTCAGTTGTTTTATTATATATTTGACCTATTTAGCAGCCACCTGTACTAAGCAGCTGGCTGCTTAAGACAGGTTAGACTGTATGTACAGAACACTATTTTGCCTCACTGAACAGTCCACTGAAGTTTGTTAACCTCCATCATTAGGAACTGGGATTATTGTCTTTGGCTCTGCCTGTCTGTGAGGCCAGGATAACTCAAATAGTTGTTGATATATTTTGATGAAACTTTGCATATATATAGGTCCATAAAGAAAGTGATTCAATTTTGGGAGAAATTCGTTAAGGCCTGTGGTCAGCAAATTGTCCACACCAATGGATTTATAAATATGGTAAAATATACAGTCAAACCTGTCTTAAGCAGCCAGCCAAGGGAATCACAGAAAGTGGCTGATTAGCACAGGTGGCTGCCTAATAGAGGTTAAATGTAGAATAAACTAACATATTGGGAATCTGAAAACTGGCTGCTTAATGCAGTTTGACTGCTTAATAGAGGTGACCACTAACACAGGTTTGACTGTACATACCTGTAGTCAAGTAAGCTGGGCAAATAGTTCCCATGGAACACTTAGAAGAAATCTCATATGACCTTACAAATAAACCCTACCCCATGACCTTGACCTTTCATGGTCATGTGAATATCTCGATAAATGTGCAAGACAGGCTCATTCTTCCAATGGGATCGGTATAGGAAATGTGACCTTTCATGGAGCTATATCATTTAACCTTGAAGTGTGAAGGTCATGTGAATATATACCATGATGTGAATATATACCGTAGTTGTATACCTCAGCAAAATCAAGCATTTATTCTTATGTCAAATACCAGCGTGGGGTTTGCATCTCTCCGGGTGCCATTCCTCTATATTTGTTCTGTTTTAATAGCCATTGTAAATGTCTTGGTAGACAGCCTATCTCTGTCATCCCTTCACATCACCCCCCCCCCCACCCCCTCAATTTTATTAACAATAGAAAACATATCACCCAATAATGTGAACATCGAGAAAATTAATGTACAATAAGTTATGGTTTGCCAGCAGACATATTTGAAATGACGATGTGACCTTTAACGTTATTATGTGTGTTTTACGTTTATGTATCGTCGCTACCGGTTGCCCATATGAGCGACGCCTCCTGAAGAGATTAGTTATTTTAGATTTTGGAGGATAGTGCATGATACACAGACAGAGACCCATTCCAGAATCTCCTCTGGTTCTTTTACGTGCACGGTGTAAAGCACCGACACGAGACCTCGGTTTAACGTCCCATCTGAAAGACTGTTAATTTTATTAGGGTCAGACGGGGGATCGAACCTGCGATCCCTGGATTACCAAACGTTATTATTGTTGTATAGTTTGGTTTTATGGCATATCAACACTGTTCACGTTATAATGGTGATGCAGTCATTGAACATTTTGGTTTCACATTTCATTTACATTGGAATATATAGATGATATTCATTTGTTTTAGTGTATGATCATATATAAGGAATGAATCGCGAGTTAATAGTTTCCATCTGAGTATGAACTACATTCGGTGTGTTATAAAGTTACCATGTCATCAAAATTGCCCCAGCGGTGAATATGGACTCTGACCAACCCATCTATACTACTGATAACAGCAGTGCTAAAACTCTAGTACTGGGAGAAGAGAAAGAAAAGTCATAAGCCAAATGATCATGTGTTGTTTTATCTTACATATTTCAAAATCCTATCTTACACTAATAAACACATATACATATATTTTCTTTTATGATTTCCAATGATTTTGGCTAATATAATATTTGTTATGATATTTAATTCATTTTAACTTCCCTGTCGGGAGCCTCATTGCACTACAATACACAACCACTTATGTTAGTGTGAATGTGTGTAATAAGAAATAGTTCCGGTATAATTTTCAAGTTAGTTTCTGTTTGCTGATAAAATTAAAAACTACAGACAAAACAAATTCATTAGAATATATTACTTTATAATTAACTGCTCACAATTATCAGAAAATAGCTAAAATACAAAAGTACATCCAACCGCGGAGGAATACAAAACTTCAAAACTCTATCATTCATTGGAAAGCATAAAAGAAAATGGATTGAATCATAGTTTCATCATTAGGCCTAAACAAGAATGTTTTGTATTGTTTCGGTTTGTCCGACCCTACCTACCTCACATGTGTCCATCCTAGTGATTGGACAAACAAATACATGTTTGTTTATTTAAAATATTTTAACTACGGTACAAACGCTTAAATGCTACATACCTCAACATGGAGGTATGCAAAGTTCACCAGCTATTATATTTCAAATATATTTAATTTAAATATATTTTATTTTTTTCAATTAAATACAGCAATAAATAACATAATAAAAGGTAAAGAATAAGAATGAAAGACATGGTCTTATTCTCCTTGAATAAATATTCAAAAGTGATTTAATGTGCATTCACACAATTGTGGCAATTTGTATAACACAACAATTCCCAACAGATGGTATATACCCAATATATCCTACCACAACAATTCCCAACAGATGGTATGTACCCAAAATATCCTACCTCAACAACTCCCAACATAATTATGGTATGTACCCAATATATCCTATCCCAATATTATGGTATATACCCAAAATATCATATCCCAACATATGGTATGTACCTTCCACGCCTACGTTACATGTCAAACATGGGAAATCCTGCCATGCCTACGTTACATGTCAAACATGGGAAATCCTGCCATGCCTGCCACGCCTACGTTACATGTCAAAAATGGGAAATCCTGCCACGCCTACGTTACATGTCAAACATGCGAAATCCTGCCACGCCTACGTTACATGTCAAACATGGGAAATCCTGCCATGCCTACGTTACATGTCAAACATGGGAAATCCTGCCACGCCTACGTTACATGTCAAACATGGGAAATCCTGCCACGCCTACGTTACATGTCAAACATGGAAATCCTGCCACGCCTACGTTACATGTCAAACATGGGAAATCCTGCCACGCCTACGTTACATGTCAAACATGGGAAATCCTGCCATGCCTACGTTACATGTCAAACATGGGAAATCCTGCCACGCCTACGTTACATGTCAAACATGGGAAATCCTGCCACGCCTACGTTACATGTCAAACATGGGAAATCCTGCCATGCCTACATTACATGTCAAACATGGGAAATCCTGCCACGCCTACGTTACATGTCAAAAATGGGAATCCTGCCACACCTACGTTACATGTCAAACATGGGAAATCCTGCCACGCCTACGTTACATGTCAAACATGGGAAATCCTGCCACACCTACGTTACATGTCAAAAATGGGAAATCCTGCCACGCCTACGTTACATGTCAAACATGGGAAATCCTGCCACGCCTACGTTACATGTCAAAAATGGGAAATCCTGCCACGCCTACGTTACATGTCAAAAATGGGAAATCCTGCCACGCCTACGTTACATGTCAAAATGGGAAATCCTGCCACGCCTACGTTACATGTCAAAAATGGGAAATCCTGCCACGCCTATGTTACATGTCAAAAATGGGAAATCCTGCCACGCCTACGTTACATGTCAAACATGGGAAATCCTGCCACGCCTACGTTACATGTCAAACATGGGAAATCCTGCCACGCCTACGTTACATGTCAAAAATGGGAAATCCTGCCACGCCTACGTTACATGTCAAAAATGGGAAATCCTGCCACGCCTACGTTACATGTCAAACATGGGAAATCCTGCCACACCTAAGTTACATGTCAAAAATGGGAAGAATACCCATAATACTGCTGTAAATAATTTTGATTTATATGTAAAATGACATAACTCATTACGGACATAATTAGCCGTGCAGTTTCTAGATGAGAAATGGTTTAACTCTTTGCATGCTGGGTAAAATAAAGGCTATAAATAGTTCCAAATATGTGTAGCAGCCGACAATTCATTAATATCTATTTCTTAATTGTAGCTAAAAACTCTGAATAAATGTCATGCAAATTCCACGACATATTTGGCTGTTTTTTTCACCGCTAGCGTGCAAAGAGTTAATATCTGACAATGAATGAATAAACTAGAGTAATTGTACACTTGGACTTAGCGGTGAGCAGCTTGTATGTATGTATGTATGTACATATGTTCCATTAATGTCAAACTCCTCTCGGAGACCTAGACATGTTTTCCTGGGCAGGCTTACCGATCTAAGCGATTAACCAGTACTAAGCATTGTGTGTGAGGTGTCTTGCTCAATGACACTACATGCGTGGCCTGTCCGAGTATCGTACCCGGGACCGTTCGATTCCAAATCCGACACTCTACCACTGGGCCACAGACGCCACACGTCTAATATCATGATATGTTACGATTTGTATGCTTCTGTTCCGCTGGTCAATAGTATACAACACTTTCATTGCCATTCGGGGAACAGTCAAAACTATTGTCCCGAGACGGTGTGGAAGACCCGGACAGCATCTATGAAACGGAAATTACAATTAGCGTGCTCAAACGCGTTTTCATTGGCTCGATTTATCATGTGAATCGATCCAAGGCAAAGCAAGTCACATGACCAGTCAATAGTAGTGTGAAGAAATGAAAGTACTATTGCCTGCACGTGCGATTTACATCGTGCACTGCTTCATAGTCTGAATGTAAAAAACTGAGGAACACGGTTAAAACTAATGAATTACAATTTATATAGGAGGTTTGGTAATAATCTACATTAACACTGCACGCTAGCGGCAGATAAAATCACATTTGCAAACAGCATAGAGCCAGATCAGATGGCACAGAATGTTACGCCCGAAGCTGATCTGGATCTATGGTGTTTGCAAATGTTATTTTATTTACTCAGCAGGCAAAAGGTTAAATACAAATAGACTGCTCCACTCTCATAGAACTGTGATGAGAATAGCATATCTGGCCCAGCATGTATCTATCTACACATAAAATAAATGCAAATCAATTGTTTATAAATAATATCATTTGATAGACTAGTGAGTAGTGACGCGTAGAATTCTCCGAAAAACAGATCAGTTACTGGTCACACCTGGAATTATCGTTGATCTATAACATTTACTCACAGATATCATGGGGGAATTTTCCACAAATGTTGCATGGTGCAGGTTTGATCCCCCATCTGACCCTAATAATAATAACAGTCTTTCAGACGGAACTTAAAACCGAGGTTTTGTGTCGGGTGTTTTACACTGTGCACGTAAAAGAACTAGAGGAAGACTCTGGAATGGGTCTGTATCATTGCACTATCCTCCAAAAATCTAAAATGACTAAATCTCTTCAGGAGGCGTCGCCCAAATGGGTAACCGGTAGCGACGATAAATAAACGTATAAACACATTCAGAAGAATGTAGGTACTCTTGATTGACTCATTGTCAAATAAAATGTTATTTTTTCATATAAAATTTTTTCTTTCCTAAATATCGTCTCCATGATCTCTGAATAACTTCTGCGGACTGGCGAGCTTTGCGGATACGATGTACGCGGTTCCGCTCCATCTGAGCCTTGCTCATGAATTTTCGTTCCCGTTCTTGCTCGTTGAGCGCAGTAACCTTGCCACGATGTCCGTCATCATCATCATCAAATTGGACGACTTCGTTTTGTGAAGTATTAAATGAGGTGTTGAGCAGGAACTTTGACATGTCAATACCTTCCGCTGTAAATAGTCCAATGACAATGTTATCGTTACGAACGTCATATTTGTGAGTCAAGACTAAAAGTACAATGTAGGTGAGTATATGAACTTAAGGAAGATTAATTATTTATCAATTTAATGTACCATCCATACTCACCTATAAGATAACCCCACCTACTTATAAGGCGATCTCACCTATAAGACAACCCCACCTACTTATAAGGCGATCACGCCTATAAGACAACCCCACCTACTTATAAGGCGATCACGCCTATAAGACAACCCCACCTACTTATAAGGCGATCACGCCTATAAGACAACCCCACCTACTTATAAGGCGATCACGCCTATAAGACAACCCCACCTACTTATAAGGCGATCACGCCTATAAGACAACCCCACCTACTTATAAGGCGATCACGCCTATAAGACAACCCCACCTACTTATAAGGCGATCACGCCTATAAGACAACCCCACCTACTTATAAGGCGATCACGCCTATAAGACAACCCCACCTACTTATAAGGCGATCACGCCTATAAGACAACCCCACCTACTTATAAGGCGATCACGCCTATAAGACAACCCCA
Source organism: Archivesica marissinica (assembly GCA_014843695.1). Lineage (NCBI taxonomy): Eukaryota > Metazoa > Mollusca > Bivalvia > Venerida > Vesicomyidae > Archivesica > Archivesica marissinica. The sequence continues at coordinate 58,293,232 of CM026402.1, forward strand.
CCTACTTATAAGACAATCTCGCCTATAAGACAACCCCACCTACTTATAAGGCGATCTCACCTATAAGACAACCCTACCTACTTTTGTCCTGTTTTGGCATACATTAGTATATAAGACGGGTTGATAAAATGGACACCACACCATGTATAAATTTCATGTTTGGTTTAAACATATTTATTCATTTATAATGTACAGTACATATCTATTGTATACAGAATGAAAATGGATTTAATCGAAAGCTTAAAGCTTGCATGTTTGGCCATGTGATAGTTGAAATTTTAATTTCTAGTGTCTGAGTTTCTTTCTTTTCTAAACATAAGGATACCATTTAACAAACACATTTTTAAAATTTTTTAGCACTCACTTATAAGACGGGAAGCCACTTTGAGGCCATAATCTGGTGGTAAAAAACTTGTCTTATAGGCGAGTATGGAAGGTAATGCATGCTATCGAATAAATATTATTTGTGTGCGTAACTATGGAAATAATTAAACATTGTGAGTGAAAATGTACAATATTAGTCTATGACATTTTTATCTATATTGTATTTTCTCAATAATCTTGCATCAATTAACCCATTCAACCCCAAGTAACTGACATGGACTGGTGCATCACTAACCCATTCAACCCCAAGTAACTGACATTGACTGGTGCATCACTAACCCATTCAACACCAAGTAACTGACATTGACTGGTGCATCACTAACCCATTCAACCCCAAGTAACTGACATGGACTGGTGCATCACTAACCCATTCAACCCCAAGTAACTGACATGGACTGGTGCATCACTAACCCATTCAACACCAAGTAACTGACATGGACTGGTGCATCAATTAACCCATTCAACCCCAAGTAACTGACATTGACTGGTGCATCAATTAACCCATTCAACCCCAAGTAACTGACATTGACTGGTGCATCACTAACCCATTCAACCCCAAGTAACTGACATGGACTGGTGCATCACTAACCCATTCAACACCAAGTAACTGACATGGACTGGTGCATCACTAACCCATTCAACCCCAAGTAACTGACATGGACTGGTGCATCACTAACCCATTCAACACCAAGTAACTGACATGGACTGGTGCATCACTAACCCATTCAACCCCAAGTAACTGACATGGACTGGTGCATCACTAACCCATTCAACACCAAGTAACTGACATGGACTGGTGCATCACTAACCCATTCAACCCCAAGTAACTGACATGGACTGGTGCATCACTAACCCATTCAACCCCAAGTAACTGACATGGACTGGTGCATCACTAACCCATTCAACCCCAAGTAACTGACATGGACTGGTGCATCACTAACCCATTCAACACCAAGTAACTGACATGGACTGGTGCATCACTAACCCATTCAACACCAAGTAACTGACATGGACTGGTGCATCACTAACCCATTCAACCCCAAGTAACTGACATGGACTGGTGCATCACTAACCCATTCAACACCAAGTAACTGACATGGACTGGTGCATCACTAACCCATTCAACACCAAGTAACTGACATTGACTGGTGCATCACTAACCCATTCACACCAGTAACTGACATGGACTGGTGCATCAATGAACCCATTCAACCCCAAGTAACTGACATGGACTGGTGCATCAATTAACCCATTCAACACCAAGTAACTGACATGGACTGGTGCATCAATTAACCCATTCAACCCCAAGTAACTGACATTGACTGGTGCATCATTAACCCATTCAGCCCCAAGTAACTGACATGGACTGGTGCATCATTAACCCATTCAGCCCCAAGTAACTGACATGGACTGGTGCATCATTAACCCATTCAGCCCCAAGTAACTGACATGGACTGGTGCATCAATGAACCCATTCAACCCCAAGTAACTGACATGGACTGGTGCATCATTAACCCATTCACCCCAAGTAACTGACATGGACTGGTGCACCAATTACCCATTCAACACCAAGTAACTGACATGGACTGGTGCATCAATTAACCCATTCAACCCCAAGTAACTGACATGGACTGGTGCATCAATTAACCCATTCAACCCCAAGTAACTGACATGGACTGGTGCACCAATTAACCCATTCAACACCAAGTAACTGACATGGACTGGTGCATCAATTAACCCATTCAGCCCCAAGTAACTGACATGAACTGGTGCATGATTAACCCATTCAACCCCAAGTAACTGACATGAACTGGTGCATCATTAACCCATTCAGCCCCAAGTAACTGACATGGACTGGTGCATGATTAACCCATTCAACCCCAAGTAACTGACATGGACTGGTGCATGATTAACCCATTCAACACCAAGTAACTGACATGGACTGGTGCATCATTAACCCATTCAACCCCAAGTAACTGACATGGACTGGTGCATGATTAACCCATTCAACACCAAGTAACTGACATGGACTGGTGCACGATATTCAAAGACCAATAAATTAATAAGAAAATTACATTTGGACCAGTTCATTTGATCAAAATGGGTAATTTTGTCTAAAAATAGTAATATTACTGGCAAAAAGTATGGATCTACACTTTTTGTAAGCCTATTTAGATGTCTGTAGTGTTGAAAGGGTTAATAATAGAGACTTTTACTATGTTCTAGAAAGAGTGAATAAAAACTTGTACCGTATCTTAACTTCTCGAAAATCTAAATCTGCTTGTTAACCCTTAAAATGCTGAATAAATTGGAAGGAATGGTGCAAACAACATAGATCCAGATTAACGCTGCATCTTATCAGGATCTATGTTGTTTGCTATTCAGTCATGTGTTTAGTGTTTAGAATCTGATCTGGTTCTTATGCTGTTTACGTAAGCAACTTTAGTTGTGATTAGAAGGTTACGGTTTAACCCATTCAACACCACGTAACTCACATAGACTGGTCCATGATATTCATAAACCAATAAATGAATCAGAAAATCACATTTGGACAAGTTCATTTATCAAAATGGGTAATTATGTCTAAAAATAGTCATATCACTGGCAAAAAGTGCAGATCCTGATGAGACGGCTCGTCATGAGCCGGCTCATCTGGATCTACACTTTTTGTAAGCCTATTTAGAGGTCTGTGGTGTTGAAATGTTTAATCAGAGATCATAATTATAACCCAATACAACAAATTGTCTTAATCCTTAACCTGCAACATAAATTGGACGGAATGTTCAGGATCTATGTTGTTTGCTATTCAGCCAAGTGTTTTAGCTCCGCTAATCGAATAGCAAACAGCATAGAGCCTGATCAGACGGAACATTCTTCGCTGTCTGACCTGGCTCTATGCTGTTTGCAAAAGAGACTTTAGTCGTGATTGGCAGGTTAAAGGTTAAGCCTTTCAACACCACAGACCTCTAAATAGGCTTACAAAAAGTGTAGATCCAGATGAACCGGCTCGTGATGAGCCGTCTCATCAGGATCTGCACTTTTTGCCAGTGATATGACTATGATATTTAGAGGTCTGTGGTGTTGAAAGGGTTAAGGATTAACAAAAAGGAATAACTGTGAAAAGATGATACAATGAAGCACGAATTGGAAAACAAACTCTCATTCCGTCATTTCAATTGATTCTCATGTTCCCGTGTATCAATTGTTCGCAGTATTGCACTATCCGAATAGCAAACAGGCTCTATGCTGTTCAGGCTCTATGCTGTTTGCAAAAGTGATTTTATCTGCCGCTAGCGTGAAAAGGGTTAATCGTGATTTCTAGTATCCGGTTGCATAGGGTGACGGAACAAGTTATAAGATTACCAGCAATGTTAGCCAGTTACTTACAGACATACAACCACTCCATTAAGATATATATCTCCCCCACACACTCTAGACACACGTCTATATTTTAAGAATTACATTTTGTTAATTATATAACATGCAACAAAGTACTGGGTGTTAAGTTGTTGATAAGTTGACACAATTAATGTTTGCAGAGCATTGATTTAGTATTCACATTAATTAGTTAAATATTAGATTTCTAAAGCAGTTCCGAAGATTTGATAGATTGTTAACCTGCTGAGTAAAAAAAAATCACATTTGCAAACAACATAGATCCAGATCAGCCGCGACATAATGACGCGTCTGATCAGGATCTATGTTCTTTGCTATTTAGCCAAGTGCTTTAGCTCCACTATCCGAATAGCAAACAGGCTCTATGCTGTTTGCAAAAGTGATTTTATCTGCCGCTAGCGTGCAGAAGGTTAATCCTGATCTAAAACCTGTGGTGAGGTACAATATACTTCTATTTCTGAAGGAAGGATCTTGCTTTCTCTGTCATATTTACAGTTTTAAAATTATTTATAAAGAATATAATTATTTACTATTCCATTGTATTAAATCCTATTAGAGGATTCAATGAGATTCTGATTGTCAACACTTAAAGCCCCAATTTTATTAGAGGATTCAATGTGATTCTGATTGTCAACACTTAAAGCCCCACTTTTATTAGAGGATTCAATGAGATTCTGATTGTCAACACTTAAAGCCCCAATTTTATTAGAGGATTCAATGAGATTCTGATTGTCAACACTTAAAGCCCCGTAATGCGTTTACTTAGAATGTGCTGCACACCAAGATATTGTAAGGAGCGGATGATTAGATATTGTGATTATTGTCTTATATTTTCAATAATAAATTATTACGCTAAAAAGTAAAACCTGCTTTTGTGGAATTACCATCTGTATATTACCTCCCTTTATGGATATTTTCTTAACAAAATCACTCATAACTCTGTAAATGGTGGTTTACTTAAATTACCACTAGGATAAATGTGCATATGTAGTCCAGTGGTAACACGCTGGACTGGTAATCCAGGGATCGCAGGTTCGATCCCCCGTCTGACCCTAATAAAATAATTAACAGTCTTTCAGATGGGACGTTAAAACTCGTGTCGGTGCTTTACACCGTGCACGTAAAAGAACCAGAGGAGATTCTGGAATTGGTCTCTTGTCTGTATCATGCACTATCCTCCAAAAATCTAAAATAACTAATCTCTTCAGAAGGCGTCGCTCATATGGGCAACCGGTAGCGACGATAAATAAACGTAAAAACACACGCATATGAATTATAGTATTATTTTCCAACTGAAGAATAAAAACGCACTTTAATACATTCAAGCAAAATGACCAAACTAGCTTCATGCATGTTGAGGATTACTAGCAGAACTATAGTGTATATAAGGGAAGAATGTGACTGAACTCTTGAGACGACCGTCTCCGTGGTCGAGTGGTTACGGTCACTGACTTGTATACCACTGTAACCTATCATCTCTGATGGTCACGGGTTCGAGCCCCGCTCAGACCGTGTCTCATTTATATGAAAAAGTTGGCAGTTTCTTACGGAGGTTGGTGCACCAAGTACTGGTTAACTGCTGGAGACTGCCCAGGAAAGGTGTTGTTAAGTAAACTGCCCATCGCTCAAATGGGAAACGACATTAAATAAACTTAAATAATAAAAAAAAACTCTTGATTAACAGATGGGACTTTAAACTGAGGTCTCGTGTCGGTGCTTTACACTGTGCACATAAAAGAACCAGAGGTGACTCTGGAATGGGTGTCTGTCTGTATCATTGCACTATCTTCCAAAATTCTAAAATGACTAATCTCTTCTGGAGGCGTCGCTCATATGGGCAACCGGTAGCGACGATAAATAAACGTAAAACACACACAGATACTCTTGATTAAATCACTATTTCTAGCTTTCTAGATCCTTAGTTTATACAAACTTATTTGAACTCGTTTGCGATACAAGTCCTTTCAATATTAGATTAATCGATCTCGAGACCTCATTCCTGATGGAATCCATCGCCACGAGGGAGAGAGAAAAGGCAATGTGGAATTTAAATGCCTTGCCTAAGAGCAAAATCGTACCGGCTACAGCTAGGCGTGAACACACCTGAAGCAACCACGCTACCACTGCGCTATCACGACTTCCATTGCTAAATCCTGGTGAGGAAGATGTCAACATGGTATAACACATGCCCCTCAAATCTGGCTTTAACAAAATAAAACACTTTTTAGAGTCAAATTCTTAAATTGTTTGTAATGCACCCATCTCACTGAGATAAATTAGTGTAAAGTGTTCATTTAGTCAAGTATAAAAACATTAATTGAAGAAAAAATGATAGGACCGTGTATTATAAAGATTGATCGGACATGAAACTTGTGAAACTATCTATGCACCAGTCCACTTCATGTTGATAATGTATGCCAAGTCTGAATTTAATTGTATGAAAACTGTAGGTATTGAGGCCATAAGAAACTGTGAGAGACGGGCGGTCAGTCCAAACATGTTTTCTAGTGGTTATATTTCTAGTTTATGCAAAGTGACATCACATGTAATTAGCTGAGACACCTAGCTTTAATTGTCACAACAAATCGTTAGAGATAAACTACGTTACAATGTTGTCAAACATCTACATCAAACCTATCACTGTCTGCGAGACGTACGCGCACTTCCACCCTGCCAGCCCCATCGCACTGTGTCATCAACGGTGCTTGCTGCTTGCAGATATGTACAAGGTATAAGTTGTAATTTAGGTACAATCTCATCCTAAATTATGTTTTTTAACGTTTCTCCATTTTCATTATAAGTTACTGATAAATTCAAATAGAATCTCAGTTCAAACTATACTTTAATGTTTTTCCATTTTCATTGTATAAGGTATAACCTCAACCTAAGGTCTGCCTGAAAGTTTTCTCATTTCCATAACTTTTACTGATCAATGACATTTGTTACAAAATCTATTATTTCTGTGGATAGATTCATTTAAAAAATGATCATTTAGCTCAAAAAAGTATCTCCAAAATTTGAGGCTCATAAACCATATTTCAGTGCTTGATGTTTGCTTCATGAATGCAAATTGCAATGAGAGACATCGGTCAGTTACTGCCCCTGAATACTCACTAAAAATAGATAGGTCCTATTAAGTGTTTTCCTCTGTTTTTATCGTTGCTTCCTTTCCTTTTTATTCTACTATTGCTTCTTGTGATTATTAAATTACTCTATCTCGACAGATCTCATACGGTATATACAATGGAGTTCGAGCCCCGCTGGAGCCGTTACGATTGTGCCCTTAGGCAAGGCATTTAAATTCCACATTGCCTCTTCTCTCTCCCTCGTGGCGATGGATTCCATCAGGAATGAGGTCTCGAGAGTGATTAAATATAAGTTGAAAGAACTTGTTTCGCAATCGAGCTAAAATAAATTTGTATAAACTATATACAATGGGTAGTTATTTGTAAAAGAATGTTATCAGTTAATTAACACGATTTGGATAAAATCACATTTATCATACCGCAACATCTGGCTAGGGAACAACAGTAAAAACAAAGGATTCCAACTAAAAGGACCTATTCACATTTTAGAATAAATCAGACTTTATCTGCCAAGGGAGGTAATAGAAATTTAGAGATGTCTCTCATTGACAGAGAATTTGTCAATTTAAATCTAAGATGTTTACAGAGTAAAATAATTCTTATTTCAATATAATTGTATTCACACAGAAGAATTATTGTAATTAGTTGATCTCAAGCAGTTTTAATACAGATTTCATAATTATTGATTCAGATTTCATAATTATTGACTCAGATTTCATAATTATTGACTCAGATTTCATAATAATTGACTCAGATTTCATAATTATTGACTCAGATGTCATAATTATTGACTCAGATTTCATAATTATTGATTCAGATTTCATAATTATTGACTGAAAAATTCAAGCGCAGATTTTGGGCATTTTCAAATTCAAGCGCTGTATATTTGAGCTCTTGAAGGGGTTAGGGAAAGCCCTGTATTTATAACAGATATACAAAGACCACTGATTGAACAAACCTTTAATCAGGATGTGATAGTATACAAGTTAAAATAAAATAATGTCTAACTGAGTTGTTACAATGTATCCGCCATTGGTTTGGACAGAAATGTCTGATTATCTAATGGAGCTGAGCTGTTTAGGTCAAAAATAGAGTTGCTAACATTTTTATAAATGATTTTCTTTCATTTCACCTCGTGACCTAAGTTTTTATTTAAAGAAATGACTTTGTATTGAAATGAAATAAGGTTTTATAAATATACTGGTACATGTATATCGACACACAATATATTGATGACATGCAATCAATAATTTTGAACCATAAAAATATAGATTGTGATCAATCCAATGAAGATTAATCTTACTGTGTTGCATACTATGCACATGTTGATGAACGATTAACTCTTTGCATGCTGGGTAAAATAATGGTTATAAATAGTTCAAATAATTTTTTATTTTTTTATTTGTAGCTACAAATTCTGTATACGATATATGTCATGGAATTACATTACAATTGTGTCGTTATTACACAATTCCATGACATATTTGACTGTTATTTTCACCGCTAGCGTGCAAAGAGTTAATAGATAGATAGACGGACAGACGGACAAATTCTGATCACAATACATTGTCTTGAGTCTTTCTTTGGTGCGCTGCCGTAATAAAAGAATGACTTTATTTAAAGTGACTAAGCAAGTAGTGTATGTCCAATCTTTCCACTAGTGCTCCATCTTAACCCTTAACCTGCTTAAACAATAGGAAGAAATGTGCAAACAACATAGATCCAGATCAGCCAAGCAGCAACATCACATCTGATCAGGATCTATGTTGTTTGCTATTCAGCCAGGCGTTTGAGCTCCACTATCTGAATAGCATACAGCATAGAACCTGATCAGACAGCATGTTCTGTGCTGTACCATCTGATCAGGATCTATGTTGTTTGCTATTCAGCCAGGCGTTTGAGCTCCACTATCTGAATAGCATACAGCATAGAACCTGATCAGTCAGCACGTTCTGTGCTGTACCGTCTGATCTGGCTCTATGCTGTTTGCAAAAGCGACTTTAGTCATGATTAGCAGGTTACAGGTTAATCATTGGAATTTTAAATTCTCAAATCACTATTAATTTATCTACTAGTCATTCATAGTGTACAATTTGTTATTTTCATGGGATATACGCATATCTCATGGAATCCACAACTCATGTACGTTCATACATTATAATATATTATATTCATACAATAACATTCAACTTTCATGGATTCATATTTATTCTTCCAAATCTGTTTGGTCTTTTTTTGTCTTATTCTTTTTTATAACTTTATTTATTTTACAACGATTGCGAAACAAGTTTTAACAACTTATATTAATCACTCTCGTTGGCGTGGATGAAAGCGTATATGTGGTCATTCGTGTGGGAGGAAACCGGAGTACCCGTAGAAAACCCACCTGTCAGATCTGGCGACCACCGTACCATCTCACATACTTCCCGGTCCGAGGATCAAACCCGAGTTGCATTGGTGAGAAGCGAGTGTGCTAACCACTGTGCTAATCAGACAGCTTCGAGTTCAATTGATTGATAAAAAATCTCTAATTTAGGGCTCATTCTATGTAATAATATTTGTGAGAAGTGAGACAGCGCTTGATTGCACACCCTTAAATTGTGTTGTCTAATAAATTTCAACAAAATAGGGTTAAAACTTAAAAGTCTCAATTTGACAATTTTTAATAGAAGGAGTGCATTATAATGGGCCAATGTATCTTACTGGACAATATTTTGTATGCAAATTGTAATTTATTTTTTTAGGGAGAAGTGGGGTCCCCAGGGGGGCGCAATCAGGGTGACTATTTCACCCCAGTCGCTCTCTAGAATGAGCCCTGTCGTTAAATAAAGGATTTAACTTGACATGCCATGAAAACTTGTGATTTCACAGCACATAATTCCATACTGCATGTACCTACCAACAGATGCTGGCCTCGGTCTTGGCTTTGGTTCTTTATTGGGTGTCTGTATCATGTATCGAGACATCTTGGCAGATATGGGGGCACTCTGTAAACATATACTCATTGTTTTAGACCATTACATTACCTTTCTCCATGATCCAATGCATAAAAGATTATGATGCTTGAAATAAAAAATTCTTGTTAAAATTAGCAACTCTCGAGAAAATATGCACTTATGTTTTGTTTTATATGGAACCAATTCCATCTGTCACACCTACCATCTGTCACACCTACTATCTGTCACACCTACCATCTGTCACACCTACCATCTGTCACACCTACCATCTGCCACACATACTATCTGCCACACCTACCATCTGTCACACCTACTATCTGCCACACATACTATCTGCCACACCTACCATCTGTCACACCTACCATCTGCCACACATACTATCTGCCACACCTACCATCTGTCACACCTACTATCAGTCACACCTACTATCTGTCACACCTACCATCTGTCACACATACCATCTGCCACACCTACTATCTGCCACACCTACTATCTGTCACACATACCATCTGTCACACCTACTATCTGTCACACCTACTATCTGTCACACATACCATCTGTCTACCATCTGTCACACATACTATCTGTCACACCTACCATCTGTCACACCTACCATCTGTCACACCTACCATCTGTCACACCTACCATCTGCCACACCTACTATCTGCCACACCTACTATCTGTCACACCTACTATCTGTCACACCTGCTTTTTTTGTTCAAGCAATAAGTTAATTTCTTTAAAATTATATCACCAGAACTGCAACAAATATATACTGTTCATCATATTCTAGTTTGTTTAAATTTAGATTAGTCAAATTTAGAATTTTCTTCATTTTTCCCAGTAGGGAAAATTAGTGTGACGTAAAAATCGCCATTTCATGAGTTTCTGTAACATTACTTCATTTTACATTATGACCATTGGAAAAATAACAAAATTAAGTACATGTAGATCAATAAAAAAATAAAAATTGTCTCGCTCCTAAATTTCTTTTCCAGTTATGATTATATAATTTAATAAATTTACTTACAATATGAATACAAATATTTAAACTTTATTTATTTTACAACGATTGCGAAACAAGTTTTAACAACTTATATTAATCACTCTCGTTGGCGCAGATGAAAGCGTAAATGTGGTCATTCGTGTGGAGGAAACCGGAGTACCCGGAGAAAACCCACCTGTCCGATCTGGTGACGACCGTACCATCTCACATACTTCCTGTAAATCTATGAGGTAGGAGGGACAGACTTTAGTGACGATATACTTAAAAAATATATTACATATCACTTTAGAGGAAACAACAGTCCAAAATTTTGTAGAACAAACAAACAAATAAATACAATTCATTTAGTATCAAATGCATGTATGTATTTCCATGCTGGAATTCTGTAATACTTCAGAAACCACGGGGAAAAAAATGTTTACAAACCCCAGCATCTGGCTCTGATTTCAGCCTCTCGGCTGACCTGGTTTCCTTTGATCGCTCCCTGCCAGGTTTCTGACCTCGACTACCCTTTGGCCTTTGCTGTACTGTTTTATGGGGTTCCAAATATGGGTTAGGTCTATATTTGGACGTCCTTGCAAACTGTTCATAGTCATTGGTGTCCGGGTATATTTTGTTACTCTCTTGTCCTAACATTGAAGTTAATGCAGAATCAAAGTTCTTGGAAGATAGATTCATTTTCCTAGCATCAAATTCATCAGCATTTGCTATGTCATGAACATATTCACTGGGCATATATGTTTTATGATCTTTGTTCAACAAGGATCTTTCTCTACTTTTCCTCTCTGTTCTGTTGTTTAATTCTTTTTCAAATCGTTTGCTTTGTATCTCAAGAATATCGTCTTCCGTTAACACAGATCTTTTTTCTGTTTCACTCACCTTGGCTTCTTTATTACCATCTGTTTCCTTAGTACTTTCAGCAAACTTAACTTTAAGTACATCATGATCTGCTGATTTCTTTTCCTCCAGTGTTTGGAAGGCCAGATTTGATGGAGTTGTTGGGCGAGAATAACTGGATTCCCATTTTGAAGTGGGATCTTTTTCTGATTTACGTTGAGCATAAAATTCATTATTTGTCATGACACTGGAATTATGTATCTGACTATCTTCGCCTCTATCACCATTAACAACAAAAGTGTTCTCCCTAGGCGGTGTCCTAAATCTATCATTATTAGGTTTACCGTCTAAATCATTTACATTTGTCTCTTTTTCTCCCTTATATTCCTGTCCATTATGGACATGTCCGTTCATCTCAGACGTATCATGAGCACCTAATGGCATAAATGTCTTCCCTGCACTCATGGCTTCTTTGAGCTCGCGGAGTTTCTGTCGTGTGGCTAGTTCCTTGAGTTCCATCAAATCGGCTGTGGCCATGAGTTTCTCTCTCTCTATCTGGCCTTTAACCTACATACATACAATATTATATATGAGAGTTGCTATCTATCAATTGTCATTAAATTCCCTTTCCTGATCAGAAAGATGAAATTGCACATATGTGAAGGTCAAATATTTTTATATCTACACATATTAATAAAACATGCTAAACAATATATAAACCATAGAAATATCACCCCTTAGTTTAAACATTATTTATGTCAGTAATTTTACATGTAATCAAGAAAATGAACATTTTACATATAATTAAACAGCAGTAGACTGAAAGGGATATTCAGGGTTCATTCTAGGTCAGAATTTTTGGGAGAAGTGAGAAAGCGCGTGATCGCTTCCTTAAATGGTGTTCTTTAATATACTTCTGCAAAATAGGGTTAAAATACACAGTACAACCATTAAATACAACATTTGAATAGAAGGAGTGCTTTATAATGGGCCAGTGTTACTTACTAGACAATTTTTTTTTTTTAGGGAGAAGTGGGGCCCCCTCTAGAATGATCCCTGATATTTGGACAAAAGCCAACTTATAATAGTTCTTCTCCATATCAATTTGCAGATTTAGAATAAGCAGGAGAATAATATATATATACATGTATATATAACAATGAAAATATATGAAATTTATTCTAGATATATTTATATATGCTAAAGAATTTCAGAGGTTATTGTATTAGTGAGTCAGTAGGTTTGGATGATGAAAAGAAAATTGTTAATACTGAAATGATTATTTGAAGAAAGAACATGAAATCGGAGCACGAAAAGAAGAAGAGATGAGTTTATAGAAAAGTGGTTGAATAGGATCGGTTGTGTGCCAATAACACCCCTTATAGAGTCTTCTTCCACTATAGAGATTAACTATAGAGATTCCAAATACCCATGGAGATTTCATCCCATATATAGATTTCTCCCATATCTATAGATTTCTCCCATATAGAGATTTCTCCCATATATAGATTTCTCCCATATATAGATTTCTCCCATGTAGGGATTTCTCCCATATAGAGATTTCTCCCATATAGAGATTTCTCTCATATAGGGATTTCTCCCGTATAGAGATTTCTCCTATATAGAGATTTCTCCCATATAGAGATTTCTCCCATATATAGATTTCTCCCATATATAGATTCCTCCCATATCTATAGATTTCTCCCATATAGAGATTTCTCCCATCTCCCATATAGAGATTTCTCCCATCTCCCATTTTGAGATTTCTCCCATATAGAGATTCCTTCAGCTATAAGAGATTACAGTCAGTGTTACCTTTGTTTGTTTCCTCTCCTCTGATTTTAACATTTGGAACACTTGTCTGGTATTTAGAGATCCGTCCCTCTTCCGGAACTGTCCATACCTGTCCTGTAGACTTGCTATTTTTTCTGCAGTTTCCAAACCCCCATCCACATGTTTCTTCAACTGATCACGTCGGTACTCTATATACTGAAGCTGACGTTCATATCTTTCCTGTATCGCAAATATAGGCATGGATTTAGAGTCGCATCGACTGCTGAGTAGATGTATATAGATAGCCATTTCCCAGCATTCTATTGGTTCAGTAAGATCTGGGAGAAAACATGGGTGCTCAACACGCTTGCCTGATTTAAACGTACAGTCAAACCTGTCTTAAGCAGCCAGCCAAGGGAATCACAGAAAGTGCTGCTTAGCGCAAGTGGCTGCTTAATAGAGGTTAAATGTATAATAAAACAACATATTGGGAATCTGAAAACTGGCTGCTTAATACAGGTTGGCTGCTTAATAGAGGTGACCACTAACACTGGTTTGACTGTACTGTAGTGATTAGCAAGGGATCTGATTATACGTTATCTGTTGTAATATTAGATATATTTACGCTCATGATGCCTGTCTCGTCATTTTTTGTTTATTTGTTATCTAAGATTACATAGCAATGCTACCGGTTGCCCCTTTGAGCAATGGGCAGTTTACCTAACAACACCTTTCCTGACCAGGCTCCAGCGGTTAACCAGTACTTTGTGCACCAACCTCTATAAGAAACTGCCAACTTTTGTCATATAAAGAGACACGGCCTGAGCGGGGCTCGAATATGTGACCGTCAGTAATGATAGGTTACAGTGGTGTATACAAGTGAGCGACTGTAACCACTCGACAACGGAGGCGGACTGTTCATTTTCAATCGTCTTACTTACATTTATATACATGCACAAACAAGGAATATCATTCATACGATTTCTAAAACACAGACATGTCTTGAAAGTTCCTGTACAACTTAGTTCATACAAATTCATTTTAGCTTGATTGCGAAACAAATTCTTACAACGGCGTACTTTCCTTGTATATGTTGTACACTTCTATAAGCTAAATTTATATAATAACTTATATTAATCACTCTCAAGATCTCATTCCTGATGGAATGCATCGACATGAGGTAGAGAGAAGAGGCATGTGGAATTTAAATGCCTTGCTTAAGGGCGCAATCGCAACAGCTCCAGCGGGGCGCAAACTCCAGGCCTTTCACACCTGAAGCGAATGCGCTACCACTGTACTATCACGACTTCCACAACTTAAAAATCAATATTACATCTTGCAATCTACAATCTATGTGTAAGAGATAGTGTTTTAATTGTATTAAAAAGAAAAAGGGTTATGATCTTACCAGCCTCCTTTTCAATTGTTTTTCCACGAGTTTTTCCTGCTCAATGAGGGCAGGGTCGGCATCCGTGCTCATCAACTGTTTAACGTACGCACCCTGATCCTGCACTTGAGCTGAGCTCACTCCCAATTTAGTCCTGCAACAATAAATTGTTGGTTGGTAACTTCTAACATATGAATTGTACACTAGGCATATTCCATTTGACTTTACATTCTGCAGTTCTGACATGAACTGTGTCTTACTTCAGCCTGTAGTGCTTTAGTTCTATTTCTGCAGTTCTAACATGAACTGTGTCTTACACCAGCCTGTAGTGCTTTAGTTCTATTTCTGCAGTTCTGACATGAACTGTGTCTTACACCAGCCTGTAGTGCTTTAGTTCTATTTCTGCAGTTCTGACATGAACTGTGTCTTACACCAGCCTGTAGTGCTTTAGTTCTATTTCTGCAGTTCTGACATGAACTGTGTCTTACACCAGCCTGTAGTGCTTTAGTTCTATTTCTTCAGTTCTGACATGAACTGTGTCGTACACCAGCCTGTAGTGCTTTAGTTCTATTTCTGCAGTTCTGACATGAACTGTGTCTTACACCAGCCTGTAGTGCTTTAGTTCTATTTCTGCAGTTCTGACATGAACTGTGTCTTACACCAGCCTCTGTAGTGCTTTAGTTCTATTTCTGCAGTTCTGACATGAACTGTGTCTTACTTCAGCCTGTAGTGCTTTAGTTCTATTTCTGCAGTTCTGACATGAACTGTGTCTTACTTCAGCCTGTAGCACTTTAGTTCTATTTCTTCAGTTATGTGCAATAACTAATTACATGTGGAGCACTAAAATGTCTCCCCATACTAATGGTCAATGTTATGGGTAACCTGGTCAGATTTTTTGTGGCTGTGTAAAGTTGTGCTGCCAGTGCATCAAATCCAGACTTAAATGAAGACGGTTCAGGAAACACGAGATCATGGAGGACTATGACAATAACCTGTGAATAAACTATAAATAACACAAACACACATCTATACACCATAAATATAAATATTTAGTCAAGTTGGGTTATCAAACGTGAGTTCCCTCCGTTAACAGGTCACCTCCAGTAAGCAGCCAAAATAGCCTTTCGCCTCACTGGCTGCTTAAGGGAGGTTTTATTGTAATTATGTTTCAAAAAGAGTTGTCTCATAAGTCCATAATGGCTGGCCCTTTCTCCATAATGGCTGGCCCTTTCTCCATAATGGCTGGCCCTTTCTCCATAATGGCTGGGTCTTTCTCCATAATGGTTGGCCCTTTCTCCATAATGGCTGGCCCTTTCTTCATAATGGCTGGCACTTTCTTCATAATGGCTGGCCCTTTCTCCATAATGGCTGGGCCTTTCTCCATAATGGCTGGCCCTTTCTCCATAATGGCTGGCCCTTTCTCCACAATGGCTGGCCCTTTCTCCATAATGGCTGGCCCTTTCTTCATAATGGCTGGCCCTTTCTTCATAATGGCTGGCCCTTTCTCCATAATGGCTGGGCCTTTCTCCATAATGGCTGGGCCTTTCTCCATAATGGCTGGCCCTTTCTCCATAATGGCTGGCCCTTTCTCCATAATGGCTGGCCCTTTCTTCATAATGGCTGGCCCTTTCTCCATAATGGCTGGGCCTTTCTCCATAATGGCTGGGCCTTTCTCCATAATGGCTGGCCCTTTCTTCATAATGGCTGGCCCTTTTTTCATAATGGCTGGCCCTTTCTCCATAATGGATGACCCTTTCTCCATAATGGCTGGCCCTTTCACCCTGGTCCTTTCAGTTCGGAGATACTATAATAAACAAGCACTTTCCTTTGATTTACCTCAAATGTCTCTCCATCAGATCTAGTTCTTTCTCTGCCACATGTATCTTCATCTCTATCACCTGCTGTTCCTTCTCCGTCCTGTCTGACTGCATCCTCTCCACCTAAACATACAATACATACAGCATACTGAACCTAAACATACAATACATATAGCATACTGAACCTAAACATACAATACATACAGCATACTGAACCTAAACATACAATACATACAGCATACTGAACCTAAACATACAATACATACAGCATACTGAACCTAAACATACAATACATACAGCATACTGAACCTAAACATACAATATATACAGCATACTGAATGTAAACATACAATACATACAGCATACTGAACCTAAACATACAATATATACAGCATACTGAACCTAAACATACAATACATACAGCATACTGAACCTAAGCATACAATACATACAGCATACTGAACCTAAACATACAGCATATTGAACCTAAACATACAATACATATAGCATACTGAACCTAAACATATAATACATACAGCATACTGAACCTAAACATACAATACATACAGCATACTGAACCTAAACATACAATACATACAGCATACTGAACCTAAACATACAATACATACAGCATACTGAACCTAAACATACAAGACATACAGCATACTGAACCTAAACATACAATATATACAGCATACTGAACCTAAACATACAATACATACAGCATACTGAACCTAAACATACAATACATACTGAACCTAAACATACAATATATACAGCATACTGAACCTAAACATCCAATACATACAGCATACTGAACCTAAACATACAATATATACAACATACTGAACCTAAACATGCAATACATACAGCATACTGAACCTAAACATACAATACATACAGCATACTGAACCTAAACATACAATACATACAGCATACTGAACCTAAACATACAATACATACAGCACACTGAACCTAAACATACAATACATACAGCATACTGAACCTAAACATACAATACATACAGCATACTGAACCTAAGCAAACAATACATACAGCATACTGAACCTAAACATACAATACATACAGCATACTGAACCTAAACATACAATATATAAAGCATACTGAACCTAAACATACAATACATACAGCATACTGAACCTAAACATACAATATATACAGCATACTGAACCTAAACATTCAATACATACAGCATACTGAACCTAAGCATACAATACATCCAGCACACTGAACCGAAACATACAATACATACAGCATACTGAACCTAAACATATATAATACATACAGCATACTGAACCTAAACATATATAATACATACAGCATACTGAACCTAAACATACAATACATACAGCATACTGAACCTAAACATACAATACATACAGCATACTGAACCTAAACATACTGAGCCTTAAATAGATTACTGGACCTCGGATGGTTCTGGATTAAGATAATTACTGTTTATTGAATGGAGGGATTGATGACGATTTACTTCTGAAGACATGTGCAAACAGTGTTTTTCCCAGCAATTTCTGTTTTCAAAAACTCGACAATCATTTTACTAACCGATACTCAGACATTCTTCTGAGTATTCGAATATTTCAGTTCTCGTTGCAATGCCTAAACTACATACATCAAACTCAACCTAAACATACCATTACATAAATCAACCTAAACATAATGCCCTGTCTGATCAGGATCTATGTTGTTTGCTATTCAGACAAGTGTTTTAGCTCCACTATCCGAATAGCAGACAACATAGAGCCTGATTCATTCTGGCTCTATGATGTTTGCAAAATTGACTTTAGTTGTGATTGGCAGGTTACGGGTTAACTAATATAAGCTCAATAGCTCGAGCATCATCTGCTGCAGAGTACCGGACAAAGTTAATGAATTGATCGCCGTACCAAACACCCTTCCTTCTATATAATACACACACTATATAACTTTTTTTACCTTTGAATTAAGTTTCTTTAGTTCTGTGGCTTTTTTCTGTTGATAGGGACTTTTAGCCTGCTGTTCCTTTAACAACATTGACAGTGTCTCAGGATCTCTGGTACTGTTGCTAGCCAATAACCTCTCTGAAGATCAATTGAAGAAAAATGAATGGTTGAGTAACAAGTCTGACCTCTTCAGTTTATTAGTGACCCAAAGTCTGTCCAACCTATCCATTGATCTCATTGTTTAACCCATTCAACACCAAGTAACCAACACCAAGTAACTGACATGGACTGGTGCATGATATTTTTAGACCAATAAATTAATAAGAAAATTACATTTGGACCAGTTCATTTATCAAAATGGGTAATTTTGTCTAAAAATAGTAATAATACTGGCAAAAAGTGCAGATCATGATGACAAGCCGGCTCATCTGGATCTACACTTTTTGTAAGCCTATTTAGAGGTATGTGGTGTTGAAAGGGCTAAGCACACATACTAAGAAGATATTTGTTGGTTTCGGTGTATGATCAAATTATATTTCACAGAATGAATATTGAGAGCATTGTTATCACGGGTAGAGCTATCTATGTTCATGACTGAAACATAATTTGATCATTCATTTTTTCAAACAAATAGTCTTTATTTTAGGCTGAAAATTGTTTTTATGATAGAAAACGTTGCAAAGTGGCGCTTAAGAACATTGTTTAGATGACCATAAATGACAGATTGAGTCGAAAACGATATTTCAACAATACAGCGGCTAGGTACCACACTGGCAAAGCAGCGAGAAATAAAATGTGTTATTCCACGGCTTTCAACTAGTGGAATAACACATTTTATTTCACTGATAAATTTCCTTCTCACAGTCGTACGTTCCAATCCCACTGGAGGGTGTCAAAATCTTTCATGTCATGAAGCTAGGCAGCTGGCTTGAGGAAGGTCCGTGGTTCTACATGGCCTGAAATACTGTTGGGAGGGATTCTTCCGATCAAGTTTGATCACATTCTGATGATTTACTTCGCTAAGAAGTAAGTTATTCTGCAATAATAGATCAGGACTCATTCTAGAGGGCGACCTGGGCAAAATAGTCACCATGGGGACTCTGACTTCGACCCTGACACAAAATTTAGCTTTTTATTTTTACAATTTTCATAAAAAAAATTGTCCAGTAAAATACACTGGCCCATTATAAAGAACTGTGACATATTGTGTATTTTAACTCTATTTTGTTGAAATTATATTAAATAACACAGGGCGAATTTTTATAATTTCACCCCTTCAGCCACTGTAGATTCTTCCAGAACAAAAGAGAATATTCCTCTGCAGAATAATGTTTCTACATACCTCCAGTAGAGGTGGTTGGACCCCGGCTCTCCACAGTACTATCTACCCAAGCTTGTGTTGTTCGTTGTCTACCAGGGGGTGGTGGGGCACCAGATGGTGGTGTTGATTTGGGTATTTCTAATGAAGCTGTTCTTACGGTGACATCTGGACGTTTTCTAGGCCTTGGTACAGGTGGTCCGGTGCTGTCTGGTTTGACCCTGATATGGATAAAATCTTTCTATAGCATTGCATCAACACCTAACTGTCCTACAGGGCATAAAATAGATCTACAAAACATGGACAATTCTATTGACACAATTATTAAAATATTCCTGTTCAGAAAAAAAAGAACTTGCTTTGTAATTAATACATGCCATGGTTTTTAATGCCAGCAATTTTAATAAAGTACGCTAAAAATAATCTACGCTCATTAATTTCTTTGGCATTATGATCTGTTACGGAGAAATGGGGTTACGGAGAAAGCCCAGAGAAATGGGGTTACGGAGAAAGCCCGGAGAAATGGGGATATGGAGAAAGCCTGGAGAAATGGGGCTACGGAGAAAGCCCAGAGAAATGGGGCTATGGACAAAAGCCCAGAGAAATGGGGCTACGGACAAAAGCCCAGAGAAATGGGGCTATGGAGAAAGCCCAGAGAAATGGGGCTATGGAGAAAGCCCAGAGAAATGGGGCTACAGTGAAAGCCCGGAGAAATGGGGCTATGGAGAAAGCCCAGAGAAATGGGGCTATGGAGAAAGCCCAGAGAAATGGGGCTACAGTGAAAGCCCGGAGAAATGGGGCTATGGAGAAATCCCCGGGAGAAATGGGGCAACAGTGAAAGCCCTGAGAAATGGGGCAACAGTGAAAGCCCGGAGAAATGGGGCAACAGTGAAAGCCCGGAGAAATGGGGCTACGGTGAAAGCCAAAGACTATTTGTAATTATGGACAGGATATGATTGGTGTCTCAACCAGTTCTCGGTATATATTCTGCATGACAAGACGACTTCTCCTTCGGCTGAACATAGGGAGAAGTAATACAGCTATATCTCCCCAGTCTCCCTCAAGTTTACCGAAATACATATTATTATATTATTTTTATTTCATTATTGCATTTTCTTCGATGAACATAATTATATGCCCTGTTTGTATCCATTTTCGTATGAATTTTCCCACTAATGATATGTTTCCATCAGGGTATGAACTATATTTGGCGTGTTTAAACTTAGCCTGTAGGGCTTCGGCCACCACACACTTTAAACACGCCCAATGTAGTTCATACCCAGATGGAAACTATTACCCTTAAATATAAAATAGTTGGGAATTGAATCTTAGACCTCTCCACTACTGGAACTAACGCTGTCAATGAAGTTGATTCATACCGCTACCAAATATGATGTTTGTAAGACAGAAGAGTCAGTGGACAGATCATACATTACCAATTGTACATCAGACTGCTTCTAAGACATTATCATTCTCATCAAGATTCATCAAAAGCTATGTGCAGAGCTGTGCAAATCTTAGTAAACATGCATACCAAGTCTTAGTGAACATTATGTACCAAGTTTGATGTATCCTCACAGAGTAGGAGACAGGTTTTCCATGATACATGCAAGGAATGATGCACAATGTCATGATCTATTTTTAATCCCCATTTGTGAAAAGGTGAAATTTAAAGATAACTAACCTGTTACTTTCCCCGTCCACCTTCAGTTTCTGAACATTATGTCGCTGTAACGTTTCAACGATGATTGGACTGGTACCGTTCTCGATTGCATTATGACTAGGCAGGGCAACAGACAGGGAGTTTCTACGCTGTTCACTGTTGTTGGGATCCACAGGGCCATATCTGGGGTTGGTAATAACCTTTTTCAGGATCCGCAAACATTCTCTGAATTTGTTTGGGTTAGTTATACCTGTAATGTAAGTAAATTGTAGTCACATGACATATCAATTAGTGGTAATTGTGTACATAGTCATGTGATATATCAATTAATGGTAATTGTGTACATAGTCATGTGATATATCAATTAGTGGTAATTGTGTACATAGTCATGTGATATATCAATTAGTGGTAATTGTGTACATAGTCATGTGACATATCAATTAGTGGTAATTGTGTACATAGTCATGTGACATATCAATTAGTGGTAATTGTGTACATAGTCATGTGACATATCAATTAGTGGTAATTGTGTACATAGTCACATGACATATCAATTAGTGGTAATTGTGTACATAGTCATGTGATATATCAATTAGTGGTAATTGTGTACATAGTCAGGTGATATATCAATTAGTGGTAATTGTGTACATAGTCAGGTGACATATCAATTAGTGGTAATTGTGTACATAGTCAGGTGATATTGGCGCCAACCGGGGTCAATCTAGTGAGCAGACGGAAGGACGGGACGTGGGCTGGACACAGCGGGTAATTGAGTCAAAGACGACAACGATGTTATGTTCTTTCTATCTTCTTTTACTCTATGGGCAACTGATACGCATAGACGTGACTGTTGACGATCACTTTACAATATTCGATATACAATATGCGACATATAACATCACCAACTGGCAAAGAAACACGAATTATACATTAAATGACACTAAAATAGCAACGCACCACTGTTAAAATGTCGTCTGCTACGTTATACGGACAGGCAAGGATTCCTGGCTATTTCGGAGTGTTGGCGGCCAAGAATGACGTTCTGTCTCGTATTTATACTAACACACAATGCGACGTGTGGGATGTGGGTGCACACTGTGGAATCCACACATCGCAGTGCATGCGCGTGCCCCACGTGTCGCATGACGCTGCCCACCTGTCGCATTACGTCACACACAAATTTCGTAGTACCACAGTGTACTCGCAACTACAAACTAAAATAGAACTGTTGTGTCAACTAAGCACTGCATACATATCAATAACACACATAAACTTATAAAGAGGCTCCCCAGAGCTTACGTTTAGACAAATTCGCCACCTATGTATGCCACATACAAGCGATACCCCCTTGTTTACAAAAGCAGTGTATAGAACACTGTCGCGTAGCGTCTAATGCACCGTGTACATTCAAGATGGCGGCATACATGCTAAACAAAATACAGTTGGATCTAAACTTCAAATTACACCCATTTGCATACATCAATCGCTTAACCGGAATATACAGTAACACGGATAGGATTAACTACACCCAACCAGAACAATGGTTGAGGATTATCATATCGAAACCATTGAGAATACACGAAACTGGACGTCATGTAAAATATGGCGGTAGATTCAACTGGCGTGATATTCGAAGGCGATCTGTTGTTCTGTTTGATTCAAAGAGCACCGGTCAAATTCCTATAGCGCTGCCAGTAAACATGCAGCACCACACTCCATGGAAATACACCTGGTGAACATAAAGCTCAGAGGGTAAGCTAACACCTAGGGTGTTACATTACCCCCCGGTTCCACATGCAGCAACTCCTGTTGCTGCGCTACACATAGCCGTTTTCACAGAAACCCATTCAGCGGGGTTTACCCTATAACACAATTAATACGTATTTCAGCCATCCCATAACAGTAATAAACATAAAGTGCACGCGGCAGTACCTTAAGGGCATTACTGACTAAATTTACACGTGGCAGTACCTTAACGGTATTGATTATACACATTGCACATTAAAACAATCACAATTTCCCTCAAACGGTTCACACGACTAGAATTTCACTGTCTATATGTCCCTAATGTCCATCACACTAGTTAGCGAAAAGTCCATTCAAGCATTCCATATTTACAAGCATATTAGTGTCAGTTCACTTCATCCTGGGTACATATATATGCACGTATTTAGATATCAAACAATTACACCACACACCACGCACTAGGCCTAATGACGCCTCCTCAAAACCGTTTTGTCCTTTTTTCCGGGGATACCGGCTTCCTACCGTTATCTTTGTCAGTTAAGTGAGGCCGTTTCTCTGACGTTGCTGTCGTCTCCCTAGGTGGTCTGGCTGCAGAACGACGTTCGATGGCGGCCCTATCCGCCGCCCGCTCCAACGAGTCGGCCATCCTCGCCATGGTGCGCCCCATCTCTCGGTC
Organism: Archivesica marissinica; assembly: GCA_014843695.1. Classification (NCBI taxonomy): domain Eukaryota; kingdom Metazoa; phylum Mollusca; class Bivalvia; order Venerida; family Vesicomyidae; genus Archivesica; species Archivesica marissinica. The sequence goes on from CM026402.1 coordinate 58,317,239, forward strand.
ATTCCTGCTGCTCCGATCCATCGCTTCCACTACCCTCGACAGTTTCTCCTCCAACACCTTCTCTAGGCTTGCTATGGCCAGGGACGTCGCTGTCGGTGGCGGTTTATCCCCTGGCCTATTTGCTGCCACAACGTCGGTCTGGCATGTTTTATCCACCAACGCCGGTGCTGGGTTCGATCCCTGCGCCTGCGTTGGACCTGGCGCCGGAGAGATCGCGTACGACTGTTCGCCCCACCCTAACAACTGGGCCTTGATGTCTACCACGGTCGGGGACATTAACTCCGTTGGCAACTCCGGTGTTCTCAGGATCCGGGCGGTTGTTGCACTGCCGTCCGCCGCATAACCGGGCAGCCCCACTGTTGGTGACAGCGGTGTGGAGTCCAATCCGGATGGTATGTACATGTCACCGAACGATGGCGAGTACGGCGAAAACCCGAGGTGGGTTGCTAGCCCCGTTGGTAGCCTCCTCGCGCGGAACGTTTCGGGGATTGCCGTCGACGTGACGTTGGCGACTACTGATGGTGGGTTGTTTACGGCTGGAACGTAGGTCCTCCCTCGGCAGCTCTCTCCGGAGTACCCAGGCTGGGATGGGTCATACTCTGGTACCGCCGCCTGCTGCTTACCCAAGATCTCCGTCAGCATCTGTGGCGTTACTTTCACACTGATCAAACCCGCCTCGTCCTGAACGTGGTCGCTTCTTGTTCCCTGCTCGATGCCGAGGTCTGCGTAACTTCCAAGGTCACCGGGCGCTGTATTCCCCTTGTTCATCGACTCCGCGGCGGTCGCCTCCCTGAAATCGACTCCCTCCAAAACAAGCATAGGAGTCGCGTTCTGGCCAAGAAATCTTCTAGGGTCTCCACCGGCGCGGTCTGCTTCAGACGCATGCCTCGAGTAGTTCGTTATGTGCTTCTCCAACGCGTCTCTCGTCGTGCAACGGAACATACATAGGGTACAGTAAAACGGAGCCTGATCTAGTGCTGTGTGGTCCTTATATACGTGCATGATCATCCGGTATCGCTCTGCCACATAAATACGATTCCGCTTCTCGCATTTCATACATACATGAAGTCGCCTCTTCATTCGTCTAGATTCCATGATAACCTGGAAAACACGAAGAATAGAATGGTGTCAACAGGCTGCACAACATTCGCCAAGGCGAAAGCTCACTAGTGGTCTCCCATGTCCGATATCTAGTCATCCCCCTCAGGTCCCCTCGCCCCATACAACAAGAGCCACTCTACAATCATTCTATCTACACATCTGCCCCGTCCTGCATAGGTGGGGACCTTCGGCGTTCATCCCCTAACTTCCTCGCCCACCTGGGCAAAGAACTGCCGTCATATCTCTTCAGCTTGTTGTGATGGGCCTGTCGTCTGCTGCCTCGTCCGTCAGTCTGCACCGTGAAGGTAACCGGCGACATCTTCCCGACCACAATGTAGGGCCCCTCGAACCTCCTCTCCAGCTTCGGTGTGATCCCAGGCTTCCTGGCCTCATGCAAGAGCCACACCGGATCCCCAATGTTGTACTCGTGAAAGGTGGACTTAATATCATATCGTTCCTTGCTCCTCCGCGCGTTCGCCTTGAGATACCTACGAGCAACATGATGAGCTTTTAACATGCGATCTCTAATCAACTGAGTGTGCTCTGCCTCAGTGACGGGACTGGTACTACTAGCGTACCCATGGACGACATCCTAATTTCCCGACCGAAGCACAACAGATTTGGTGTCAACTTGGTAGATTCGTTCGGCGAAGAGCGATAGGCTCCCGCAAGGCAACCTAGGAATTGGTCCCACTCCTCTTGATCTACCAGAAACGCTTTGATCATCTGTACAAGGGTGCGATTAAAGCGTTCAGTCTGGCCGTTTCCTTTTGGGTTCCTCGGGGTGGTGCGGCTTTTCCTGATTTCAAAAAGCTTGCATAACTCCTTAAACAGCTTTCCCTCAAACGTCATCCCTAGGTCCGTGTGGATGGATAGCGGGCAGCCCCACCGCGAAATGAAATCATTTGCGATTCTCAGTGCACATATATCTGCATGTTGTGAGGGCATCGGAATTACCTCCACATACTTGGTAAAATGGTCTGTTAACACCATTATATACCTGTTTCCATTCTCGGTTATCGGCAATGGTCCGAGGAAGTCAATCGCCAGGGTATCCCATGGCGCCCCACTCGTCAGGTGCCCCATCGGTGCCTTTGGGGTTCTGTTAGGAATCGCGTCCGCCGCGCATATATCGCATGCCCGCACGTGTAGCCTCACCTCGTCTTTAAGATTGTACCAGTAGTAATTTTGCAGTACTCTGTACAGAGTCCTCTTTGTCCCTAGGTGACCGGCTAGGACGCTGTCATGCGCCTGCCTAAGTACCTGTTTTTTCATGGTGCCAGGTGTCACCAGCTGAGTATATTCCCCTGTACCATTCTGCTTCTTAAACGATCTACACAGCAATCCTTCCCTAAAGACCAACGAATCCCATATCATCCAGTAGTGTCTCGCGGTCGGGCTTGCTGATATCATTTCCGACGCCTCGGGTTTCTTCTGACTCTTTGCGGCTGCATAAATCTCAGTAATATCGGCATCATCCTCCTGCTGGTCGGCCATCTCCTTCGTGGTGAACAGCGTGAACCAACCGTCATCCGATGCGGCAGTGTCCTGAGTGCGTGTAACCACCTTTACGTGCCTGACCGCAACCGACTCACTGTGTATCTGTGGCTCATCATGTCCTTCCTCGGGCTCCGCGCCCTCTTTCCCGTTGCGATCTAGCAGCATAATCTCCGCCCTCCTACGGCACTTGTTACACGGCCCACACTTCAGGGGCTCGCTCATGTCAACTTCGCTACACCCGCACTCTCGCGGATTTTCGCAGCGCGATAGTGCATCGCAGTGAGCCTGCATCTTTCCTGGTCGGTATTCAATGATGAAGTCGAACGGGGCAAGTATTTCTATCCATCTGGCTATCTTCCCATTCGGCTCCTTCAGACTAAAAAGCCAAGTAAGAGCCTGGTGGTCACTTCGCACCTTGAACTTTCTTCCCGCGAGATACTGACGAAAGTACTGCATGAAATACACTACTGCTAGCAGCTCCTTCTCTGTCACGCAGTAATTGCGTTCGGCTTTGTTCATAGATCTACTGGCGTATGCAATCACTCGTTCACGACCCGACTGCATTTGAGCTAGCACACCCCCAATCCCTTTTCCCGAAGCATCAACATCTAAGTAGAACTCACCCCCTTCGTTCAGCGGGTATCCCATTACGTCAGTTCCCGTAAGTTTGGTCTTCAAAGTTACAAACGCTTCTTGACGCTCAGCCGTCCACACAAAATCTGCATCCTTCTTTGTCAATTCCACCAACGGCCTTGCGATCTTAGCAAAGTTCTTTACGAACCGCCTATAGTACGACCCGGTGGCAACAAACTGTTTCACTTGTTTTGACGTGGTAGGCGTCGGCCAATCAACGACCTTTGCAATGTTGGTGGGGTCCGGACGCACGCCATCCCTTGACACTATATGTCCCAGGAATACCACTTCCGTTTGCAGCATGTGGCATTTGTCCGGCCTCAGCTTCAACCCAGCCTGCTGAATCCTGGACAGTACTTCATCCACCCGCTGTAGGTGCTCGCCAAGGTCAGCGCCGAAGACTACGATATCATCCACATACACAAGACATGTCTGCCATTGGAGTCCCTGTAACACCAACTCCATTGTTCGCTGGAACGTACTACTGCTATTGCTGAGACCGAACGGCATTCGTTTCATCTCGTATAGACCATATTTGCACGTAAATGCACTTTTTGGGATGTCCTCCTGCTTAAGGGGTATCTGGAAGTACCCGCTGGTTAAATCAAACGAGCTAAACAGGCCCGTGCCCGCCACCGCATCAAGGCAGTCCTGAACCCTGGGGAGCGGGAACCCATCTGGCTTCACCAGTGCATTTACCTTCCGGTAATCGACGCAGGGTCGTACCGCGCCCGACTTCTTGCGAACAAAGACGATCGGGCTGGCCCAGGGGCTCGTGCTTTTCTGGATGACTCCTTTCTTCAGTAGGTCATCAATAGCCGCTTTCTCCTCCGCCGCGTACGCCAGTGGGACCCTTCGAGGCCTCTGCTTGATTGGCGCTGCATCACCAGTGTCAATCGAATGCTCGGCCAGGTCAGTGAGTCCAATGTCCCATTCGTTTTTTGAGAAAGTGTCCCCATATTTGGCGAGTAGTCCTGCGATCTGTCTCTTCTCGAGTTCGGTTTTCCCTTCTGTTGACCTCTCAAACAGACATCTTAGGTGGTCTGGGACGTCTGTTAAACGGGTTGGTGTGGTATCCTCATTGATCTTCGTTATTCCGGTCCGTGAGGTAGCGACACGCCTGACCCTAACCATATTCCCATCTTCATTCTCATTTTCTTTTCCAGTCAGAACACTGACAACCCTCTCGATTCGTTCTGCGTAGCCTACGCAAACCTGTTGCCGCAACACGACGTCTATTGGGAAAGGGTTAAGTACCCTGACTTTACACGTTGGCCCTTTGTTAATGTCTACTAAGGTCGATGCCATCACAAGCTTATACTTTTCCTGGAGGCCATCGATTGGCTCCACCAGGTATTCCGCATGTGCATCTGCGTCATCGTCCTCTTCTCTCTCGACATACACGTCCACCACTGTCTCAGCCCCACCTGGCAGGCACGCATCATCCGCTATGGTGACTCTCCTCGACCAGCTTCTTCTCCCTACCTGAATACATGGTATATCCGTCCCATCTAGCCGTATCAACCCCTCGCTTAGGAGTAAATCAGCAGGCCCCTTTTCACTCTTCATTAGTATATCATAGCCCAACAAGGCGTCATCTTCTATTTCAGCCACCACCATTTCGCGTACCATCTCGTACGATCCTAATGTAATATGAAACTCTGCCTTCCCCATCTCTTTTATTGGCGAACCATTCGCCCCACGAAGGCCTCCGGACTTCGCTAACTGTGGCCGGTAGCCCTCCTCCAACCTCTCATATACCCTTGATGAGAGCACGGTCATGGTAGCCCCAGTATCTACCGTAAATAGGATGCTCATCCCCGCTACTTTCCCCTTCACGTACGCCCCATCGCCGAGTATTCTGTCCCCATTTGTACCGTCCTCATTTGCTGTCCCCTTCATTGTGGCTCCTTTAATGTGACCTCTCTCCTCTAATCGGACCATCTCCCGGTCACTCGGGTAGGTCCATTGTCGTTTAAATTCTGCTCGGCCGATCTAGGACTCGCACCCTCTTGTCTGCGTCCCTCCATGCCCCTCGTTCTAACAGAGAATCCCTTCTCTGGGCAGTTGCGAGCATAATGACCAGGTCTATTGCAGCGGAAACACTCGATGTCCCTGTTACGCCAAGGCCTCTTTGCCGTCTCGGGCATCTTTTCCGGGCAGTCACGGGCATAGTGGCCGGGACTTCTGCAGTGGAAACACTCCACGTTCCTGGTCCGTTGTGCTGGCATGCCTCTTGGGTACCTGGCGTGGTCCGTTTCCTCCAGCTTCGCCAACCTCTCTAAGATTTTCGCTAAGACCTCTTCTTGTTTACTTGGCCCAATTGTGCCTTGGTCGCCACTTTCCCTGCTGGGTGCTGTACTCCCCCCTTTCGCTGTTATCACGGTGCCCCCCTCCGCCGGAACCCTGGCCACTATCCCCGACATTTCATATTCCGTCTCGTCTGACTGAAGTGTCCTTCGGGTTGTCCTGTACTTCCTGTCTATGGCCCCCGCATTCCTTGTCTGAACGAAGTTAACCACATGATATACAGCCTCATCAACCGTCTCTGGTTCCTTGTGGAACTCCACTTCAAATCTGACCTCATCGTCCCTCAGTCCGTCCAGGAATTTTCTCACTAGGTCCTCCTCCCTGGTCCTCCTGTCCCTGAATCCATGCGCCTTGTCGTACAACATCTTAAGATCGGCTGCGTATTCCTCGGCAGTTTCTCCAGCCTTCTGGTGCCGCCTACTAAATTTGGCTGCAAACGACCTGCTCGTCTCAACCACTCTGAATCGGTTCCGCATCTCCCTCACTAGCTCCTCATAGTTTCCCAGAATGGCTTTCGGCAATTGTCCGAATAAAAACTGTGCCGCAAGGCCTTCCATTCGCGGCAGTAGCTGGTCTATTTTAGTATCGTCATCCCAGTTGTGTCGATCAGCTATGGCTTCGAATCTCGCTATCCACACTTGCCACTCGTCTTTGCCGGTAAACGCTGGTATCCTTACATCCGTTGCCTGGTTCCGCATTCCATGAATTCTGTTGAATTGTGGCGGATAATTTCTCCACGAGGGATTCATCTGCGCATGCCCCGGGCATCTGGAATAGTGCCTTTCGGAACTTGACGCAACGCAACGGGTAGCTGAGTTGTAGTTAGCATTGTGTACAGAGGATCCCGGGACCACCTCATCCACCTCTGGTAACCGACCATCTCGCACGTCCCCCTGGTGCAGCCTGTCTCGACTTGGTTGCACCTCATAATCACTGTGACTGTTACTCGTTCGATCCCCACCACGATTCACATCACGGGTAATGGCCTGCTTCACATCTCGTAACTCAGTGACCATGTCCTTCAACACTCCAAACATGCCCTTTAATCCTGCCGTATTAACTGCGTCGTCTGCATGCAATGGTACATCTCTCGACCCGGTGTCATCTCGTCCATGTAACAACTGTGAGGACTCTAAAGCAGCATCCCTCAGCAAGCTATCCACGCTTCCAGCCCTGGGTACGCCTCCCTGACTGTCTCTAGATTGCTCACGGCGCCTTATATATATCTCCCCATCACTCCCAGCAGGTGTATGACTATCCATGCTCTATGAGAGTCTGTGCTGAGTTCGAATCTCTGGATCCTCGTAGAAACTTAAAGGATCCCACTTCTGACACCAAAATAAAAATGTTACGCGCCAACCGGGGTCAATCTAGTGAGCAGACGGAAGGACGGGACGTGGGCTGGACACAGCGGGTAATTGAGTCAAAGACGACAACGATGTTATGTTCTTTCTATCTTCTTTTACTCTATGGGCAACTGATACGCATAGACGTGACTGTTGACGATCACTTTACAATATTCGATATACAATATGCGACATATAACATCACCAACTGGCAAAGAAACACGAATTATACATTAAATGACACTAAAATAGCAACGCACCACTGTTAAAACGTCGTCTGCTACGTTATACGGACAGGCAAGGATTCCTGGCTATTTCGGAGTGTTGGCGGCCAAGAATGACGTTCTGTCTCGTATTTATACTAACACACAATGCGACGTGTGGGATGTGGGTGCACACTGTGGAATCCACACATCGCAGTGCATGCGCGTGCCCCACGTGTCGCATGACGCTGCCCACCTGTCGCATTACGTCACACACAAATTTCGTAGTACCACAGGTACTCGCAACTACAAACTAAAATAGAACTATTGTGTCAACTAAACACTGCATACATATCAATAACACACATAAACTTATAAAGAGGCTCCCCGGAGCTTACGTTTAGACAAATTCGCCACCTATGTATGCCACATACAAGCGATACGCTTTGTTTACAAAAGCAGTGTATAGAACACTGTCGCGTAGCGTCTAATGCACCGTGTACATTCAAGATGGCGGCATACATGCTAAACAAAATACAGCTGGATCTAAACTTCAAATTACACCCATTTGCATACATCAATCGCTTAACAGGAATATACAGTAACACGGATAGGATTAACTACACCCAAACAGAACAATGGTTGAGGATTATCATATCGAAACCATTGAGAATACACGAAACTGGACGTCATGTAAAATATGGCGGTAGATTCAACTGGCGTGATATTCGAAGGCGATCTGTTGTTCTGTTTGATTCAAGGAGCACCGGTCAAATTCCTATAGCGCTGCCAGTAAACATGCAGCACCACACTCCATGGAAATACACCTGGTGAACATAAAGCTCAGAGGGTAAGCTAACACCTAGGGTGTTACAAT